>WNGS01161107.1:11569125-11672256 GCA_020271785.1 Procambarus virginalis
CTTACTAATATCACATTACAATACTCAGTCTAATTTCTGGATAATGTTATATCTCTTTAAACCATTCCATCCAGACCACTCCAGTATTTATTTCGATATGCACATCAGGATGTGACTTTGTGAGTGATTCTCATTAATGCCAATAACGGTCACTGTATAAGTCATTTATAACATGGGCATGCATCAATAATAAATGTATCTCTGAATGCATTTGCCACTATTGATTTTTATAGATCAGTGCAATCTATATGACTTAAATCAATTCATTGTTATATTACTAATTTAACACAAAGCAATGAACTGGATACCTTTGCTATATTATATAAAAGATCATGATTCCCCAATAGCAGGAGAAAAAGCTAGGCAAACAGTACACGATGAACAAGTGTATAACTTCTAGTACCTGCTAATACTGTAGCCTAGCAATTTGTACAACATTACCAGGATCCTGCTAGGTTTATATTTAAGTTTGTCTACTACTGTACCGAGTTGTGAATAATTGAATGACCAACAACCTAAGCAACAAACAACCAGAACAACGCAGATGAATACGCAGAATGAATCCAACCAAGTTAATGTGATGACGACTAAGTTGAATCTTTGGACCTACATACTCTGTTTATTTGGGATCGCACTGAATATACAACGAGTTTGGTATTTTAAGATGAAGACTCTCCGTCGCCCTGCCTGAGTAGCAAAGCCAATATTCGGGCAGATCCCAAAGCCATCAACTTTCCTGGTTTGAATGTTCCCACCACAAGCTTTTCTGTCCACTGAGACCCATGGCCTATAGACCTGAAATATTAACACAAAATATGTACAATACAAAAACACACCAGATACTTCAGAACCTAAATGGGCTACCGGAAGAAACAAGGACAAAAAAAAATGGCAAAGTACTGGAGTTTAACCCTGTACCAGCCCTGTGAACTTAAAAATAAACTTAGGTTTCCCTCACATGTGCAGTGAGCGAGTTTTCCTCACATGTGCAGTGAGCGAGTTTTCCTCACATGTGCAGTGAGTGCAGTGAAAGTGAGGAAAAATTAATTTATCATGTTTTCCTTTGGACGTGATATATTAAAAACATAGGGCACACTTTCTAGATTTATTATTTGGATGCAGTAAGTGCTTTGTTTATTTTAGCATCAGGAATTACATTTTCGTTTATTACAATGAGAGAAAATGTTAGCAGGAATATCTATAATAATATGGCGTATATTAATTTAAGTCAGTCTTAGAGTATGAGATACATTTACATATGAGAAAATGGGCATATAAGGATATGGTAAGGAGAAGTCACCTAATGACATTTACAAAGAAATGATAACACACAACCAAGATCAACACGCAAGATATTAATGTTGACAAAGAAATGTTTACTTTTCCAGGTAAGATACATAGAATGAATGGGGAAACACAGGTTAAAGTTGAAAAAACAGACGAGTCTGAGAATTTATACGTAAATTTTGTACTCGTATGTAGTGTGACAAACTGGAATGAGCTTGACCCAGAGATAGTCGAAGCAATCAATATTTAAAGCTTGAAAATTAAGTATTATAAAAGCTCTAGAATGTCAGGCAGGGCATAAAGTAAGGCCATTTAGCAATAGGCCGAGGTGGAGCTCGCTTCCTGCATCCTCAAGGACACTCGGCAAGGCATACACAGGGGGGGAAAAAAAAGAATCATATTCACCATGACTTGAATCCGGCCTAACATGTATGAAAGAATAAACAATCGTCGTCATGGGAATCCGTTGTTGCTTCAACACACTTTCACCTACCCATATTTTTCTTACTATAAATTAAAACACACTTAAAAAGATAAATATGTATTATTTTTAGAATTTTAAACTAAATCCAAATACACTAAAGCTGTTAAAGAATTCTGTTTGTAATGTAATATATTCCTCTTACCTTGTTGGGTTGTTGGAATGTGCCAGCTTCCCGAGGTCCCCGCGGGATCCTCACAGTTACGTTTGGAGTCACCACCGCTCCAGTGATCACCACGTTCACTTTCCGGACAAAACTCAACACATCGGTTCAAAATAAGGGCCAAATTAGTTCAAACAAGACTATAAATACATTCCTTATTACTATATATAAAAATAGGTAGGAGCTAATTGTTATTCCTTACACATTTGACCCCTTTCAAATTTCTCCAGACAACCAATGTCAACACATTACTAGAAAGTGTTAAACCATTTCCTGGAAGGGCATTTTGTTTCTGCTGTAAATGGTTTGAAATTATGACCAAGCATCAATTACCATGCCAGCCTTAGCAAAAAGCATTACTGAATATGAATACAGTATATAGAAATAAATTATACAGAATATTCTTCTTGATAGATTTGTTTTGGGGCATCGATTTTGTTTTTGTCCATTTTGGTGCACACTGTGAAGTTTCTCTATAGAATTTTTTTTATGGAGAAATATAATTAGGACCATAAGGATACTATATATACGAGAAAGTGTAAGAGTGTCCGATCTCCCACAGAAAATGTGCTGAAGTGGATCTTCAAGGGGCATTTGTGCCCAAATGAATCTGAATTATGTAGTTAAAACAAAATAATTATAAAAGAAACATTTAGACACTTAGCTACATGTGCAGGTCATGCAACCTAATAAGAAGAAGGTGTTGGTGGGTGGGCACAAATACAATTTATTAAGCAAAATAAAGAAGTGAATTAATGAATACAACGTGAATGGGAGAACATCCAAAAAAATTCAAGTACTGTATGATGAGAATTATAAGGTATGTAAAAATAGTAGACCAACAGATAAGAATCTTTGAAAAGGGAAACTGTAATTAAAGGACATGCATAAAAAGCGACAAGAAAAATATTTCAGCTCTAGCATAGATACTATGTCTTGAAGAACATTAAATTACAATTTACATATGGTTCTATTTTATGTATCCAACTCTCATGTGGTGCTCATAAAATTATGGCATCTTTGGCAGCCACGCCATTCATGTCAAAATTGCTTAATCTTTCCTTTAAATACTTTTTTCCACACATTCATTATCCTGAGCAAACAAGGGGTGATTTTTACAGTAGCCAAAGAAAGGCATATTTATGGAAATATACATTAAATACAAATATTTTCTGAAATATTTATACTATACTGTATTTATGAAAGTGTCCTATGGTGCTTAACACACTTTGATGCTCTGGGCGCACATGCATCACTCTACCCCGGGTGGGTTTGGGCATTCCATAGGAGCGTGCGGTAATTCTGAAAAATGTGTATAATCATTTTTCAACTTTGTTCCCTTCAATTCTCGTCCTAGGATTTTTAATTTGGTATCATTGTGGTTTTTGCAATAGAATTCTCTACAGGACTAAAGCCATATTAAGTCCAATTGCCCAGCGTACTATCCACACCAAACAGAAGGAAAAAAGCAAGAGCATGTAGCCTACAGGGAGCGTGCAGAAACCGATAAAATGTATAAGGTAACACTTCGTCTTTGGTCACCTCAATTCTCGTCTTCCTAGGTCTGGGGTCATTTGTGGTATTTAAATGTGTTGTCGTAATAGAATTCCAACAGGAAATATATGCAACATAAAATGTCAAAAACAGCGGCGCATTCCACTTGCCGACAAGATGAAACTTACCAGAAAGAGAGCGGTCTGCACCACCCCAAGGCGCCTCTAATTACAATAGAGTGCGGGCGGGCAGTCATACACGAAATGTGTTACAAGTCTCTTCAACTTTGTCATCTCAATTCTCGGGGTGCCTCGTTTTTCAATTTGGTATCAAGGTGTTCACAATAGAATTCTCAACAGGACTAAATGCATATTAAGCCCACAAACCCGCGAGAAAGTGAAAGCTTGTTACCCGTAGCGTGCATGAGCAATAAAATGTGTACACTCTCTTCACTTTAGAAATCTCATTCTCGTCTTATGATCTTTCATTTGGTATCAATTTGTGTTCGGCAGATGAGAATTCCACTATCTAGGAGTAGTACTGCATAATATAAAGTCACAAAACCCCGCGGCTCGCACCCACAGCAAACAGATACGTGACGTGGGCGTTACGTTCGGCAGTGAGCTCTAATAAAGAGTAATAAAATGGGTATACTCTTCTCAACTTTGTCACCTCAATCTGGTTCTAGATCATTTTTCATTTGGTATGCATGTATTCACAATGACATTCCTAGGCATGATGATGTATATGGCATATATATCTCTAAAGTAACTGTGCGCGCCCCCTCCCTAGCCTACGCCGGAAACGACGGCGAATCTGGGGCGTCGTTATCGCAGAGGGGTCCGAAGTGTTAAGGAGTGTGTTAAAATGTACATTAAAATTTTTTTATGACCACTGCCCTTGATGATGTGAATTACCAAAGTATGACATTATTTGGAGCGATGAGAGACCGTATTTCAAAAAACCTACCTTATAGGGGCGATCATGGCCACCCACTACTATATTCTGTGTTTGTATTCAGGTCAAATGTCTTGAGCTGACGCCTAAGCCACCACTGTAAGCATGGACTGCATCCTACAAATGAAATTTTAGTGCCCATTAATAACATTGCACAGTATCAAAGGCATAAGTTTAGCATTTACTCAAGAAAATATATCATGTTGATACATAATAATAAAAAACAAAATATTTTAACCCTATACATCACTTAATTGTATACTGTATCAACAATGGTTGAACTAGTGTTTATGGTGGGAGTGACATGACAACCTAAACTAGCTATTATACTTATACATACATACATTCATGTATATTACCTATACAATGGGGCCTCGACTTACGATGCTAATCCGTTCCAGAGACGGATCATAAGTCGAAATATCCTAAGTCGAAGCGATTTTCCATAAGAAATAAAGGGAATTGAATTAATCCATTTTCCCACCTCCAAAATATTAACATACAATACATTTTATACTGAATACAATGTTTTTTTTTCTAACTAACTAATACAGTACCAAAGTTTCTCTTACCTTTATGGAGGGCTCTTGATGGCGTATGGAAGATGGTGAGAGGGGGGAGGAGGAGAGTTGTTACTGTTTGGAAGGGGAGTCCCCTTCCATTATCACATCAGGCAGTGATGTTTTCTCTGGGGTACTCTCTCTCCTACGTTTTGCCTGAATACCACTAGGACCTGGTTGTGGTTCAGTGCTTGTTTGTCTCGCTACAAATTTGTCAAGAGACATTTGTTTTTCCCTTCATTTTAAACATTTGTCTGTAATGATGCATCACAGTGTCATTGAATAGGTTAAGGCAACGACCTACTGCAGCTTGATTTGGGCGAGTCGTTTCAGCAAAGGTTTGCAATTCTTCCCATGCTGCACACATTTTCTCAATTGTTGAGGAAGAGACATTCTGTATTGGCACATCCTCCCCTGAAGAAATTTCCTCAGCTGTCAAATCGCCACTCGCATTACCACACAACACAAGAGTAAACGATCTTTCATAGGCTTGTGCCCAGGCAATGACTTCTCCTTGGAAATGATGTTTTTTTGGCAATCTTTTCCAGAATAGCCCTGTCTCGTCACAATTAAACACTTGTTGTGGTAGGTATGCCTCACTCTGCCCAAAATCTTTAAATTCGCCAATGAATCTTTCAGCTGCTGGTTTGTCTGAGCTGGCAGCCTCCCCATGCCTCAACACTACGAATTCCACTTCTTTTTCTAAATTTCTCAAATCATCCCCTGCTCGCCTTAAACTCTTTCACTTCTGCATCACTCGTTCCAGGGGTTTTCTTTAAAAGGTCTTCATGCAATTTTCTTGCCTTTTCACAAATGATGGCCTCCGAAATGCTAATCACCCTCTAACTTATTGTGTATCCAAATTAATAACTGTTCAACATCATCAAGTGTTTGTGTTCTATGTTTCGTGATTATTGATACACCTTTTGCCACTTTAGCACTCAATGTCCTTTTTCTTAGCCAGTATGGGGGATATCGTTGACTGAGATTTGTTGTACTGCCTAGCCAGTTCAACAACCCGCACACCATCTTCATATTTACGAATGATCTCTTGTTTCTGCTCTATGGTCATTCTTACATGGGATCTCATATGTTGAGCCTTACCACTGACTTTCCTGGGACTCATGGCGTGATATATAATAATTACTTTAATGTTCAAAATGCAAAAAAACACCACAAAAGTGGAATTTCTTATAGGAGTGATCATCACTAAGCGGGCAGCTGTAGTAAACTGAGGCAGGTCGGCCGCGTAACCGGGAACCATGCGCTCGGTTGACCCGAACGCGTACCAACAAATATCGGAAGTTCGACGACACCATCGGATGTCGAGTCTCATTTTTCGTTGAAATTTACATCGTAACTCGAGATTATCGTAAGTAGGAGCAATCGTATGTCGAGGTGCCACTGTATATATATTGGGTTGTTTATAAAATGTATAAATTCAGGAAAACTTGGCTTATCAGGCAAATCAGGCCTTGCATAGTAGGCCTAGTACTACATTCTGGCTACTAGGTACGACATTATATATATATATATATATATATATATATATATATATATATATATAATATGTCGTACCTAGTAGCCAGAACGCACTTCTCAGCCTACTATGCAAGGGCCGGTTTGCCTAATAAGCCAAGTTTTCATGAATTAATTGTTTTTCGACTACCTAACCTACCTAACCTAACCTAACTTTTTCGGCTACCTAACCTAACCTATAAAGATAGGTTAGGTTAGGTTAGGTAGGGTTGGTTAGGTTCGGCCATATAACTACGTTAATTTTAACTCCAATAAAACAAAATTGACCTCATACATAATGAAATGGGTAGCTTTATCATTTCATTAGAAAAAATTAGAGAAAATATATTAATTCATAAAAACTTGGCTTATTAGGCAAATCGGGCCTTGCATAGTAGGCTGAGAAGTGCGTTCTGGCTATTAGGTACGACATATATATATATATATTATATATATATATATATTATTATACTATGTATATATATATATATAGAGAAGAAAAAGTTTTATACACAATTTTAATTTATGGAAAACTCTTACAGCGTGCATTTCACATGGCACAAAAGCATTGTCAAAACAATGGATAAAATCCACCCCTAATTCAGAAATGCAGTGTACTCTAAGCACACTCTAAACAGAATGTCTTATTACTACTGTCACTTGCTAATAACAAGTATTAGTGTATCAACTGCCTACAGTATATCTAAAAAAGGCTTTAGTTTGTAGCAATTAAATACTTGCCTGGAAACAACAATCAAGGACAGGGCACGAGTGTTGGTATTGTAGTCGCATGTTGTTGTTCACAACATCAAAGAGGCGAACACTCTTGTCCCATGATGCCACCAACAGAAACTGTGATGACGACGGCCCAAATTTCACACTCTGTATGCAGTCGCTTGGTGTATTCTTAAGACGAAATTCCATACGAGATTCACTCATCTTTCTGAAATACATTAATGAAATCAATTTAATTCCAGAAAGTTTCTGGCAAAGCACTTTCATGAGCAGGACACAATGTCTCCATAAGATAAATATCCAGTTTGTCAGACAATGTTACATGTACAAACAGACAGGCAGGATGACATTCTAGGCATCTGAAGGATTATGAACCTGTTTGCTGCAACACCCTGCTTACAATCCTGAATTACTGCCAAAATCACATGGGGGGAAAAAGTTAAGTACTATACAGCATTTAAGTGCAGTATTTTGTTTAATCTTTTTAATTTTGGTAGAACACTCCTGATAACTCCAAGCAATCAATCAGAACCCTATGCGGCCAGTTGAGGTTTTTTGTCAGTACTGTACAATGACAAAAGACTGAGCTGGCCATTGGACTAGTTAACAAAGGGACTGGAACCATTTACTCCAAGTCCAACCAGATATTCGTAAATACAGTACTGAATTGTCCCAATATACAGTACTAAACATTTATCAATATTACTATGAACATTTAGTCTTTTATATACAATTTTGAAAGTTTGAATTACTCATTCTAGAGTTTTTAAATAAATTTCAATAGACAATTATTTTTAAATATTTTTTATAGAAATTTAAATTTCCTGTTATGTAATACAGTACTAAGGTTGCAATATTTTAGGGTCAACTGCACATTTACTGTATGTATATATGTACAGTATATGTATAGAAAACAGCTTTACAAATTAAAAAAGCATAGACAAATTCAAATGAATAATCCTCTCAACCATAACATGCAAACCCAAAGAATTCCAGTTAAAAAGTTTCTAAAATATGTGACAATGAGGGGGAGTTTAACTGCTTAATATCAGAGAATAACGGAGACCTTCGTTGCACCCGTCAATGACGTACGTTTATGTACACATGTACATAAACGTATGTACAGAAGTTTTAAGGTGAAACATTAATGTGTTTTCAGATATTGCAAGAGCATCGGAAAATTTTGAAAAGGATACTTATTACAGTATAATACGAAAACAACAGTTGCTGCTACCGAGTACATGTGCCCAATGACTATACAGTAGTTAGTTTATGATCATGCATCTTTGTTGTACGTTTAAAGTTAACATGACAAGTTTCTCAACATCTCAAATCGAAACAAAACTTTTTTTTTTTTTTTTTGCTATGAAGCTAAATTTCTCAATTTCTCCACTCAAATAGCTGTCAGAAATATACTTTTTGACAAACTCTAGTACAGTATTTAAAATGTGAAGTCAAAACACTGTAGTAGCCTCTGGATATTAAATGGAAACCTTGAGGACAAAAAACAACAAAAATACCTATGACAAACCAATACTGTATACAGGTACTACAGGTTATACCTAACAAAACAATATGACATTATGACTTATACAGTAGCACTTGGAAGGGTTCAGGATAAGGATTTGGGATGAGACGGGGGGAAAAGGGAATGGTACGGAACCACTTGGACGGTCGAGATTGAACGCCAACCTGCACAAAGCGAGACCGTCACTCTACCGTCCAGTCCAAGTGTTGGGTGAAGGAGCGGGAGAAAGAACGAAAAAGGAGGAGGTGGAAAAAGAAAGGCAAGGGCAAGAAAGGAGAGGAAAATAAATAGGGAGGTGGAAGAAAATCAGATTTTCCATTTCCATTGGAGATTATAAGATAACCTTTCATAACCTGGCTGCCGAAAGCTGTCCACCACATTAAAACACAGTACAGTATTACGGTCACCACAAATTTGACTTATAATAAACAGTAACATTTCAGATTAAACTATCTAACACTGTGTAAAGTAAAAATACTAAAATTTTGAAGATACAGTATTTGTCAAGTATATTCTGATACACTGACCAATTTCAACTAATGCAAGCCTGCAGATTTCACAAATTGAAAACTACAGTGCTGGAGTTACAGTAGTGAACACATTACAGTAGTGAAAACAAGGGTTTGTTTGCAACCATGAATACTAGTTGCATCTCCTCCTTAGTGTTATAATACAGTACAATGTTGTACCCCCAAACTTTTTCCCCAGTTGTGTTTAGAGAAAGGCTGTCTACAGCTTTTAGTACACTAAGTTTAAAAAAATAAATTAAGCCTTGTTTTTAATAAAATAATTTTTTTTTGTTCAAGCTATTACAGAATCTCATAAATATTATTGTAATATTTGTTTGATATCATTGGAAAGACAATATGCATTTCTATCAAAACATGTACATACATCATTTGATTATCTAAGAAATATCAATGAATAAACTTAATGAATTTGGCAAAAGTAATTATAAAAATTTTGAAATATGCCAAATATTAAACATTAAATTTAAAATAGAATAACACTACACAGTGTAGCATTGTTACACTGAGCTTTGTGTGAAAATTTCATTATAATGATGAAACTAACAAAGATGATTTAAATGAAAGAAAAGGAATATTTGAATTTTCCTGTCCAAAACCCTCAACAGTGTATTCAATTAGTCTGATTATGTTTCCAAGTTTCAGTTAAATAAATGAGTACAAAAAGAATAGTTGGCAACTTTCCAGTATTGACACCCTTGCCTGCTGTTGTCAGTGGGAACAATATAGAGTTGCCAATTTCTTTCAAATAGCCAAAATGTTCTCGAGCTATAAAATTGTAAAGAAAATGACTTCATTTAATGAAGGTCAAGACAGAATCTAATATAGTTTTTAAAAATCAGCCTTCAGTGGGCTACCATGGGTCAAAAACAAAAAAATTAGGCATAGGGGCTTCCTTACACCACCATATGAAGGTCTTTAAAAGTTTCAAGCTAATACATCCAGATATTGCATGCAAAAAATAGTGAAGAGAATAAATACCCAAGTTATCCTTACTAGATATACCCTAATGACATACTATTCATTCAATAATAACTGACGTCCTATTTACTTTCAATTTATCATTAGATTAGAAGGAATGAAACTTAACAAAAATTCATGCTGACGAACCCTGCATTTGAGCTCTGAGAGCCTCGGTACATTGCGCCGTCTGGAGATCACCGAGCTTCTGCTGGCTACCTCATGGCCTATCTTGATTGTGCCTTATGGATCTATTATAATTGTATTAGAGCAGGACACGCACAAGACAAAAGCAAAAGATCTTTATATATTTATTCACCAAAAGGTATTCCTTGTCTAGGAAAGGAAGATAATGAAAAGTAAATGTTGTACTTAAAAATCATATTTAGTTGGAACACACTATAAAAAATGTCCTGCAAATGGTTCAGAGCCAAATCTGCACCATTCCATATTATAAATTAAAAACTTATACCTGTACTATATTTATTATAAGTAAGAATGGCTTGATGATGTATAGGGGATCTCTCAGGATCATTATGTGGGTCTCATGAACAAACCTTGCTGAATATCAATTATCCTGACCGAGTGACCATTTCTCGGTAACTACAAGATCCTTCATACCGTCTTTAAAAAGGTGCCATGTTATCTAGTGCGCATACATATGCTCTTGTAGCAATACCTTGCATGCCTGCCTGGCTTTGTCATTATCCTGATAAGTTGCTTAGGATCACAAACTGAGTGGTAGCAAATGGTTCAGAAAAAGCATGTGCACTATTATAAACTAGTGAAACTTGGGACAAAAAATTAGTACTCATTGTTATTTACAAAATTGATGTGCAATTTCTAGAATCCTACAACAGATTTTGTTGTAAATATAAGTGTCATTCAATATTTAAAATATCTTTTGTACTGTACAGTATATGCATTACTCAAAACTAAATTTCATAAGCAATTAATAACAAATTTCTGCTACTTACGTCATTCTTATTTAGATTATTTGTAGATATTTCAGGAGACACTGCCCACACCCTGAAAAATAGTAATGGAGCATTGGGGACAAGCAAGAAATGGATATTGTATGCAACGATCTCGTTTCAAAATTTTGAAGGCAAAGACTACAGTAAATTTAAGTGCCTCCATTTAGCCTATTACCTTCTCACTATTTCCAACATTACAAAATACAACTATATCTAAAAGTAAACGAATAGACTAACGTTTGCAACTTTGATTTTTGCAAGTTTATGTCCACACATTTATAAACAAATTATCTTCAAATTATGCTTTTTTATTTACTGTACAGTATTTAGATTTTCGTTTTTTGTTTTAGGAAGAAGTGGGATGATAAAGGTAGACACAGAAAGGTGCATTATGAGTACAAAACAATGTGGTTGATGACCTCAAGAACCAGAGTTGAATGTCAGCTGGAACAAGTCTCCAATGTATAAATACAGTAGTTCAGATTTTAATCGACAGTGGCCCCCAAAGTACAAGCCACTGAATGTCATCATCCACGGCAAGGAACCATAACCGATAACACGATCAGGTTGTGAGTAGTACATGTTTAGTCATTTTTGAAAAGTCGATTACTGTAGATGTAATAAACTATACAGGATACCTTGAGGTGCTTCCGGGGCTTAGTGTCCCCACGGCCCGGTCATCGACCAGGCCTCCTGGTTGCTGGACTGATCAACCAGGCTGTTGGACGCGGCTGCTCGCAGCCTGACGTATGAGTCACAGCCTGGTTGATCAGGTATCCTTTGGAGGTGCTTATCCAGTTCTCTCTTGAACACTGTGAGGGGTTTGCCAGTTATGCCCCTTATGTGTAGCGGGAGTGTGTTGAACAGTCTCGGGCCCCTGATGTTGATAAGAGTTCTCTCTCAGAGTACCAGTTGCACCTCTGCTTTTCAACGGGGGTATTCTGCACATCCTGCCATGTCTTCTGGTCTCATGTGATGTTATTTCTGTGTGCAGGTTTGGGACCAGCCCCTCTAATATTTTCCACGTGTAAATTATTATGTATCTCTCCCGCCTGCGCTCAAGGGAATAGATTTAGGCTCTTTAGTCGGTCCCAATAGTTTAGATGTTTTACCGAGTGGATTCTAGCAGTAAAGGACCTCTGCACGTTCTCCAGGTCAGCAATTTCTCCAGCTGTGAAAGGGGCTGTCATTGTGCAGCAGTACTCCACTCTAAGAGAGCACAAGCGTTTTGAAAAGTGTCACCATCGGTATAGCATCTCTAGTGTGAAAAGTTCTTGTTATCGAACCTGTCATTTTTCTTGCAGTTGTGACGGCTACTTTATTGTGTTCTTTAAAGGTAAGGTCTTCCGACATGAGTACACCCAGATCCTTTACATTGCCTTTTCGTTCTATGTTATGATTTGTCCGAGTTTTGTACGTGGTTTCCGTTTTTATATTTTCATTTTTTCCATAGCGCATGAGCTGGAACTTATCTTCGTTAAACACCATATTATTTTCTGTAGCCCATAGAAAGACCTGATCTACATCTGACTGGAGGTTTGCCGTGTCCTCTATGTTGCCTACTCTCATGAAGATCCTAGTGTCATCTGCAAAGGATGATACAGTGCTATAGGTTACAAAGTTCATTATATAAATTACGTATGCCCTATATGGAAATGTATTCCTCACCCACACCCACAATAATAGTTGGTAGACAGGGTTCTTTGGGCTAAATCTTGCCCTAAACTAGGCAAGAATACATCCACACATTAACTGCAGAAAGCAGATTGTTTGCATAACCATCTGTCAAAGATGCAGAATCTTCACTGACAACCCGTTTTCTTAAAGTACATCTTGCAGATAAGTACTATAATTTTTTTCTTGCCTGTCACCAACTCTTATACATTCAGAACAGCAAGGAATATTTATCATGCACACTCGCCCCCATTCTGCTCACATCCATATCCCACACCACAACCATTGCTCATACAGCCATCAGGCCACTAAAACTGCCTTTCCTTCATTGTCTTACCAAATAATTGTATTTGTCTGCCTCCCCTCCTTATCATACCCTTTGATAAACAACAAAAAATCATACAAATGTGTAGTCAGCATCATTATATCAAATACATCTTGCCCAAAATTGTGTGTGTTAGTGGCTTTGCAAGAATGTAACACTAAACCACCAATGTACAGTATAATACTTTCCCAACCTGTTTACATAAATTACATTCATATATTATATACATGCACACATATATAACAGGTTGTGGAAGTCAAAATAAGCAATGGTTTAAAAATGAAAAATAAAAGAATTATAGGGTTGATAAAAGGAAACTTATCAGGATTATTATAGTTTCTTTGACCCATCAGTGAGGCTGCACACATGGTCACAAAATCGCCTAGCCAAGAGACACTTGTATCCTACAATGCCAGAAATATGCAGAATGGAGTGTGACGACTTTGATACCTGGCTAGGATACCTGCCAGGATGCCAGGATACCTGGCTTTCACCCAGGAGGCCCGGGTTCAATTCCCGGCATGGGAACGAGTGTATTCCTCGGGGCAAAATTTTAAAAAATTTAATGACTTTGAAGAGTTAACATTCCACTACCGCTCAGGTGATGAGTATGGGGGAAGGTCGTGATATTATGTATTACAATGGAAATACAGTACCAATATATCATATTTTTTAACACGATAACCCATGATAAGTGTGTCAAACCTATTGTGGAGTTTGGGCACACAAAATGTGTAGTCCTGACAACAAGCATTTTTTAAGGGAGAAACACTGGAAGGAAACGACTCTTCTGACCCGCGCAAAGACCTCACTAAGTCTTCCTGGTCCCTGAGCTCCCTATCACAACTCACACCATCTACTCTCACACCACAGTACACTGCATTAAACACAGACTACTGGTATGGTGGGACCCAGGAGCTAACTCTCGACCCTGCAAATAAAATCAGGTTGGGCGAAATAGACCGCAGGCGCTGGACCGCTTCCAACACAGCTCAATGCAACTCTCCTTACTGCCGTACACGGCTTTATTACCATACTCTGCTAGTAAAGTCGAGGCGCAGGTGGTGCCTGAGACAGTGCCAAGTGGAGCCTCCGGGCAGTAATGAGGGCCACTCACCTGTGAGAGACGTGTAAGGTAAACCAGGAATAAGATTCAAAGCGTGGCTGGTGCGGGGGAGCGAGGGTGCCGGTGCTGCCCTCTCCCCGCACGCCTCCCAACCACCCGCCCCTCATACACCACATTTACCCGAATTTACCTGAGGGATACTATCTCTCTAGTGGCCTCGGCGAGAACTGGAAGCCGGCGGCTTGTCAATTGCCCCCCCCTCATTGTCCTGATGATTTTATTGAGATGGATTTTGAAATTCAACAGCATTTTGGCATTTAAGGCTTCGGCGGGTTGGTAGTCCCATAGATTTAACTCTATGGAGTTAAATCCATGTTGAAGTTGACTAACCATCCTGTGTGATGGGGATTTTTTTTAGCATCAACTAGTTAGCTTTTTTGACACACTGTACTCCACTTCATATAGTCTAGGGTAGCTGCACTAATGCAGATGTACCTAATGTATTAATAAAAAAAACATGTTGAAGTTATATTCCATGTTATGGAATGTGGAATAGGAGAACATAGACCCCACACAACCTATAAATTATGTGAGAAATCTTTAAAGAATTCTGACAAAGAAAGGGACCTAGGGGTGGTTCTAGATGGAAAACTATCACCTGAGAACCACATTAAGAACATTGTGCGAGGAGCCTATGCTACACTTTCTAACTTCAGAATTGCTTTTAAATACATGGATGGCGAAATACTAAAAAAATTGTTCCCGACTTTTGTTAGACCAAAGATGGAATATGCAGCGGTTGTGTGGTGCCCATATCTTAAAAAAAAAGAAGTACATCAACAAACTGGAAAAGGTGCAACGACATGCCACTAAGTGGCTCCCAGAACTGAAGGGCAAGAGCTACGAGGAGAGGTTAGAGGCATTAAATATGCAAAAACTAGAAGATAGAGGAAACAAAGGCGATATGATCACTACGTACAAAATAGCAACAGGAATCGATACAATTGATAGGGAAGAATTCCTGAGACCCGGAACTTCAAGAACAAGAGGTCATAGATTTAAACTAAGAAAACAAAGCTGCCGGAGAAATATAAGAAAATTTTCTTATTTTCGTTGTGACAGTCGTAACTACACTTAGGTAATTACGACTGTCACAACGGGGACTGGTCGATTAGTACATACCAGTTTCGGATAACGTCGGTTCCCTAAGGAAATGTATGTTTATCTCTCAGAATGTTCGGTAATACGTTTATTGCTTGTGATGTGTATCTATGTATGTATTAACACGATGTACTGAACGGGGTGAGAATAGCTTGAGCTACCTCATCCCTTTGTGCGTATTTTACCTCAATAAACTTATTTCAATTTCATTTCAATTTCGGTTCCCTATATACAAAACCAGTTCGTTCACTGACAATAAACGAACCCTTTCGTATACACACACGCGCTGGCTTGCGTTCGCAGCTGTTCTCGTCTTCCAAGATAATAGAATTACCAAAAACGAGTCAATAGAAGTTGATAATAAATTAGGAATATGATTACATGGCACATGATCATATAATTAGCGCATGTCTTCAAATAATATGTAAATTAGAATCTTTTAATGTGTCCTTATACAATTTAACGAATAAAAAGGTTTTCCTGCCTTAAAATCTTTATATTATGACAATCACATAAACATATAAATATAAATAAATTTTTATTCAGGCGAAGTACATACATAGTTGATTTACAAACATAATGTTGGATTTATGGATAGAGCTAGTACATACAATACCTAAAGCCACTAATACGCATAGCGTTTCGGGTATCTACATTAAAATCAGTGTGTATAAAAGAGGCTGACTTGTACTGAGCACACAGTTTGTACTTTATTTGTTACTTTAGTTCATTTATTATTCACCCTATACCCATCCTGTGGGCAGTGGTGGAAAGGGTTACAGAGGCACATAATGGGCTCAGGGACTGAACCCCACAATTCATTTAGCTAAGCAACTTACAATCTTGATGAGCTAGTTACATAATTCAATGCACATCGTCACATCAATGATGGGCTCGAGACCCACCACAACTACAGTTTATAAATTAAGCAACTGGCATATGTGGAGAGTTATGGTTCAAGTTCAAGTTCAAGTACGTTTATTGAGATAAGCAAGAAATACAGCTCAAAGGGATAGAGTAGCTTAGGCTATTTCTACCCCCCTCTACTTCAAGTCCCTCAAGGGGCGCACAAATTCAGTGAGTACAAATAGACAAATAACATTACAAGAATCCCATTTAACATTGCAGGTTAATATAGTAAGTACAGCATATAATTGTTACACTCTTGGGGTTATGGTGTCATAGCAAACTCGAACTGCAAACCCCAGGTGTGTGAGGCCGTACAGCTCTATCGGCCGAGCTATTGAGACGTAGTCTTCCGATTGCCCCACTTTCCAGACCATCACACCCAACTTCGTAGATAACCAGATGTTGACAGCCACAACACAAAACGTTCAGCCATCAGCAACCTTATATGCTGGTTATGCCAATCTCAAAAACATCACTTCATCAGCAATCATATTTGAAATCTGGACTCTCATTTCGAACGTGTTCTCTCTTATTACAGCTGGCTCTTTTTCGCTTGACAATTGGGGATCCTGGGGGTAGATTCCCGGGCGGAACAGAAATGGCTTTCCCCTCACCTAGCTGTAATAGGAACCCAGGAGTTAGGCATCTCTTGTGGGGTTGCATTCTGGGAAGGGTCGTAATTCGACCTTGGGGAGGGACGACCTTGATACCAAAGTCTACAGTATATAATAACTACTGACCCTCCCAAGGATGCAACCGCCACAGCAAGCTGACTAACTCCTGGGTACCTATTTAATGCTTGGTTTAAAATGTGCATCAGGCGATAAGAAACGCGCTTGATCATTACGTCCTTCCCGGGATTAGAACCCGAAATTCACGATTGGGGGGGGGGTCTGATTTACCTGAGGGCCAGTAACACTAGTGGTTCGACGAGGACGGGAAGCCGGCGGCATGTCAAAGGTCCCCCCACATTTGCCTTGATGATCCTCTCCAGGTGGATTTTAAAAGTGATAATATGACAATACATGTTAAGCGACCATATGAAGGCTGGTACACAGTGGGCTCCAGCTTCATCCAATTACTAATATTATTCAACAAAGTTGATTCCTAATGAAATCTAACAATAAAGTTTTTAAGTAAATCAATATTTAGGGCACACTACATAGGAGCTGGAGTAGGATAACGGTATCTTGGGTTGCAGCTTCGTTAGACAACATCCCCATTCCTAATAATGATCCACTAGTCTTAACTTTAAAAATAAAAACTAGACAGGGTATTGTAGAAACCATATTAGCAATATTGTTGCAGCTACACCATATTTAAAGAAATTCTATTGCAAACAAATGTTCCCAATAATCCCACATGCACTAATGTCATCAATAAATGTTTCCAAGAAATTCCACGTACTACAAATGATAACCTGCACCAACCCCTGCCAACAGGGGGTCCCCGGCATGAGGGGCTTGCACAGCTAGGAGATGCGCTCTGTCCTTATATATATATATATATATATATATATATATATATATATATATATATATATATATATATATATATATATATATATATATATATTAGTATATTTTGGTAGCAGTCTTTCCTGTAGACATATGTTATTAAATATGACCGAAAAAGTATCTAGTCCTTGAACGCGAGATCAGTTGTGAACGCCAGCTAGCGCACAAGTACAAGAGCGCCCAAAATACTTTAAAGACAAAATACATGTGGAGACAGGCGAGTTGCTTCTGACTTTGTTTTATTAATTAATATTACATGTTAGGCGTTTACCTTTAATACATATTATTATATACAAGTATAACTATCACACAGTAAATGTAATAGTATATTACCCAAAAACTGGCCACAGTCGTGTTTTGTGCGCTCAATCATGTTTGTGGGCCTTGTGGTGTTTACGCAGGCGGGTGTCGTTCTTATGAAGCCCGGATTATGTCCGTTACATCACTCAACTTCATTTAATAACTATATGCCTGTTAAATAGAAGATTTTAACTGTCAATACCATTATATTGTGGTTTCAATATTGACCAACGATACATATATATGTATGTATGTATATATTTACGAAACATACACATTTGTGTCCGTAACGGTAAAAATATGAGTGCGATGCGTCTTATGTACAAAGTAACACATCCGTCACAAATACAATTGCCACGGCCACTGCGAGCTGTATCAGAGGTACTAGATATATCAAGAATTTTGTTAAAGGAGAAATATGCCGGAGAGACATTAGGAAAGCAAGACATAAGATCGTCCAGAAAATCGGGACATTCCACAAGGAAGCGGACGGGTGTAAGTTGGACAGTATGGAGCAAGGCGGCTTTCCATTAAGTGCCCGTGAGTTCAGCGTGTATTAACGACCTTTGCATTAAATGATCAAAAGTTGAAAATATAGGGGCCAAAAACAGACGCTTGGTCTTGTAACTCATGTAAGCACACACATTCACACACCACTAGCAAACAAAATTACAAATCCACGATGTCTATCTCTCCAATGCAATACCTTTTTATACAACCTGATTTATCAGGCCAGCAGGACCGGCTTTCAAGGAAGTGCTCAGCAAGCAGCAGGTTTCCTCCCTCTCCAAGGAATAAACAAGATCAGCTGCGTAAGCTGTAAGCTGATTTTACCTCAACATATGTGCGTCCCTCCGTGTAGACACGAGGCGGCATACATGCTTGAATACATTTGTTTTACTCGTCAATGTTAAAGTTTACTTTAAGGTTTGTAAACTAAAACTATACTTTTTCTGTACAGTTATATGTAGCATGTTCATGATTCCATAAAGAATAGCTTAAAGAAGACCAGGTTTATGTTGCCATAAAGAATACCTTAAAGAAGACTTTATTGTCATTTGAAGAAATGTGAGAAAGTTTGTCGAGGAACATTTGTTCTTCACAAATCCAAGTTGGTCAGATCTTAGTGAGATTGTGAGGAGTGAGGCTGGTGTCCTTTTTTTTTTGCAGGGATATTCCTGCGCGGGCCCTAAGCCTCTGGCTGGCCCACTAAGTGTTGCTTGTTTCTGTTTTACTTGGGCGGAGTATGAGTATTTATGACTCGTATGGTCGCTTCAGTAAGATTTTGCCATATGTGTTTAACAACTTCTTCTGCTCTGTTGAATCTAAGTTGAAATCATAATGGGTTTGTAACTGTGCACTGTGTTAGATAATGTTCCAGTGGTCTGTCTGGCATTTCTCAGGCTGGTGTCGATATCGTTCCTTAATTAAAACTATATAGAGGAGCTTGTAGTATAGAAAGTCCAGCTGGTTGTAAACTCCGGATGGACTGGTGCTACTCTTTTTTTGAAGACTGGATGGGATGTGAACTCTGGGCGTACTTGCCTATATCAGAAGTAGCAGTAGTAGTAGTTGCAGAAGTTGTATCAGTAGTTGTAGTAGTAATTGTAATAGTTTTAATAGAAGTAACAGTAGTTGTAATTGTAATATAAATATCAGTAGTTGTAGCAGAAGTAGCATTAGCTGTAGCAGAAGTAGCAGTAGTTGTAGCATCGTCAATTTCAGTGGTGTTAGTAGCTACAATAGGCAATATAAGCAAAAGCCGCTGCAGTAGTAATAATTTTGTAAACGTAGTAGGTCAAGTATACCGCTTACCATTGCTGTAATTTTTCAAATTTGTTTATTATAATTATCATAATTTCAAAAAGACTCATCACCGTTACGTAATAATGAGAGTTCTTGACCCCGTCTCTCACCCTCGCTTCTCTAGCCTTGTAAGTTCTGGGACTAGCCTCGCCCCAAACATCTGAGCCTTTTCGAGTTTTTTTTTTAGATGAGTCTCCACGATGGGGTGGCACTCTTAAGACTGGTCTCATGTAGGCGGTGTACAGCGATCTAAACACCTCATTATATAATTCCTGAAAGATGTTCTGACTTTAGAATCTGCTGCTGATGTTATTCTATTTATATGAGCCTCTGGAGGTAGGTTTGGTATTAAGTCCACTCCCAGGTCTTTTTCTCTAGCCGTTATTGGGAGGTAATTTCCTTTTATAATGTACCGTCCTTTTGGTATTTTGTCACCTGTTCCCATTTCAAGCACATTACACTTGCTGGTGTTGAACTTCAGTAGCCATTTCTCGGAGCAACTCTGTAGCTTGTCTAGGTCAATCTTCAGAAAAATCACACAAACTTAATATAACAAATTTAACCTAAATACAAAGGTTGTGTTGACGTTCTTCCAGTGTTGTATTTCGGTTGTGTTCTACTGTATAAAATACCCGAAGAACAAGAGAACAATTAGGAAAACAAAGGAGTGGCAGAGGGTGGATAAATGAGGATGTAAATAAGACATGGAATGAAGAGAAGTATAGACTGATCACATTTCACGACCGCCATTACTTCCTAGAGCCATAAAGAAGTCAGAAGTACAAACTTCTTCGACAGACTCATTTACTACACACACTTACCTTTGTTTACTCTTCTCACGATGGGCAACACCAACAGCTGATTGAGTGTAAACAGTGTTGATACAAATTTGTTTTTGCACTCAAATTATGTTCTTTCAGGTGTCTGGTTTTCGTTGTCCTGGGCCAAGAAACTTGTTAGGTTAATCTAGATCCCTATAGTCAACGACTGCCTATTTCCCAAGATCCAGCCAATAATAGTCAACTAACATCAAATATCAATTTACCGCGAGGTGAATAGAGGCACGATGTAAGGCTGTGTGCCCAAATGTCTCGCTCTACCCATGAATCGAACCCAGGACCAATCGATTGAGTTGACTGCGCTAACCACCACGCAGTGACGGTCTGTCGAGGCCGCCTTCTTGCCTTGTAAGGTCTCTGGGTCGACAGTGTGCCTTCGTCAGCGTTCCAGAGTGTCCACTGCCCCGCCTCGAGGGTTGGTAAGAAAAGGGAAGACTGGAATAGTGTTCCATAGAACACTATTCCAGTGTAACTGAGCCGAACAGTTTGGCTCAGTAACTTGAATCTTGCGTACAAAGTTTGCAAGAATTTCAGCTTACTCCACCGCACAATGGTTACAGAACCATTAGGATTGTTTGTTAATTTGACAGGTGGACCCAAAGATTAGGCCAGACAAGTTCTGAGCTAATAGCCAGAACCACACTTCTTTGCCTAGTTTGTAAGATCCGATTTGCCTAACAAGCCGAATGTTTTTAGTTATTTTCAAATATTTCTTTCCAGGTTGGATCATTTCTAACAATAATAATCTATTTATTAGGAACATGAATTACTGATTTAGTTATGTTAGATTAGGATAGGCTTAGATAGGTTAGGTTTGATCAAATTTCTGTTAATTTTGATTCAAATAAAATAAACATTTTATTTCGTTTATTTCGAAAAGTTTAGTATTTCATGGAAATTCGGCTTATTAGGCAACTCTGGCTATTAGGTACGACATAGCCACCGGATACTAGACACTGTTGTTCTTTTATTATATTCCACCAAGCCTTACTGTCCACCGTCCCACCTCATAGTCTCGTTATTTAAACTTATTTATTAAAATATAAATTATTATCATCATTAACAATGTTAATGTTGTTACTAAAATAAAGTTAGTTATTAATATTAAAATTGTTATTAAAATTGTTAGTTTTTAAAATTGTTATTGTTAGTGATAATATTAGCTATTATTGCCATTGATATTGTCATTATTTTTTCTGATAGCTTGCTCCTTTGAATGTGTCATTCAGTAATCTCTATGATGTAGGACGCAAGAGCTGCGTCTAACAGTCTGGTCGACCAGACCACCAACTAGGAAGCCTGGTCAGAGGCCTCGGGGGATCTTGAACTTCAGGTCCAACTCAAAGTGTCAGCGTGGTAAAGTAATGGGTACATCTACATTTATACAGCTGTCCTAGACAATATGAAGGGTTACATGGTTTGTGTCAAGAGTTAGTACTAAAATCATCATTTCTCAGGATGGTTATTCATACAGAAGGCTGGACTGGTAAATTTTGGATGCATTATGAGGATATCCTCAAGAACTCGAGAGTTAATAAAGTAATTTCAGAGCTCCAGGTGACTCATACCGACAGGTCTGAAGGACCTGAATGGATATGGTATGACCTTCCCAATCATGTCAAAGACTGTACTTCTCTCAACCAGTTTAAGATAAAAACTAAAAACTACATAATAAACTCCATGTAACCTACCTTACCCCTAAATGTCAACCCATGTATTACTATTGTAATCAATGCTGTTTGTTGACTAACTTGTATGATTGCTATTCTCTGCCTTGTTCCCCTCCTTATTTATTTTTTTATTTTTTCAACACAATTTATACTTTATGCTAAATTACTATTATGTTTTAGTCTAAGTGTCCCCCTCCCCCTCACCTTGCCCGAAACGCTATGCGTACTAGTGGCTTTAGGTATTGTATGTACTATCTCTATCTTTAAATCCAACATTATGTATGTAACTCAATGTATGTACCTTTACCTGAATACAAAATCTAAATCTAATCTAAATATACAATAGTGTGTATGTCCTGTCAATAGGTTCCTGTTTACGGGAGATTTACGGGAGCTCGGGGTTGGGAGATTCGCTACTTGCAACCCTCTATCCCTCTGTCACAGGTAACGGTAAGCAAATCTGTTCAATGGCTGTCACACTGTCTGCAGGACGTTTTGTGCTGCCCATTATATATATATAAAATATATATATAATCAGATCTAAATAAATTACAACTTTTTATAATAGTGCTTTCAGATCTTTGAGAACTTGTTGAGCTTGAACATGGGAGTGTTGGAGACGGTGGTGTTCGTAGCCGTGGTGGTGGTGAGTGGCAGTGTTTCCACCTATCAAACATTTGTCGTGACAGGAAGCTACTCGGGGATCGTTACAGACTACAATGCGAGCAGCTACCAGGCGCCCGTGACAAGCTACAATGCGAGCAGCTACCAGGCGCCCGTGACAAGCTACAATGCAAGCAGCTACCAGGTGCCCGTGACAGGCTACAATGTAAGCAGCTACCAGGGCTACAATGCGAGCAGCTACCAGGCGGCCGTGACAGGTTACAATGCGAACAGCTACCAGTCGCCCGTGACAGGCTACAACGCGAGCAACTACCAGGCGCCGTAACGAGCTACAATGCGAGCAGCTACCAGGCGCCCGTGACAGGCTACCCTGTGAACTATCAGGCGCCCGTGACAGGCTACACTGTGAACTATCAGGCGCCCGTGACAGGCTACACTGTGAACTATCAGGCGCCCGTGACGGGCTACAACTCGACCAGTGGCGGCGGCAACCAGTCAACTGTGGGCGTGAGGGGCAGCAGTGTGGGCGGCTACATAGCAACGCAGACAGGTCGAGGGTGTGGCGATGTGTCACCTGGTGTAGCGGTGTCCTCCCTCACCATGTGTGCCGCACTCTGTAAAAGTGGTGAGTGTTACTGTAACAGGGGTATTTTAGGCTTTCAATGTTGGTGTCTGTACTGGACGATACCTTCGCCAGACCTGTCTGTACAAAACTCAAAAACCACCACGGCATTCCAATCTGGCATAGTCCTCCACTAGAACTGTCCAACCACTTCTGACCTATTGATTAGCTTGGAACCCTTTGCTGGATTGATTTCAACCCTTACATGTACCCTCATAGACTCAGCAAACAGAAGGACTGCTTCCCAGGAATTGGACAACTCCGGAACCTTTTCCACCCGTGGCTCGATTCCTGAACCTCAGCACTATATTAAGCACTCTGGGTCAACCAAAATATACAGATCCCCAACTGGAGGTCCTTTCTTCAGAAATACTTAACTTCTGAGCTCTGGCGTTGCTGGGTCACTCCACCGTAGCCACAAATAACTTCTCGATGACAAGGCTTCACCTGTATAACGCGCGTCATAAATTTTCAAGTGTGGCTGTTTGCTCTCACTCAATACGTGAGAGTGAATGTGACTTAACTTTTATTTGATAGTGTTACATATATTATATATTATAAGGAGAGAGTAATGAGTAAGTTCATATACATGCGCTTTTTTAACAATTAGTAAAAGTATTTAGCCCTGATATTATTATAGTTATTCTAGTGGCAGCTTGTATACAGTGTTCTCCTGAAGTTGCATCACTGATAGGCTATTATCTATAATTGATTTATACTCCATTTAAAAAGAAACTTGAGAAGAA
Organism: Procambarus virginalis; assembly: GCA_020271785.1. Taxonomy (NCBI): domain Eukaryota; kingdom Metazoa; phylum Arthropoda; class Malacostraca; order Decapoda; family Cambaridae; genus Procambarus; species Procambarus virginalis. The sequence continues at coordinate 11,593,572 of WNGS01161107.1, forward strand.
ATGTTCTCCATCAAACTCAAGACAAATTAATTGATGGCTAATCTGCAGTTGAGGTATCAATTTCATATTAAGTGCTTCATTTCTTAAATTTTCTTAATGGTTTTGTGTTTGAATATTTCTTAAATTATCAATTTCGCTGTTGGAGTCATATGTGTATCGAAAATTAAAATGTATTTATTTGTGGTATTTTGTTGTTCATAGATGCTGGTTGTCGTGGGTTCAGTTTGGAGATAAAGTCGTCCTTGAAGTCCTCATCGCGACAGTGTGAGAAGACCAGGTCGCTCGGCTCCTGCAATGGCGACCGTAACTTTAAATTCTACATACCTCATAACCTCACGTGGAGCGCTGTGACTAATACATCCTCTACAACGAAGCCAACGGCAGAAGTAACAACTGCAAAATCATGGAACTCAACAGGTGGGTGATATCTTGTTTTGCAGATGATGAGTCATAGTAACGTGGCTGAAGAGTTGATACCCAAAATGAAGAAATGACAACGTTTCGGTCCGTCGTGGACTTTGATAATGGTACAGGACGGACCGAAACGTCATCGTTTCTTCATTTTTAGAGGTCTGGGTTGGGTATCAATATCTTGTTTTGATTGCATGATGAATTCTAGTCTTGCCATTGCACACGCTCAAACTCTAGAAAATATTTTCAAACCATTACCGATGTGAGAGGTGTATATAAACTTGAGAGTTTAGTTCAAAACTAAAGTGTACTTGCTGGCTAGTCGGTATATATTGTGGTGGCCTTAATAAACTTCCCACCGTTGATAGCCCTAAAGCTGAATACCAAACAACCCGACATGATTTTTGTTACCATACATTTACTTGACTTTTCACAGATGTAACAACTTTAGCTCCGTCGACCAACACTGTAAGAAGCAGCGAGGCCTCAGCTACTCTCCCTGCCAGTACTACAATCACTCTCCCTGTAGGTACTACAACCACTGACCTTGCCAATACTACTACCACTATTCCTGCCACTACTACAACCATTTCATCTTCAGATACCACAGATACCCCGGAAACCACCACCACCACCACCACCACCACCACCAGTAACACTATCACAGAGATCGTGAAGAACCTTCAGGAGAACACCACCTGCCCTACTGGGACAGCTGTCTCCGCCATATCACTCAAGCCAGGAGATATCAGTAGGGTGGACGTGGATTATCTCGTCTGCAGTAAGTTTCTGACCAATGACTTTAATGTGAGCTCGCAGAACATGATTCTCTCCACTTCGCCGTGTGGAACCGACGAGATCTTGGTGAGCTTCAGAGCGTATGATCAAATAAACTTTCAGTCTCCAAACGTTGGGTGGGACAATGCTGAATTTTTATTTATAGTGTGTTCGAAGCTTATAAATTACCTGGTAGACTATGGGACGTGCGAATTGAAGACCATATCTACCGGAAAGTGGAATGGTACTCAAGACGTCAACATGGAAACTGATCAATGGGATAATTGGTTCTCTTGTTCTGCTGATCACTTGGTCGTACAGGTGAATCGATTTAGTTTTGCAGGTATGTTTATTGTTTCTTCCATAAAGTGTTGCCTGGTCAGGCCTAATTAATTTTAAGTTTATGGTTTAAAGACAAAAACTATTAATTTTATGTAATATGAACAATAGTGTCATAAAGACACTGATTCAGTTTGATAATGGAAAAAAATTAGATGTTACATGAAATATTTTAATGTAGAATAAATTTAATGGATAAACTAATATTTCTAACAATCTAAAGATAAAATAGTTAATATTACACAATGTTTATTGTGGATATAAACTTGCTTAATGCACACATACTGAAATGAATGTACTTGGTTACAGTTTCTATCACTACACTTTTAAAGAAAAAATATATGAAAAAAAATCATGCATGTTCTATTATGTTTAATTTTAAATGTTCATAGTATTTGATATATATTGTTGAATAAAATTAGGTTTACACTTTAAGTTAGTGAAAGTATTTTGTGTAAATTAGAGACTAAAACCTAGTATTTCATATATTTTTGTATCAAGAGCAGACATATTAAAGTTGACCAAACACCATAGATTATGCACGACTAGATTAGGCCTACAATGAGAATACAGATGTGCTCAAACCGCTGAATCAGAAGCGTAAAGGAGGAAGAGTGGACAAGTTATTCTACACGCAAAGGTTGTGGGGCGCATTATTTATTATTAACATCTTTATTGACAAAATTAATGACAATTTTGCCTAATCTGAGGATTTTGATAGTCTGATTAAAGTGAGGATAATGCTAGTATTCACTGTCACGCAGGACAGAGGGTCATACAGACGACAATAGGTCTAAACTGTAGGCGCAGACATATTTTTTATGCGATTGGCAGAGAATAGTCCAAAGGCTTAAAGTCACGACTTGCTGAAAATTTAATGCCTTCATCATGAGCTTTACTGACGAGAAATAAAGAATAGTCACATGATGGTAGGCTCAAGAACCAAACGGTTTTAGGCGAGGACCGTAGGCGCCATTTTGGATCTTATGCGGGTGTACGTTGGTGTTTCAGAGGCTCTCAACAGCAGTTTGTCATCAAAGAGAAGGGAATAATGATCTAGAGCACTTGTGGAAGAATAACGGAAAGAATGTCAGCTTCTGGAGAGAAATCTCCGAATACTCACGAAGTAGCCTAGTAACGAGTGTGCTAGACTCTCATGACGCCTGAGAGCACTTCATGCAGACAGATGTCCACCCTGAAATACAAAAAGAGTTATTGCATATTTCCATGTCCAAGAGGTTACTAATCTATTGAAATGTATGTATGAAATGTAACTAATCTGTATGAAATGCTTAATAATTCGGCAATATATATATATATATATATATATATATATATATATATATATATATATATATATATATATATATATATATATATATCAATGATCACAAAAACACTGATCCAAGTATGCAGAATAACCACATGTGAAAAATAGAAAATGCTTAACGCGTTTTCGGCTAATTCGCCTAAAGTAGAATGAAGATAAATCTTCATTCTACTTTGCTTTGATGTAGGCGAATTAGCCGAAAACGCGTTAAGCATTTTCTATTTTTCACATTTTTCACATGTGGTTATTCTGCATATATATATATATATATATATATATATATATATATATATATATATATATATATATATATATATATATATATATATATATATATGCAAACAAGCCTGAATGGTCCCCAGGACTAGATACAACTGAAAACTCACACCCCAGAAGTGACTCGAACCCATACTGCCAGGAGCAACGCAACTGGTATGTACAGGGACGCCTTAATCCGCTTGACCATCACGACCGGACATAAGGAAGTGATAGCCGAGGCTATATGAACCACTTCCCCGCCGGCACTCGGATGGTAATCTTGGGCATAGCATTTTATCTTTTGATAAAATGCTATCAAAAATGCTATTTGTATTGACAAAATGAGGTGATTTGATAAAATGCTATGCCCAAGATTACCATCCGAGTGCCGGCGGGGAAGTGGTTCATATAGCCTCGGCTATCACTTCCTTATGTCCGGTCGTGATGGTCAAGCGGATTAAGGCGTCCCTGTACATACCAGTTGCGTTGCTCCTGGCAATATGGGTTCGAGTCACTTCTGGGGTGTGAGTTTTCAGATATATATATATATATATATATATATATATATATATATATATATATATATATATATATATATATTTATGTATAACCATTGATGTAAGTGTTCAGATGATATTTCTATTGACTGGCAAATCTAGAGACAGTTTTATAAACATCTCAGCACAGGTATACGACCACAAACACTGTCATTATAGTGAGCTCACATCTTAGTATGATTTCAAACTCGTTTATTTTTATATTTCCTTGCTTTGTTGCATGTACATAAAGTTTTATTGTATTTTAAATAAAATAAAAGTATAATAATTGTGTTATTTATTAGAATTATATTTGGTTAGAAAATGCTACATGTTTTTTTTACCCTTGAAATTCCACCTCTCCCCTCCCCAAGTGATCCCGCCCTTAATATGAATGGTTTTGTTATATTACAGAAAATATTTTAATAGTGCAACGGTCTGGTTACGAAAACTTAGTTTATCAAGGTTATCATCATGCATAAAGGAGATTTTTTTAGAGTAATCATTCAGGATAATAATTATAGTCGAGAGGCAATGATAAGTTATTTTTTTGTCTTGCTTATTGATTAAACGACAATTAACATGTTTCGTTATTAAGACTGCAATATTGACTATATTTTGATGGTCATTTGCAAGGTAGTTCAAACTAGCTTTGATGTATATGTTCATGCGAGACAGTAGTCGGCCACACTGTTTTATCTCAGGTGTAGAAGTCGGGCACAGTGTTCTGTCACAGTGGTCTGGTAGTCGACCACACTGTTCTGTCACAGAGGTCTGGTAGTCGACCACAGTGTTCTGTCACAGAGGTCTGGTAGTCGGCCACACTGTTCTGTCACAGAGGTCTGGTAGTCGGCCACAGTGTTCTGTCACAGAAGTCTGGTAGTCGACCACACTGTTCTGTCACAGAGATCTGGTAGTCGACCCCGATGTAGTTTGAACAGACTACTTGTCTCTGCCTCCGTCACACGATGAACAGCCCTGCCTGTTCCTGCCACCGTCACAATCCGCACATGAAAGCTTAAACACTAATATTGGAAAATGAAATGTCCACATTTTGGTTCTCACTGTGTTTTATGACACACCCGGTTAATTAATTAGTGCCACACACCTTCTTACAGTGAAGGGAAGGTGTAGGGAATCATACTGAAGTGTGTGTGTGTGTGTGTGTGTGTGTGTGTGTGTGTGTGTGTGTGTGTGTGTGTGTGTGTGTGTGTGTGTGTGTGTGTGTGTGTGTGTGTGTACTCACCTAGTTCTCACCTAGTTGTGCTTGCGGGGGTTGAGCTCTGGCTCTTTGGTCCCGCCTCTCAACCGTCAATCAACAGGTGTACAGTTTCCTGAGTTTAATGGGCTCTATCATATCTACACTTGAAACTGTGTATGGAGTCACCCTCCACCACATCGCTTTCTAATGCATTCCATTTGTCAACCACTCTGACACTAAAAAAGTTCTTTCTAATATCTCTGTGGCTCATTTGGGCACTCAGTTTCCACCTGTGTCCCCTAGTGCGTGTGCCCCTTGTGTTAAACAGCCTGTCTTTATCAACCCTGTCGATTCCCCTGAGAATCTTGAATGTGGTGATCATGTCCCCCCTAACTCTTCTGTCTTCCAACGAAGTGAGGTTTAACTCCTGCAGTCGCTCCTCGTAGCTCATACCTCTCAGCTCGGGTACTAGTCTGGTGGCAAACCTTTGAACCTTCTCCAGTTTAGTCTTATGCTTGACTAGATAGGGACTCCATGCTGGAGCCGCATACTCCAGGATTGGTCTGACATATGTGGTATATAATGTTCTGAAAGATTCCTTATACAAGTTTCTAAAGGCCGTTCTTATGTTAGCCAACCTGGCATATGCTGCTGATGTTATCCTCTTGATATGAGCTTCAGGGGACAGGTCTGGCGTGATATCAACCCCCAGGTCTTTCTCTCTCTCTGACTCTTGAAGTATTTCATCTCCCAAATGATACCTTGTATCTGGTCTCCTGCTTCCTACCCCTATCTTCATTACATTACATTTGCTTGGGTTAAACTCTAACAGCCATTTGTTCGACCATTCCTGTGTGTGTGTGTGTGTGTGTGTGTGTGTGTGTGTGTGTGTGTGTGTGTGTGTGTGTGTGTGTGTGTGTGTGTGTGTTGGTATTGATGCCTGAAGAATAGAGCTCTTAACTCTTGGACCCCGCCTTTCTAGCCGTTGGTTGTCTAATGTAATGAATCCTGTCCTATTTATCAAAAATATCTACTTTTATAAATTATGAATGGAGTTCGCTTTTACAGCCTGCTTCTTTAGCTCATTCCTTTCTCCCATAAATCTTACGCTAAAAAGACGTGTCTAACATTGTGTGTGTGTGTGTATGTGTGTGTGTGTGTGTGTGTGTGTGTGTGTGTGTGTGTGTGTGTGTGTGTGTGTGTGTGTGTGTGTGTGTGTGTGTGTGTGTGTGTGTGTGTGTGTCTGGGGAGGGGAGGTAAATAGGTGGGTGGATTGTGTACAAAACGTCCCCATTCGCCTGCTCTTCATCAATCACTAGTCACCGTTGGATCAGCTGTTTCTATTTTTTTTAAGGGTGAGAGTTGCACCTCACCCTTTGAAAAGGTGTGGCGTGAGTGTGGATCTTTTCGTGGGTTCGTCCTTACGAACATAACTAATTTGAATCAGTAATTACGAATATATATACACGCTTATTGACGTAAGAATCCAACATTCCGTTTGTAACTCATCTTGTATGTATGTACTTTTACCTGAATAAACATTTATTATTGTTATTGTTATTATTATTATTATTATTATTATTATTATTATTATTATTATTATTATTATTATTATTATTATTATTATTATATAGTTACATAATCCTACAACTCTCTGCGCGATGTAGAATTTTTATTGAACAATTAAAAAAAATCTAAATTTTTGTCCTGAGCTAAAAAATTCTATCAAAAGTCCGTGATAATTATTATGGCCCGTTATTATTATCATCATAATCGTAATTATTATGATCACAACCATTATAATCTCAATGATCATTATAATCTCAATGTCACAATCATATGATCATAATCATTATTATAGTCATAAGCAATGTAATTACAAAAGTCATCATAATCAAAACCATTGAGAGCACAATTATCATTATAATCGCAATCATTATGATCACAATCATCCCTAAAGTCGCAAGTATTTTAATGACAATCACTATCATTATAATCACAATCATTATAATCACTATCATTATAATCACTATCATCATTATAATCACAATCATCATTAACAAAACCCATCCTCCTAAAATGCTATTACTTATAGCAACTATATGGCCAAACGTACAAAAATGTACTGTTGGACCCTTAAAGTTCACATTATCGAATTACCTTAAATGCCATTCTAAAAAAAATAGAAAGCATTTAAATAACTTAACCTATCGTGTCCAATCAATCCAAGGCCTATTATAAGCTATCTTAGGCCTAATATGGTACATATATATGCATTACTAGGCTTAGAAATGTTTATGTTTTATTTTTTGTATTTTCCTGCTCTCTCCAAAAGTAATAACAAAAAGCTAAATTTTGGGTACCAGACCTTTGTTAGCTTACTAATATTGGGGGTTTCTGACCATTGTTATCGTAGAAATATGGGCGGTTCTGACCTTCGTTAGCTGAGTAATGTGGGCGGTTCCTGACCTTTGCTTAGTAACGTGGGCGGTTCCTGACCTTTGCTTAGTAACGTGGGCGGTTCCTGACCTTTGCTTAGTAACGTGGGCGGTCCCTGACCTTTGTTATCGTACTAACGTTTGCAATTTCTAACCTTTGTTAGCGTACTAATGGGAGCGGTTCTTGACATTTGTTAGCGTAGCAATGTGAGTGGTTCTTGACCTTTGTTAGCGTACTAATAACATTAACTGGTATTTTCGCAGAAATCTTTGTTTCGTTGTTAGAAGCTTTTGTTAACTGCTATTCTCATAACATCAAGGCACGGTGGACAAAGCAACGTTTACAGGGCCACAAATTAAACTGTATTTTAACATATATTTCCACTCTCCTTTTGACATCAGATGATATATTTGTTTCCGAATATTTAGTGTACATATTTACATATTATTAGTTTGACTAATGCAATTGTCCATAGTGACACTATGTGTGTATGTTCCCCAAATACTAGTTAATAGGGTTATGTTGTGTTACCCAACACCGCATCACAGGGTTTCTGGGTGAAAACATGTCAGGTGTTGATGATGTGGTTTCTCACTGTCGGAAACCGGACGAAAGTTTTAGTAAAATAAAGTAAATAAACCTTTTAGGTTTATCCAGATCCCTCCTACGGCCAAGGGTTAGGACAACGGCTAAACTTCCTCCAGGATGCAACCCACAACTCTCGCCTGACTCTGAAGTAATTTTCAATCCTGATTCCTAGATATCTGTCTATTGTTTGCGGAACAAAGGCATCAGGTGTAGAGAAATGAATCCAAAGGTCTCGTCCTTCCCGATTATCGAGCCTGGAACCATTAGGCTGTGTGGTGACTATTCTGACTTATAGTTAGGTGTGACTAATGAACTGAAATTGAGAATAATATGCATATATTTTATTTCTGTAAGCAGAAAGTTGTTCTTGTAAACTGGATTACAGATACTCTTAAAGTTTTATGTGGACCAAGCATTAGAGTGGATTTAATGAGGTTTTTAATGTTTCATAATGACAAAATGCAAGCAAATTAAGAATACAATAACTATGCTACTTTCTGATTACATTTTTTGTGTGTAGCTAGGTAGGCAGGAGGGTTACTGTGTGTGGATAGGCAGGCTGGAGGGTTACTGTGTGTGGATAGGCAGGCAGGAGGGTTACTGTGTGTGGATAGGCAGGCAGGAGGGTTACTGTGTGTGGATAGGCAGGCAGGAGGGTTACTGTGTGTGGATAGGCAGGCAGGAGGGTTACTGTGTGTGGATAGGCAGGTAGGAGGGTTACTGTGTGTGGATAGGCAGGCAGGAGGGTTACTGTGTGTGTGGATAGGCAGGCAGGAGGGTTACTGTGTGTGTGGATAGGCAGGCAGGAGGGTTACTGTGTGTGGATAGGCAGGCAGGAGGGTTACTGTGTGTGGATAGGCAGGCAGGAGGGTTACTGTGTGTGGATAGGCAGGCAGGAGGGTTACTGTGTGTGGATAGGCAGGCAGGAGGGTTACTGTGTGTGGATAGGTAGGCAGGAGGGTTACTGTGTGTGGATAGGCAGGCAGGAGGGTTTATTAGTAGGTTTATGAAATGCTTCTTCTTCTAGGTATATTTTGTTAGTATACTCCTACAGGTGTCATGATATGCATAATATATTCATATTTTTTAGACGGGAAGTTCTCTAGGGCGAAAAGTCTGAAGTAAGGAAATTTCATATAATTAGGAAAGGATAATGATGGGTAGCCTAACATGCAAGAAACCAAATAATAATTGCGTGAATCTTGTACCTTAAGAAAATTACAAGTAATTAAACAAAAATAACATTGAACAAGTTTCTTTAAAAAGATCCTTCCAATGTACACGCATAGTGACTCGACTTGAGCAACAGTAATTATCAGCTCAAATTAAACAAGTTTACATAATTATAAGCGTTTATAGAATATTAATAATACTCAATATTTATAAATAATCTCCCCCAGTGAACTACTGAATTATCATATGTAGATATACAATGTAGACGTTTTAAGACAATACATTCAGCCTTAAATAAAATAATCATATTATACCTCAGAGCGTTATTCATATGATATGATATGGAAATTACATACATTAAATACTTACCAATCATTTACTGCCCTTTTTTTATTAATACATTAGGTACATCTTCATTTGTGCAGCTACCCCTAGACTATATGAAGGGGAGTACTATTGTGTGAAAAAGCTAGCTACGTGATGCTAAAAAATCTCCAACACACAGGATGGCTCACCAGCATCTATCAATGTACAAATGAATGCTCCCTCCGCTGCCTAAATATATTAAGCCTACTTGATTGCTGGAATAAATTTTGTGATATTGGGTGGATGGGAGAGTACTGATCCACCTCCAGGAAATATCCCCATGCCGTATCAGCGGGTGTTTGACCTGATGTCAGTTTGATTTGGTCTGGCGTTGAGCTCAAGACCTATCAACTGCACAGTGGTCATTAAAGGCCACCACAATAGATTACTCATAAAATAGCATGCATGCCTTGCTCTAAGCCAGTGACTACAGTAAACTATCGTGGTATATACATCGAGAAATGGGGTACACTTCGGTATACCAATCCGTATTGTGGTCAGCTCATCCAGCACCTGTGATTGGTCAAGAGTGCACTAACAGTTGCAAGACATTCTGGCGGGCTCTATCAACCAGAGCCAGATTCACGAAAGCACTTACGCAAGCACTTACGAACGTGTACATCTTTTCTCAATCTTTGGCACCTTTGTTTCCAATTATTTAACAGTTAATGAGCTCCGAAGCACCAGGAGGCTGTTTATAACAATAACAACAGTTGAATGGGAAGTTTTCATGCTTGTAAACTGTTTTATAAATGTAACCAAAGCCGTCAAAGATTGAGGAAAGATGTACACGTTCGTAAGTGCTTGCGTAAGTGCTTTCGTGAATCTGGCCCCAGGCCATATAAATAGTCACCAACTGCTATAATACCACCTTCATTTTTTAGCAACAAGAAAAACAAATGCTTCTTACATCCTTATATAATAATTCGAAAAATACACTACTACTATTTAGTTGAGGGAATATGTTCACAGCAAATGATGATGAGGCTATGGCGTGTCTACCCCCTTGGTTCATTTCTCAATATGTGTACACGTTATAATTCCTGCGTTATCCTTGTACAGCGTCACCCGTCTTTAGCCCCAGCCTCCTGAAATGATAGCACTTATAGTAACTATTTGATCGAACATAGCAATATGTAGTGACGGACCACCAAAACGTTGATGTTTTGTATTACTATATGTGGTCAAATGGAAAACTTTTGGAATCATAACATGATCATAAGACCTAATCTAACTTCTCCTAGCAATCCTAGGCCAGATCCTAGTCTTAGGAATGCTTAAGTTTCGATTTTTAGCTTTTATTTTTACAGTAATCTGTTAAATATAAAGTACAAAAAGTGAGCTTCTTGGTGGGCCATCACTATGTATTAATTCTTTCGACCAAATAGTGACTATAAGTAATATTATTTCAGGAGGCAGGATTGCCCCACTTACACACAACATATCCCATGGTTCTTGCGGAACATGACAACGTTCGGACAAGCGGTCTTCAGTTACTGATTGATTTGCATTTGTTTATCAAACGTGATAATAAATATGTAATACTAGTTTGAATTGTATTATTTATTTATTTATATTCCAGAAGGCACATTCGGTTGAGAAAGTACATACATTGGGGTTTGAGCGTAACATTCTTGCGAAGTCACTAACACGCACATCACGTTTAGAACAAGAACAAGTATGGTCTAAAAAGAATAATGTTCAGCGGTCATTATCTTACGTTTTATACGTTAATAAAGTCCAGAAAGTAAAATTATGTTCATCTAATTTATAAAAGTCTTCGTGGAGGGTTATAAAAAACGGGGGTCATTAGCAGGATGGACAGTGCGGCAGGTGTGCCTGTTTGTCTCATTATACTATACATATAGTGTGTGTGTGTGTGTGTGTGTGTGTGTGTGTGTGTGTGTGTGTGTGTGTGTGTGTGTGTGTGTGTGTGTGTGTGTGTGTGTGTGTGTGTGTGTGTGTGTGTGTGTGTGTGTGTGTGTGTGTGTGTGTGTGTGTTCTCATTAATCTTTTATCGTCTGAAAACATCGATATATAAGGCTCAACTTCAGTTGATAGGTTCTTTAAATAAATGAGAAATAGCCTGGGTCCTAGCACCAATCTGAGTGGCATTCCGCTTGTTACCCTACGTCAGTCCAACTTCTCGCCCCTCACTGTGACTCTCTGACTCCTGCCTGTTAGGTAATTCTTTCTCCATGTCTGTGCTTTTCCACGTAGTCCCTCCTGCCTGGCAATTTTTTTTAGTAATTTGTGATATACTGTGCCAAAGGCTTTTTGGCAGTCCACAAATATGCAACCTGCCCAACTTTCTCTGTTGTCTCATTTTCGTTACTTAGTAATGAAGTTCCAATAAGTTCGTTAAGCATGATTTTCCTTTCCTAAAGTCTTGTTGGTGTTTGTTTCATACCTAATCCTCTATGGGTATGTAACTAGTTTCATGCTTATTATTCTTTAAAGTACTTTGCAAAGGATTCTTTTCAGTGATGCTGGTCTGCAGTTAAGCGCGTCTTCTCTATCTCCTTTCTTTGTAAATTGGTACTTACATAAATATTATTGCAGGGTCGAACAGTGACAAGCCAACCCCGCCTTTCTAACACCAAGTCCATTAATGCAATAACTTATGTTTCTCCTGTTTCTCGTAAGCTCGCCTCGACAAATCTCTTTTAAATCGAAACTCATACACTAGAAAACTATTTCCTGACATCCCTCGAGAAGATGTCAACGGTAGGACCGTGTTGCCTGGTCCTACTGTTTCTCATTTTGAACATTGCTTCTTTGTTAATTCCTCTCAATGACCTATGCTCTTTATCATACCTTTCTCTTATTTCCTCCATCGTTCTGAGGTTGAGTTCTCTCAAACTCCTCAATGTATCTGAGCCTCCTCCCCTCTGTTTGGGATCAGTCTTGTAAATTTCTAGTTTATTTAGTTTTATTTTATGCTTTATTTCTTTTACGGCTCTCTGTGAAATAGCCTCAATATTAATTAAACACAAAGGAACACAGCCTATCACACAACTTATCGCACGACCTGTACCTGACGACCACCAGTACCCGACCTGTACCTGACGAATACTAGTACCCGACCTGTACCTGACAACCACTAGTACCCGACCTGTACCTGACGACCACTCGTACCCGACATGTACCTGACGACCACTAGTACCCGACCTGTACCTGACGACCACTCGTACCCGACCTGTACCGGACGACCACCAGTACCCGACCTGTACCTGACGACCACCAGTACCCGACCTATCCCAGAGAACGTCTCGTCCTATAACGGCTTGTGTCTCGATTGTATAATATTTATCCTCTTACTCAAGGCACAAGGTACAATACAACACAACAACCAAGGAACAAAAGTCACCCAACAGCCTTCCTCCCTAAAAAAAAAAGTATGACAAAGCCTAACAAAAGAGGCCGTAAGAGCAACGTCGAAAAACTTCACTAATTCGTCTGTTTCACAAATATTACACATTAAAAAATTCTGATCGTAAAAATTCTGATTCTGGTAAAGAGCGGGCTATATAACCCAGGCGGAGCAATTACTTGATCATTACGACAAAATTGCGGAAATATTTGAAGTTAACCAAATTGCAGATGATGTATATTCAAGTTAGTTTAGTTAATTTATTAAGCAGCCATGTATATCCTGTGTTTGGCAGTAGATCCCCATATCCATCCTTGATGAAGGCTGAGTGGTAGTGGACCCTATACCTATCCTGTGAGTGGTAGTGAACCTCATACCCACACTGTGGGTGGTATAGTTGACCCCATACCCATCCTATAAGTGGTAATGGCTCCGAATACCCATCATGTGGGTGGTTTTGGGTTCCAACCGAGTGGTTGGATTTTGCAAGTGGTAATGGATCCCGTACTCATCCTGTGAATGGTAGTGGATCCTATACCTATCCTGTAAGTAGGTATATAGTGAACCCTCTACCCATCCGGTGAATGGTAGTGAACCCTATGACCTTCCTCGTGTTCTCAGAATGCCTCGTAGGTTCTCAGAATGTCTCATATGTTCTCGGAATGCCTCATATGTTCTCAGGATGCCTCATATGTTCTCAGAATGCCTCATAAGTTCTCAGAATGCCCCATAAATTCTCAGAATGCCTTAAATGTTCTCAGAATGCCTCATACTTTCTCAGAATGCCTCATATGTTCTGAGAATGCCTTCTATGTTCTGAGAATGCCTCATATGTTGAGAATGCCTGATATGTTCTGCGAATGCCTCATATGTTCTAAGAATGCCTCATATGTTCTAAGAATGCCTCATATGTTCTCAGAAGGCCTAATGAGTTGTCAGAATGCTTCCGTTTTATTTTATCTGGATTTGATTCTACTAATTGCCTAATGAGCTAATTACTGCCCTTCATTTGAAAGGCCAATTACATGAGCTTCTTGATGATGAATGGACATTGTGAGGCTTGGCTGAGAAGCCCCAGTAGTGAGTATTTTGTGCAGAACCTTTGTGATGAGATTTTCTAGCCCGCCGGTAATGATGTTTTGTTTGTAAGTGCCACTGGTGGGCTTTACTGAGTGCCAGAGATGAGGGCCTGTTGATGAGTGCCAGATATGAGGGCTTGATGATGAATACCAGAGATGAGAGTATGGTGTTAAGTGCCAGAGGTGAGTTATATGATAATGAAGATTGTGGCCCTCTTTGCCCCACTGTGTCTCCTGAGGACGAAGAATACAGTATTCTGCGTCTTATCTCTGTGGTAATTGAAGGTCCTTGAGAATGTATGCTAATGGCCTTCTGTGCCACAATGGAATACCTAGAAGGTAACAGTAGTGGAGGTGATGCTAATATACAACCAAAAACTCTTGACGATTCGAAACCAGTCAGCCAGGATTTCCATACTCCCAGCAGTCCAGTATTGTAACCACTCGACCAGCGATTGGGTAAGTGTTAGGTTTGTAGGTCGTGAGACCTACAAGCCTAACACCCGAGAACAGTATGTATATGTGTCCGAGAACAGTATGTATATGTGTGTGTATGTATGTGTATATAGTATATGTGGAAGCTGATTAGAATTACATTTCACCTTTGTAAATGCACATTGATGACACTATGTAAAAGACGCATCAAACACTTTATATAGCATACATAAATATGTGTATCTACATATTTACGTATGTAGCTTAGCCTAGCATTTTAAAAGCACTACAATTACCTTCTGTGGTTGATTGTTCAATAAATCCCTGAACTGTATGTTTGACAAATCTCTCACCTTGTCCATAGAGGACAGAAGAAAATGTTTATACGCTAGTTAGCATTGTAAATGTGTGGCCACGTCTGTGGTAGGAAAAAAACGAGAACACTCCTGGGATTATTGGCACAGATATTTCATCAAATACTGAAGTGTTGAAGTGTTCAATAAATCACTGGTTACCTTGAGGTGCTTCCGGGGCTTAGCGTCCCCGCGGCCCGGTCGTCGACCAGGCCTCCTGGGGCTGCACTGAATTACATATCTGACAGAAATCTAACCCTGTCCATGGCGGACGGAGGAAAATGTATATATGCTGGTTAGCATTGTAAATGTGTGGTCACGAATATGGTAAAAACTAATACTGTAATACATAAATAAATCAGTCGCGTTCAAAACTTCTCAAACCTACTCCTGCTACGTATGTGCTCAGTAGCACACCTCTCCTCCGATATGTTTGGTGTTTGGTGAGAGCACGTGTGTTTATGCATGAGCACGTGGGAGCGTGTGCGCGCGTGTGAGTATGTACATGCGCAAGGAAGGGCGCGCGCCGTCGTTTCCCGCGGTATTATAGGGTGGTCAGGGGCAGCAACCTGCCAGCCAGCGCTCGACCGCCGTCCCCACCACACCAGGACACGCTGCTCTCTGAACGAGCCATCATGCTGTCACGCTACGCTCTCAAACTCAACAACCCGCTTTCAAGCTGAATCAACTGCTCTTAAGTTGGACAACCTTTCCTCAAGTTCAACAACCCATACTCAAGCTCAACAAGTTGAAAATTGACGTTATCAAAGTGACCAAGAAGTATTCTCAACCAGCCCTCGATAATTGAAGATAGGAAAGATCACATATCCACTATACAGACGCAAATATACAGGGTTGGAGGTGTGTGAGACGAGAAAGAGAGGAGGTGAAGCGTGTTGGTGGGGCCTGACTCAACAGGTGGAGACGCAAACACCAGCTGCCAGCCAACTCAACAGGTGGCTGGAGCAGGCAACAGGCTCCTAAGTGTCCAGTCGATTTCTGGCAGTTCTAGACAATTATTTACAATACTTATATTGCCGAACAGGCTATTGGAACAGTTTAAATGTGCTAATTAGTTGTTTAATGAACCAGTCGATTGTGTAAGTATGCAGCAATTGTTTACAGTACATTGTAAACTACTCGTGAACAATTTATGTAAGTGAGAGTGTGTTTAGTGATAATATAAGACAACTTTTGACTCAAATGTTTCAGTTCTGTAAAGCGACAGATGAAGTGGTGCTGCATACACGATATGCAACATAACTCAACATAGAACAAAGAACAACTGAATTAATATTCACGGAATCGAGTGTAGGATGTAAGAGTGAATCGATATAGAATGTTGAAAGGCTATGTGCTTGATGAATAAACTAAACTGATGTTAGGCGGCTGTAACCTAACGCAATGTGCAATCGGACACAATTATATTACAGATAAAATAGTAATATAAATTGACAGATTTTTAAAAATATATCAATGACAAAAGGACAAATTAGTGTTTTTTGAAACCTAGTTCTATATAACGAAGTTCGTGAGGCTTGGTGCAGAAACAGTGAAAAGAAAACTTTTTACTCAAGTTATAAAATAAGAAAAAGCTCATAATATCTTTACTTTTCTTTAGTGCAATTAAGATTAAAGCATATTAAAAAGCTTTACAGTTAATCACATTCTAAAAAGAAGCTTCTTTTATGCGTGGATCCTCAAGACGTTTACAGAACAAAGAACAAACTTTCGTAGCGTTGGACCATAACAGTGAACACCCATCACTGTTCAGACAGGAACACTGACCGCTGTTATAACATGTCACATTGATGAACAAGATGAATACGAATACGTTTTAGCTTATCATCAACATCAGATAAGGTAAGTAGATGATGTTGATTCGTCTATACCTGTTCTTTAATGAGTAGTGGGTAGTTGTGTATTGTGCCGTCCACAGTACAACCCTCTGTACCATACACAGTACCATTCACAGTACCAATCCCAGTAGGAACTCCAGAGCCATCTCCCAATACACTACCAACCACAGTACCATCTCCAGTATCAACCACAGTACCATCCACAGTACCAACCACAATACCATCTCCAGTACCATCCCCAGAACCATCCCCAGTACCATCCCCAGTATCAACCACAATACCATCCCCAGTACCAACCACAGTACCATCTCCAGTATCAACCACAGTACCATCCACAGTACCAACCACAATACCATCTCCAGTACCATCCCCAGAACCATCCCCAGTACCATCCCCAGTACCATCCCCAGTATCAACCACAATACCATCCCCAGTACCAACCACAATACCATCTCCAGTACCAACCATAATACCATCTCCAGTACCAACCACAGTACCAACCACAGTACCATGCCAGGTACCATCTCCAGTACCATCTCCAGTACCAACCACAATACCATCTCCAGTACCAACCACAGTACCATCCCCAGTACCATCCCTAGTACCATCCCCAGTACCAACCACAATACCATCCCCAGTACCAACCACAATACCATCCCCAGTACCAACCACAATACCATCCCCAGTACCAACCACAATACCATCTCCAGTACCAACCACAATACCATCTCCAGTACCAACCACAGTACCATCCCCAGTACTATCCAGCATCGTCTGACACGAACCCTAAATATCAGCGCTGGTAAATTTTCAGTAAAAAATGTTTGAAAGAAAAAATTAAGAGGGTCAGGTTTCCTGGTGTTCGTTAAACCCGCGTTGTTCTCGGCCTTCCCCCGTGGTTTATGTTGTCAGTGCAAGAACTAAAATCAATTTGTTTTAATTGAAGTAACAAGATTCATAGGATTCGTGAAGCTAAATTTCTTATTTAATAAATTCATTAATACGCAAAGAGTTTCGGGCATAGCTTAAAAATCATTATGTTAAATTATTGAGAGGAATAATGAGGTAGATAATTAATACTTAACTGGAGTTAAACTAACATTTGAATTGTTACAGAAATGAACAAATGATATTTAATATTTATGTGATAATAATGAAAGGCATAGAATATTAGTCTTTAAAACTTACAATAACAGCAAAATTAAAAAATATTTAATTTTGGACGAGGAAATGCAAGTAAAATTTGTTACATGCTGTTAGTAAGATATTTCTTAGTTTCTGTTTTAAACTGGTTGAGAGAAGTATAGCTTTCTATCACATCTTGGAGGTCATTCCATAATTTAGGACCCTGAATTTGCAAAACATCTCATTGATGCTTTGAGTCACACATCAAAGCATTTGCTTGAGTCACACTCTAGAAATATCACACAGATACTGTATTTGTTTCTCGTGCTGTGATCATGGGTTCTCCTCCAGCCCTTAAGGAAGTGTTTGAGGTCTGGATTAACATTGTACTTCAGACTTTTACAGATATAGAGTACACACACTTGAGAGTATGTGAAGTGACGATATTTAACATATTCATTGCAGTAAGAGTGCTGAGTGATGTCTGGGACTGGAGATTGTTATTGTTCTCATTGCTGATTGATGTTGAGTAATAATGGGTCGTTGGTAAGTTTGTGTTGTGGACCCCCTTGCACAAACACGTGATATAAGTGAATAATAAAGTGTTAGCAAGGCAGAGTGAAGTACGCAACATCAGATTTTAGAGACTTTTTAGATTTCGTATATGCCTGTGGAAATTGAACTTCTTGTCAATGAAATTTTCCAAGGAATTTTCCATCTACTCTGCTCTTAATTTGGGCATTGGTAATTGTTAGGTTTATTTGATTGTTGGACTTGTTTTCAGAGAATATGTAATACGGATTTTCAATGTTAAGAGTGAGGTTTGTTTATAGCCAGCTACAGATCCATTTTTTAGTTCTGTATTCATTGTGATATTCACAATAAGTGGGTTATCATTTGAGAAAATGAAGTTTGTGTCATCAGCAAATATAGCCGTTGGTGGCCGGGAGAGATGGGAAGACATGGTAGTGATGCGCAAGACAATCGCTATTGATTGTGGTTATCTTGTGACCTCAATGGCTAGCCGAGTTGTGCTCCAGCATTGAGGCCCGCTTACCTT
The DNA here is from genome assembly GCA_020271785.1 of Procambarus virginalis. NCBI lineage: Eukaryota > Metazoa > Arthropoda > Malacostraca > Decapoda > Cambaridae > Procambarus > Procambarus virginalis. The sequence goes on from WNGS01161107.1 coordinate 11,612,274, forward strand.
GAGGCTAATAAAAGTTTAAATTGACTCCAACAAGATCTGAATACTCGGAGAGCTGAGAATGTATGTGTTTGTCTTTCTAAATGAAGCCTTAACGATATGTGGACTTAGTTCTGTTTACATCATCTATTAGAAATTCATGTGGTTACTGGTAAAAAATAAAAATTGATCATGTATAACGACCCCAGATCTTTTGACCTATTTCGTGTGCTGTATAATCACGTTGGCTCAGCGCTATTTTCATGATGTTTAATTCGTTTGGGGATTGTATTTTACAAGGAAACGTTACTTACAGCTTCCTCGTGCACGCGAGTCGATTTGTAAAGACTGTCATCTGTGTTATTTTATTTTGAAGTATTTGAATTCAGAGAACATTGATGTGTATCTCAAATGTCTTGACTTTTGCCACGTTCGCTGCCACCATTGTGAGAATATCCGCACACAAGACAACTGTAGACTATTTTTTCCCACAAAATGGTCTGCACTACTACTTTCTACTGTCTGTCTGTCTGTCTGTCTGTCTGTCTGTCTGTCTGTCTGTCTGTGTCTGTCTGTCTGTCTCTCTCTCTCTCTCTCTCTCTCTCTCTCTTCTCTCTCTCTCTCTCTATCTCTCTCTCTCTCTCTCCTCTCTCTCTTCTCTCTCTATCTCTCTCTCTCTCACTCTCTGTCACCTCTGTCCTATCCTCTTCCTGTCCGCGAGTTTTAACCAGCTAAAAAGTTTTCAGGCCGGAGCAGAATAGCAAATAACTTGACACAAAGGAAGGAAACTCCCTTTCTTTGATCTAACTCTTCATCCGCCCAGCCTCCCTGCCCGAGCACCGCTCGTAAGCTCTCCTCCGATGGTGTTTGTCTTCAAGATTATAAGACGTCTTGGGGAGGTTATTTGTCTGTCAATTTTTTGCCCTTGTTGATAAGTCACCAGCACAATAGGGGCCTTGTTGATAAGTCACAGCACAATAGGGGCCTTGTTGATAAGTAGTCACCAGCACAATAGGGGCCTTGTTGATAAGTCACCAGCACAATAGTGGCCCTGTTGATAAGTCACCAGCACAATACTCGCCCTGTTGATAATCACCAACCAGCATAAGTGCTCTTTCATTGGAGTTCGTGCACACGTCAGAGCCGGACACCAAACGCTGAAGCCTGATGAGGCCGTATGTCACCGTACATAGTCGGGACATAAATCAATAAACATGTCAATAAATTAAAATATATAAGACAAATAGAGAGTAGATGCAAACAGAACAAAAAATAATACGTTTTTAAACGTAAAGCCGCCAGGTATAAAGCCTGGTTAGCGGGTGATCTCACCAGAGTACTTTAACTTTTTCTACCAAAGAACTTGGCAAGTATGGTGGGAGGAAGACGGATGGGGCAGTGAAATTCTTGGAAGAGGATTTGGATGCGGGGAGAGGAGGCTTGAAAGTTCGGTGGCCTATCCACCATGGGTTGGCATCATGTTTTTGGTCTTGGCTTGGGAGCTTGCTTCTTCTTCAGTGGCAGCAGGCTAGTAGTAAGGCAGTTTGTTGTTGTTCAGGTTCAGTTGAGGTGCTCTGTCTGGCTTGGAGAAGGCGTCTTCCCTATGGAGTTGGTAAACCATGTTTGTTCTATGAGTTGTTGTTTGGTGATGCCAGAACGTTGGGATTTGACGTGGTGAAACACTCTCCGGAATAATCCTAACTCCAACTTAGATATCGGAGTTCCTTCCGGGTCTTCTGCGTATTCAGAGAAGTTTAGTTGTGTACTGAATAGTGGAGCGAGGTGATCTTTCTTTAGGAAGGGGATGTCCTATAGTTTCTATTGTGTTATGATGCACAATCTTGCGGAGGGGGAACTTGCGATGGTTCATCTTGGCGACGATCCTGTTGCACTCTAGAGCCAGAAGTTTTCTTGTGGTGGGGTTGTCTTGGAAGTGGCTGGCCGAAGGTGGGATGAAGAAGGGAAGGGATTAGGAGAAAGCACCAAGCCATTGTGACTATATAGCACTGGGAAGGGGTCAGATAAGGATTTGGGATGGGACGGGGGGAAAGGAATGGTGCCCACCACTTGGACGGTCGGGGATTGAACGCCGACCTGCATGAAGCAAGACCGTCGCTCTACCATCCAAGTGCATGACGGGATTCGCTCGCATTTGTCCTCTTTCGGTAGGATGTATGTTGTCTCTAATTCATTGATGTTGTTTAGTTCAGTTGCTGGTACAGCAGTCTGGTAAATCTCTATTTTCTGTTTATTCTTCGACAGTGCTGTATAATTCCTTCGTGCTCCAGTGGAAGGAGTTGCGGTTGCCCCTGGATGGGGATCTGGCAAGTCTGGAGTGGAGCGGGATCATCCTGGATGATGCGGCAGATGGAGCCCGAGGCGTTGGTGCAGATGGCTCTGTTGTCAGTTCCGGTTCCGGAGGCGTCGCAGTTGGTAATGCTTATGTTGCTGCCTGTGTTGGCATCCATACTGGTTGATGCCTGGTAGGTTGTGGAGGTTGTAGTAGGTCCATTGGGACCGACATCGTAGGTAGATCGTTTGTGGCAAACAGTATGTTGAGTACAATTAAACGTACTTGGCGACACGCTGTCGGACGGTCGTTGGAGCACTCACTGCTAAACAAGGTAACTACCTCCCTCCCACGTCTATTCCCTCCCTTTATTTATTTATGTCCCTTCCATGTGCTTTAGTCTAATGGCTTGGCGCTTTCCCCTGATAGTTCCTTTCCCTTCGCTTCTAAATATTTGAAGAGACACAGGCTCCGGCCGGAGGGGGGAGGGGTAGAGAAAGCCGGTTCACGTCTTCTTTAATACAACAGGAGGACTTTTGTTTTAAATTTCGTATTGAAACTTTTGTATAAGCAGGTGTTTTCTCAACTTTTTGTGTTTGTTTGGTAAATGCAGTGCTGTGTGCGCGTGTGTATGTACAGGAAAGTGGTGTAGAAGTTTGAAAGTAAATATGTGATATCAAAACAGGGATATGGGAGGACGTTGTGGCTTACATGACGTTCTCTCCATTTGTCACTCCGTAAAAAAAGCGACTGTTTTGTCTAGCCAGGAACGTGCGAACCCAACCATCCCACCTAACACATCGAAGCCTATGCATGTCAAAAAACAGTCATTACTACGGTACCCTTAATTTTGACTAATGCATCGTATTCTTAACGGAACAGTCTTATTCCGTACGAAATGCGACGTATTAGGCGAGAGGCCGAGTTGAGTGTCACTCGGGGTTGAACACTATACATCCGCTCTCAACAACCTGATTGATCCGCCTCAAGATTTTCACTGTGTATATTTACAGTCTTCTCGGCTTGGCGCCTTCTTGTAATAATTACTGATTTTGAGATAAACTAAGAAGGTATCAAAGAATACCCAAGAATAATGTCAACAAGTTAGACCCAAGATAAGACAATTTGATTCACTAGGGAAATCACACAAACTGGTGAGGGAATACGCGGAGTGGGAAGATGGCATGCAGTGTGGGGTTTCCAAGACGATCATCTTGACAGTACAAAGATGCTGTGAAAGAAAAGGAACAAACTACTCATAGTATAAATGTTTCGCCTAGGCTAATGGGATTTTAAAGAGTTTCCTCCGTAATTGTTTATAACACAAGGTGAGCTAGTGTGTCTAAGGGTAATAGGTAAACATCTAGAATTCGACCTAAGAACAATTAAACCAATGGTACCCCACTTATACCCTATTATTCTAACCCATTTTTAAACCTTTGCTTCTCGTATTGGTTAAGCTGAGTCGCAGCAGTGATGGCTACTCTTGGTTAATTCTGTTCAGCTGTTGTGAAAATAACAAGACATTTGTATTCTTTGTACTCACCTCGTTATGCGTGCGGGGTTGAGCTTTGGCTCTTTGGTCCCGCCTCTCAACCGTCAATCAACTGATGTACAGATTCTGTAGCCTACTGGTCTCAATTAAATCTACATTTGAAACTGTGCATAGAGTCAGCCTCCACCACATCACTGCCTAATGCATTCCATTTGTTAACTACTCTGACATTGAAACAAATTCTTTCTATTCTTTTATTGTGCGAGACGGTTGAGTAGTATTATTCCCGCCGGCTAGGAAGACCAGTCTTTCTTCCCCGGGAAAACAAACACGCATCGACCAACTTCTCTCCACGTTCAGATTCTCTTAACAGATTTAAGTTTAAAGCGAATTCGAAGTTGAAGATTCGCGGCGTTGTGGGAGGGGTATTCTCTTCCAGGTGGAAGGGAAGGGAACTTTCAGGAGAAAGCGCCAAGAAATTACGACTTTATATAACACTGGGAAGGGGTTAGGATTTGGGATGGGACGGGGGGAAGGAATGGTGTCCAACTACTTGGACGGTCATGGGATTGAACGCCGACCTGCATGAAGCGACACCGTTGCTCTACCGTCCAGCCCAAGTGCACCAGCTGGAATACCCCCCCCCCTTGGCGTCACAATTGATATATGTGTACTTGACTGACTGGCTGTAGCTATCTCAACAGCCCGTCTTCTCAAGCGTTCCTAACATCACTAAAATGATGTACTAACTTGCCCGAACCTAACCAAACTGAGGACCCACAGATAGAAACCGGGACTTTCACGTCAATTTTGCTATGAGCCGCTATGATTGTTAGCACATCAGTTTTTTGACCGTAGGGGGGGGGGAGGAAGGATTTATACGTTAAAATTTTAAGGCGTCGTTATCTACCCCCAACCACCCTACGACACTACAATCACATATCACCCTGCAAAGTTTAATGAGGCTAGCCAAGAGCATCTGACCCCACACCTTGAACAGGCATTCTCACTTATAGAGGTAATAGGGGAAACAGGGGGGGGGGGCGCTACCCGGCGTGGCCCGGGTCTGTCAGCTGGCTTCAGTTACCCGGGTCTTCCTACACGTGTAACGTGGCTACATGTCAGCCTAGTGACGATATTCATTTGCATTGGTAATTGATATAGTAATGATGATTGTGCGGTATAGTGATGAAGATAGTGAATAGTGTAGAGGTTTACAGCGATGAAGATAGTAGTGAAAATGTGGTGATGCAGATGATGATCATGAATTTAGTATTACATTTTCTGAACAGAGATAGGGGGATAGGGGAAGGGAGGCAGGGTGGATAGGGGAAGAAAGATGATAATAGGGGTTATTGGGAGAGAGAAGGTAGGGGGGAAGACAGACCCGGGCACAACCGGGTATCCCTCTTGTATATCATTAATGGAAATGTGTGTTCGGAGGCTGGAGGCTAGACTCTTGTGGCTTCACACAATGTTTCCCAGTAATTCCTGTTGGGTCCCAGCCTATCCTAGGTGGGATGGGAAGGGCGTCGTTGGTCTCCCGTGGGATGGGAGGGCGTCGTTGGTATTCCGTTTCGTTTTACCTCGTTGGTATCTCTTTTCGCTGTGCCTCGTTGGCACTCCACCTCCTCCTGCACCTGCCTCTCGATACCCGACATAAGTGCCACAGGTGAAGATCTCCCTCTGGGCAACGATCTTTCACCTTAAAAGTTCATATTTTTATATCCAGCTCACTCTCACCACTTCTCCCAATTTATTTTTTTTTGTTTTTCTGAAGATATCGTCCCAGTGTGTGTGTGTGTGTGTGTGTGTGTGTGTGTGTGTGTGTGTGTGTGTGTGTGTGTGTGTGTGTGGTGTGTGTGTGTGTAATTACCTAAGTGTAGTTACAGGATGAGAGCTACGCTCATGGTGTCCCGTCTTCCCAGTACTCATTGTCGTATATAACGCTTTAACACTACTGACGGTTGTGGCCTCCACCACCTTCTCACTTAGCTTGTTCCAACCGTCTACCACTCTGTTTGCGAAATTGATCTTTTCAATATTTTGTTTCGGCACCTTCATTTTCTTAGCTTGAATCTATGACTTCTTGTTCTTGAAGTTGTAGGTTTCAAGAATTCCTTTGTCAATTTTGTCGATTTCGGTAACTATTTTGTAGTTAGTGATCATATCGCCGCTTTTTCTTCTATCTTATAGCTTTGATATACTGTATTTAATTTTAGCATCTCTAGCCTCTCCTTGTAGCTCTTGTCTTTTAGTTCCGGAAGCCAATTTAATGGATATCTTCGTACCTTTTCTAGTTTGTTGATGTGTTTCTATACAACCGTTGTTGTATATTCCAATTTTGGTCTCAAAGGTCGTGAGCAAATTCTTTAATATTTAGTCATTCGTGCGTGCGTGCGTGCGCCCACGGATCGGTTAGACTGTCAGTATGCATTAGTTAATTAGTGTCATCTGCATTAGTTACCGTCCCACTGTTGCCACTAGCGGCCACCGTCCACCACAGACTCGCTACATACACCTTATGGAGTCACCATCGTGAGCCCAACGGGTCGTGTGGCCACGCCCCGCTCTCCTTCACAGCTCTCAACTACACTGCGCTTCAGCAGACAAGTGACCAACGCTTCAGTGGTTAATGACAGTGTTAATGATCATTAATTGTGTGCAACAAGGGTGCTCGAGTCGTGTGTCTAAGTCTAAGTCTAAGACTTTTGTGTGTCGTGTTTGTCTCTTGTCTAACCGTATTTCCAGGATTCTTTGAATTCATATCTAATATCTCTTGTTGCTTTTTTGCCTATATTCATATCTAAATATCTCTTGTTGCTTTGCTTTTTTGCCTATCTCCCCTACTTCTCTATCCTTTCTCTGCCCAAAATACGTCAGGCTAATGAGAGAGAGAGAGAGAGAGAGAGAGAGAGAGAGAGAGAGAGAGAGAGAGAGAGAGAGAGAGAGAGAGAGAGAGAAAGAGAGAGAAGGTCTCTCTATGTTGCAGCTTCTTGTTACCAAGAAAGGAGGAAATGAAAATGACCGTTCCGGAAATAAGATGTATTTTTCTCACATGAAAAGTCCCTTTTTGAAAGGAATTCACAAGGGTTTTAATTTCGTATACCTAATGAAGGCAAGCATATACCAAAATATTAATTATCCTCCCACCCGGGCGGTGTAACAATGGATCACCACCTTTGAAGGGTGGCCATACACCATGGGAGAGAAAGCTTATATGACCTATAAAAAGATATATAGTTTCGGTGTTCCATGTTTACGTTTGTCAGAGTACATATGTTAAAGAAGCTATCATAGCTCATCAACATACAACACATACGCATCAACGGTGGACTATATGTCCTGGCCTCGCAACCAAGGGATCCGGGTTCATTCCCCGGGTGGGACAGAGCTAGGGGGTCGTTGGGCATGTGTCCTTTCACCTGATGCCTCTGTTCACCTTGCAATAAATAGGTACCCTACGTTAGGGAACTGTTTTGGGAGTTGCATCCTGGGGAAGGTCAGTCATTTGTCCAGGAGAGCTTCCAAAAGTCAAAGTACAAACTTCCAGCCCTTGACGACAGGAATTAAATATCTTCATTAGTATTTAATATAAATTTATGAATTATCAAAGCGTCAAAAGAGACAGGAACTTTTATAATTCAGTGACCCCCCATGATGGTTCCCGATACTAAGTAAAGGTCCGCTAAAGTTGATCAACCCTGACCTTAATAATTATCATTGTATCCTCCAACACCGAAAACAAATTAGTAGGACGTGTCTCTTGATAGAATTTAGAAGTTAGAGTGCTTGTTTAGAAGTGAAGATTGTTGGTTGGTAACTCTAGCCAAGGTTACCCCGATCTGCATATTCCTGGATTTAATAGTCCCATCATTATAAGGTCATTAAATTAAAACTGGAATCTATTACCCAACCCTATTAAAATAAATTGCTGAAACAGAGCCTATCAAAGTCAGAAAATAGTAATCCATCGACTCTAATATATATATACTTTGTTTATTGCTAATAAATATTTATGAGTGCAAGCTGGTTGGTTATAAAATTAGTGCGGCCCAATTCATTAACTCATATATATGTATAACTAAAAATATATAGGCCTATGTTTTGAAAGCCTGTACCCCCCCTGATGATGTACACAAACAATGTTACTAGTTGATTACTGTTGCTTGTTCAGCTAAGCGGATATTTATGTTCAGTACCTGAGGCGACCACGTGCCTCTGTAACCCCTCCACCAGCGCCCACAAGCTGGGTGCGTGGTATGCTGCAAAATAAACGACCCCTCCGGTAACGTTATTCCTTTTAACGGCTCCTGTAGCGATGCTCTGAGTTGTAGGTCCAGCGCAGGGCATCGCCCACCAGAGCCGCCAGCGTCTCCCAGCGCAGGGCATCGCCCACCACACAGCCGCCAGCGTCTCCCAGCGCAGGGCATCACCCACCACAGCCACCAGCGTCTCCCAGCGCAGGGCACCGCCCACCACAGCCGCCAGCGTCTCCCAGCGCAGGGCATCGCCCATCACAGCCGCCAGCGTCTCCCAGCACAGGGCATCGCCCACCACATAGCCGCCAGCGTCTCCCAGCGCACCCACCTGGATATTCAGTTTTAACAGTCCTTATCTCTGCAGCTGACAGGCGTCTCCGTCCGTAGATCCATTGTGTTCCAGCGCGGCGAGTCTCGCCACCCCTGTAGTCTTCCTCAGCACAAAAGCACCTGCGGGCAGCTAGCTAGGAGCCGATTGGCGTAGTTTCAGCAGCCACAGCTGACCAAGTTGCTGGTAGCAAGCCTACCATAATAGACCTGAACCTGCTCAGTTGGTTGGGTGGTAATTTAGCTACCTTCTGCCTCGGTTCTGTCACCACCATGCATGTCGAAAGCCAAATTTTCAGAGGGGTCCCGGAAACAATTAGCTAATAATTAAAGTTCAATATTGCGGAATATCAAAGAGCCCGACCATCCATACTAGCGAGGTCGCCTGACTTTACACCACAATATATTGCAAGTGTTAAGTAGGCAATTATAGTAACAAGAGTCGTCCACATCAGCTCCGGACTGAGAAGCTTTGTCGAATTCAGTTAAGATAGAGTATCTATTCAACGGAAGTTGTACAATTAATGTATTCCGAGGGTAAGAATGCTTGATGTACGTGATTACTTGTAATAAAATATGAAAATGCCATATTTCTACAAGTAGATAGAACTCCAACCTAACACTTGATCTCTCAACATTACGTTTATTGAAGTTGAAAATTCTCCACAAGTGAAGATTGACCTTCGTAGCTGCTTCGCTTTAAAGTAATCGAGAACGTCTTCTAGTGTGTATATATATGTCGTACCTAGTAGCCAGAACTCACTTTTTGGCCTACTATGCAAGGCCAGATTTGCCTAATAAGCCAATTTTCCTGAATAATATATTTTCTCTAATTTTTTTCTTATGAAATGATAAAGCTACCATTTCCTTATGTATGAGGTCATTTTTTTTATTGGAGTTAAAATTAACGTTGATATATGACNCTTTTTGAGGATATCAGGAAAGGTGTGACACTCTATAGATTTGTTGAACAGTAGAGCTATGGTTGGGCAAGGGCATGGGAGGCGCTCTTGTATACAATGGACGGAATTTCACTGGTGTTCCCTGCCTTGGTTTTTAGAGCATGTATGATGGACACTAACATCTGCTGGGCTGATTGGTGAAAGGAGAAGAGAGTTTGGATAGCTGCCTGAGAGATGTGTGTTAATGTGTCTGAGTGTGTGATTTTACTGGCAAGATTAGCACCAACCGATGAAAAGAAGCCATTACATTCATTTGCCACTTCTAAATCAGTTGACGGTATATCCCCATCCTTGTAGAGTTTTATTTGGTTATGTGAGTCTTGTTTAGTTCCTAGGATACTAGCGATTGCTTTCCAAGTGCTTTTCGTGTTGCCTTTTGCTTCATTGACTGAATCTATTCACATAATATTCAAGTTTTGCCTTTCTTATGATACTGGTAGGCATTGATGAGTACCTTTTAGCTACTTCCTTTGAAACTAGGCCAATCCTAAGTTTCTTTTCACATTCATGTTTCTTGTTGATTGAGTTGAGAATGCTACTTGTGAGCCATGGATTGTTTAATCTTTTGTCAGTTACTTGCTTGGTAAGAAGGGGACAATGAAGGTTGTAGAGGCTTAAGAGTTTGGAGAGGAAGAGGTTAGCTAATGAATTTATATCCTGGGTATTATTGAATTCAGAATCCCAGTTAATATTGTGAAGTGCATTTGTAAGATTGCCTAAAGCCGATTCACTGTGTAACCTAAATTAAAGTTTCTTGCTTTTTGGTGGTGTTATGTCCATGTTCGCTATGAGAAAGGTAGGATAGTGGTCAGTTGTTCTGTCGTAGATTATACCAGATACAAGGGGAGCTGTTATGTTTGTCCATATGTGATCCAAGGTAGTGGCTGATGTTTGAGTGACTCGGGTAGGTTTGGTGATTGTGGGGATTAGCATACAGGAATTCATGCTGTTAAGGAAATAGTCAACTTGAGAGCAATTTTGTTGACCCAGGTCAATATTGAAGTCTCCTCCCAGAATGATGTGGTTTTTGTTGAGATTGTTATTTATAATAAGAATCATTAGTTTATCTGAGAAAGAAGCTATGTTAGTATTGGGAAATCTATAGATGGCTCCAATAGTCAAAGAGGGATTTAATTGTAAACTGAGCAAAAGTATATTCACAGTAGTCATCTCTGTCAATAATGACACTGTTGCAGATAAATGTATCTCGGTAATATATGGCTGTGCCACCACCTTTTTTATTAGGTCTACAATTATGAATGGCTTTATAACCAGCTAAGTTGTAGAGTTGGGTATAGTCTTTATTTAGCCACGTTTCTGTTAAAATAATGAACGATAAGTTAGTACCTAGTGCTGTGAGTAATGCATTTATATCGTCAAATGTTTACCAAGTGATCTAACATTTTGGTTGTAAACTGATAAACAGGTGCTATTTTGGAGTTTGTTTATTGCCTGGGGTGCTGTAAAATACTTGCAATTATTCAAGACGTTAAAAAAAAAAAAAAAAAAAAAGATGAACAATGCCAAAGGAGTCTGATTCAATGAGGATATTATGCACTGCTTTCTATTAAGTAAGATCACAAATTAATTAATTGTCAGGGAAAAGTACCAAGCCATTACAACTTTATAGCACTTGGAAGGGGTCAGGATGAGTATTTGGGATGGGACGGGGACGGAATGGTGCTCAACCACTTGGACGGTTGGGGATTGAACGCTGACCTGCATGAAGCGAGACTGACTGGATGGTAGAGTGACAAAGTGGCTGGGTGTAAGATTACAAAGCATTTAACACTAGAAGAAACATCGTAACCATTATGAAAATGAAAAATATCGCCATTCCAATTGCTTTATTGCAGTGCATAAAATTATAAATATTTATGTAAAGTATATCATTCACAAAATGTAACCATTTGAAAAAGTAATTTAGTTTTACAAAACATTGTATGATGATTAAATGATCAACATACAGAATATTGCTTAATTAAAGAAAAGTACCGAAACCCAGTTTAGTATGACTGGCCAAAAAGTGTGTAGAACAATGGTTCAGCCTTGCAAGATGGATGAATACATGATAAACCCTTTACTTCCCCAGGCTGTTCAAAGGGTATACACAAGCTCTTTGCTCCCATCGATGGAGCACCTGGCTCAGCTGTGTCTTCACAAGCAGAGTCCTTCTTGATGGCATCCTCACACTCTGCTTTGCCACAAAATGGAGCTAGGAGAATGTTGCCTTTCTCCAAGTTGCTGGTAAAATCATTCCAATTGTTAACCTTTATTTTGTGTGACTCCAGGTCACTGCGAGCTCGTGTTAATAAGTTGTTATGAATGGTGTTCAGAAGAGTTTTGGCTTCTAATTCAATATTAGATCGGCTTAAAACACACTTTTCAGCAGTGTCTCGTCGTACAGCAAATACCTGACCTGCAGCAACCTCACCTAGTCCAAGCTCCAATCTTAGGGGTACACCCTTTAGCTCCCAGTGATTGAACTTCAAAGCAGGAGTAACATTTTCTCGTAAGTCACACCGAGCACGTACACCAGCAGCATTCAAGTCGGCATCTAATTTATTACAGGCATCCACGAGGTGTGATCTGTCTTGCTCTGTTGATTTAGCTATAATGCCAACTGGCATAATAATTGCCTGCACAGGGGCCACCTGGGGAGGCAACACAAGTCCTTTATCATCACCATGAACCATTACCATTACCCCAATGGTCCGCATTGTTAATTCCCAGCTGTTCAGGTAGCAGTACTGCTTTTGTTGCGTCTCTGGATCTTCAAAGATAATTTCAAACATTTTTGAAAGGGTTTGTCCCAAATGATGAGATGTTGCTCCCTGAATGCCATGCCCACTTGCAGATATAAAAGCCTCGGTAGTAGTCGTAAAATCACTTCCAGCAAACTTTTCTTTCTCAGTTTTCTTGCCTTTAACAACTGGAACTGCCAAGAGCTTTTCATATACTTGAGAATAAAGCTCTAGTATCTGATACACTTCTGCCTCAGCCTCTTCCTTAGTGGCAAATGCAGTGTATCCTTCTTGCCACAAGAATTCACGAGTTCTTAAGAATGGAGAAGGCTGCTTGACCTCCCATCGTACAACATTATTCCAATGGTTATGTTTTATTGGCAAGTCTGTGCGTGACTCAATCCCTTTAGCAAAAGCAGGATGCATGACAATTTCTGATGTTGGACGAATAGCAACAGGCTCTGCCATTTCACTTGATCCTGATCTTGTTACCCAATCAACTTCTGGATAGAAATCCGCAATGCGAGTCTTTTCTTTCTCCAGAGATTCCCTTGTAACAAATAATGGGAAACGAGAATTGTCAACACCTAAAGATTGAATTTTTGTATCTAAGAAATCCTTTATATTACACCATATTGCACATGACCAAGGCCGAAGGATGTAGCAACCCGATGCATTGTAGTATTCGATCATCTCTGCTTTTGTTATCACCTGTGAATACCATTCAGAAAGATTCTGTTCTTTTCTCACCTCTAGTCCTAACCTTGTTTGCTTCTTCACATTACCATCTTGTTTTACAGGTCCCTTTACCTCGGTATTTACAGGGGATTTTTCCATAGACTTCTTGCTCTCCATACTTTTAGGTATAACTCCAGTACTTCCTACAGAACTGGATGTAGTCCCCATGCCACTCACAGGTGAAGCAGGTTCACAAAACTGAGACATATCAATATCAGGCTTCCATTCAATACTTGTGTACTCTTGGAACTGATTTTTCAAAGATAAGAGCACATCTACTGCCTGTTTAACAGCATCTTTATCAGCTTTATTAGTTTTTAATGATCTTACAGCATCCCCTTGTTTCTGTATCTGAGCATGAAGATCAATAGCTTTAGAACCTTTTCCTGAACTAGCAGCACTAGTTGTATTGTTATCACATTTGAAACCTGCCATTTCAATATCAGGTTTCCAATCGGCGCTAGTAATTTCTTTAAATTCTTTCTTTAATGCTAAAAGTATATCAACTTCTTGCTTCACAACATCCTTTTCTGCCTTAGTGGCCTTCAAAGTTCTTACCTTTTCACCTTGTTCCTTTATTTTGTTGTGCAGTTCAAGCACATTTCCACCCTTAACAGGAGATAGAGCTGGTGTTGGGGAAACAGTGCAAAACTTTGGCATGTCAATGTCTGGTTTCCACTCACTGCTTGTGAATGTTCTGAACTCCTCCTCAAGCACCAAAAGAGTATCAGCTTGTTTACTGGTATCTTTGTCAGCCTTACTGGACTTCGGGTTCCAAACTGTGTCGCCTTGTGCTTTTATCTGGGAATGTATTTCTATGGCACTCTTTCTGTAACAGGCCCTATAGGAGTTGCTGTTGCAACTGGAGCAATAGAAGGAATGACACTATCTGGTTTCCACTCAATTCCAGCTGCATCCTGGAAATCCTTTTTCATTTCTTTCAAAATCTCTACTTCGGCCAACACAACATTCTTGTCTGCCTTATCATTCTTCAATTGTCTAATTTTATCACTCTGGTCTTTGATAGTATTTAATAACCTCTGGCTCACTGTCACACCAGATGCCCTAACTACAGGTTTACCTTCATCCCGAGGACTTCTTTCTGCTTTTTTACCTTGAGCACTCTTGGCTCGCTCTTTCTCACTCATACTTGCCAATTTCTTGATGGATGAAGCAGTTACCATATCCTTTGAATGACCATCTGGGATAGAGAAGAGTATGACTGGACTTTCCTGGCAGCTGCTCAGACTCACTGGCTTGTAAGCTTCATCCACTCTGAAAAAGCCCTTCCTCTGGAGCTGTATAATATCTCCAGGCACCAAATTTTGAAGTTCTGCATCACCAATCATTTTCACTTCAGCACGTGTGTTGTGTCCAATATAATCTTTGAAGTTTTCATCTTTTCCAAGAACACTCTTACTGATAAGATGGTCAAAGTACACGCAGACAACAGGCGTGGGGGAAGCGTTAATGGTATCTGCGAGCCAAGTGAGCTTTACTGTCTTCTTGTAGTCTCTGTCCTCAAGATTAGGTTCCCCATCAATAGACACTATTTTTTCATTGTTCTTGTTGATTTTTGTTATCATAATATTTCCCCAATTGATAAAAGTGGCATTCTGCCCTTCCTTCAAATCGGCAGCATCTGCAGCCTCAATTAAGACATGGGGACCAATCCACACAGTTTTCATGCCAATAGACGTATCTTTAGGGTGTTTCTGAGCAGTAGTAGCCTCCTCTTTGATGCCATTAATATGAACAAGCACCAAGTGCCCTTGAAGCGCTGTATAACGAGGAGCATAACGATCTATTACCTTTTTATTGAAAGCCCAAATCTTGTCCCACTCCATGTTCACTACAGAACGAGACAAACCTTGTGCAACAATAAAATCTTTCAGTCCTTCTACAGTCATACCACGTCGCAGAAAGCCTCTAACAGTGGGGAATCTTGGATCATCCCATCCATCAACAAGTCCTTCCTCTACAAACCAAGTAAGTTTCCGCTTGGACAAGACAGCGTTGTTCATGTTCAGACGTGAATACTCACAGAGGTGCAGGGTTCTCAGTCCAAGTTTCTCAATGAACCAATAGTACTGATCATCACGATCATGATACTCTGTTGTTCTGAGAGCGTGAGTGACCCCCTCTATACTATCTACAATAGGACAGGCAAAGTCATAAGTTGGATACACCTTGTACTTGTCGCCTTTCCTGACATGAGGCTCATTCTTACAGCGATAGATTGTAGGATCACGCATACAGCCATTATCACTCTTCATATCAATCCTAGCCCGTACACAGCAAGTGATGCCGTATTCTGTTCCCTTCTTCATCTCCTCCCACATTGACAAATTCTTCTCGACAGAATTGCTATAATTTTTGCTTGCCTTCCTTTCCTCATGCTTTTTCTTCATTGTCTCGCCATCGGTATCATCACAATATGCATGACCCTGCTGGATGAGTTGTTCACACATGTCAATCATGCGGTCAAAGTAATCTGAGGTGCGAGTAAAAATATCTGGCTCAATATGCAGTAGTTTCAAATCCTCCAGAATAACTTTTTCATAGTCCAGCTTCTCTTTTTCAGGGTTGGTATCATTAAACCTCATAATCAGTTTTCCCTGAAATACAAACAGTACAATTATCAGTTCTCCCAAATTCCTCAATTATCAATTAAGCCTTTACCCACATGTTAAATAAGATAAAGTGACTGTCTGGTATTCACCAAATATTATATTACTAACAATCTCTACCTTAAATTTTTAGTTGGCATTATGATTCAAAACCTCTGAGAAATGCTACTTGCCAGTTTAAGTAATACACCAATTAAAAAAGTAATTTGTTAAACATTACAACTATTAAGTTTCACTATCTGAAATCACGTGATGGATTTATTTGTTTTATACTCTGCATACTGTACTAATATTCTTATGTTTAACATGACAGAACAAGGAAGTACTGTATACAGAATACATGGGATTTCAAAGAACTAGAACTAGGTGAATAAACCTGCACCAAGAAAATCCTCCTGGAAAGAATTTAAGGCATCGAAGATTGTTTTACAATGCTTCTGGCACTGACATTTGGTATCAAATAAGCGAAGTTATTTAATCAAGCTACAGCATATAATATAAAGAACATATTTTAAAGTTTTAGTATATACAATGTTTAAGATGTTTAATTAGTTTAAAGATGAAAACTATGCACTACCTAATTAACTCCATGTACCCTACCTTACCCTAAATGTCAACCATGTCTTACTATTTTTAAACAATGCTGTTTGTTGACCAACTTGTATATTGGCTATTTTCTATCATGTTCCCCACTTTTTTTACTTTTTATTTTTTTCTTTCAACACAATTTATACTTTAAGCTCTATTACTATTAGTTTTAGTCCAAGTGTTTTTTTCCCCACCTCACCTTGCCCGAAACGCTATGCGTACTAGTGACTTTAGGTATTGTATGTACTACCTCTATCTATAAATCCAACATTATGTTCGTAACTAATCTTCTATGTATGTACTTTTACCTGAATAAACATTTGATTTGATATACTTTCACCTATACCTCTAAATGGTGTTATAAATTCAAAAAGTCTGCCCCTTCTAGGGTAACATGTGCTGCTCCACAGGAATTCAACATTAATGTCCACCATTAGTTTAAAGCTGTACCTTTCACTGTGATCCCTGCAATCTTAAGAGAGCAAACATTGCAGTTCCCACTGCAGAACATCAGTGGCAGACTCGGGGTAATGCTACATTCATACTCTGGATATCACTCTCCCACTATTAGTGCCAGGGGCCATTCCTGTATGTTCCATTCGCAAGTGGGAGCAGTGTCATCCATTACGTGACATTTCTTACATGTCCAGGGATTGGCCACCTCTTATCTCCCTCAATGTGTTGGGATCCTCAATTGTATCCGAATTCTGCCGCCACCAAGCCGATTGAATGCTTGGGCAAAAATTCTAAAAAGGAAGCTAGATTCTTAGCTTCTAGAAGCTAGCTTTGAAGCCCATTAGATAATGGGCTTCAAATGACAAATTTTGTTCATCATTTCATTTCCAATTACATTAATATGTTTTGGAAGCCAACAAAAGCTTATGTTTATGCAACTTTGGCAGAATAAGCCACCAAGAATTGAATTAAAGCTATGTGATGATATGACTCTAGGGCCTGAAACATTCCTGGAATCACAGTACTATATTTGGTATATTTTTCCATTATCCAAGGTTCAACTGATCTTTATGGCAATTCATACAGCCAAGCATTCTGCTGTGAATA
This sequence comes from Procambarus virginalis, assembly GCA_020271785.1. Classification (NCBI taxonomy): domain Eukaryota; kingdom Metazoa; phylum Arthropoda; class Malacostraca; order Decapoda; family Cambaridae; genus Procambarus; species Procambarus virginalis. Next base: position 11,629,348 of record WNGS01161107.1, read on the forward strand.
CCAATGCCACATGCAAATTTAGAAACACCTGTATATGGCTAGGGCACTGCTAGTAACCTCTGATACAAAGTTGTGATTGAAAAACAGTACAATGTAAATGTATTTTAACTACAATCTGAGCTGGATTAAGTTCTTCCCGTATCAGTGTTACATGACGGGAAGAGTCTGAAAGCCTGCACACCTTGACTAGGCCTTGAGGATTAACTATATATAACTAAAAAGAATGAACAAGGGAAAAAAAAAAACATACAAAATCAAACTATCATTTTACCTTAAATGCCAACTGATAATATTGATTCAGGAGAGCCGCTTTGGCATGCCCAATGTGGAGGTAACCCCTAGCCTCAGGAGGGAAGCGAACAACTACCTCCCCAATCTTTGCTCCAGAAAGTTCAACAAACTTTCCTCCTCCTCCTTGCTTAACACCCAATACTGATTTTTCTGGAGAAGCTGCAGAGATTTTGGAAGACTCAAAGGCCTTCTTGACCTCATCTGGAAGGGCTGTGATGATGCCACCAACCTAGAAGAGAACTAAAGTATATTTATTTGCCTATACAAAAAAAATTAAAGTAAAATTCCTTTGAAAGATATTTTGTAATAAAAAAAAAATCCCTAACAACAACAACAACATTGCTGTATTAGAAAAATGGAAAAATGGTAAACTCTGGCCGAGTACTGTATGCAAAAACTTTGGTTAGAACACATTTTCTAGGAATTACTGCTAAAAGGAAAGCCTAATGATATACACTTGTCAATATTGGCATAAAGACAGCCACAATGCACCTTGTCCTGGAGCGTTCACATCATCACTAAACTGATGTACTAAACTGCCTGAACCTAACCTGAGAACCCACAAATAGAAAATGGAACATCACATCAATGTTGAGAGCCACTAGGATGTTTAGTACAGCAGTTTTTGGACTTCGGGAATTTATACATCAAAATGCAATGTACTAATAGAGATGATGGGTTGTACAATGTCCCCCATTCCCCAAATCCCCATTCAGAGATCCAGCCATCAAAAATAGATAGTGTTGAGGACATCCCCCCTCCCACTCTAGTGTGCAGCTCCACTACTATGAAAAACTATAAAATCAATTAATTCAACATTCATACTGATGTGAAAGAAAAGATCACAATACCTGAGTCGCCATAAAATTATACCAACGCTGCACATGCACCGGAGCTTTATTACTATCCAACAGTGCGTGCCATGCTGCATTGCCTGAAAATATTAATTAAATTTAGAGATAATCTCCTCTAAACTAACACTTCTGGCTAAAAGAATTACAAAAATGACAATGCATACAGCAATATTTAGGAAAAAGAATATATAGAAATAGGTGAAACATGGCTTAACTGAACAAAGCCAAACCACAAGTAAAGTTCCAATGAATCAATAGGAAAAATATAGTCAAATAAGGAGGAAAATATACAGCATCAATAGATAGAAAAAATGTATCAAGTATACAATGGGGCCTCGACATACGATGCTAATCCGTTCCTAGAGACGGATCGTAAGTTGAAGCGATTTTTCCCACAAGAAATAAAGGGAATTAAATTAATCCGTTCCCCACCCTCCAAAATATTAACATACAAATACATTTTATACTGAATACAATGTTTTTTCTAACTGTACCTAAGTTGATCTTACCTTTGTGGAGGGCTCTTGATGGCGTATGGAAGATGGTGATGAGGGGGGAGGAGGAGGAGAGTTGTTACTGTTTGGAAGGGGAGTCCCCTTCCATTATCACATCAGGCAGTGATGTTTTCTCTGGGGTACTCTCTCCTACATTTTGCCTGAATACCACTAGGACCTGGTTGTGGTTCAGTGCTTGTTTGTCTCATTGAATAGGTTAAGGCAACGGCCTACTGCAGCTTGATTTGGGCGAGTCGTTTCAGCAAAGGTTTGCAATTCTTCCCATGCTGCACACATTTTCTTAATTGTTGAGGAAGAGACATTCTGTACTCTTGTTTCTGCTCTATGGTCATCCTTACATGGGTTTTCATATGTTGAGCCTTACCACTGACTTTTCTGGGACTCATTACGTGATATATAATAATTACTTTAATGTTCAAAATGCAAAAAATCACCACAAACGCGTAATTTCTTATAGGCGCGATCGTCACTAAGCGGGTAGCTGTAGTAAACCGAGGCAGGTCGGACCCCGTGACCGGGAACCATGCGCTCGGTCGACCCGAACGTATACCAACAAATATCGGAAGTCGACAACACCATCGGATGTCGAGTCGCATTTTTCGATGAAATTTACATCGTAACTCGAAATTATCGTAAGTAGGGGCAATCGTAAGTCGAAGGTGCCACTGTAATTGAAAAAATACAGCAACTTTCTGAATAAAATACTGTAAATTTCAGTGTGCATGAATAATTCATGAATTACATGGCAAACAGCATGGAACATCTGTGAGCAAAGAGACATTTAATGTAAAGAATTTTTTTAGAAAAATTAGAATAGCCAATATTTCTAAAGTACATTGAGAAGAATGTATTCAGCAATATACCAAGAAATTACCGTACCGATTAAATCAAACGTAAAGAAAAAGTACGTACAGTAGTAAAAATTGTAAAAGAAGAGTTCATAAAGGCTTGGAACCAATTTCTCTAATGAAATGAAATCACAAGCAATGTGTTGCTATCTATAATCTTCTACCCCTATAGGCTATTTGCCCTCTTATTTTTCCACACTAACAACTCTCCATCCCATGAAGGAATGGTTGGGGAATGTGGCAAATGTTTCCTTTCAACATCATTAACTAAAAATATTTACCTTGTACTTTCTTCCTTTTCAAATTCAGCTAGCAATCATTTTTTCATAACAGTACTGTATCAGCTATAGAAGCTCCTATTCTGTTTTACCCTATTTCAAGTGTGTCCTATAATTACACCAACCCACTAATACTATCAAATTAATAAATCTACTGATAATTATGGTGCTGCTACATATTCCTCATACAGCCACCAAACTAAGCTTCAGTTCAACATGAACATTTCAATAAATTTCCATATACCGTACTGGTCATCTTTCATACACTATCTCATAAAATCTATTAAAGTGTACTGTATCACAATTACTCCTAACCAATGAATAGAATTGTTTCCCAGAAAGCTTCACACCTTGGCAGTTTTTTACCGAATTACAGTATCAAATTTAACAAGTACACGTTATATCCTTTTATTAGATAATTACCCATTAATAACCGTTGGTCTTGTATTTTTGATACTGTATCCTCCCTTTAATTTGTAATCCCCTATGTCCTACAACTCCATTGCTAAAATAAATCCAGTCTCTTGCAACCCCAGACTTGCATGTAACTTCAAAATTCATGAAACCTATAAAAAATGTAAGCTTGTTAAAAATAATAATGTTTCAGACAATGCTAAGTTAAAAAAAAAAAAAAAACTTACTGTAAAGTGCAGCAAATACTTCAAAGTCTGCGACAGTGACATTCTTTCCCACTAGAACCTCTGAAGGAGCAAGAGCCTTATTCAACTGGTCAAGAGTGGCACTTATGTCTCCTCCACATAACAATGGACCCGATGCTATAGACAACCAATGGTCCACCTAAAAAATAAGAAGTTTCACTGTTAAATATGGTTATTCAATAAATTACGAGGTGGCATACCTGGCAGTGCTCAGGCACCTCCAGATTTGTCTCCGTGTTGACAAACGCTCTGGATACGCTGTGGATCTTCTCCAACGCCAGCATTCATCAGTGTTACAATGATGTAACACTCGACAAGTCTAGTTCCATCTCTCACAAGACGCTACAGCATCACTACCAGTAATATTAGCCGTGTTCATGTACTGTACTGTATGTGGGGCAATCTTGTAATTGTATCTTTTCCACCACTACCCACTGGATGGATGCGAGGGATACATGATATATAATTATAATTATCTAACTAGCTCCCACAAATGTAAATTACAAATGCTTAAATATCACTGGGGGGGGGGGGGTTTGGTATCTAAACCCATTATGTGACTATTCTTTCTATTGTGATAACATTAATGATAATACAGGATGAATATGGGGATCACAAACTAAAAGCTTAAACTTACTTTACAGCACAGTAAGGGAAAAAAATGCCAGGACAAATTAATTCATCTTTCCTACATCGATTCCTATTTTCTTGTTGATTTATGTTTTCATCAATTTCTTCTACATTTAAAATTAAAAGAAACCTCTTTTCATACATAAAATATATGCTTTCCAAGGTTATAAATCTACTCTAACAAGCATAAATCCATATACTGTACTGCACACGCACACACGTTCGTTCCATGCTAGATTTGATATTTACGAGGAAGGAGGAAGAAATATTTGGGTAAAAGAGACAAATGTATGTGAATGCATGTGTGTGAATATATGCATGTTTATATGTATATGTACGTATATATGTGTGTGTATGTATATGTATGTGTATAAAGTACTTATGGAAGCTGATCAGAATTGCATTTCACCTTTGTAAATGCACATTAAAGACACTTCAAACACTTTATGTAAGGCATACGTAAATCTGTGTATCTATCTATCTATGTATTTCCGTATGTAGGTTAGCTTAGCATTTTAAAAGTACCGAATCACCTTCTGTGGTTGATTGTTCAATAAATCCCTGAACTATATGTTTAACTGATCTCTAACCCTGTCCATGGAGGACAGAAGAAAATGTATATATGCTGGTTAGCATTGTAAATGTGTGGCCACGTCTGTGGTAGAAAAAAAAAAAAAAAGTACCTTCCTCCCTTGGGTAAAAGTGACCACGTCTTTTTGGGAATAAAGTATGCAATGCGTTATAATCTGGAAGAAAATATGACGGTCGATGCAATTGAAAAACCTGACTTTAGGAGAGGACATTATGGCAACCTTAGAAAATTTTTTAGTGAGTATAATTGGACAGACTTGTTGCTAGGCAAGGAAGTGAATGAGATGTATGTCAAGTTTTGTGAAATATAAGATAAAGGCACAAAAAAATTTATACCAGAACAGAGAAGCAGTACTAGGAAACAGGATTGGTTCAACAGAAAGTGCGAGAGGGCCAGACACCAAAAGACACAAAAATGGAATCAATACAGGAAGAGGCCAAACCCCCAAACATACCAGCAATACAAAGATGCGAGAAACAACTACACGGCAGTGAGGAGAGAGGCAGAAAAATTTTGAAAAAGGGATTGCAGACAAATGTAAAACAGAACCAGGTCTATTCTATAAATTCATAAACAACAAATTGCAGGTAAAGGATAATATTCCGAGGTTGAAAATGGGAAATAGATTCACGGAAAATGAAAAGGAAATGTGTGAAACATTAAACGAAAAGTTCCAAAGTGTGTTTGTACAAAATGAAATCTTCAGGGAACCAGATACAATAAGAATTCCAGAGAACAACATAGAGCACATAGAGGTGTCTAGAGACGAAGTGGAAAAAATGCTCAAGGAGCTAAATAAGAACAAAGCAGTTGGTCCAGATGGCATTTCATCATGGGTTCTGAGAGAATGTGCACCTGAGCTCAGCATTCCTCTTCAACTGATTTTTCAGGCATCCCTGTTTACAGGAGTTGTAGCTGATGTGTGGAAAAAGGCTAACACAGTTCCAATTTACAAAAGTGGAAGCAGGGAAGACCCCCTTAATTATAGACCGGTATCATTGACAAGTGTAATAGTCAAAATATTGGAAAAAATAATTAAAACTAAATGGGTAGAACACCTGGAGAGAAATTATATAATATCAGACAGTATATTTTTCAATCTGGAAGATCCTGTGTATCAATTTACTCAGTTTCTATGATCGAGCAACAGAGATATTACAGGAAAGAGATGGTTGGGTTGACTGCATCTATCTGAACCTAAAAAAGGCTTTCGACAGAGTTCTACATAAGAGGTTGTTCTGGAAACTGGAAAATATTGGAGGGGTGACAGGTAAGCTTCTAACATGGATGAAAAATTTTCTGACGATAGAAAAATGAGGGCAGTGATCAGAGGTAATGTATCGGACTGGAGAAATGTCACAAGTGGAGTACCACAGGGTTCAGTTCTTGCACCAGTGATGTTTATTGTCTACATAAATGATCTACCAGTTGGTATACAGAATTATATGAACATGTTTGCTGATGATGCTAAGATAATAGGAAGGATAAGAAACTTAGATGATTGTCATGCCCTTCAAGAAGACCTGGACAAAATAAGCACATGGAGTGCCACTTGGCAAATGGAATTTAATGTTAATAAATGCCATGTTATGGAATGTGTAATAGGAGAACATAGATCCCACACAACCTATATATTATGTGAGAAATCTTTAAAGAATTCTGATAAAGAAAGATCTAGGGGTGGTTCTAGATAGAAAGCTATCACCTGAGGATCACATAAAGAATATTGTGCGAGGAGCCTATGCTACGCTTTCTAACTTCAGAATTGCTTTTAAATACATGGATGGTGATATACTAAAGAAATTGTTCACGACTTTTGTTAGGCCAAAGCTAGAATATACAGCAGTTGTGTGGTGCCCATATCTTAAGCACATCAGCAAACTGGAAAAGGTGCAAAGACATGCTACTAAGTGGCTCCCAGAACTGAAGGGCAAGAGCTACAAGGAGAGGTTAGAGGCATTAAATATGCCAAAACTAGAAGACAGAAGAAAAAGAGGCGATATATGATCACTACATACAAAATAGTAACAGGAATTGATAAAATTGATAGGGAAGATTTCCCGAGACCTGGAACTTTAAGAACAAGAGGTCATAGATATAAACTAGCTAAACACAGATGCCGAAGAAATAAAAGAAAATTCACTTTCGCAAACAGAGTGGTAGACGGTTGGAACAAGTTAGGGGAGAAGGTGGTGGAGGCCAAGACCGTCAGTAATTTCAAAGCGTTTTATGACAGAGTGCTGGGAAGACGGGCCACCACGAGCGTAGCTCTCATCCTGTAACTACACTTAGGTAATTACACTTAGGTAATTACACACGCGCACACACACACACACCTTGAACATAGCATGGTATATCATTCAAAGTTACATGACATACATTGTGTACAATTTTTTTTTTCAAAGTTAAGAGGTTCAAATTGTGGTTGAAGGAAGCATATTTGCAGGCATTTGCCACTACAGTACTGTACTGCATAAAATGATAAGTTGAGTTGGCTTGGCTATCAACCACTGGAAGCATTTACTGGTTCCAGGAGCTCATTTTGAAGGTCAGGACACTGTTTTAGATTGATTTGATTATGCATTTTAATCTGAAAAATCACTAGTTTTGATATACTGTAAGTTTTTAACAGACATGTATAGTACAGTACTAAAAATTACCTGTAAGGTCTTTATGGGAATGCACCCACATATTCTGCAACAGCATTTTGTTACCTCTTAAATAAATAAATAAATATGTTTATTCAGGTAAGGTATATACATACAAGTGATGTTACATTAATGGATCGAATTATAGATAGAGCTAGTACATACAATGCCTAAAGCCACTATTACGCAATGCGTTTCGGGCAGGAAGAACATTAATATCTAGAACTTAATACTAATTGAGCATAAAGAATAAAATGTGTTGAGAACAAATACAAATAAAGATAAAAAAAAGGGGGGGGGAACATGACTGAAAAAGCAGCACAAATACAAAAGGTTGACAAACAGCATTGATTAAAAAAAAAAAAAAAAAATAACAGTCATGGGTTGACAATAGAGGGGTAAGGTAGGTTACAAGGAATTTATTAGGTAGTGTTTAGTTTTAATCTTAAACTGGTTGAGAGAGGTACAGTCTTTAACATGGTTGGGGAGGTCATTCCACATTCTGGGTCCCTTGATTTGAAGAGCATTTCTAGTTTGATTAAGCCGTACTCTTGGAATATCAAAACTGTATTTATTTCTAGTGTGGTGCTCATGGGTTCTGTTACAACCTTCAATGAAGCTTTTGAGTTTTGAGTAGTGGTCTTATCAAGACCACTAACCTTTTTTGTAGCACAGGCTGAACAGAACAAAATTAATAATTATATACACTCAATTATTATTTATAAATTACAGAATGTGCAAATATGAGTATGTATTGCATTACTGTCAAACAAAAATCCAGCAAAATTTGGCGATACTGTAGTCAAAAGAGCAATATTTGCAAAATCCAGATTTCACACATCTAGTTCCGTCCGGAACTATAACAATTCAACTTCCACCGGTTTGGATAAAGTTTTAATTTATAAAAAAAAAGTTACTTCATATTTTTTTGTGAAGCTGGGTGCATTTGTCATATGAAACATCTGAAGACAAAACAAAGTACAATACCTCAGTTCGGTGGAGATTGTGACTAGGATACAGTTCCAAGGCGGGGTTGACTCGAGCCACATGTCTAGATATGCTATGTGAAGAGGTGAGGCTGAAGGAGCCTGTCAAGTCTAAACAGGTACTTTTGCCCCACTCCACAGAAACACCAGCTTTAGAACATGTTATAAGTGCCCCTGCAATGGATAAAACAAACTATTTCTTAATGTACTACACAAGAAATATTAACACATTCATTAATGTGTTCATATTCTAATGACTTGCGTGTATGTTCACAAATTATTAATCTTATTTTTGTACTGTTCCAATCACATTCCACACGAGTCATAAACATGTTTTGCTTCTAGTAAATAAAGGTATTGTACTGTGCATATATAAAGGGAGAAATTGTAAGCTATGTAAATTATATTTTATTTATAAAAAATACTTAGTATCAAATTACAGTGGATACTTAGTAAATACAATATTTGTACTGTATATTTAATAAAGCCACTAATTATGTGCAGCTTTTCCTGCACAAGATATTAATTGCAGCAAATTCTAAAAAAATTGATTAATACTGTACATGAACTTCATGATCACGGCATAGTATCTCCTGTGCCAGGTAAAATTTCACGTTCTAAACTCCTTTGAACTTGGAACCTGAACTTTTAACAGCCAAATAATGCCCAATGAGGTCTGATTAAAACATTTTGGGCATTCTGTAATCTTTTTGGCACTACCATTAACTGGAAGAATATCGACAGGTTAATAAAGCTGCTCCTGCTGGCAGAAACAATAAAATAATTTAAGGGGTACTGTATCACAGTAGGGTCAAGTCGCTAGTCTCTGGACACTAACTTATTGATGTTCAGTGAAGTCTAGACTAGTTATGCCGTATTAGGGGTTATTGGAATTTTTACAGGATCTAGAGACAAATTTTCTATTAAAAAGACACTGAAATGTATGCTGTAAAGGCAATGCCCACAGAACTTAAGCAAAAATAATGATGCCCAGAGTTTCATCACACATCCAAGTACCTGCATCTTCATACCCCTACCCCTTGATACCCCTAGCACCATCCTCCTGATAGTAAGACATCACCTAGGTGAAAAGTAAATCTGGTAGTTATTATAGGATCCCTCACTACCATACTATTAGACAACTTAAAATTACACACCTGGTTCCCAGATGTTTGACCCCATAGCTGTTTGGCGACTAGACTTTTTGAGTGTCAGGCACTCTTACTAGGTTTTCCCAATGTTCAGAGCCTCATTTCTTGGGAACCACAGAGCATTCAGATCTGATATTAGTAGGTAGCAAGCAGGGTGTCAGTACAATAGTGTTTTCATATTTTTCAGTACAACTTTTTTGTTACTCATGCAAATGAGGATTAGAAACCAAACATCAATGTTCAATGACACTTCTTGGGAATCAGTGTGCCGAGGTTTGATACTAATATGCAAGAAAGCATTATGCATTTGACATGTGAAGGTGGCTCTTTAAATTGATAAGACACTGATTTATGAAGACCTGACAAAAAAAATTGGTTAAGGTACAGTATTATACAGTAGATCTCCAGATTATAGAACTGTATTATAGATAGGCAAGTACTGTATTATAGAATGCAGACAGGTTTTTTTTTACTTATAATACACCTTTCTAGACAATACATCCTACAGAAAAAAGTTAAATATAAATACCAATCTTATGTAATCTCACCAACCCATTGTACTTTCTTGCAAATAAATTATTATTATAAATCATTAAATTTTATAAGAACCCCCTATTAAATCCTGAAAATGAATACTGTATTCTATTTGATACCTTTCACATTTTAAAATGGGTAGGGTATATTTAAAATTACCGTACTGGCATGTTTTTTTGCCTTGTTGAAATCAACATTTACTGCCCTCACGAGGATCAAATTGTGTGAAACCCCAGTTAGGCTTCAGTGGAAGCCCCAGGACCTTCGTGGGGGCAGTAGCACTCCAGGCTGCAATTCTTTTACCATGTTGTGGTACAGTCGACTAAAGCGCGTCTGGGAACACTCGGCTCATAGGTTCAAACCCTCATCAAGGCCCGTGTGGATTTGTTCATTTGATATACAGTATCACGTTATTGCGATTTGTGTGTAATAATAATAAATAATTATTATTACCCGTGTACCACACATGATTGAATACTCAGTTCGTGGGGGAAACACTGATAGGTCTAGGTAACATTTCCTGTGCCCATATGGCTCACCATACCATGTGTGTGTGTGTGTGTGTACTCACCTAATTGTGCTTGCAGGGGTTGAGCTTTGGCTCTTTAGGCCCACCTCTCTACTGTCAATCAACTGGTGTACAGATTCCTGAGCCTACTGGGCTCTATCATATCTACATTTAAAACTGTATGGAGTCAGCCTCCACCACATCTCTGCCTAATGCATTCCACCTGTTAACTACTCTGACACTGAAAAAGTGCTTTCTAACGTCCCTGTGGCTCATTTGGGTACTCAGTTTCCACCTGTGTCCCCTTGTTCGCGTACCACCAGTGTTGAAGAGTTTATCCTTGTGTACCCTGTCAATTCCCCTGAGGATTTTGTAGGTAGTGATCATGTCTCCCCTCACTCTTCTGTCTTCCAGTGTCGTAAGGTGCATTTCCCACAGTCTTTCCTCGTAACTCATGCCTCTTGGTTCTGACACCAGTCTAGTGGCATACCTCCGAACTTTTTCCAGCTTCGTCTTGTGCTTGACAAGGATGCAGGCTCCATGCTGGGGCCGCATACATCAAGATTGGTCTTACATACGTTGTATACAAGATTCTAAATGATTCCTTACACAGGTTCCTGAAGGCTGTTCTGATGTTAGCCAGCCTTGCATATGCCGCAGACGTAATTCTTTTTATGTGGGCTTCAGGAGACATGTTTGGTGTGATATCAACTCCTAGATCTTTCTCTCTTTCCGTTTCATTAAGTACTTCATCTATTCTGTATCTTGTGTCTGGCCTCCTGTTTCCACCGCCTAGTTTCATTACTTTGCATTTACTCAGGTTAAACTTTAACAGCCATTTGTTGGACCATTCATTCAGTCTGTCAAGGTCGTCCTATAGCCTCCTACTATCATCCTCTGTTTCAATCCTCCTCATAATTTTTGTATCATCAGCAAACATTGAGAGAAACAATTCTATACCCTCTGGGAGATCATTTACATTATATCAGAAACAGTATAGGTCCAAGGACTGACCCCTGCGGGACTCCACTTGTAACGTCTCGCCAATCAGAGACCTCACCACTCACAGTGACTCGTCTTTTGCTACTTAGGTACTCCCGTATCCAATGGAGTACCTTCCCTTTCATTCCAGCCTTCTAACTAGCCTTTTGTGTGGTACTGTATCAAAGGCTTTTTGACAATCCAAAAATATGCAGTCTGCCCACCCCTCTCTTTCTTGCCCGATTTTTGTTGCCTGGTCGTAGAATTCAATTCAATGTGTGTGTCACATCCCATGTTACTACTACAAGTATCTCCAGGAGTTTACACCACCTGCTACTGTAGATCTCACATCACACTACCATCATAAGTCTTGGACGGACCACCATGTGCCTCAATTCAGCACTCCTGTCATTATTACCACACACAAACAACTATACTTCAACACACCCAGGGGGATCTCAGACTCCCAGGTAGAAAATATCTAAGGAATTCCAATTATAAGTAGAATGTTGAAGCCATCGCCTTACCAAGAGGAGGATCAGTTTTAGATACAGTCACTTTCATGGCCCCGAGGTGAAGTGTGCGAGGAGCCCAGAGGAGCGACGTTGTGACCCCTCCCGTGGTCGGGGCGAGACTGACCTCTTCCCTGCGGATGTAAACTTAATGCAACTGCCTCCATGTTGTTTCATTTAGAATTTCCTCTAGAACACTTTCTTATCCCGGTAACTTATAAACTGCAATGTTCTGGACAAAATTAGTATTTGTAAGGTGTATATAATTATTAATATACATACATCGATCGTTGAAATACAGTAATATGTTTCCCTGGTTGACTCAACCTTTCGCTATACAGTATTTGGAAAGATCCATATATGGGACGTTGCACTATTTTTATTAAAATTAATACCGGCATTTATTTTTGCCCCGAGGGGCGAGTTTATTGGGCAGCGTCACTCATCCTATGAATGGACATACCGCCATAGCACCATGTTCAACACTCTCCAATAGGAAGAAAACCAGCTGGGTTGTTCATCCTGTCACTAGTACCCAGACACAGCTGGGACTTGCTCGATCAACTTTTTCAAGTGAACAGCTCCTCAAACAAGAAGATTAACATCTGTCAACCCTTAAAATCTTACGTTATCTTGCGGGTGCAAAATGGGGAATCTTTTGAGAACAGTATTAATATTTGACAAATAGTGTTTTCCTAACTCAAACAATGTGGGGTTCATTATTCTACACATATTTCTAATGTCTCTCAGGTGTTCACATTCACGTAGATAGTGGTCAAGGCGGTGTCCGTCACTCTCATCACAGATTCTGCAACTTCGCTGATCAACTGTTGTTTCCATTCCGAATCGCCATTAATATTTGTATCCAAGACGGATTCTCGTTATTACTGATTCTCTCCCGCATCCACCTCCTCTTCGTCCATAATGATTGGGATTGCCAGCTGCAACCTTGTTGCATTTATGTGATAACAGAGCATGACGTGCTGAGAATGGACCGGCGTTTAGACTGAAAATTATGTAAAATCTCTAAAATGTAGTGATGGAAGCGGCTGCAGTGAAGAGGTGACACACCTTTAACTTTCACAACTTTAAGGGAAGGTTCGACAAAGATAGTGATTGTTAAAATAGTGAAGTTTCAATGCAGCGGGTACTAGCCAACAAGGCTAGTAGGTGGGACCTCACTTAACTTCCCCAAGCAGCCGCGTCCAACAGCCTGGTTGACCAGTCCAGCAACGAGGAGGCCTGGTCGAGGACCGAGCCACGAGGACGCTAAGCCCCGAAATCATCGCAAGGTAGAGTAACCCGGTAAATTAAGAGCATTTTTCGCGTGAATACTAATTCTGGCTAGTCTACAAGCCTTATGTAAAAATTGTGATTTTTGATAGAGAGACCGATTTGTGCATTGTCAAAGATCACATCATTTTGTTTATTGCTAATTTATTGTTAATAACAATTAGCAATAAAAATGAGGGAAAATTCCTTGGCCTATACATAAACAAGAGACTCAATTTCAGCACCCACATACAACACACAGTCCCAAAAAGTCTCAAAAACGGTCGTTATACTTTCTAAAATTAGATATGTTCCCCATTCTGCTCTCCTCTCATTATATACTACGCGCTAATCTAGTCCTATCTAACATAAGGTTCATGGGGTTCAACCACTGTAAATTACCTCAAGCCTATCATCACTCGGCAAAAATGTGCTATCAGAACTATAACAAACTCTGTCTTCAGACAACACACAGCCCCTCTGTTTAAGTCCCTTAACATGCTAAACATACACTCCACACATTCTCATGTGCTATCTACATGTACTAAACCCTTGTTCCTAAATGCTAATCTTGAACTGAAACTTTTCTTTGATAGATGTAATAGAATCTATGAGCACCACACCAGAAATAAATATATTTTTGATATCCCCAGAGTCAAACTAAATCTGTGCAAACACTTCATGCAAGTAAAAGGACCCAGTCTATGGCACTCCCTCCCTGATGAATTAAAAAATTGTCCAACCTATCCCTTATGCAAAAGTAAAACCAAAAAGTACCTAATTTGATCCTCATAGTTTTTTACCGTGTGCTTCAAACTCACACTGTAACTTGTAACTTGCACTTTCCCCAATATTAGTACTTAACACATATCTTTACCAGTGTAATCACCTGTCAAGTTATATTGTAGTTATGTGTTGATATAAAACCTAGCTACAATGTACCTTTCCATCTTACCTGATATGTTAGACTAATTAACTTAAGGACCAGCCCGAAATGTTATGCGTGTTATGACTTTACATAAATGTAAAAATACCAATCTTATATAACTCACCAACCCATTGCACCTTCTAGTGAATAAATTATTATTATTTCTTTCCATAGTCTACACCACTTCTTAATTGTTAAGGAAGGGACATTCTGTAGTGCCTCCTACTCCCCTGAAGAAATTGCCTCAGCTATCTCTTGTTGCTGCTCCTTGTGAAGGGTTAGGAGTTCTTCGGTGGTCAGTTCTTCACCGTGTTCCTCCACCAGCTCAACACACAACACTCACAGCTCTATGAATGCCACTTCTTTTCAAAATTTCTCCAACCATCCACTGCTTGCCTTAAACACTTTTGTATCTATCACTTGTTCCAGGGGTTTTCTTTATAAGGTATTTATGCAATAGCCTTACTTTTTCACAAATGATGCCCTCTGAAACACTATCACCCACTAACTCCTTGTTGTGTATCCAAATAATAACTTTTCAACATCCTTTAGCACTCAATGTCCTTTTTCTCAGCAAGTACAGTGCATATCGTTGACAGATTTCTTGTACTGCCTAGCTAGTTCAACAGCCCATGTACCATTTTCATGTTTACGAATGATCTTTTGTTTTTCCTCTATAGTCATCCTCAGATGTTTTCTTAGGTTGAACCTTACCACTGACTTTCTTGGGACCCATTATGTGGTATATAATAATTACTTTTGTTTAAAAAACAAAAAACCTAAAAAACAATGAAATTCTTTACAAAGAATTAAAGCACAATTGTCACTAGGCGGGAGGCACTGGTAAACTGAAGCAGGTCGCCCGTGCCACCCCCATGAACCATGTGCTCGGTCAACCCATGCGTCTGTCTACAAACTATGCAATTCGAGGCAAAGTTCTTAACCCGATTTGAATTTTACGAGGAGAGTGGGCTCATAACTGGAAAAATTTGTAAAGAGGAATGTTTGTATCTCATGGTTCCACTGTACAGTACTGCATTTCCAAATAATTGACCATTGGGATGAGCGATTCTCTTGGCCCTGAAATACTGAAATTCTTAAAATTATCTCTTTTTGAATACATTGTGTCATATTTGCAAATTAAAAAAATCTCAGGAAAATGAGGTGAAACAAATACTTTTTAAAAAAATTCATATATTTTTTATCAACAGAATTTCATATTTAATTCCAATTTTTTCAGTCCTAAAATTCTGGATAAAATTATTTACCTACAACTTAAAATTTTCCATACAAGATTCAGAGAACATTTTAAGTATTTTATGCTATACTAAAATGTCAAAAATGGTTTTAAACTAAATATGTTTGCATAAGTATGTTTGTACAAGATCTTGCGACATGCTCCAAAATTCTTATAATTAATGACTTGGGTAATAACAATGCTTATCTCTACAGCAGTTGGTAATAATAGCAACAGAAATTTAAAGGCTTGATAATTACTCTAAGGGATTTCAATGCAGAACAATTTTTCCCTTAGCTTTAAAAGTGACAAATATCAGCCAACACAAGTCTCGTGTACCTCACGTGAACCCTTTATTGTCACATGATCTAAGCTCTTATCTAAGGGCTAAACAGATTTACATATAAAATTCAACTTTTAGAAATGAAGTACAACTAAATTTTCATAATATTGTATTACTGAAAGGTTATTAAACCATGTAAAAATATTAATACTGTAAGCCTATTTCAAGAATTATGAAAAAATATTTATTTTAGCACTAATCTTATATTCAGTTTTTTATTCTTACAGTACAGATTATGACCACACTTGATGGAATCTTAAAATATGTTTAGGCCAGAGAAGCATCAGTTATCAATCTTCAAAATTTTACAAGTACTATATTGGACTGAATTTGTCAAAATCATATTTACTGTATAAATTTCTCACATACTAAAGAAATTTCAATATGATTTTTGACAATAAGATACTATAACTGCTGTGTCCCACCAGCCCACCAACACACATTGGACCCGTGTAATGGACTACCCTCTGTGAGAAAATGTTCCAGAGGGATAATTATTGGGTGGATGACAGTGACTTGCTTGCTCAGGACCAGTTTATTTGGGTTTAGTTTCTTGATCTGTTACACGACGAATGAAGATGCAATCTTCTGGCATGGGATCCATCTGCTCTTGCTCATACATGTAGGAACAAGCAATTGCAAGTGTGTTACCTGAATTGGAAAGAAGAAATCTAATTGGAACATTTCTATATTTATCTGGACAATGTGTAAGGCATGGAACTACTGTGCATAAAAGACCTGATGTTTAAGCAAGTCATGGCATACAAATACAATTTAAGACTAGGAATACTTGATACAAAATATTTCATCAGATTATTTGCCCAGTAGGGAGGTAGATAGATCATTTAGTCACCTTCAAGGTCGTCACGATCACATCACATTTTCATACCTTCCTTTTAGCCCAACAGCGAAGTTTGACAGATTGTTAGCTCATGATTGCCATGCAAGTAAGCATTTATCAAGATTAAAGTGCTAAACCAGTATGACTAACACAACACTTCAATATATAGTTAAATCAAAGAAATCAAATGCTATTAAAGTAACAATAGTGAGGAACATGAAAAGAAATTGGCAATGATCATGATGCTTTAATAGAAAACTAAGACCAAAGACATGAATGGCAGGGTGGATGATCCAGAAGGCCAAAGCAATTCCAAAAGGAAATGAACACAAATAAGCCATGTGTGTGAATAATATAGTGATGGATGGCAGTCGGCTGATGTAGAAGGTACAGAGAGTACCTGCCCAAATTTGCCGAGACTTTGTATGCCAATACATCAAATATTCTAAGCATCATTCCAAGAACGCATGTTTAATTTATTTCTAGTTTTACAGTATTTAATAATGAACTGTTACAAAATTTTTAATTTTTGATCATGAAATTATTCTTTTCACAGACAAATGGGTACATTCGATTATCAAGACAAATCTAGTGTTTGGATAGAGTTCACTCCTGACCAGTTCAAAAAGCAGCTCAGCCACCTAACTATTGTACCAAAACAAAACTACTAGATTTAGCTGCCTATCCAATACATAATCACAACTATGTAAAAATGTCAAACATACTAATTGCTGTCTAGGCACACCTCTCACTCTGAGTCATGTCCATATATTGTATAGATATCTAACCTTGTCAACTGATAATTAGGTTGATGCCAATTAAACATTATTTGAATTCTTACAACTATATATAGAAATTTTATAAGGAATACATTACCATCATTACTGAAGCACAGAGATGAAATGGAAGTTGGGTAGCGGTGGAACTGACACAATCTCTTCTTGTTGAACCCATCCCATATGTTAACATATCCATCAGAGCCACCAGTGGCAAACGTGTTATAGCCATTGTGGAAACTAAGAATATAATAAAATTAATGTATCAATCTCTATAATTCCTCCATAAACATTGTATATAACTAATTACTAAAAAAAAAAAAAAAACTCGTATTGTTCAATTATTAAATTAGTACAGGTCTAGGGTAAGAACGGTAAAATTTAACCAACTTTTATATGATTTCTAAAATTCTTTTGTGGTGTTTATTGTAATCTCCTCTTCAAAGGCATATAAAGTTTGAAAACTAAAGACCAGAAGGCAGAAATCTTAAATTAGTGCAGATAACAGAAAGCAAGAAATACCCACTGACAGGTCAAGGAAGAAGTCTGGCTATCGTAAAGCTAGAGAGAAAAATTAAAGGAGGAGAGAAAGGGCACTTGCTAATGTCCTACAAGCAATGTCTACTATGATACAAAAGTAGTCACATTCACCTTCCTTGAATTGCTGGCATAATACAAATCTCCCAGGTATTATTTCAGCCATCATTGTTGTAAGATTTTTTAAGCAGCACTTAAAAACAAATTTTGAATTCAGCACACTGTTCTATCTACAACATATATGAAGCAGTCAACTTTTTTACAATGATTATTAATGCATGTAAATGCCAACTGCTTAAAGTAGCCGACTTGAATGGGTTAGCGGAGAAAAGGCGGGAAAAGATCAAACCAAAAACAGCAGCCAGTATACTGTACAAGATAATGCTGGCAGCTAACAAACAGTAGCGAGTGTTACCCAGAGAGTGGCTAGCAATCTGTAGCCAGTGTTAGCAGAAAGTGGCTAGCAATCTGTAGCCAGTATTAGCAGAGAGAGGCTAGCAATCTGTAGCCAGTGTAAGCAGAGAGTGGCTAGCAATCTGTAGCCAGTGTTAGCAGAGAGTGGCTAGCAATCTGTAGCCAGTGTTAGCAGAGAGTGGCTAGCAATCTGTAGCCAGTGTTAGCAGAAAGTGGCTAGCAATCTGTATCAAACTACTTAGTGCTGGTAAAGTGTTATTGTAGTTATAACTCAGGTGCTACAAAAGGGAAGCAGAGATAGCCTATTTTCACTACTTCCACCTCAACAGGTTTTCAGAGGTCAATTAGTCCCTTATCTGCAATCTAACTTTGCATTCAACAACAATAAGGTGAATTTTTCTTATACAGTAACTTAAAAATGTACATCGTTGGCGAGTAGGACCATTAACACACCTGATAGCATTGACTGGAAATATCTTCTCAATGCCATCTTCTTTGAGTCTGTGGCACTTGAAGGCATATTTCTTCTTCTGGACTTCAGGGCTGGGGTCAAGATATTCTACTGCAACTCTGCCTTCAATACTAGATACTACATAACCCTGAAAATTATACGTCATTAAATTACCATGCAACTTACTTGCATGAATTTAAGCCACTCCCCTGTCACACACACACACAAAAAAAAGAAAATGGTGGGGAAGGGGGGGGGGGATGTGGCTTACAGTAGAACATAAAGCTCTTAATTCTTTACATGGATTCAAACTTTGTCTTTCCACCGTCATTGGTTCCTCTCTACTTCTCACCGTTTGCATTCATTAGTATGCAGTCTGCTCCATAGCCAACAAACTCCTTCAAAGTTACTGTCAATTGCTTTACTAATATCAAATTACAATACTCAGCTTAATTTCTGGATAATGTTTAATCTTTAACCATTCCATCCAACCACTCCAGTATTTATTTCTATATGCACATCAGGATGTGTTGTGAGTGATTATCATTAATGACAATACAGGTACTGTATAAGTCATTTATAAATGGCATGAATCAATAATAAATGTATCTCGAATGCATTTGCACTATGATTTTTAATAGATAAGTGCACTAATATGACTAAATAAATCATTGTTATATTACTAATTTAACACAAGCAATGCTGGATACCTTTGCTAATATTATATAAGACATGATTCCCCAATACAGGAGAAAAAGTACCAAACAGTACACGATGAACAAGTGTATAAATTCTATGTACTGTAATACTGTACCTAGCAATTTGTACAACATTACCAGGATCCTGCTAGGTTTATATTTAAGTTTGTCTACTACTGTACCGAGTTGTTGAATAATTGAATGACCAACAACCTAAGCAACAAACAACCAGAATGAATACGAGACATGAATCCAACCAAGTTAATGTGATGACGACTAAGTTAATCTTTGACACATACCTGTTTATTTGGGAAGCACTGAATACAACGAGTTTGGTATTTAAGTGAAGACTCTCGTCGCTGCTGAGCAAAGCCCATATTGCGCAGATCCCAAACCATCACTTTCCTGTTTGATGTTCCCACCACAAGCTTTTCTCCACTGAGACCCATGGTATAGACCTGAAATATTAGCAAAAATATGTATAATACAAAAACACACCAGATACTTCAGAACCTAAATGGGCTACAGGAAGGGCAAAAAATGGCTACTGGAGTTTAACCCTGCAGCTGTGAACTTAAAAATAAACTTAGGTTTTCCTCACATGTGCAGTGAGTGCAGTGCAGTGAAAGTGAGGAAAAATTAATTTATCATGTTTTCCTTTGGAAGTGATAATTAAAAATAGGGAACACTTTCTAGATTTATTATTTGGATGCAGTAAGTGCTTTGTTTATTTTACATCAGTATTACATTTTCTTTTATTACAATGAGAGAAAATGTTAGCAGGAATATCTATAATAATATGGCGTATATTAATTTAAGTCAGTCTTAGAGTATGAAGATACATTACATATGAGAAATGGGCTATAAGGATATGGTAAGAGAAGTAACCTAATGACATTTAAAAGAAATGATAAAACACAACAAGATCAAAACACGCAAGATATTAATGTTGACAAAGAAATGTTTACTTTTCCAGGTAAGATACATAGAATGAATGGGGAAACACAGGTTAAAGTTGAAAAAACAGACGAGTCTGAGAATTTTAAGTAAATTTTGTACTCGTATGTAGTGTGACAAACTGGAATGAGCTTGACCCAGAGATAGTCGAAGCAATCAATATTTAAAGCTTGAAAATTAAGTATTATAAAGCACTAGAATGTCAGGAGGCATAAATGTACCATTTACAATAGCCGAGGTGGAACTCGTTCCTCATCCTCAAGGACAACTCGGCAAGCATAACGGAAGAATCTATTCACCATGACTTGCATCGGCTAACAGGTATGAAAGAATAACAATCTTCGTAATGGGCCTTGTTGCTTCACACACTTCACCTACCCAATTTCTTACTATAATTAAACACACTTAAAAGATAAAATGTATTATTTTTAGAATTTTAAACTAAACCAAAATACACTAAAGCTGTAAAGAATTATGTTTGTAATGTAATATATTCCTCTTACCTTGTTGGGTTGTTGGAATGTGCCAGCTTCCCGAGGCCCGAGGATCCCAAAGTTTTACGTTGGAGTCCCACGCTCCAGTGATCACCACGTTCACTTCCGGACAAAACTCAAACACATCTGTTCAAAATAAGGGCCAAATTAGTTCAAACAAGACTATAAATACATTCCTTATTACTATATAAAAATTAGGTAGAGCAATTGTTATTCCTTACATATTTGACCCCTTTCAAATTTCTCCAGACAACCAAGGTCAAACATTACAGAAAGGTTAAACCATTTCCTGAAGCCTTTTTGTTTCTGCTGTAAATGTTTGAAATTATGAACAAGCATCAATTACNTTGTGCGTGTGTGAGAAATAGTTAAAATGAATTCAGTACAAAATAGGTTGGGAGTCAGTACATTAGCTAACTGACGGGTAGAAAGCCCGGCCCAAGAGCTAGTAGGAATTAAGACAGTTCCTGTCGCCGTGTCTTTGCATAATACTTTTTTTTTCTAATCTTCCGATTCAATTCCTCCCTTCCTTCCTTCCTCCTCCTCCTCTTCTTCACAACACTGCTGTTCCTCCCTCAACTATACCAACCTAAACCCTATTCGTCCAAAATGTTCCTTCCTCCACATTCCCTCCATCCTACTCCTCCATCACCACGCCCTCACACCACTCCATCATTCTCTCTCCCAACCTCCTGCGACTACCGTTCCCTCCAACTTTCAGCTTCTTTATTTAATCTTCAAACTTTACCATCATTATTTCGAGTGTGGCCACCTCCCTGCTTCGTTACTCGCCTATTTCCCCCTACGCTTAACTCCACGTCTTCCCCTCTTCACTCAGCCTCTAATTTCTTAACTTTTTCTTAACACTACACTTCGTTTCCCCAAAACCCAACCGGGGAGGGTTGGGTTTTGGGCGTCAAGGGCCCCCTTCAGCGCCAGGGTCCCCTTCAGCGCCAGGGCCCCCTTCAGCGCCAGGGTCCCCTTCAGCGTCAGGGGCCCCCCCTTCAGCGTCAGGGGCCCCTTCAACGCCAGGGGCCCCCTTCCTCGTGGCCTCACGCGAGCCCCGCCACCAATGCGTCTCACCCCGCTAAACGCCAGACTGCAAGAGTCACTAGAACAAACTTGACAAAAAAGGAGAATAAGCACTAAAGAGCTTGGGAAAGGCAAGAATAAATAACGCGAATAGACTGCCAAGCTTTGTTCAGCTTAGCCAAATCTATTTACGCTACAGCGTAAATAAAGTCTACAGTCACTTTTAGCCTAACTTAACCAACTTCTTACAAGACGGTTGCCTTGAGGAATGTGACATATCTACTTGGTAGCATCGATCAAAAGGACAATAACTTACTGGTAATTCATAGTAGTCTAGCAACCAGCTGAAAAAATAGATTCTATATATTATATAGTCGGATTGAGAGAGCAGGAGTGAGAGAGAATCACCGTAAAATATAGAGGGGGGAACCTAGGGGAAAAAGGGGGAAGAGGGGGCTATAATATTGGTGTCACAAATACCACTCAATATATCCACTAGTGAAACAAAGCAGCACGGTGTTTATTGAACACTTTAGGTCCTCACTTGACTCTCTTAGTATGTGTTCACCTCCCTCTTATTCACTGTGTACCATCATTACTAACTCACTCATCTCACGGTGTGTACCGTCATTATTCACTCAAATACTCACCTTAACCGTTAGTTAGTATCAACAGAAGGCTCCAAGCCGGGGAAGACATGTAGCAACAACAGTGTCGCTGGATGTACAATAGGCGCTAAATGTTAGCGAGGACGCCAATACGAGAACAAAAGCACACAAGGCGAGCTGTATCATAAGGATCGGATTCACCAAGGATTCTATCGCGGGACAAATGAGCATGTGGGACATTAGGAAAGCAAGATATCTGATCGTCCTGAACATCGGGACATGCCACAAGGAGGTGTATGACTGAATGCATCTCACCTCATATTGTGTACCCTCGTTAACTCATTAATACACTCGCCTCACACTGTACATCATGCTCTACCTTCTTTACTCATACGCTTTCCCATCAGCGGTAGTTCGAAGGCAGAGCTCCGAGACTTTTAAAGTATGTTGGAAGTTATGTTTTGATTAAGTTTACCGCACCCTCTCCTCCCTGCCCCCCCCCCCCCCCAGCCCTCTCCTCCTCCCTACCCCCCCCCCCCCCCCCCCCCCAGCCTCTCCTCCTCCCTGCCCCCCCCCCCACCCCAGCCCTCTCCTCCTCCCTGCCCCCCCACCCACCCCAGCCCTCTCCTCCTCCTGCCCCCCCACCCACCCCAGCCCTCTCCTCCTCCCTGCCCCCCCCACCCACCCCAGCCCTCTCCTCCTCCCAGCCCCCCCACCCCCCCTCCTCCTCCCTGCCCCCCTACCCCTGCCCTCTCCCCCCCCCCCCTCAATCCCACCCCTCACTGCGGTAATGTTGGCATGAATTTTTAACTCTGAAATGGGTGCATAATTGTTGTTTTTATTAATACATTAGGTACATCTGCATTTGTGCAGCTACCTTAGACTATATGAAGGGGAGTACAGTGTGTCAAAAAGATAGCTACGTGATGCTAAAAATCCCCATCACACAGGATGGTTAGTCATACAAAGGCATGTGATGGGCAGTCTGCACTGGCAGACTCCGGAAGCATTTTGAGGATATCAACACAAGATTGAATAAGGCAGCAGTGGTAATAAAAGTCCCCATCTCGCAGGATGGTTAGTCATACAGGGCCATATGTTTAGTATCCTGCACTGGCAAATTTTGGGTACACTGTGAGGATATCTTCAAGAATACGAGAATGAATAAAGTAATTGCAAAGCTCCAGGTACCTCATGCCAACTGGTCTGAAAGGTCTAATAACTGGGCATTCAGTTATGTAGTGCGGGAGATCGTGCCGTAGTTCCTGCTCACAGCGTTTGCAACTGGAGTACTCAGGATTGGGAGATCCGTCACCTGCAGCCACCTGCCACAGGTAACCCAACCTGATCCTTGCAACCACTGTGTCGCACAGTCTAGTGGACGTTTTGTGCTGCCCATAGATATAGGTTTCAGATCTGAACAGATCATAGCTTTTTATACTAGTACTCTTAGGTCGTTGGGAGTCAGTAAGTTCTTTCCTATCAGATCTGAGTGTTTGGACCAATACAGTTTTGACAGCAGAGATGGGGATACCTAGATTAATTCAACTTCATCCTTGTTACACGGTAATTTGGCTGCTATGTCTGTCTCATTATGATGGGTTATATTTATGTGTGAAGGTATTCATACAAAGGAGATTAGAGACCCTTTACTCTGTGCATCAATTAGGTCATTTATAATTGGGAGTACGAGGTTCTTGCTGTCGATCTTCCAAGAGAAGTTTTCGCATTACACCTAGCTACCAGTACAATTAAAAAACATTGGAGGAGGAATAATATTTTGTGATTCAAAGTTTGCTCTTCAAGCAAAATTTTACATGGAGATAGGACGCGAAACTCTACGGACCCGTCAGTCCATGTTCCATTGGTCTCAATTCAGCCAGTTCTCCCGAGCGTTCCCAACGTCACCAAACTGTTCTAAATTGCCCGAACCTAACCTATCCGTGGATCTACAACAGAAAACGGAACATCACGTCAATTTCGCAGCCGCTACCATTTTCACCACATTTTTTGCCCTTAGGTAAAGCATACGTCAAAATACGATGAACTATTCAGGAGAACAGATTACTAATTACCGAGGTAATTGCTTGAACACAAGAGTTTATGGAACAAATTACGAATCGAGAACAAATTAAGTTTATTGTTGATTTATGGAACAAATTACCGGGTGACAATACCCGTGGGATTGTTCAAGTGTTTCAAATCTGTCACACACACACACATGAAGGAGGTTCGGGCGGCCATATTAGCAGATTATTTGAACATGAAGTATTTGCAGTACTGACAACAGTACTGACAACAGCACTGACAACAGTACTGACAACAGTACTGACAACAGCACTGACAACAGTACTGACAACAGCACTGACAACAGTACTGACAACAGTACTGACAACAGCACTGGTAACAGTACTGACAACAGTACTGACAACAGTACTGACAACAGCACTGACAACAGTACTGACAACAGTACTGACAACAGCACTGGTAACAGTACTGACAACAGTACTGACAACAGTACTGACAACAGCACTGGCAACAGTACTGACAACAGCACTGGCAACAGCACTGGCAACAGTACTGACAACAGCACTGGCAACAGCACTGACAACAGCACTGGCAACAGCACTGGCAACAGTACTGACAACAGCACTGGCAACAGCACTGGCAACAGCACTGGCAACAGCACTGGCAACAGTACTGACAACAGCACTGGTAACAGCACTGGCAACAGCACTGACAACAGTACTGGCAACAGCACTGGCAACAGTACTGGCAACAGTACTGACAACAGCACTGGTAACAGCACTGGCAACAGCACTGACAACAGTACTGGCAACAGCACTGGCAACAGTACTGACAACAGCACTGACAACAGCACTGACAACAGTACTGGCAACAGCACTGACAACAGCACTGACAACAGCACTGACAACAGCACTGACAACAGCACTGACAACAGCACTGACAACAGTACTGGCAACAGCACTGGTAACAGTACTGACAACAGCACTGACAACAGCACTGACAACAGTACTGACAACAGCACTGACAACAGCACTGGTAACAGTACTGGCAACAGCACTGACAACAGTACTGACAACAGCACTGACAACAGTACTGACAACAGCACTGACAACAGTACTGACAACAGCACTGACAACAGTACTGACAACAGCACTGGTAACAGTACTGGCAACAGCACTGGTAACAGTACTGGCAACAGCACTGACAACAGCACTGACAACAGCACTGACAACAGCACTGACAACAGCACTGGTAACAGTACTGGCAACAGCACTGACAACAGTACTGACAACAGCACTGACAACAGTACTGACAACAGTACTGACAACAGCACTGACAACAGCACTGACAACAGTACTGGCAACAGCACTGACAACAGCACTGACAACAGCACTGACAACAGCACTGACAACAGCACTGACAACAGCACTGACAACAGTACTGGCAACAGCACTGACAAGCACTGACAACAGCACTGACAACAGTACTGGCAACAGCACTGACAACAGTACTGGCAACAGCACTGACAACAGCACTGACAACAGCACTGACAACAGCACTGACAACAGCACTGACAACAGCACTGACAACAGCACTGACAACAGTACTGGCAACAGCACTGACAACAGCACTGACAACAGCACTGACAACAGCACTGACAACAGTACTGGCAACAGCACTGACAACAGTACTGACAACAGTACTGACAACAGCACTGGTAACAGTACTGGCAACAGCACTGACAACAGTACTGACAACAGCACTGACAACAGCACTGACAACAGCACTGACAACAGCACTGACAACAGCACTGACAACAGCACTGACAACAGTACTGGCAACAGCACTGACAACAGTACTGACAACAGTACTGACAACAGCACTGGTAACAGTACTGGCAACAGCACTGGTAACAGTACTGACAACAGCACTGACAACAGCACTGGCAACAGTACTGACAACAGCACTGACAACAGCACTGACAACAGCACTGACAACAGCACTGACAACAGCACTGGCAACAGCACTGACAACAGCACTGACAACAGTACTGACAACAGCACTGGCAACAGTACTGACAACAGCACTGACAACAGCACTGACAACAGTACTGGCAACAGCACTGGTAACAGTACTGACAACAGCACTGACAACAGCACTGGCAACAGCACTGGCAACAGCACTGGCAACAGTACTGACAACAGTACTAAGAACAGAAGCAGAACAGCAGAAGCTAGAGTAGCAAGCGCCCTGTGGTCTATATATATAATATATGTGTCTATATATATAATATATGGTATATATATATATAATATATAATATATATATATATATATATATATATATATATATATATAATATATATATATATATATATATATATATATATATATATATATCTGAGAAATACCTCAGGTCCCATACGAGGCAAGTTTAGCCGTATTAATCAGGTATTAAAATACTGAAGTGATAATAATGATAATCATGCTGTATAATGATTATAGTGACGATTATAATGATAGTGACTACAATAATAATAAAGACTCCTCACTTCTCACCTCCTCTCCATTCCTTTACCTCACACGCACCTTCACCCTCGACTCTCCAGCCCCTCATCTGCATAAACCAGTTTATATAGGAGGGTGACCAAAGTGCAGGATTATCGCTGGAGCACCCACACGCCACTGGCATACCGCCTTCCCTGCCACACCTCCCTCACCCCAGCCACACCTGGGGCGGCTGTGGAGCTTGTGGCTGGGTCTGACGCCACTGGCACACCACCTCCCTGGCCACATCTTCGTCCACTGGGGCTGGCTGGTTCTTGGTGTGTAATTACCCAAGTGTAGTTACAGGATGAGAGCTATGCTTGTGGTGTTTCGTCTTCCCAGCACTCTGGCATAATGCTTTAAAAATGACTAAAAATGTGTAGTTTGAAACTACAGTGCGTGTGTGTACTCATCTAGTTGTGCTTGTAAGGAGTTTAGCGTCAGCTCCCAAGCCCCGATTTTTGACCATCAGTAGGGCACTGAAGTGTTCATTCGTTAATCTTATCAAACTGACATTAAAACCCTGACTTTTCTGTGTTTCTAGTTTCCAATTATGCCTCCTTGTTCTACTGTTCTATAATTATGCTTCTATAACTTCGACAAACTATATCTCCAACCATTCAGTTTTGTTCACCCATTTAGTAGACGTAACCGCTGGTAGCCCACCATAACCGCTGGTAGCCCACCATAACCGCTGGTAGCCCACCATAACCGCTGGTAGCCCACCATAACCGCTGGTAGCCCACCATAACCGCTGGTAGCCCACCATAACCGCTGGTATACTTCCCAACCCTTCAGTGCCATACACACAGTTATCACGTGACCCAACCCAAGGGTGACTATCTATATAATCTCCAATATCATCGCTACTATGTTATGTACCTATTACACGCCCCCCCCCCCACGGGTGGTAACGCACTCTCGTTACCATCCTGCATACAGAAACCCCCCCCCCTCCCACACACACACACACACACACGCGCGCGCGTACGTGTTATGTCGTATCAACATTCTTGCCTAATGTTTAACAAAGTCTCGGCGCGTAGCCTAGTGCAATGCCATCATGGTATAACACAATCCAAGTTGCGCGCCGTCTTGGGAAAAGTGGCCCATCCTGGAAAACGCGCAGAATTCTTTTGTCCAGGACTAATTCGTGATGAATAATGAACCCTAACCTAACCCAAATACTGTGGATACGGATCCGGGATTCACCGTGCTGCTTGGGTACAATATAAACCCATTTGTATGCCATGCTTGCAGTGTTAACCCGCTGTATCCAACAAGTGTGAATGCCTCGTATGGTGTATTCAAACCATCCAGAATCCATAGTTATATTAGGGTTGGGTCACGCTAGGATTCATTATTCAGACTGTCTTAATCATCTTTTAGAAATTGATGCTGGTTTTTTTTCAACATGGTCGACTTTCCAAGACCTCCCCTTCACCTGCTCATCTCTGACTGCAACAAGACGATGCCACCTGATATGTTGGTTAGTCAACTGTGCCACCTGGTGGTCCCCCCCCCCAAGACCGTGTTGACATTACCACCCCTCAGTTATCTGAGAAATACTGATGAATGTACTGTTTAACACACCTCTAACCCTGTCCATAGAGGACAGAAGAAAATGTACATATGCTGGTTAGCATTGTAAATGTGTGGCCACGTCTGTGGTAGAAAATAATAAAATTAATTAAAATTAATTAATTGATGAATGTACTAATACACCGTCCATCGTCCAATAAGTTATACATTGAAATGCACATGACGTATAAAGCATTTTGTACACAATAACTCTTAAACCGTCCGTGTCACACACACACACACACACACACACACACACACACACACACACACACACACGAGGAAGCTACCAAACATTTGGAAAACATCAAATGTAACAACGATGTTAACCCCCCCCCCCCATCGTTTTGGCAATGACAGATACAGACAGGCAATACTACCTGCCGACCGCTTTCCCTAACGTACCTGCAAAAAAATTACTGGAGATAATTATGAAAGAAAACGTAGACCTGGCGACAGCAAGCTAGGTAGAGGTAACATGAAGCTATCAAAAAACAAGTCGTGCTCACACACTTTTCCCAACCTTCCACAAGGTCACCATGGCAAGAGAGGGCGGCGGCGAGGAAAGCGTTTTACTTCACCAAAAAAAAAATTGTGATGCCGTCCTTGACAAAAATGGTAGTGTATAAGCTGGATAAACAAGCTAGCATATCTGGAATAATACTGGACACAAAGGGGTAGTAGATTTAACACCACTGGTAGAATAATATTGGCAGCACATGCCAAGCTTTCTATTGTCGGGATACTACGAACCTAAGACAAAGGAGCATTTTCAAGAATTGTACACATCTTGGGATGAAAGACTGTGCCAAACACGGTCCCTCAAGGCTCTGCACTTTTACATCTGCTGTTCCTGAACTATATTAATGACCTTCCAGATGAGATGAATGTTTTATTCTGTTCAGTTATCCTCTTTGTGTGAAAGTCGAGTTATTCTCGAACATGCAGATCTGACCATCCCTCGAGAAACGACCCACAATGGTCGACTAACACCCCACAATGGTCGACTAACACCCAAGTACCTAATTACTGCTAGGTGAACAGAGGCATTGGGTGTAAGGAGACGTGCCCAGCTATCTCGCCCTGCCCAGCATGCCTACATGTAAACGTTTGCAGACTATTAAAAGGTACTGAAGATGGTAAATACTAATAACAGCAGGTTGCTGCAGGAACTAAATACTGGACCACTTAAGGGCAGACTGGATCCGTTTGTCTGCTCCAAAGTGGTCAGACAAACGGCTGCCAGTCTTCCCCAGGGTTAAATAATTAATTACGGCGAGGATATAAGCGCCATCAATAACACTGGATGTGCTTATGAAAAGGTTAGTAATATTAGTATATACAAAACTGGTAAACATACAGATTGGTTATAAAACCTTTATCAGGGATTAATTCAGGGCAAAATCCATAGCCTCGTACACAAAGTTTTAGACTGTACCGCGCCAGCACGGAATCCGCATCTTGTGATACATAAGAAAGTCCAGAGGGTTGTAACAAGGATGGTGCCTGAAATAAGAAAACTGAACTATTAAGAAAAGTCAAGTGAGCTCAGCCTATCAACCCTAGAAGCGAGAAATACCAGAGAAAATCTCAGGTTTCAGTATCCAGTTATTTGCCAAGACGCGAGTTAAAACACTGTAATTCATTAATTAACGTTGGTAATATCCGCCAGGAGTTAGTAGGGAACTGTGAGGAGGGATGACCTACATCCCTCACAGTGGTATCGTATAAAATAATAAAACAAACAAGGTGAACATGAACAGTTTTCTAAACGAGGGACAAGGATGGAAATTAGTAACACAAAAAGTAGAACAAGAAGTAACAAAGGACTAGGATGTAACGCAGTGATAAATAAACGGGATGCACCGAGGCGTGGATGCCATCCCCATCCACCCGTCATGAGTGAGAATAACAATAAGGCGGACCATAAGAGGTAGTAGCCTAAGCATATGAATACAAGCACGCACGCACACACACACACATGTATACACGTGTTCACACGCACGTAGACCGTTCAAGCATCCCAACTTATACAGATCTAAGTGCGCATAAACAAGTAATTATGTTGTCAGTGGGTGAAAAAAATATCTTTACACAATGCATGATGGCTAAAGTGAGCGCACCGGAAGGGGGGGGGGGGGTTAACATAGCGACTCCTAATCCTACTGTTTCCCGCCAAATCTACTCTTGAAAAACATCCTTCATTCGTTTTGACCATCTCTCCTAATTATCCATTTTACTCGTTTTCTAATACAACATTAAAATACTTGTAACTTCCCTGTGATCGTCTTCGTCTCAAGTTTCCTTCCATGCCCTCTGGTTCTATCAACTTTGCATTATACTGAAGATGTTCTCATCAGCCTTACCGATTCCCCCCTGATAATTTTACATGTCTATCATGCATCCTCGAATCTGTCTCCAAGTGTGGGCGAGGTTGCTTCCTTAGCTTGTCATAGATAAATCTTCGTATTTCTACATGGTACGAACCTCGTTGAATACCTCTGGAGCTTGCACCGTTTCGTTTTAATTCCTATTGTCAGAGACAAGAAGCCTGTGCTTTGGCTTATCGAGAGGGGTCCCCGAGGCCAACTGCTGACCTTCCGTATGATGCAACCACAACAATTACACAACTTCCAGCTACTTATTTTACTGCTAGGTGACCAGAGGCATCAGATGAAAGGAAATGTGCCCTACTGTTTGTCCTACCCTAGCATGGAACCCGGGTCCCTCGAGCATGAGCCGTACGTTATTGGCTTTGAGAACGTGCCACTCAATTACGTAAACTCCTAATAAACCATGACATTGCATTTTTCCTGTTAATAAATAATAAAACTTTCGAATTTTTATTTAAAATAATTTCCCTGTGTCCATGGAACATTAAATTATTGTATTCCTAGAACTCGTTAATAGCTACTGAATTATTAATAACCAAAGTATAAAACCTGTTTTGCGAAATGTATGAATCAAAGTAAACAAAACAAAAAATTCTTGTACAACAGCAAATACTGGCGCAGTGCCAGGATGATCCCCCCCCCCAACCCTCCGGCTGGTGATGTTGATATTGTGCTTATGTCATGCCTTGACAGTCTGTTACATAAACAGATGACATGGGGAATATCTTCATAATAGTGTGGTTAATACATGCATAACGATATTTTGGGGTGTGATGTACTCTACTCTGGATGTAAAGTTAAGACAGGTAACGGCCTGGTTAGGCAAGTCGACAGCGCTTATAATCCGGTGTCCGCAAACTTCAAGCGTAAACGAGAGCAAGAAGCTGGGGCAGGTTTCATTCAGAAAATCGAGCACTGTCAATTTGCACTACTGCTCATGTGTAATAATCCTCCTTCTAAACACATTATATTGTTCAACATAGACTGACAAACTACTAACACCACCACTTGCACCAACATATTCATCACAAAGATAATAACCGAGAATATGAATATACGCAAGCAATTGAAATTTGTACTGTACCGAATTTTGAGAGCAAGACGATCTTGCCTAAACTCCAGTTTAGGCAAGATTGAAATTGGTACCCGAGTAAACAGGTTTGTTAAGATGTTGTACCTGGGTCTTCAATTCGTCAATGTCATTTAATTGAATAAAATTATTTCCTGGTTTTAAAAGTGTTACGAAAACTTGTGAATGGGACCAAATTTAGATGCCATGTCATCTGCATGCATATTACAATCAAATTTCTAAACAAATGCTAAAAGGTTTAATAAAGTAAGCAAGCCCTTTTTGGATTCTTTGTCCGAAAAGAAAGGAAAACGCAGCCCAGATAAACATCCTGAAACTTCGTTACGTTCTATTTTAATACTCCTCACCTACTTTGTGCCAATTTGTTGCCTTTCGTGAGCAAAATGACACTCTTGGTTCGCCTGTGTACTGACATTAAAACGTGCGTGGTGTCACGTGCAGGTCTCCCAACATGGCGTGACTCAGGAGAGACGATCATCATGCAGCTCGCTCACTAAGACCAGTCTGGCCTCGCCTCCCGAGTAAGTAACGCCTTTCGTTAGTGCCTCTCGTTCCATGCTTGGATTCCTGCATAGTGCAATATACTTACTGTGACGTGACCCTTAACCCTCATCTGGTGGTTGTGAGGGACACCAAACATCTTAAAGCATGACACGAGTCAAGAAGGAAGCTGAACGTTTAACGGACCAAGCCAGGTTGGTGCTGGCCACCAGAGACGTACTGAATATAAGCAACTGCACGATATTTGTTTCTCGGTGATGCTAACGAGAGATCGTCGCCAGCAAACTGAAGGACCAGGTACCAGTCAAGTCAGTTTTTGCAATGTATAATCATGCAAAAATCTGATGATGACAGAGGCTGATACTATTTGATCAGCCATGCCAAAATAATAAGTGACCAGCACTTAAGTCGTAATTTGTCTCGTAATGGTATGCGTTACATTTTACAGTGATTATGCTCATCCGCTTGAAGTCTTATCATGATTAGATTATTCTTAATAATAATAATACGACGCCCTAAGTAAAGCAGGGCAGAAATAAAGCAGGCGAGAGCTATCACAAGACATGTATGTACTGGAGAACAGGCTCCCCTTAGGTAGGTACCATATGCTCTCAGAATTAATGATACTTGATGCTGTGCGTGGCTTATATATTTACTCGCCTCGATCGGCAGAGCACCTATCCAGAATTGAACTTTTAATAAGAAATTGAGGCTAATGTAAGGTGTTGCTCTGTACTTACCAGCCAAGGGAGTGATCGTAACTCCGCGGCCACAACACCTGCTCCAACTCCGGCTTGTTTACACGTCAACACTAACCTCACCACCACGGCAGTAACACTGTTCATTAATTTCCCTATTTTGCTACGCACTATCGTGTTTCTTTCACATTGCTGGGCCTCGGTATAGCAGCAGCAGCTCGGTAACCACACGCACGTCCCCCGAGGCTGGACAACACTGACTCTCCACCTTCCCTACTCACGGTAGGGAAATATGTCACGCGAAACAAAAGACAAACATTAAAAAGAAAAGCACAGAAATTTAAAAGGAGAATTACACTCTAGGTAAAGAAATGTATTACCATCTGGAGGTACTCAGTTATTTTGTTATAAATGGTAACACATGTTCCTTGCACAGTACTGGAACACAGATATATGGTAAACAAACCATCTTCAGGTTAGGCTCGTTCTAGCCGAGACCGTCTTCAAACACGCATTAGCAAATTTTAATGTACTACATAATAAAAAAATAGAATGTTCTTGTAATATACATTAATATTAAGTTATATTAAATTTTGTGCCTAGTTAGCCCTAGAATAGGATAGGTTACGCGTTTTAGTTCTGTTGGTAATTATTTGTATTTGAAGACGTAGGTAATACACTTAGAGATTTATAAGTACGTACACAGGAACAGTGAAGCACTGTTCAAGAAAAGTTCGAACATAATGAATAATGAGTAAAATGTTTTTCATTCATAAAGAGCGGGTCTTGCGGCTGGAGAATTTGGTCACCGTTTACGAGACCGGCTGCAGAAATATAATTTCCCATTGTTTGAGTAGGATGTTAAATTCAGTTAATCACGTTCGCAGTTGTCAAGATCAGTATCTCGCAAATTCCCTTTGTTCGATCCTATCTAAATACTTCGCCTACACTTCATAAATGTAAATCGATATAGTGCCTATAGCAACTAAACAGAATGTACAAAATGTGGATTGCTTTGTATTATTGGCAGTCTAAGGGGCATAACAAAAACTTCCCAAACCCCAACCATAAACCGAATCCGTCCTAGGCCTAAATGAATAACCCGCTTTATATATGT
The DNA here is from genome assembly GCA_020271785.1 of Procambarus virginalis. Lineage (NCBI taxonomy): Eukaryota > Metazoa > Arthropoda > Malacostraca > Decapoda > Cambaridae > Procambarus > Procambarus virginalis. Next base: position 11,663,877 of record WNGS01161107.1, read on the forward strand.
AACTTTTGGCCTAATTCTATACACGTACGTATTAAATTAGGCCTAGGGAATGCTAGGTTTTGTTGTTGCCTTCTTTCTTGAGTGCTCTATAAAATCAATAGTACAAAAAGTGGACGTTTGGGTGCAACAGTTCATTTATTGTATATTCCACCCATAGTTGCTGCATATACTATTATTTCTGAAGGATACGTTGAAAAAATGGCCAACAGAACCAAAACACCTAACTTAACCTAAGCCTAGCGATACACAAAATAATATTTTTGAGTATATCTATCTGTATGACGTTTGATGATATTGTCCTGAAAAATGTACTAATGCGCATTTAGGGACGACCGCAGCTTGGACGAACATCGCCGGAGGGTGAGTCATGTGTAATGAGCTTTCCATTCATAAACAGGTACGCGGGAAGTTGGGTGGGGGGAGAGGCTGTTAGGGTTAACGAGAATTTGTTCAATGTTTTGAGGATGGTTTAGTTATATGAGGACCTCAAAAACCATCGGTTTTAGAGCAGTCGTAGAGAGACAGCATACAGCCCCCGCACCTATACCGGGTAAGTCCACTACGGGCTCACCATAACTCGTGCTACTTGGAACTTTTGTTCAGAGTAGCTGAATCTAAAAGAACAACAACAGTCATCGGTTCAAAACTGTATACCTAGCTTGGACTATACCACCTCAGTGGTGGTATATTAGCCTTCAAACTCTCAACCATCGTCCAGTAGCGACACACGTACAGTATTACGGCCTTCCGGCTAGGTGCCTTCTTTTGATAATTATTTATATTTATTTCCCATAATGGTGCATTCCACCAATACAAACTTTCACACAATATGCTGGTTAGCATTGTAAATATGTGGCCACGTCTGTGGTAGAAAATAATAATAATAAAAAAAAGTACACCCCACTTTAACATATGTATTATTTGTGTTACTATTATATACTGCATAGTCATATTGGCCTAGCGCTTTCTCTTGATAATTACCACATTTCAATTATTACTACCGAATAATATTTGCAGTAATCTATAAGGAAAGTGCACGACTGAAATGAATATTCGGCTGGGGGGAGCATTAGGAATGATTGATGCCGACGTAAGGGGCCCAACATGGCCAACACTGCCTCGTAAAGCCTCATCAGAGGGTAGAGACAAAAATGTAGTCAGACAGCTACGTGACCCACTTTGTACCTCTCCCTCAATCTCATGATGCACGTGTTCCTTATCTCAGGTTCCACTATGTATAAGATTTTATACATGTATTACTGGGGACGTTAACAAACACAAAAGGAAAGGAGCATTTTTGTTAATGTGAAGTACATTCACTACAATGTGAAGTACATTCACTACAATGTGAAGTACATTCACTACAATGTGAAGTACATTCACTACAATGTGAAGTACATTCACTACAATGTGAAGTACATTCACTACAATGTGAAGTACATTCACTACAATGTGAAGTACATTCACTACAATGTGAATTAAAAATTTGACTATCACTTTTTGTCAGTTTCTCTTAATATATAATTAATATGTAATTTTCTAACCCAATCAAGAGAAGGATTTGAGGAAAAATTATTTTGAATAGGCATGTCAACCTTTCAAAAGCAATTGTATTGAAAACTTTACAATTTCTGTTTAAAAAAATCGTTACGAGTAAAATGAATAATTTTTATGCTTGATAAAATGTTGTGAAATGGTAACATTTATGACAAATTTACCTTGAAATCAACGATAACTTTAACTCTGGATTTAAATGTTTCTTTGGACACGATCATTATTGCATGAAAGTTGACATAACTGGAACATGACACAAGAACAATAAATTGCTACATTTACATTCAATTATAGTAGAATAGATATTGTTTGATACAGTTCTTCGTGCCTTATTTTACTGCTAGTATTAGTATTTTATATATATATATTTTGCAGGGATATTCCTGCACAGAGTATTGCTGTATCTCTGCAACTTGAAGAGATATGTTAGTGCTGGAGTCGGCGGAGGCGTGGTTGTGCACTCAATGAGACGCACCGAAGTAGAATTGTGCGTTCATTGCCGGGTGTGGAGGACGTACCTGTGGTGACAGCGATGAAACTCCTGACGAGGTCGGCGCCCGGGTGCGGGTTGGCGTGTAGGGAGCTCTGGTCAGCGTAGAGCTCAAGCATGTAACGAGGCACGTGGGGGACGTCTTCCCCTGCCTCCTCCGGTAGATGGAACTCACTCATATTAAGGTTGTTGTTGGACACGTAGTCGTAGTCGTAATAATAGTAGTCTTCGTCCTCGGGAGAGTGGTGGGAGGGGGTAGAGTTGATGGCCCCAAGTGGCGGTGCCGGCTTGGCCACAGCCCCGGCCACGCCCACCGTGACCAACAAGAGAAATGTGGCCAGGTGGGCCGCACCGCAACTATATTGGTTCATGAAAATGGTCAGTGAGACGGTGGCCCGGCCAGGCCACCCACCTGTTGCTGCAGCTTTAACTGCGCGCCCCGCCACCATTGTGGCCCGCACCTGCCGCCCATGTCGCCAGTGCGGCCCGTGGGCCACACCGGCTACCCAGCCCTGCCCGACCACTGAACCTGCGACAACCCCCAACAAAATTCTCGTCAACTGTGCGGGCGTGAGTGTAGACGGGGTCACAAAACAGCGTATGTCACAGGGCGCCTCGTCAACTGATGCCCAGATATACGAAGCACACTCACCCTACACATACCATATATCCTGACTGCTTGACCTCAGATCTGACAACTTATTTTCAATATCTTGATAGGAAGCAGGCTATTCCATTTGCACATTCAGATATCCACATCACTATAGGACATTAAACCAGAGCACATTAATTTAATCTCCTATTCATTCACTGGTAATTAACACCGCACGAAGCAGAGTAAAGGTTTTAATGATAATAAGCGAGGTCCGCGCACGAGGGTGAAGGTGCCGCGACACAAGCCTCGCTCGTTACCTCTCTCACACACACACACTTGCTGGGTATCTTAACTGCTGTCCGCGCGGCCCGCCAGTCTGGCCACTACTGATGCTGTCTGTCCTTTCCCTCCCATCCCGGCGACCTCGTGGGGGCGTGTGTGCGTGTGTTTGTCTGTGGGTGTGTTTCAATGCTGTTCTTACCTAGCTGTGCTTGCCAAGTTTGAGCTTTAGCTCATTGGTCTGCATCTTAAATTTTCAACAGAAAGTTGTAGTTGATTACTTCAGGATACTGCCGAACCTACTTTTGAGTTCGAGTAGTGCACTACTCTACTCCTACTCCCTCCACTACTCCTCTTGACTAGTTTTGCATGTTTACAATATACCCTTACTCTCCAAACAGTCATCCTAACATCATTTAAAAATTCATAGTCTATGTCCACTTAAAGCTGTGGTTACTACCTTCCATGTTAAGCACCATGCCATTGTGCAGTGGTAATACTCCTCTGCATCGTATACATGTTTATATTCCTTCCGATTCTTAGTACCTCCAGAAAAGTGAGACTAGCAACTTAGTCTCTCCTGCTTCCTGCCCGAAACGCATTGCGTAATAGTGGCTTTAGGCATTGTATGTACTAGCTCTACCTATAATTCGATCCATTAATGTAACCTCACTTGTATGTATATACCTTACCTGAATAAACATATTTATTTATTTATTTAATTCACATTCCTGCTGAGACCCGGGTGTGGGTATAGGCCTCATGAGAAAATGACACGTCCCGGTTAATGGGACATTCCCCCCCCCCCCCCGTTTATATATTTTGTTTTTAACCCCTTCAGGACATTATTATTAAAACGTCATAATTTCTATTTAATTTGAAAGATTAAATATAGTTCCAGCATTTGTAATTAAAAAAAATTATATTTTGTTTTAATACTTAAAAGAATTTTGAAAAAAGTATATAAATTACATCAAGAGATTTGAACTTGGAATAAATTAAGTGATGCAGCTATAAAAGCTTTGTATTCATTGTGAGGAAAAATTCTTCAAAATCGGATTAAAAGTAACGAAAATCTGGGCTTTTCTCAAATTTACATAATTTGAATTTTCCCGTCAAAATGCTGCCAATAAGAATCTTGTACAATTTTGTAATTTACCTCAATTTACTTGGGGGTGGGGGGGGCGGCTAGTCAGAGGTCCCCCATTGTTCTTTAGAATTTTTTCCAACTGGATTTTAAACTGAAGTAATGTCTTTACATTTACAGCTGAGCCAAGTGTTTCAAAGCCATACTCTGACAACATAATTAAATTCATAAATACTTTCCAATGAATTGTAATCAACTAACCTAATTAAATGTTTTCCGAAAAAAATGATATCTATAGCAAGTGCTGCAGGTAATGACTCCCCCACTGGTACATTGGGGTACATCTCCATAGTTTACACTCCAAGTGTAAACTATGTGAACAAGAGCTAGGATATAGTCTCCAACCCTTTATATATATTAGTAATGGTAATGTCTTCTCACAGACATAACATTGGATAAAATAACACTTGTGTATTTGTGAAATTTATGTAAGGAATTTACAATCTTTCGCACTCTGAGTGCTTTGTCACTCAGATCATCTTGTTGAGATCAGGAAGCTTGTACTTTATGCTTATCAAGGTCACCCTAAGTCAACTACTGACCTTTCCAGTGATGTAACCCACAACAGTTGCCTAACTCCCAGGTTAACAGAGGTTCATATGCTCCCATATGAACAGAGCATCAGGTGAAAGGGAACTTGCTCAACTGTTTCTTTCCTACCCGGAAATTGAACCTGGGTCCCTTGATGGAGAGTCTTTAAGGAGGAAGACCAGTGTGCAACAGCGCGCCATGTCATGTCTTGGACATATACATTGATTTTCTTGAGGTACAATGTATATAAGTTTACACACATTTGATTTCATGGGCTAAATCCGTAGATGGTACTGACATGTCAATGTGCTTGCTGCTTTTAAAAATTAAGTACTGTATATAAGAAATATTATGAAAAGCTGCTGGTTTTCAACAATAAACCAAGTTTATGTTAAATGTTATAGTTGTTTACTTATATTATTAGAGTTCTAGCTACAGTTGATGGTCCCAGTAGTAGTCTGGCTCGTTCTAGATTCACACTCAAGAATTCCGGGTTCGAATCCTGGGCGGGACAGAAATGGTTGGGCGCGTTTCCTATCACCTAATGCACCTGTTCACCTAGCAGTAAATAGGTACAGTACTCAGGAGTTAGTCAGCTTGGTGGAGGAGTTTGCTACATGGCCTTCCCGGCTTGGTGCCTTCTTTTGATAATTACTTACTTCTTGTGGGGTTACATCCTGAGGAGGGTCAGTAACGCGACCCGGGGGGGGGGGGCTCAATGTAAGCCTACCTTGCGGCTACCTTATAATGATTTCGGGGCTCAACGTATCCTCGGCCCGGTCCTCGAGAAGGCCTGCTGGTTGCTGGACGCGGCTCTCGCAGCCTGATATATGAATCATAGCCTGGTTGATCAGGTATCCTTTAGAGGTGTTTGTCAAGTTCTCTTGAACACTGCGAGGGGTCGGCTAGTCAGCCTAATATGTACTCTTATGTATAAACTGGCTGCCTGTCCCGACAATTAAATTATCTGCCTTAATTTAGCACATCATGGTCAGAATATCATTGTAAGAAATTTGTTTTTTAAGTGTTCAAATCAAGATATTTTGTTGATCTTAACACACATTGTATTAGCGTTCGCATTGTGAATTTTAATATCTTAATATATTGCCAAGAGCAAATTCATGGTATATCTGGGATTATTAGGGTACCACTGTGGTTAAACACCCACCTTGCACTTATCACTGTGGTGGTTGAGCACGCACTCACTGTCACCCTTACCACTTTAATACTAGTCTTTATATTCTTTTACACAGTATAATGGGGTACGTGTAGTGGTTTGGTTGTTAGTATTTGTAAATGTTCAATACTTGTGAAATCTATTTTGTTTAGTTAAATGAATGGTTTCTGCAAATGGCTTTGTTGGTTTCTGCAAATGGCTTTGCATAGCCTGGAAAGAACTATTAGGGAACTTAATACTGTACTACAGTACTCACGCAAGCATCAAAAACCTCCAAGCCAGCACAGGTTGTACAATTCCCATTGTCGTTGACAGGAAGTCTATAACTTAAGACTTATCGAAGTCCCCCTCCCCACCAGGTCAGCCACTGACTTTCCCCAGAACAGCCCACGACAGGTGCATATTTTGCTGCTAGGTGAACAGGAACATCAGGTGAAAGGAAACTTGGCCAAAAGTCTTTGTCCAACCAGATGACTGAACTCTGGTCCCTCAGTTGTGAGCCAGGAACATTAACCATTGTGCTCGACTCAGTTCCTCCATATTATTTATTTATTTATTTATATATATACAAGAAGGTACATTGGGATTGTGAGGATACATATGGTAATTTACAATCTTGTAAAGCCACTAGTACGCACAGGGTTTCGGGCAGGTCCTTAATCTAAGAAAATTTTAAGTAGGTAAATACTTGCAAAATTTATAAAAAATGATAACAGTTACAAGGCAAGAAAAAAAACTGAGAGAAATTGTAGGTATATTAAAGCACATAGGTAGCTCAGATTGATTGCAATGACAGCTTGAATGGTAGTTGACAAAATTGGTAGGCACAATACAGCATATGGCTAGCACATAAAAGAAGACAGCAATGAACACAATGATAGGTTGTTTGGGTTAAGTCATAAGATTGGAGATTGGGTAACACTAGATACAGAGCAAATTTAAAGCTCAGTGTAGGAAACTAAGAAGATGAAATTAGGTACTTTTTGGTTTTGTTTTAAATAAGGCAAAATTTGACAGCTTTTCAATTCACTAGGGAGTGAGTTCCATAGACTAGGTCCCTTAATTGCATAGAGTGTTTACACAGATTAAGTTTGACCCTGGGGATATCAAAGATATTTATTTCTGGTGTGGTGATAATGGGTCCTATTACATCTGTCCAGGAGAGTTTCAGAGCATGGTTTGCATTTAAGAACAGGGTTTTGTAATGTAGTTGACACAAGAGAATGTGTGGAGGGAGTTAATATTTAGCAAGTTAGGGATTTAAACAAGGGAGCTGAGTGTTGTCTGAAAGCAGAGTTAGTTATTATTCTGATAGCAGATTTTTGCTGGGTGATGATGGGCTTAAGGTGGTTTGCAGTGGTAGACCCCCATGCACAGATACCATAATTAAGATAGGGGTAGATTAGTGCATAATATAGTGAGAGGAGAGCAGAGTTAGGAACATAATATCTTATTTTTTAGAGAGTATACCAACTGTCTTAGAGACTTTTAGTTATGTGTTGAATGTGGGTGCTGAAGTTGAGTCTCTTGTCTAGGAATAGGCCAAGAAACTTGCCATCATTTTTATTACTGATGTTAATGTTGTCTATCTGTAGCTGAATTGCATTTGATGATTTGCTTCCAAATAAGATGTAGTAAGTCTTTTTTATGTTTAATGTTAGTTTGTTAGTTGACATCCATAAGTGGACTTTTTTTTAATTCATTATCACAACATTATTTAGTGTATGTGGGTTGGGGTCTGAATAGATAAGGGTAGTATCGTCAGCAAACAATATAGGTTAAGAATATTAGAGACATTAGGCAGATCATTGAATATATAAGAAATAGAAGAGGTCCTAAGATGTTGCCCTGTGGCACTCCAACGGTAATTGGTAGAGTGGAAGAAGTTGTATCATTGATGGTTACACTTGGGTCTGTCACTAAGATAGGATCCATGTAGTCAGAGCAAGGCCTCGGATTCATAATGCTGGAGTTTAAGCAAGAGGTTTTTGGATGAAACAGTATCAAAGGCTTTTCTGAGGTCAATGAAGAGTCCAATCGGGAAACTCATTTTTGTCAAGGGCTGAGTAGATACGTCAAGGAGACTAATGATTGCATCATTGGTGCTCTTTGGGACCAGAAGCCAAACTGGCAGGGGGCGAGTATGTCAAATTTTCCAAGGTAGGAATAGAGCTGTTTGTAAATAATTTTTTCAAATATTTTTTGATAGAATGGGTAGATTTGATATTGGTGATATTTCGGCCTATAATTGTTTATGTCAGGGATTGCCTCCTTTATGGGCTGGGTTACTCTTGTTTTTTGAGGATATCAGGAAAGGTGTGTTGACACTCTATAGATTGTTGAACAGTAGAGTTATGGTGGGCAAGGGCATGGGAGGCGCTCTTGTTACAATGGACGGAATTTCACTGGTGTTCCCCGCCTTGGTTTTAGAGGCATGTATGATGGACACTAACATCTGTCTGGGCTGATTGGTGAAAGGAGAAGATAGAGATTTGGATAGCTGCCTGAGAGATGTGTGTTATGTGTCTTAGTGTTTGATTTACTGGCAAGATTAGCACCACCGATGAAAAGAAAGCCATTTTACATTCATTTGCCATCTTCTAAAGC
>WNGS01161107.1:11691144-11708307 GCA_020271785.1 Procambarus virginalis
ACCCCACATGTGCCTTAAATTAGATAAAACCATACAATATTATGTTATTAAATACTGAACATGTTAATATATATAAAATATGGGAACCACGTTTGATGCAATTGTGAGGACCCATAGTCTCAGAATTAATGGTATTTAGAGAAAACCTTGCAGACTCTCCCTGAACATATAAACAAGACCCCCCCCTCAGGGGCATAGGGGTAAGGTGTGTGTGTGTGAACTTGACTTTGGAGACATTTCAAGAGGGTCTTGAGCCCTGAGGCAATACCAGGAGCATGACAATTGGTAGAGAGTTACCAATACCTCCCTACACACACACTATTGTTTAAGATTCACTAATTGGAACAAAAAGTTCCAAGTAGCACGGGCACGGGCTATGGTGAGCCCGGAGTGGACTTGCCTACACACTCGTCTGGCTCCCGTAGTGTACATGCCTTACTGAGGTATACAAGGACACAAAATTGTTCAGTTTACCGAGTGGTGTACCGTGTTAATTATGTTTTCAGGGGATCATGCATTCGAGTTGGTCAGGTTTTCGTTTCCCCATTATCGGGGGGCAAGAAACTAGTTAGGCCTATCGACGGTCCCACTAGGAACGCGATTCTTTACCATTCTCCCTGTTCGCATACCCTCCAAACCACCAGGACGTTTTAGTACATTAAAAATTAATAACATAATGAGCTCAAAAGACGCATTCCCAGCATATTCACATCCCTAAGAAATAGGTCAGCAACCTAGGCTAAGGGCTTCCTAGCCCGTACTGGCTGAACTTCCACAGGATGACACCCACAACAGCCCACTAACTCTCATATCTACGTGCTGCTAGGTGAAGAGAAGCATCGGGGTGTATGGAAACGTAAACAAAAGTCTCTCTCTCTGCCTGGGAATGAAACCGAGGTTTCGTTAGGTTAGGGTTAGAGCGCGGGCTACCCACTTGACAATGTTCAAGGTTTAAACGTGTCTTTATAAATGTAAACACACGGACATGGATGCAGACACCGAGGCTGCTATAGTGGGTGATCAACCCTCATTTACAGCACTGTATATCTGGAGGGTGGAGGGCCTTCTGGCACTCGTGGGAGGAGCGGGCCCCACTCTGGCACTGTGGGAGCCCGGGGCCCCACTCCACAACCGTGGGAGAGCAGCTTCACACACACAACAATTCCATTCACCAAACCCACTCTTCGGGAACGCATTTGTATTCAAAACATTAACAATGTTATTATATTACCCGTTAATACTTAGTATTACCCCTTGATAATTACACAACTCACCCGGTCAACCAGTTATACAGAGTACACCAAACAAGGGTTTAACACAACATCTCTTGCAGACTAAGATCAGGCTGTTAACCATGCAGCAGACTAAGACCAGGCTGTTAACCATGCAGCAGACTCAGACCAGGCTGTTAACCATGCAGCAGACTAAGACCAGGCTGTTAACCATGCAGCAGACTCAGACCAGGCTGTTAACCATGCAGCAGACTAAGCTGTAAATCTGTACACAGTGAGACAGGCTCTAACCCTTTTCCACAATGGGCTCGGTATTCTCCTCATTTGTTTTTTAATATGTAGAGATATGCTCTATTCTTAATAAGGCCCTCAACATGATAATACATGTGGTATGCTGAGAGGCCTATGCATATCAAGTAGAATATTGTGTTTGGATCATGACAATATTATAAATAGTTTGGTACATAGGCCAAGGTTAAGATTAATTTAGTTAGATCTGGTTAGGTTACGTTAGATTTGATGGTCTGGTTAGTTATGGGAGTTTCAATGTATTGTTAAATGTGGGGTCATGTCTACTTTCAGGTCTTAATGTATGATGTATATATGTATGATGTAGCATCGTCTCCTTCATTCTGTACTTAATGACTGAAAAGTCTTGTCCCTTGACTCGTGACTTCTCATTTGCCTATATTTAAGTCTAATAGCCAATTTTCAGTGGAAGTATTGTGCGCTTGCTTGCTAAGATGTGTTTGACTAATTGTTGCTTCCAAAAGAGAGAGATCCGGCTCCAGAGCCCCGCCTCTGTCATTGTACCTGGTGTACTATTGCCTGATTTGGCAGTATTTAGTTACACTTGACCTTGAAGCTGTGAAGGTTTCCACCACGACTCGTTCAGTATTATTTCATCTTGCCCCGTTGTCCTTTACCTGGAAGACGACCGTCTACATCCACATCGTCTATTCCCCCTCAATATTGTGTACGTTGTGATCATATCTCCTCTTCTATCCTCCATGTAGTTAGCTCTTCTACATTTAGCTTGTCCTCATGGTTCATTTCTCAGATTTCCAGAGCCTGTTTTGTGACAAATCTTTGTGGTGGTTTCAGTAGTGGTAGTGGGTTCGGGAGCGAAGGTGATGGTGGTGATGGGTTTAATAGTGGTAGTGGTGGTGGTAGTGCTGGAGGCGGCATCGGTTTAGCATGGATCACAGGCCTCTACATCACATCTCCCCAGCATATTGCCAGCATCTCGGGGCCCCTCTTCCCTGAAGCTCTCTCTCTCTCTCTCTCTCTCTCTCTCTCTCTCTCTCTCTCTCTCTAAGTTCAGTGGGGATGTGAAAGTTACTCTGTAAATTGCTATGCACAGTCTTTTACCACTGGACCTTCACTGTGTTCTTAAGGCTAAACAATTTCACCTGATCTCTTCGACCTGTTCACCACGACGTCGTGGACCACCACAACAGCCCCACACTACCGTCAACACAACGGAGAAGCTGCCGAGGATGGCTGGGAAAACTACGAACTGGGCGAGGGAGTACCTGATGGAGATACAAGAGTCACAGCCAGAGAGGAGGTATCAGGCTGGAGGAAGGGGAGGTTGAGTACGAGGAGAGCGCGCCAAGCCATTACGACTGTGTAGAGTAGAGTTAGTGGAATGTACCATGTGGGGCCCCCCCAAGGCTCCTCGGTACAAAGGACCGCTACCGATCCTAATTTATGTGAATGATCTGTCAAGGGGAATGAGCTCGTACCTGTCGATGTTGGCAGATGACGCAGAGCTGACGAAGAACGTGAACACCGAGGACGACTCCAGGAAGTTACAGAAGGGCCAAAACAAAGTCCAAGAGTTGTGCAAACAAAGGCTTTCTAGAATCCAATCCCAACAAGTGCAAGGTAAGGAAGATTGGAAAGTGAGATACAAGACCAGAAGGTATTTACACCATAATGAGAAGGCAACTACAGCAATTGGAAAGAGAAATATTTGGGAGCGGATATAAACCCAACCTTGACACCAGACGCGCATACAAACGGATATCTTCGGCAGCATTTGGGACGCTGGCATGCATGATAACAGTTTAGAAACCTAAATCAGGATTCCTTCAAAGCAATCTACACAACCTTTGTTAAACCAATACTGTAATATTTAAAACAAATGTAAAGCATAAAACCAACATTTTAAAACTACAATGGGTTGCTACAAGATTAGTCCCCTGAGCTAACAGGATTAAGCTACGAGGATAAGTTAATGGAATTAGATCTCGACTCTGAAGGATAGAAACAACCGAGAGAAAATAGGACAAGAGGACACAGGTGGAAGGTAGAAACACGAATGAATCGAAGAAATGAAAGGAAATACTCTCACCCTGTACAGACAGTCAGCAAATACAATGCACTGAAAACGTTATTATGGAAGCCACCTCCATCCACACCTGAAATCCCAGATTAGATATAGAATTCAAACGTCAGAATAGTCTAAATACTAACACCCAGATCCAACAAGACCAGTAGGCGGGGCATGAAGAGCTAAACCTCACTTCCACAGATAGGCAAGTACCACCCCTACCCCCCCCCTCCTCCCTTCATCACAGAAACATGTAACGCAGACGGTAAAGGTCTGGAACAATGACACTGGACCAGATATGATTGAGGAACACAAGAGACAACTACGAGAAAAGTTGAATAGATAAGGCCCCCAGAAGAGGACGCTGGAGACGTGTGCCAAAAGGAGCCATTATTGACTGGACGTGTGAACCTGACTGGAAAGTCTCAGGAAACACAATATGGGCAACTGCGCACACCTCCTCAACCACTGTTTAGTCCCAACCTTCCCAACCTCACCTACACATGTGGAGAGACAGAGAGAGAGACAGAGAGAGAGACAGAGAGAGAGACAGAGAGACAGAGAATAAGAGAATGCGAAAATATAACGGTCAAAGTGATGAAAAAAAGACAATTGGGTCGTCTTATTTGTCTGGGCTTTTGTGGGGTCTGTTTCAAGCGTTGTGTGACTGCCAGCCCACATAACACCAGGAACTGTGAACAAATGCTTGCTCCAAACTCAAGGTCTGAGTCCAGGTGAGACCTAACTGAAAGTGTGGGTCCAAGGCAGACCCGACTATCTCCCTTGTTCTGGGTCCAAAACAGAAGGTCCGGCTCAAGATAACTAGTTAGAAATGAGCTTATGTCGTTGATTTAATTAAAGTTTCGAGCAGCTTTCCAGAGATTGCCACAAGACCAGCTGCTCCTGCTATGGACGTCTGCTACCTTCATCACAGGGTCGCGTGTGTCTGTGTGTCTGTGTGTATATCTACTAATAAATACCTTTTAGTGTCTACAGGAAAGCGAGATCTAGTTCTTTGTCCCCCTCGCCTACCAAGTTTCTTATATCTGTTGTGTTGTAACTGAACTTTTCCTGAGGATAACATTTTACATTAAAAATGTGGCCTTAAAGTTGTGACTGGAGGTGGCTTCCACACCTTCTTTCACTGCGCTCCACTCCTTGACCACCTGTACCCGTCCCCGTACCTGTACAAAGTACGGGTATTGCACGACATTTCTTCGACGCATTTGAGGTCCACTTGGGTCCTCTCGCCCGACTCTCCCTCATGACTGACAATCACAGACACAGAAACACACATGAACAAAGAGACAGATGTGTACACTTTGTTCCCTCACCAGCATCGAGGTACTATTACATGTTGCTGTAATTGGATAGTCCAAATAGGAGGATTGAGAGCCATCCCTACTGTGTAGTCTCGACGCCGTCCTTAACCAGGTCATTATCTGTGAGGTAACTATCCCAAGAAGGGCTGCGAGGCCGGAGTGAACGCAGGGAATCGAACGCTGACCCGTGCAATACGGGAAGAGACTTCCACCGATACCTCCCGGCCAGAGAAAACACAGATCTAAATGTTTCAAGTTCTAGAATTTTGATTAGCCTGTATTTTGTATGACGAGGCTATTACATCCGTTCACCCACATTAACAGTATTGAGGTTGCCGAGTGGTTGCTTCTTCAGAAGATCAGAAGGATTCGAACCAGGTGGGAGGGTGCCTGTAGCCTAGTGGACCAGGTGAACGCTTCATCAAGGTATACTGGTGGGTATCCACGCCCCTCGCTGGCCATTAGCGTGGTTTACCTCATGTTGGCGCGGGAGTGGGTAAACCTGGCAGGTCACGGCTGCCTCATTGTCCGCACCTTCTGTACCTCTGGTCACCCCTTTTGCCACCCCTGGCCACCCAAAGCCACCCCTGGCCACCCCCTTGCACTCCTGGCCACCCTCCTCCACCCCTGGCCACCACCTTGCACCCCTTGCCATTCTCCTCCACCCCTGGCCACCCCAAGCCACCCCCATGACCACCCACTGCGTCCAGCACAAAAGGACAGTTCCATTTACGATTCAGCCTAAGCGTTGCTAGCCTCATTATCACTAGGAAGAGGACTTCTGGGAACACCGCCCGGCCACACACCCATGATAACGAGAAGAAACAACGAGGAAACTATTCCACGTATTCCCATCAACACTAAGGCGTCATAGCCCCCTCCCCTAAGGGCGGGCTGAAGGCTCCAGCTCTCGGCCCCCCGACCTTGTATTCTACTGTTCCGCTGAGTGACACTGCGTGTTTATAAACCCCCTCTCATATGTACAAGACCGCACCGGTCCTGTGTCAGGTAAGTTACGGGCTCACCATAGCCCGTGCTACTTGGAACTTGTTCCGAGTAGCTGAATCTATAACAACAACAACAACGTACAAGAGTTATTTTTATAAGTGATGGTGTCGGGGGACAGGTAGCCAGAGTGTGTAGTCAAACACGTTAGGTTTATATAGAGGTGTCCCCAAGGTCGACTTACTGACCCCGCCCAAGATGCCACCCCACAACAAGATGACTAACTCCTAGGTATCTTCTTACTGCTATGGGAACTGGTGCATTAGGTGAAAGGAAATATACCCAACTATTTCTGCCCCGCCCGGGACTCGAACCCGACTGCACTACCGGGATCCTGGTACAGTTGCACATATTGTAATCGTCTCACTGCTGTATTTTCCCACTATAGTTAGGTCCAGTTCCCGTAGATTTTCCTGGTTTGACAGTCAGCTTTTTAGCATCACCTAGTTAGCTTTTTTGACACACTGTACTCCACTCCATATAGCCTAGGGTAGCTGCACTAATGCAGATATACCTAAATGTTAATACAAAATCGGTGACCACGATTACGAGAGAGAAAGAGAGATAGAAAATGATATAGAAATAAGAGAAATGAGAGAGATATAGAGAGCTGATGTGTCAAGACCACAACATGGGGGGGGGGGGTCGTCTCACAACAACAACAATACCCCCCCCCCACACACACACACACACCCTCGACCATTTCTCAGCCTTGCCACCTTACCTCGGGCTGATAATAAAAACACTTCAACAATACACCGAGTAATGTTGTCTTCTGTTGCTATATATATATACACACCAATCAAAATTTTATTGCTTCTGGGAACACAGAGAATGTTCTCAAAATGATATTACTTCTGAGAATACATATACACTGATAGGAATATGTATACCCCGCGAGGCGTATACATATACTTGCTGGTTGGTCAGTAAGTTGTTGTGGTGGAGGTGTTGACCTTCCCGAGATTGACAGACCTAATGTCTAACACCAAAAGAATAACTGCCACACACTGTGGTGGGCAGGCGAGCCTACAGGAGGAGGAGGGAGGGGACTACTTCAGATGCAGACAAGAAGACACCCTTAAGTGCTCTAAGTAACATCAAAGACAATTCGTATGAAGATGTGTGAAGGTCATCTTCGTGTGTGAAGGTATATGGGGGGGGGTCAAAGGTCAAGGCCAGTGAAGGATGATCACCTGACAACCGATATTAACAACCCTCACGCCCAACCTCGTAATATTCAGCGTTGGTCGCACCACGACCACCTCGTTAAACTCTTACACGATCTGAATATTGCTGAAAGGAAAAATATGGTACAAGATCTATAAAGACCAATGGGCTCATTACCTCTCTCTGCATTCAAATCTCCGGGTGAAATATTAGATTTCTGAATTTGCTCTTCAGCACCTGACATTCAAGGATCTCTTCTAATGTCAGACACAAAGCACCTACACAATCATCAGACATTCACACACCACACCACACCCCCGCCCCTCCCCAGGACCAACCTACACCTCCACACACAGCATACACAACGACACCACCACTCGCCACACCCCTGAAGCTCAACCCTCGCAAGCACAATCAGACGAGCACACCACAACACCCCAAGAGGAAGGATTAATCGAAAACTTGACCCCTGGAGTTGACAAAATAGAGGGGGGCAAGACGAGCCGTTACCCGGAGCCTGTCATCACTCCATCGTTGATTAAACACTACAGTGGAGAACAGGCTGTCCATTGCCCCGTAGGGAAACGAGGCCACAGGAGGCGAGGCCACAGATAAACTGAAACACTTCCTCCTGGAAACCCAGTGGGGCAGCGAGCTAAAGGACGGGCAAGCCACTGAAACGATGGAGTACACAGCTACTAGGTGCACAAACTCTTCATCAAATTATACGCCACTCTAAAAAAAATAAAGTACAAGAAAGGAACCAAATTAAGCCATGGTCCAACAGAGAAAGCAAGGAGGCCATGGTCCAACAGAGAAGGCAAGGAGGCCATGGTCCAACAGAGAAGGCAAGGAGCCATGGTCCAACAGAGAAGGCAAGGAGGCCATGGACAGAAACGAGAAGATTTGGGAAATTGCAGAGAACAGAGTACCATGACAAACAGGGAGGCCCAACAGAACACCGTGACAAACAGGAAGGCCCAACAGAGCACCGTGACAAACAGGAAGGCCCAACAGAGCACCATGACAAACAGGAAGGCCCAACAGAGCACCGTGACAACAGGAAGGCCCAACAGAACACCAGAAGTAAACACACACCTGAGGCAGTGTGAATATAACGCCGCATAAAAGCCAAAAGCGAGGCACAGCCATACATAGGCAACGCTCCTGCGCCAGGTAAGTTACGGGCTCTCCATAGCCCGTGCTACTTGGAACTTGTTCCGAGTAGCTGAATCTATAACAACAACAGCACAGCCATACATGACGAAAGAGTAAAAAGACCACATTACTACTACGAACAAGGATAAAAGAGGGATGACAGGCAAGACCATAAATAGGAAGTAGTGAAGAGCGAAGGAGGAAAAAAAAGAGCAGAGAAAGAACGCGTAAACAGAAGAAGAACGGAGGAAGGTGGGAGAAGATTGAGGTGTGGAAAAAGGGGAAGGAGGCATCATGAATGACAGGTTCAGCGAGGAATTAAACTAGAGCGCGAATGACAGGTTCAGCGAGGAATTAAACTAGAGCGCGAAGGACAGGAGCATCAGGATGAGAGGTGTTCGTAGGAGTGGGGGAGGGGTGTAGTAGGACGGGAACACTGACCAGAACACCAGTGTTCCCTCCCCGCTAGGTGGGGGTCGGGTCCTGAAGAACACCAGCACCGATATAGAGAACACACAAGCTCCCTCACCCATGGTTACAAGCGTAAAGACCCCTCCTCCGAGACTCCCCTGTATCATGTGCGCTAAAGTCAATATTGGTCGGTCGTGAGTTTTACTGCCATGTGAGGAGCGCCGTGAGCAGCAGCAGCAGCAGCGGCGTGTGAGGGCGGCATTACCCGCCTCCTTGCGGGCCGCCCTGCTGCTGACGCCTCGCGCCGTGTTGACATATGTGCTGGGCGCCGGGACACGTGCGTTGCTATATTCCCGTACCACGCCCGTACTCTGTTACCACGTACCGGCGCACGTACCCGCCCCTCTCCTTCTCTCCCCCCCCCCCCGCGTGTAACGCATACTCACGCACGCGCTATTAGCTTGGGGGGGGGGGCTCGAGCAGGGAGGGCGAATACTTTATTATATACGAGTTGAAAACGTAATATGATAGAGCCAAGACAATTGTAAGATTAAAATGCTGCCCAGGAGCTAAAGCTTAGACCCTCGCAAACAACTGTGTGTGTGTGTGTGTGTGTGTGTGTGTGTGTGTGTGTGTGTGTGTGTGTGTGTGTGTGTACTTACCTAGTTGTGCTTGCGGGGGTTGAGCTCTGGCTCTTTGGTCCCACCTCTCAACTGTCAATCAACTGTTACTAACTATATTCCCCCCCCCCACACACACACACACAGGAAGCAGCCCGTAACAGCTGTCTTAACTCCCAGGTACCTATTTACTGCTAGGTAACAGGGGCATCAGGGTGAAAGAAACTGCCCATTTATTTCCGCCATCGCCTGGAATCGAACTCCGGTCCCCAGGATTACGAGTCCTGAGTGCTGGCCACTCACCCACCAGGCGCCCTGTGGACACGCCCTATCAACTGTGCGAGTGTGTATACACATAAACGTACACACACACACAGCAAGCAACACACACAGCAAGCAACACACACAGCAAGCAACACACACAGCAAGCAACACACACAGCAAGCAACACACACAGCAAGAGTGACCCTGAAGTCTCTTAGCGAGATTACACTATCCAGCTCCCCAGCACCACCCCCCCCCATCCTCCTCTTCCTCTCTTCCCCCAGATGCAGCAGCCTCTCCCTCCTCCCCCCCCCCCTCCCCCATCATCAGCATCCTCATCTCCCCCCCCCCCCAGAACTATCCATGTCAGGGATGGGTTAGCTAAAGACTAACAAAATAATGGTGTTCATTCTANTCAGGTTTAATATAGCCTGTGTGGAGTGGGCGTGTGGAGTGGGCGTTGGAGTGGGCGTGTGGAGTGGGCGTGTGGAGTGGCCGTGTGGAGTGGGCGTGTGGAGTGGCCGTGTGGAGTGGCCGTGTGGAGTGGCCGTGTGGAGTGGCCGTGTGGAGTGGCCGTGTGGAGTGGCCGTGTGGAGTGCCGTGTGGAGTGGCCGTGTGGAGTGGCCGTGTGGGTTTATACAGCAGGTACTTACCTATTTGTGCTTGCGGGGGTTGATCTTTGGCTCTTTGGTCCGCCTCTCAACCATCAATCAACTGATGTACAAATTCCTGAGCCTACTGGGCTCTATATTATTTTTTTTTTTTTTTTTTTTTTTTGAGATATATACAAGAGTTGTTACATTCTTGTACAGCCACTAGTACGCGTAGCGTTTCGGGCAGGTCCCTGGAATACGATCCCCTGCCGCGAAGAATCGTTTTTTCATCCAAGTACACATTTTACTGTTGCGTTAAACAGAGGCTACAGTTAAGGAATTGCGCCCAGTAAATCCTCCCCGGCCAGGATACGAACCCATGACATAGCGCTCGCGGAACGCCAGGCGAGTGTCTTACCACTACAACACGGAGACTGATCTACATTTACAGGTTGTGTGGAACAGGAGCAAAACATCCTAACCATCCAGCCAGGTGTGAGGGGTATACGTGAGGAATGGAGGAACACCAGTGGCTGAAGCCACATATAACCGGATGAGGATGGGGAAATCTTAACATTTCTTACAGTAAATAAGACGCTTAAGATGCAAGTAAAAAAAGAAATTATGATATACAGATAGCAGATGATTATTCGAATGAAGGAAGGAGGGGAAAATGATAGAGAAGACATGAATTAGCACTAAGAAGGTTGAGCACAACCTAACCTAACCTTCCTTGCCTAACATTCCTTGGCCTCGTTGTATCCGGGTGAGATCAACACGAGCAGCAACACGGGGAAAATATCGCAGCAACAACACATTTCAATGTCATGACAACACATACTGTGTTATGAACACCTTGGTCGCCACCACCACCACCACACTCCAGGGTCGTCACCACACACTCCAGGGACACCAACACCCTCCAAGGGCGCCTCCACCACCATACTCCAGCGACGCCGCTACCTACCAGCACCATGGATATCGTCGCCACCACACAACTACCACAACCACCGCCAGATCTCAAGACCTGACCAACACACAGGAGTCCAGTGGTGCCCACAGGAGTCCAGTGGTGCCCACAGGAGTCCAGTGGTGCCCACAGGAGTCCAGTGGTGCCCACAGGAGTCCAGTGGTGCCCACAGGAGTCCAGTGGTGCCCACAGGAGTCCAGTGGTGCCCACAGGAGTCCAGTGGTGCCCACAGGAGTCCAGTGGTGCCCACAGGAGTCCAGTGGTGCCCACAGGAGTCCAGTGGTGCCCACAGGAGTCCAGTGGTGCCCACAGGAGTCCAGTGGTGCCCACAGGAGTCCAGTGGTGCCACAGGAGTCCAGTGATGCCCACAGGAGTCCAGTGATGCCCACAGGAGTCCAGTGATGCCCACAGGAGTCCAGTGATGCCCACAGGAGTCCAGTGATGCCCACAGGAGTCCAGTGATGCCCACAGGAGTCCAGTGATGCCCACAGGAGTCCAGTGATGCCCACAGGAGTCCAGTGATGCCCACAGAAGTCCAGTGATGCCCAAAGGAGCAAGGAGGAGTCGCAGGAGAGGGTCAAAAGACAAGCGGAGGGCGTCCTGGATGACCCAGGGGGGACAGGTTTGAGTGACGCAAAGCCTGGCTATGTGAACACAGGTGGCGGAGCTCTGGCTGACAGCACGTACACCTCCACGTGTGGTGGGCGTATTGGCGGAGCTGGCGGGCGTGTGGCGGAGCTGGCGTAGCGCGGCGGGGTGTGTGGCGGAGCTGGCGTAGAATGGGGGGGGGCGTGGGCGGAGCTGGTGTAGCATGGGGGGGGGGGGGGTGTGGCGCAGCTGGCGTAGAATGGGGGGGGGCCTGTGGCGGAGGTGGCGGAGCTGGCGTAGCGCAGCGGCGTGTGGCGGAGCTGGCGTAGCGCGGCCTACATATAATCTGGTCGGGCTCTTGTTGATCTTTCGTCGAGCAGAAGAATTTTGGAAATTAGTTGAAGAATGCTTTCGTAATTATAAAATAAACGGAAATCAATATATTTGACTTAGTACTGGCCAACAAGGAGACACTAGGAAACATCATCGAAATAAGGAGTAAGAGAACAGTGATCATAAAGAATTAGCTTCAACGAAGCTTTTTGTTTAACTCTTATTTTCTTCGCCATTAGAGTGCCAGAGTTCCATAAAGTAAATTATGATGGATTGAGGAAGTTATGGCAATGTCAGAAACAGGTGCTAAGTCTATATTACTATAGAGCACGTGGCCGGAATGAGGGCTAGGATAGGAGCCGGGTTATGGTAACGTAGTAATTGAAATCAATTTATCGAGGTATACGACGTAGTTCAAGTATGTTTATTGAGACAAGAGAGTACATCTCAAAGGGATAGAGTAGCTTAGGCTATTTCTACCCCTCTTTACGACGTAGTAAAGGACAGGAGCTCAACCACTTGTTCCACTGACGACTGAAAGCTGGCCTGCATGCCTCGAAGCCGTCTGTGTACCAACCTGTCAGTGTGGCGATTACTTATCAACTGGGTGCCAAGTCATGTAGGAATACTAGGGAATGACATTGCAGATGGAGCTGCAATACTTGCACACAAGCGTAAGAGTGAAGACATTTACATGCTACAGAGTCCAGCATAGATTAAGAAAATAAATTAGAGCTAGAGCAAGGGAAGGAAATTATCAGGAGAAAGCGCCAAGCCATCACGACTATAGAGCGCTGGGAAGGAATCAGGATAAGGATTTGAGAAAGGACGGAGGGGGGGGGAAGGAATGATGCCCAACCACTTGGACGGTCGGGGATTGAACGCCGATCTGCATGAAGCGAGACCGTCAGCATTGTAGATGAACAGTGACCATAAAACAACAGCTATAATGTCAGGATTTGCGTGATGGTACAAAAATTCAATCAACCATGAACAACTAATTTTGATGACAGGATGCCTGGATGGTCTTGTGCAAGGCGGCGTACACCCTCCAGCAGAAATAAGTAAAGTTTATCATTATGGAGAAATGCCGGACAGACCACTGGAACATTATCCAACATTGTGCAGAGTTACACATCAAGTAAGTTTACTATTGAAGTTTAGCAGGGCAGAAGTTGTTCAACACATCGGGCATAACCTGACTGAAGCAATTTACGAATCATAAAGACATGCAACTCTTAAGACTGAAATAAGTAACACTTAGCAGGCCACAGACTTGGAGCCCGTCCAGGAATATCAGACAAAAATAGTAAGTCCATGTGGTTTGTGGAGTTATTTGGGGTGGTTAAGTCCACGAGTATTGGACTTGCCCCATCATGGGAGAGTCGTCCTTGATAAACAGGAACAAAATATTACACATACATCACAAACAAAAAATAACGATTAAAACAGGTTAACGATGTGACTGATGATATGCATAACCGAATTAAGGGTGGGGAAATTTATCTTAATTAACAAGTGATGGAAGAAAAACGAACACAAATTACGACATACAGAGGAAGGTCGAGATGACCCTCAAAGGCATCTCTCTCAGATATACCAAGCAAAGGATTAGGGAGAAAACCCGGTCCCTGTAAATACACGCCGTGTCCTAGAGATGAACCATATATTTTATCGGTAGGTGAAGATAAGCGGACAAGTTTAATCACTCGACGAAGACTTAATCACTCAACAGGATGTATAAATAAAAGCCTACTATGTTCCCATGCAGGACCAGACGAAGTGTTTGACGGTGTTCTTAAAATATGTCAAGATCAGCTTCGTTAAACATTGTCTTGCATATTTAATAAAGCAATCCAGTCTAGCAGAATACGGGAATCTTTGAGGGTTGCGGATGTGGTGTTAAGAAAAGTATCAGGAGAAAGAGAAAGAGAAACCTTGCCTCGAACTATCACCTAATTAGCTTTATGTCTCTTAGGGAAATTTGTCGATTTCATAATCGTCAATGTATTTCGTAGGCATCATAGATGGATGAAAAAACATGGCTGAATAAAGGACACTTGTCATGGCGTTACTTGGGGAGGAAGTTCACCATTAACAATAGTCTATTGTGGAGAAGATTGGTACATTACATGCCTTTAGTTTAGAACAGTCTTACATACTGTGCCAACAACACTAGGAACGGACTTGAGAATGGTCCAGGATGGACCGAAACGTCGTCGTCCCTTCACCTTCTAGTGTGTGGTCTGGTCAAACTACTTCAGCCACGTTATTGTGACTCATCGCCTGCATATAGGCGCATGATCCTGGCATTAGAAGTTGGATTAAAGGATCACTGTTTCAATCTAAATAGTCTTCAGGTAGTGGGCTCGTATTGGTGTGTGTTTTGTGAGGCAGGCTTGTGATATGTGTATATATGTGTGAGACAGAGGCATGTGGTTGGCTTATGGGGGTCTGTGGGAGGTAGTGCTTGCGGGGGCCTGCGGAAGGTAGTGCCTGCGGAAGGTAGTGCCTGCGGAAGGTAGTGCTTGAGGAGGTCTGCCGTGGACGTGTGCTGTGTATGCCTTGCATTATGGGAAACCAAAATGAAGCCATACTAATGAGGAAGGTGTGTGGGGCTACGTGCTGCCCTCCACGACGCGCCAAGCTATTCTGCCCACTTCTATTCCTCCTGGCCTCGTTTATACGGATGTACGCGTGTCCTCCCTGAGTGCTGCAGGATACGGAGAGGACATATTAATGAGGCGGCGGCCGGTCGAGGTGGCGACGGTAAGAGCAGGTTCGGCCCAGGGAACGTCCTTCCCACTACCTTCAGTGTCGCGGGAAGCTGACCTGGACGGCACTTTTGCGTAGGAGAGCGGCCTACGAACACGCGATCAGAGGAAACTGCAGAAGGATCACTGGCCCATACGAGGCCATTGCCGTTTATACGCAATAACAATCTACTCGTATAGTTGTCTAACGATCTAACTGTACTAACCCAACCCGTCCTCGCAAATTCGTATAGTCAATATTGACTTATTAAATATGTGCATAGGTGACATACTTAACATAATAGTTTCCCTTGAAAAGCTTCATAGAAAACACCGACCTTACCTAACCTACTTAGTATGTTAAGATAAGCATCTTATTGCTTCGTAATTACAATTATTACCTAACCTATACTTATAATAGGTTAAGTAACAATTGTAATTACGAAGCTATAAGATGTTTATTTTAACATACTAAGTAGGTTCGGTAAGGTCGGTGTTTTCTATGAAGCTTTTCAAGGGAAACTATTATGTATAGTATGTCACTTATGCACGAAACTAATAAGTCAATATTGACTATACGAATTTGCGAGGACGGGTTGACTAACCCATGGTTGAAGCAATTCCCCAACCCCAAGTATATGTGCTGGAGCCACTGGTCTCCATTCTCAAGAGGATCTCTTACCCACATCTTCCCTTCACCTTTCCCCTCTGCCCTCACACACACACACACACACACACACACACACACACACACACACACACACACACACACACACACACACACACACAAGACCGATCAAGAAAACCCACTCGTGTACTTTAACCACCTGGCGCTGACAGATCGCCTGGCCAGACATCCCCCAGATGGGCGTCATGTCCCCGTTGCTCATATTGGCTCTCCACTCTTCCATGCCAGCCACTTGGCACGTTCATGCCCCAAACATATTAATTATTCCCCAGATATGATCACAGCGGAATGCAGCTCATGTGAGCCAAGTCGCGGTCGTTGTTGTAATAACCGCCGCTACCAGAGTTATCGCCGCTACCAGAGTCATCGCCGCTACCAGAGTCATCGTCGCTACCAGTCATCGCCGCTACCAGACATCGCCGCTACCAGACATCGCCGCTACCAGAGTTATCACCGCTACCAGACATCACCGCGAGATTATCTTCAATATCCGCTCACTGTCTGAATCTATGAAGCTACCCCACATGTGCCTTAAATTAGATAAAACCATACAATATTATGGTATTAAATACTGAACATGTTAATATATATATATATATATATATATATATATATATATATATATATATATATATATATATATATATATATATATATATATATATATATATATATAAAATATGGGAACCACGTTTGATGCAATTGTGAGGACCCATAGTCTCAGAGAATTAATGGTATTTAGAGAAAACCTTGCAGACTCTCCCTGAACATATAAAGAAGACCCCCCCCCTCAGGGGCATAGGGGAAGGTAGGTGTGTGTGTGTGTGTGTGTGTGTTGTGTGTGTGGTGTGTGTTGTGTGTGTGTGTGTGTGTGTGTGGTGTGTGTGTGTGTGTGTGTGTGTGTGTGAACTTGACTTTGGAGACATTTCAAGAGGGTCTTGAGCCCTGAGGCAATACCAGGAGCATGACAATTGGTAGAGAGTTACCAATACCTCCCTACACACCACTATTGTTTAAGATTCACTAATTGGAACAAAAAGTTCAAGTAGCACGGGCTATGGTGAGCCCGGAGTGGACTTGCCTACACACTCGTCTGGCTCCCATAGTGTACATGCCTTACTGAGGTATACAAGGACACAAATTGTTCAGTTTACCGAGTGGTGTACCGTGTTAATTATGTTTTCAGGGGATCATGCATTCGAGTTGGTCAGGTTTTCGTTTCCCCATTATCGGGGGGCAAGAAACTAGTTAGGCCTATCGACGGTCCCACTAGGAACGCGATTCTTTACCATTCTCTCTGTTCACATACCCTCCAAACCACCAGGACGTTTTAGTACATTAAAAATTAATAACATAATGAGCTCACAAGACGCATTCCCAGCATATTCACATCCCTAAGAAATAGGTCAGCAACCTAGGCTAAGGGCTTCCTAGCCCGTACTGGCTGAACTTCCACAGGATGACACCCACAACAGCCCACTAACTCTCATATCTACGTGCTGCTAGGTGAAGAGAAGCATCGGGGTGTATGGAAACGTAAACAAAAGTGTCTCTCTGCCTGGGAATGAAACCGAGGTTTCGTTAGTTAGGGTTAGAGCGCGGGCTACCCACTTGACAATGTTCAAGGTTTAAACGTGTCTTATAAATGTAAACAACACGGACATGGATCAGACACGCGAAGGCTGCTATGGTGGTGTGATCAACCTGGCATTACAGCA
>WNGS01161107.1:11723024-11738754 GCA_020271785.1 Procambarus virginalis
CAGTATCATCTACTGATACTGGTTACGGCTCAAAAGGGCCACCACTTACGGGCTATTCATGCCCGTGCCACCTTTTTGATGGCTTAATCTTCATCAATCAATCCATCTTTTACCATGTCGTAGCCTAGTCGACTAAGACGGCGCCTGGGATCATCCCGGGCGCAAGTTCGAACCTTCATCACGGCCCTTGCGGATTGTTCATTTGATGCATCACGCTATTGTGATTTCTGTGTGTATATTGACGTGAATATCCACTCGCCTCCCTGGGGGGGTAGGGGGGTGGAGGGGAGGGGGTACCAAGCACCCTAAACACAGGGACAAGGCAAACTTGAGATGGTATCAGGGAAGCAAGGGGAAGGGGCTTCCTCCCCCCCCCCCAGGTAAGCCGGCTCTCTCCTGTCGTAAGATACCTGACGGAGGGCTCTATATCCTTGGTGTCCCGGGGGCTAGAGGCTAGTGCTGCTGCTACCACCGCTCTACCCACTTCAACCCATCCCCATGACTATATGAGTGACAAGGCCAAGCAGTGACTACGGTGAAAAATAGGTACACACACACACACACACACACACCACACACACACACACACACACACCACACACACACACACACACCAGGAGAGACTACGGGAATTAAACCTCACGTCGCTGGAAGACAGAGTTAGGGGGGGAGGGGGACATGATCACCACATACAAGATTCACAAGGGAATTGATAGGGTAGACAATACAGACTACTTAACACGAGGGGCACACGCACTAGGGGACACAAGTGGAAATTGAGTGCCCAAATGAGGCATAAACACATTAGAATTTTTGTTTACTGTCAGAGTAGTTGACAAATGGAATGCATTAGGCAGTAATGTGGTGGAGGCTGACTCATACACAGTTTTCAAGTGTAGATATGATAGAGCCCAGTAGGCTCAGGAACCTGTAAACCTGTTGATTGACGGTTGAGAGGCGGGACCAAAGAGCCAGAGCTCAACCTCCGCAAGCACAATTAGGTGAGTACACACACACACACACACACACACACACACAAACACACACACCACACACACACACACACACACACAAATCACGTAGAGAAAACAGAGCTGGCAAACCACTGCCACGCCCCGGCTTCACTGAAGGAAAACGAAGCGTACTTCATTCCGCGATAAAATTCCACTGATGGAGTCTGATTAAAGTGAGGATAATGCTAGTAGTCACTGTCACGCAGGACAGAGGGTCATACATAAGACAATAGGTCTAAACTGTAGGGTGAAGCACATATATATCATGGTTACAATCAATGTTTTAATAGATGGATATGTGAAAACAAGTTTCTACTGTGCACTGCCACACAAGGGCAGGGATGGGTTCATAGGTGATGCAGCTTAGGAGTAATATACATAAAAATTGTTCTTCATTCTTTAAATGGACAAGCAAATTTTGGGTAAATTGTTAGGATGTCGTCCAAACACCTGAGTCAATAAAATAGTTACACAGTTGGTGGTACAAGAGGCCAGGAGGTCTAAAGTCCTTTACGGTTTCACATTCATCAATGTAGTGTTCTAGTGAGTGCATTAAAGGTTTATCACAGAGTTTACAATCTGAGTATTCTGGTAGTGGCTCAGCCTCACTAACCTGCCAGATGTGTCTATAGCCAAGGCGAATTCGCGCAATGACTACATCACATTGCCTGGTTCGGCTACTATGCCGACCATACAAATACCTATTATTACAAAACTTGTCATAACTTTTAATACTGCAGATACTTTAATACTGCAAAATTGTAATTAATTTTGTCAATAAGATGTTAATAATAATATAACTGATGGAGTGCAGGGGGAATGATAGGTCGACTGCATCTTTCTGGACTGCCAGAAGGCCTTCTACACATCACAAACGGATCTCACTGAAGCATAAAACTAGACTTGAGTGACCATAGAGCCCTAAATTGGAGGAAAGAATGTCAACAGGAAATCTTTCACGTGTGGGCACAGAGACCCGCCCTGACCACTAGTACACAGCCACAGCCCCACAACCTACACTGCTACACCATAGAAAAGAAGCAGGAAATTAAAAAAAAAATGAGGTGTAGATAGGAGAAGGCGGAAGAAAAATGAGGGCTGATAAAGAGAGGTGGAGACAGGTTACCCTCCCTACCACCTTTATCACCCCAACATCTACAACACTGACCCGTCAATCCCTCCATTCCCCACCCCCCCCCTTTATCATTCCCTACCCACTTGCTCCTCCACCCTTATCCCTTCCCTTCACCTCGCTCCCACACCTCTCCCACCACCCCCCTCCAGCTTCTCCCACACTCGTGCACGCCTACCTTACCTTGAGGTGCTTCCGGGGCTTAGCGTCCCCGCGGCCCGGTCCTCGACCAGGCCTCCACCCCCAGGAAGCAGCCCGTGACAGCTGACTAACACCCATGTACCTATTTTACTGCTAGGTAACAGGGGCATAGGGTGAAAGAAACTCTGCCCATTGTTTTCTCGTCGGCGCCTGGGATCGAATCCAGGACCACAGGATCACAAGGACCACAGGATCACAAGTCCCGCGTGCTATCCGCTCGGCCGACCCCTCCACCCCAATGGGATTCCGACACCCAGCTCACTTCTGATGCTGGCGATATCTTCAGCATTGTATTTCCTTGACGTTTGCGAGGTGCCGAGGGAGGAAACTGGTAGTCCTTGGGCCTGTGGGGAATGCGTTTTATACATATATAATATACATGGGCTAATATTGGGCGAACACAAAAATCCACTTAATATGTCATCTTCATTGCGTATGTATGTGAGCGTACATGCGTATGTGTATATAATGTAATGGGTAAACCCGTCACAATACTTGATAAAGTACGAAGAGACTGGGATCAAACTTGACAGTGTAAGGTTGAGGGCGGGCTGGAATAGATGGGCGGACAGAGTAATCAGGTTGGGGTGGGTATAAGGCAGAGACCCTCAGCTGGTGGTCACAAAAACTGTGGGGTGTCACTGGGCGGGGCATCGTGACTGTGGGGGCAGGTGATTATAGGTCCCGTGGGTCACCCTCGTACCTCGTCATGCCCACTTCTCTCTCCTCCCTCCCTCTCTCCCCCCTCCCAGGAAGGGGAGGGAGTAGAATAGCCTAAGCTACTCCATCCCTTTGAGATGTATTTTATTGTCTCAATAAACGTACTTGAACACGCGCGCACACACAAGAACACGCACACACGCACAGGCGGAAAAGTCCTCTAAGAACTCCACAAGAAATTCCAATAGATTCCGTGTACTGGTCGGACCACCTGGGTACTGCCCAATAGTACACGGGCCGACACACGATTTAAAGCATTTAACTCTAGGGAACAATCTTTAGCGTCTGTGGAATGTTTAAAAAAACGAGGTGGTATGCTGCTAGGCGAGGGTGTGGTGGATAGGGGGGAAGGGGGGGGGTATGGGGCAGAGTGGGGTTTGGGGAGGGGGTAGGGTGTCAATAGGGGGGGGGGTCGAAGTGTTCCTTTGCTGCCAAGCCTTTAATAAAGGCTTCACTTGACAACTTGGCAGCAAAGTGATGTAGCCGGAAATAAAGTGTCTCCTTAGGCCTAGTATAGGCCGTGTCTCAAGAAACTCATTCCTCCTTATATTAGGTGACTTGACGGCTGAGTGGACAGCGCTCGGGGTTCGTAGTCCTCATCATATGTAAAATGCGTTTCTCCTCGACATTATTCTTTTTTTTTTTTTTAAACCATGGCAGCCTGGTTTGATATATGTTTTGTCGTAGTTCGTAGTTTTGTGACCCTGTCCTCAGACTAGGTTCATTCCATCCAGCGTCCGACCACAAAGACACATTGATCAATTTCAACATGCGGTTCATTCCAATTTTTTTTTATCTTATTTGAGAAAAAATGTCTTATTATATATAGGCAAATGTAGGCGTAGGTTATAATGTGTTCATGCTCTGTTGCCAATGTCCCTATTCGAACACGGAGAGTGATGCTGTGTTCGAACATAATCAGTTGTGCTCATGTGTAAAGTGTTCGTCATTTATAAACAAAGGGGGGTGGGGGGGGAGGGGTAGCTGAAATAAGGAGCATTTGGGCCGTTATTTATGGAGAACATGGGCACGGACCAGCGCGCCTGAGCGTATATTCTTTCCCTTCGCCAGGGACAGGAAGCCTGTAATTAGACTCATCGAGGCTTCCCTTTTCCCCCCTAGGTCAACTAATTATATTCCCCGTAATGCAAGCACAACATTTGTCTAACTCCCGGGTTACAGCTAGGTGAACAGAGACATCAGTGAAAGGAAGTTGCAAAACTGCGCGTGTGTCCTGCGAGCCGACAACATAGGCTCCTGCGCTACATGAACCCATTAGTGTGGTTCCTACTCTCGGACGTAGGTTCGAATCCTCGTTACGTCCCTTGTGAATTTGTCCATCAGTGTGGTTTAGAGGGCTTCATGACCCTTGTGACCCGTGTGAGGGGAGGCCTCTCCATCAGGTAATGACCCTTGACCTGCCTATAGGGAGCAGCTCCCACAAAAAAGGTCTCCCACCCTTCATTACCTATTCTCCCAAACTACACTTAAACCCCAGGTGTCCTCTCTTGCAGTCTCCTCTCCCCCAGCCTTGACAACCCACCTCTAGTGGCAAGAGGCAGGCGCTCTCATCCCCAGAGGCTTGGACGTTTTTTTTTTGGGGGGGGGAGGGGGGAGGAAGGAGAGGCATAGGTGAAGGTAAGTGTAGAAGTGGGAAATACAGTGAGAGGCATGGAAGCAGGCGGGCTGTCCGCCTTGCTGACACCATGTGTGGGTGTTGGCAGCTAAGCTGGCTCTCTCTTGTCAGGGAGCTGTGAAATCTACACGAGTCTCTCTAGTCGTAGGTGTTGTAGGGAAAGACTGACCAGTCAAAAGTACTCCTTAACTCAGGTCCTTGTCCCTTGCTACTTTTTTTAATCAAATATTTTCAAGTCTTTACTCGAGAAGAGAGACATGGCCGAGGACCACAAGCAGACCATCACAGGTG
Source organism: Procambarus virginalis (assembly GCA_020271785.1). Taxonomy (NCBI): domain Eukaryota; kingdom Metazoa; phylum Arthropoda; class Malacostraca; order Decapoda; family Cambaridae; genus Procambarus; species Procambarus virginalis. The sequence continues at coordinate 11,728,018 of WNGS01161107.1, forward strand.
GGCTGATCACGAGGACGTGATGTCTCCCTTGGTCCTCATGAAAACAGTGAAGGCCTCTCCAAAAGGCCTCCTGGAATGACCCCAGGATTTCCATAAGAGAAAAGGTAGTCGGGAGGACGCGGCAACCCTCAAACGCAGCCAATTAGACTAATAACATCCAGTGAGGAAGGTTGGGTAAAGTTCACCAGAACCGGGTGGTCGTATTGTGTATACGCGTCCAGTCGAGTCTACGTATACCATCCCAGCCAGGTATATATCGTTTTCGAGCGACATTAGATTCCAGATTCACGAAGCACTTACGAGCCTATACATCATTCCTCAATCTCTCACGCCTTTGGTTACATTTATTAAACAGTTTACCAGCATGAAAACTTCCCAATTCACTGTTGTTATTGTTATAAACAGCGTCCTGGTCCTTCGGAGCTCATTAACTGTTTAATAATTGTAAACAAAGCCGCCAAAGATTGAAAAAAGATGTACAGGTTCGTAAGTGCTTGCGTAACTGCTTCGTGAATCTGGCCAGACTAGTTCTTTAAGTCTGTGGGCTGCTACACGCGTGGAGCAGCAGCAGCAGCCGCAGCAGCAGCAGCCGCAGCAGCAGCAGCCGCAGCAGCAGCACCATAAATCAGGGTCAGTTAGCACGGTGAAGGGTCTGGATAGCGGCGTCCTGGGAGGGCCCTCACTCTCCCCATCACCTGAACCTCTTAAAACGTTCCCCTCCTCCCCCGACGTCTTCATCACACGCCAAGACCCGCCTCGCCTGTTCCTCCGGTGGGTAATTACAGTCCTCACCACCCACACAACTTCCTCTCTCAAATAAAGTCTTCAAGAGTCGGTGCTGTGTGTCTACATGCCAGGCCCGCCCGCTTTGCCTCTTGTCCCCAGTCGGTTACTATCCACAAAGGCACTACGGGCTCACCATAGCCCGTGCTACTTGGAATTTTGTTCCAGGTAGCGAATCTTTAACAACAACAACATACTATCCACACACCTTAGCAACACGAGTCTGGGGAATGTTTACACGAGTTAGTGCTCATTATATACCTGCCAAACCCTCAGTTTTCTTTCTCAACTCTCATCACAATGTCCGGAATGTCAACATCTATAGCAATTACCACTGAAACATTAATAATGACATTACAATCCAGCGCTCTTCCCTAATATACACTACAAAATTGGCATTGTTAACGTGTGTGTATTATCATCAAGAAAATCACCAGCTTTAATAACCCCCATTACAACCAATTACTTTCTGAAATAATCGCCTTCAAGTCATATATATATACGACAGTTTGGGTGGATCTAAATAAGAGGCAGCTCGTATAGACCAACAGGCTTCCTGCAGTTCATTAGCCCTTATGACGCATCAGGATGTATTACAAAGACGCCGCCTCCGACAATACAGCTGCTCAAGATACCCATTACTGTATTTACCTTTTAAATTGAGGGGCATGCGTGTCCCCTATTAAAAAGGGGCAAGTAGCAATTAAGGAGACATGCCTGCCCTTTTCTCCTCAAGCCTTAATGAGGGGGTTGTTTGTGTCAATTACCAGAGAGAGATCCGTGTCTTCATTAAGGAGCCTCCGCCCGATACAAGGGGGGGGGACCTCCGCCCGATACAAGGGGGGGGGACCTCCGCCCGATACAAGGAGGGGGGACCTCCGCCCGATACAAGGGGGGGGGGACCTCCGCCCGATACAAGGGGGGAACCTCCGCCCGATACAAGGGGGGGAACCTCCGCCCGATACAAGGGGGGGGACCTCCGCCCGATACAAGGGGGGGGGAACCTCCGCCCGATACAAGGGGGGGGGAACCTCCGCCCGATACAAGGGGGGGACCTCCGCCCGATACAAGGGGGGGAACCTCCGCCCGATACAAGGGGGGAACCTCCGCCCGATACAAGGGGGGGAACCTCCGCCCGATACAAGGGGGGAACCTCCTCCCGATACAAGGGGGGAACCTCCTCCCGATACAAGGGGGGAACCTCCTCCCGATACAAGGGGGGGGACCTCCGCCCGATACAAGGGGGGGGGAACCTCCGCCCGATACAAGGGGGGGACCTCCGCCCGATACAAGGGGGGGAACCTCCGCCCGATACAAGGGGGGAACCTCCGCCCGATACAAGGGGGGAACCTCCGCCCGATACAAGGGGGGGAACCTCCGCCCGATACAAGGGGGGAACCTCCGCCGATACAAGGGGGGGGGGAACCTCCGCCCGATACAAGGGGGGGGAACCTCCGCCCGATAAGACTAATGCAGCACCAGTCGCTTTCACTACTGATTTAATGAGCTCGTAAAGTGTCTCTATAACCTATCTGAACCCCCCCCCTCCTCCTACTCCCCATCTTCCTCCCTACTCCCTCGTCCTCAATAAAGAAGGAAGCAATAATTAATGTGTAGTGACCACAGGGATGCGACAGGAAGGGTCATGACTGGTGTCTATGGTGGCGGTAGGTGGGGAGGGGAGGAGGCGAGTGGAGGTTGGGAGGTTGGGGGGGAGGTTGGGGGGAGGTGGGACAACACCAGCCCCCCCCCCACCACGGTGTGGATTACGATTGAAACGTTAAAAGACCCAATGCAAGAAAATGCTAATCGCATTTTATAATTACAAGGAACTAAATTTCTTACTTGATAATCAGGAGACATTTGCCTATAAACTGGATGGTAGTAAGACCATCCACAGCTCTATGACCATCCACTCAGATACGAGCGCCTTTAATAAGATAGGAGACTCTTGACAGTGATCATATGGATCAGAAAAGAAACTAGGAAAACCTCTATACTCCTTTCATGTAGAAATTGTACGCTGTTTTACGTATTCCATGTTAACTTGTATGCGACATGTGACTGCGTGTTCCTGCATGTGTGTACACCTGAAGGTACGCGTGCGTATGTGTGTTCACACCTGTGCATATGTGTGCGTGTGCGTGTGCGTGCGCGTGCGCGTGCGCGATGTGTGTGTGTGTGTGTGTGTGTGTGGTGTGTGGTGTGTGTGTGTGTGTGTGTGTGTGTGTGTGTGTGTGTGTGTGTGTGTGTGTGTACGCGTTTCGGAGACGCAGTGAGCTCTGACAAGCTGGATAATTAAGGCAGTGTTGTGGTGACTTGGGCCCACACACAAGGCCCAGTCTTCCAGCACACTGTGTCTACTCTCACCTTGCCGAGTGTGAAACTTCAGCTCCTGGGCCCAACTTTTACAGCTATCGGTTATCCTCTGAAATCATCTCTCGGTTCCTATCATGTCTATTTTTAAGACCGCGTACGTACACACACACACACCCCACCCACACACACACACACACACACACACACACACACACACACGGGACTAAAGAGCCAGAGCTCAACTTCCACAAGCACAAATAGGCGAGTACACACCTGCAGCCCATAGCAGCTGCCTATTACTCCCGGACCTATTTACTGCTAGGTGAACAAAGACATCAGACATCAGCGTGAGAGAAACGCTGACCATTTATTTCTGCCTACACGGGGATTCGAACCCGGACCCCTTCAGGACTAGACCCAAGGGCACTGTCCGCTCGGCTGCTTGTGGTGTCCATGAACAACGTTCTATAATGTTACCCGGTAATTTTGTTTTATACATCAACAACCAATATTTACCCAGGTCTGTTAGGAGTCCAAACTTATCCAATCTTTATCCATTATTTCGTGTGGTGAAGAGGTGGAGGAGGCAGACTCGGTACACCGCTTCAGAACCATATCTGCATGAAAGAACCCCCAAAAAGACTCGGAAACCTGTACACCAGTCTTATGAGAAGGTGGCACCAAAGAGCTGAAGCTCAACCCCCCCGTAGGCACCACTAGGTGAGTAGAGACGCCTGGCAGGAGGTAGCCCCCCCACCCCCCAAGGTAGCAGCTGCTCTCAACACACCTCCCAGCCTCTTGGCCCATCTCGCAAATCACCGAGCATCTTAGGAAAGTGGATAAGCCACCGCCCCCCTCTCACCCAGTACGGTATTTAGTGGGATTTAAATTCCGAATTTCAAATCGCAAGATGGTTTACGGACTCACCATAGCCCGTGCTACATGGACACTTCGTCCTGAGTAGCTAAACCTTAACAACAAACAAACCGCAAGACCTCAAGGAACACTAAGAAAGAGACAAAAGAAAACAAAGGAGGAAAACCAACACACATTAAAAGATTCATCTTTTAATCTTTCTATTAAAAGAGCGAGACCAAAGTAAGCGCAGAATTAACTCATTACGGGAAAAGTGAGGGATATTTAGCCTGTCCTGAGTCAGGAAGGATTAAACTAGCTTCTCTAGCTCGTCCCTTAAGTTACAGCCCCGCTCCTGTGCCAGTAAGTCCATCACGGGCTCACCATAGCCCGTGCTACTTGGAACTTTTAGTTCCCAGTAGCTGAATCTTAAACAACAACAGCAGCTCGTCCCATAGCACATTATTGTTCAACTCTTCCAGTCACGCCAGCGAGTTACTTCTCAAAGTTGACCATACATATATACAGACGAGATCATACTATACAGGCAGGCACAAGCATACACAGACGAAAACTATAATAACAGCAGAGCACCAGGCTCGATATCACAGTAACAAGTTATCGCGGATAACCCAACTCAATTACGGGCTCACTATAGCCCGTGCTACAGGGACATTTCGTAGCTAATTCTCAAACCACGAATCACCAAACTCAACCACCATCTCTCCGCGAGATCCAACAGGCAAGTGATGTCTTTCTGGCCAATCATGGGCCGTCTCGCTGACTAATGACGTCACAGATCTCCTCCTATTGGATACAGCAGGTCATTTGATATTGCAAAGCCTAGTCGATGGCAATACCATCAGAGTCTGCCAGACACATTCTTCTGTGACTAAATTAATACATTCAAATGTCATGTTGTATTGTATGTCATTACATAAGTTTATACATTCTAACATGGATAAATACTTCCAGTTAGTCCTTCATGCACGTTATGGATAAGTATGACACAAAAGACAATGTTATGAAAGAATGTGGTATTGTAGCACCTGTTTGCCCAGGCGACGATGCTATCGTCGCCTGGGGTAGCCTCTTAGTGGCCTCTTGTGATGGCTATCGTCGCCTGTCCGCCCAGGCGACGATAGCACCTGTCCGCCCAGGTGACTCTTGAAATCTACACACAAATCCACACCGTAGAGGTCACAATTCAACACTTTTCACCGTCTCTGTTACGTTCTTTCAACATCAAGTTTATTTACAGCTACGGGCTCACCATAGTCCGTGCTACTTGGAACTTCTTGTTCCAGGTAGCGAATATTTAACAACAACAAGTTTAGCACAAGATTTCTTTTAAATGTCATTAGCTTCACTATTACGCATCAAACTGATTAAGAACCACTTAACCACATCTCCTTTTGTAAGTAAAAAAAAATAATAGTTTTATTTAGCCTCTAAAACATTAATCAACGACTAATATTGTGCATATTTTAAAAGCTACATATTAAAGAAGCTTCAAGCTGTATGTTTTAAATAAAATAGAGACTGAGTTTATGGTGATAAAGGAAGGTAGACTCAGAAGGTTCCAATCACCTGGGATCTAGCAGACTCGAACCATGGACCCCGCGTGTGCGAGGGCGAAGCTCTATCAATTGAGCTATTGAGTAGTCGTAATAGTAAACTTAATAATTATATATAAGGTGGTTTGGAAGGCTGCGACGGCGTCGCTTCATGCAGGTCGGCGTTCAATCCCCGACCGTCCAAGTGGTTGGGCACCATTCCTTCCCCCGTCCCATCCCAAATCCTTATCCTGACCCCCCTCCCAGCGTTATATATAGTCATAATGGCTTGGCGCTTTCCTCCCTACGAGTTTCCTTCCCTTCTCTGACGTCCTCTCTACGTGACGCGCATAGACGTACAAACCTTTTGGTATTCCCATATTGTACAGGTAGGTAGGGGTGGGGGTGTGGTGTGGTGTGGTGTGGTGTGGTGTGGTGTGTGTGTGTGTGTGTGTGTGTGTGTGTGTGTGTGTGTGTGTATACAGGTGGGTTGGTTGGTCTCTATCTTGTTTTTTTTCCACCTCCTCTGTTTACCGGCGTTTCTCACTGCGCCTATCGTACGTACGTAACAATACGTGTGTGTCTGCATATATCTGTAAACATAAAAGGTAGGTGTGGTGTGGTGTTTAAGTATTCTTTGCATGTAGGTGTGCCAGAGTAGCTGGGGGAGGGGGGGGATTTACGACCAGTGGCCACACACACACCAGGCTCCATGGAACCATTTCCAATATTCTTACCGTCAACACGGCGTCGCCAGATTATACAAAGGACAGTACCCTCTTTCTCCGAGAACAACAAATAATTCCATTTACGCACTTTTGAACCAAAAGTAATAATTCTATTTACTTGAGATTCTTGTAGAGGACATGGCCGAGACAGTAGCCCAGCTGGTCAAACGTACAGAGGCCCTCTGAGTAAGGTACCACTCACCTCTTGTGATGGTACAGTACTATATGCCCTCACTTGTAACTACTATTTACGGGCTCACCATAGGCCGTGCTACATGGACACGTCGTTCTGAGTAGCTAAATCTAAAACAACAATTGTAACTACGCCCTCACCAAGGCGTAGAGTAATAGACTGATGTTCTTACTAGGCATCTCATTCAGATGCTGAGTCTGGGTAGTAATCTGTGTCAGCATCTGATTTATTGGTGTTGTACTGTACACCCTCGTCTCCCAGGACCACTTACTTGTGTGGCACTGTACACCTCCCCCTCCTGTCCCAGGGACCCCCCCCCTTACTGGTGCATAAAAAAACTAGCATTTCGAGTGAAAAATGAGACTGAATTATGCCCCATAGAGACGCCTGGTGAAGCAAAAAGTTAATGAAACCATTATCGAAGACTCCGGCTGTTGTCGTATTTTTTGTCCACTCGGATGTTAAGGTTGGACATTTTTAATGCAGAATATATTAATATTTTAATATGTATGGGCGAGAAGAGGTATTGAAGAATACATTCAGATAACAACATGTTTTGTTCACTCTTATCTTCAGGATCTACGATTACAGTTATGTTCAATTCGCTGAACTTGTTCTCACTAATGATCAAGTCGAAGCATGAATCAAGTGCAGGAGACACACCACCACAATCTACTTGATCAACACATCTAAGAAACTGGTGGTCATAGTCCTGAAATAAAGAAGGCAATTATCAAGAGAAAACAATAAGCCGGTACAGTAAATAGCACTTGGAAGGGATACGCAAGAAGGATAGTGGCTGGGTTAGTAGGACGCAGTAAAGAATCGATGCCCAACCACCTGGACAAAACGGGGGATCGAACACCAGGCCTGCATGTTGTTGTTGTTGTTGTTGTTGTTGTTAGAGATTCAGCTACTCTGAACAAGTTCCAAGTAGCACGGGCTATGGTGAGCCCGTAACTTACCTGGCACAGGAGCGGGGCAAGAAGCACGGGCTATGGTGAGCCCGTAACTTACCTGGCACAGGAGCGGGGCAAGTAGCACAGGCTATGGTGAGCCCGTAACTTACCTGGCACAGGAGCTGGGCAAGAAGCACGGGCTATGGTTAGCCTCGTGGACAGGAGAAGTCTCCCGTCAGGCCTGCATGAAGCCAGTATGACTATATAGCAAGTGGAAGAGATATGAGAATAGGACAGGCGGCCAGAATTCATGAAAATAATCCCACACGCAATAGAGTAAAGATAGAACTAAAGGGGGGGGGGGGTAGAAATAGCCTAAGCTACTCTATCCCTTTGAGGTGTATTTCTTTTGTCTCAATAAACATACTTGAACTTGAAGACAGAACTGGTTAAGACAGGTGTTTGACGCTGCCGCATATGACAGAGACAGGGAGCTACAGCCTCGGGGAGACCACGTGTAGTCAAGACGGCAACCGTCACCTCCAAGACCAGGATAAGATCATTATAATACTTTGGGATAGGTACAGTCTCGAGCCTCTCGTGTAGGACTGCAGTCAAGAGTCTACCTCGTGGGTAGATTATGGGTAGATAAAGTATATACATTTGGGTATATCAAAAAGATATTTTGTGGTAGAATATTAGCAGAGTAGACTAACTCTACCTGAAGGGTAGATTGTTGTATACATCTAGGATTGACCACACACACACACACACACAGGTGGAAACCGGTACCACATGAGCCACAGGGACGTTAGAAAGAACTTTTTCAGTGTCAGTAGTTAACGGATGGAATACATTAGGCAGTGATGTGGTGGAGGCTGACTCCATACACAGTTTCAAATGTAGATATGATAGAGCCCAGTAGGCCCAGTAACCTGTACACCAGTTGATTGACGGTTTAGAGGCGGGACCAAAGAGCCAAAGCTCAACCCCCGCAAGCACAAATAGGCGAGTACACACACACACACACACACAACAGTTACAAAATATCTTTCCTCTTTGGTAGAGTAACAATAAACGTCACAGGTATATCAGCATCATAATACAAATTAAAAATGAGAATATTGAAACTAAAAACTGAAGCCCAAAACTGTGGCAGCTGCACCAGAGATTTCAACACTACCTAGGTAGTGATCTATGACTATGTATTTACTATTTGTTTTTGCTGAATCGAGCAAAAGAAGAGCTACTTATGTAGCTCTTCGACCCCGCCTTTCTAACCAATCTATTTTTCCTCTATTATATCTATTACATATATTTCTCTCTAATACACACACACACACAGACCCAGGAAGCAGCCGTAGCAGCTGTCAAACTCCCAGGTACGTATTATTGCTAGGGGAAAAGGTACATCAGGGTGAAAGAAACTTTACCCCATTTGTTTCCGCCTTTATCGGGATTCGAACCGGAGTCATTAGGATTACGTACACCCAAGCGCTGTGGGGGTCGTATACCCCGCCACAACACCCCCCCTCTCTGGCCTCGTATGTACTCAACTAGTAAATCGCGCACACCTCACGTACGTACGTACATATGTATGTAGTATGTATGTATGTATGTATGTATGTGTGTGTGTGTGTGTGTTGTGTGTGTGTGTATCACTAGTTGTACTCACCTAGTTGTGCTTGCGGGGGTTGAGCTCTGGCTCTTTGGTCCCGCCTCTCAACCTCCCGTGTGTGTGTGTGTGTGTGTGTGTGTTGTGTGTGTGTGTGTGTGTGTGTGAGTGTGTGTGTACACGCGAGTGCATGGCACCAGGGGGCGTCACGTGACCAAGCCCCCAACAACCACGGCTGTCAGCCTCATTACCATATTTCTCTCGTCAAATGGATACAATATCTCTTTGTTATTTCTCGCCGAGGTTTCTGCGCACATTATGGGAGGGGAGGGGGAGGGGAGTGGGGAGGAGGGGAGTGGGGAGGAGGGGAGTGGGGAGGGGGGGGAGTGGAGGGGAGGGGAGTGGGAGGGGGGGAGGGGAGGGGGGGAGGGGAGTGGGGGAGGGGAGTGGGGAGGGGAATGGGGAGGGGATGGGTAAGAGAGTGGGGAAAGTAGGTGGGGAGGGTGGCGAGGGTACTATTGAGTGTTACGTATGCCGAGATGCTGGAGGCGGGGAGCATCATCGGCATGTGATGAGGTGTGAGGCCCCCTCACAGGTCTAACCACTCCTCCACGAGGCAAGGGACTGGCATCCACCTCACATGAGGTGTGAGGCGCCCTCACCAGTGCTACCACTCCTCCACGAGGCAAGAGGACTGGCATCCACCTCACCATGAGGTGTGAGGCGCCCCTCACCAGGTCTAACCACTCCTCCACGAGGCAAGAGGACTGGCATCCACCTCACATGAGGTGTGAGGCGCCCCTCACCCAGGTCTAACCACTACTCCACGAGCAAGAGGACTGGCATCCACCTCACCATGAGGTGTGAGGCGCCCCTCACCAGGTGTAACCACTCCTCCACGAGGCAAAGAGGACTGGAATCCACCTCACCATGAGGTGTGAGGCGCCCCTCACCAGGTCTAACCACTCCTCCACGAGGCCAAGAGGACTGGCATCACCTCACCATGAGTGTGAGGGCCCCTCACCAAGGTCTAACCACTATCACGAGGCAAGAGGACTGGCATCCACCTCACCATGAGGTGTGAGGGCGCCCCTCACCAGGTCTAACCACTCCTCCACGAGGCAAGAGGACTGGCATCCACCTCACCATGAGGTGTGAGGCGCCCCTCACCAGTCTAACCACTCATCACGAGGCAAGAGGACTGCATCCACCTCACAATGAGGTGGGAGGCGCCCCTCACCAGGTCTAACCACTCCTCCACGAGGCAAGAGGATGGCATCCACCTCACCATGAGGTGTGAGGCGCCCCTCACCAGGTTAACCACTCCTCCACGAGGCAAGAGGATGGCATCCACTCACCATGAGTGTGAGCGCCGCCTCACCAGGTTAACCACTCTCCACGAGGCAAGAGGACTGGCATCACCTCACCATGAGGTGTGAGGCGCCCCTCACCAGGTCTAACCACTCGTCCACGAGGCAAGAGGACTGGCATCCACCTAACTATGGATGTGTGAAGCGCCAGGTCCACCCGGACAGCCATAGCGTCGGGGGTCGCCCGATCACAGACACATATCACAAACACTAAAACCTTTAATAAACTTATCTCCTCTTGTACATGCCAAAAAACTATGATTTTCTTTTAAGACAAGGATGCTATAGAGCTTAAGAGTGAGAAGAGCTACAGAGGAGGATGGAAGAAAAGAGTGAGGAGGAGGTGTACACAGTCAATAAGAGGGATGTACGAGGTTAGAAAAAGAGCTTCGTAGTATGATTAGTATACTAGTTCTACT
>WNGS01161107.1:11759640-11772337 GCA_020271785.1 Procambarus virginalis
GGGCCCGGCCCCCACCTCCAGGGCCAGCAGGAGAGCGTCTCCACCAGTTGCAGCGGCCACAGTAGTGGGGAAACGAAGTTAAGATAATAGGGACAGGGGAGGGTCGTTTGTAATGTGACGAAGGCTGCTCTAAGCCGCACTCCAGCATGGACATTGGTCTTAATGAGCTGAAATCGAACAAATGATAGGTTTCTCCAGTTTCAATCCCGTCCCTCTACCCGACCCTGTCTCGTCCGGGTGAGACGGGCACCGACGAGACGGGTCCCAGCACACCTTACAGCACTTCAAGACGGTAAACATCTCTACGATCCCACCACGTAAAATACCTGCCCAACAGAACAGTCTTCGTCAGCAGACTGATCCGTTGGTCAGCTGCTGATGTCCATCATCCGCCATCATAGTTTTCTCTCTCTCTCTCTCTCTCTCTCTCTCTCTCTCTCTCTCTCTCTCTCTCTCTCATCGCTAATAAGCATTCTAAGTTAAATATGAGAGAATGAGTAAAAGAAGGTTCTGAAAACTGTTAAATTACATGAATCTTTTTTCGGAGCATCAACGTGGAAAAAGAGGAGAGGAAAGGCCTACTTGACCAACAACAATAATATAGTTCTATGAGAAGAGGGGCTGGGTAGGCTGCATTTTCCTGGATTGCCAAAAAGCTTTTGTCACGGTTTTTCATGAGATTCCTACCTAATTATAAAAAAACTGGTTGGTGTATGAGGCAGATGACATCACCTACAGTGGGTGATGTCATCTACAGCACCTCGTACCATACTCATGACATCATCTACCCCACACTCACACAAAATTCATGACGTCATCTACTATCTCCCCTCCGCACAATAAATGAGATTTACAAAAGTGTGGAAGTTTTGCACATAAATATTTTAATGTAAACTATTCATGCATTTTGGCCACACAAAGTTGTTTTAACCCAGAGTGTTGGAATCTCAAGTTCCTTTTTAGACGTTTCTCCGGTGCTGGAAAGAACTGTGTGCGTGTATATATATATATGAGTTAACTAAACTACGTCCCCCCCACACACACACCCCCCCACAGGCAACACTACAAACTTGTTCCCCCTTAATCACAACTTCCAACACACACACACACACAGGGTTCAGGGATGGTAAATGGGTTCAGGGATGGTAAATCGTGCCTCACAGGTTTAATAGAATTTTATGACCAAGCAACAAAAATTAGGCAGGAAAGAGAAGGGTGGGCCGACTGCATTTTCCTGGATTGCCAAAAAGCCTTTGACACAGTACCGCACAAAAGGCTGTTAAAAAAGTTGGAGCAACAGGCAGGAGTAAAAGGGAAGGTGCTCCAGTGGATAAGGGAGTACTTAAGCAACAGGAAACAGCGAGTAACGGTGAGGGGGGAGACATCAGAGTGGCGAGATGTCACCAGCGGAGTCCCACAGGGCTCAGTACTTGGACCCATCCTGTTTCTAATATATGTGAACGATCTTCCGGAGGGTATAGACTCATTCCTCTCAATGTTTGCTGATGATGCAAAAATTATGAGAAGAATCAAGACGGATGAAGATAGACAGAGACTACAGGATGACCTGGATAAACTGGAGGAATGGTCTAGAAAATGGCTGCTAAAGTTCAACTCGGGAAAGTGTAAGGTGATGAAATTAGGAGAAGGGAGCAGGAGGCTGAACACAAGGTATCATTTGGGAGGGGAAATCCTGCAAGAGTCAAATAGAGAGAAAGATCTGGGGGTTGATATCACACCGAACCTGTCCCCAGAAGCCCACATCAAAAGAATATCATCAGCGGCATATGCTAGACTGGCCAACATAAGAACTGCCTTTAGAAATTTGTGTAAGGAATCGTTCAGAACCCTGTATACCACTTATGTAAGACCAATCCTGGAGTATGCAGCTCCAGCCTGGAGTCCATACCTAGTTAAACACAAGACAAAGTTAGAGAAGATTCAGCGGTATGCCACCAGGCTCGTCCCGGAACTGAGAGGATTGAGCTACGAGGAAAGGCTAAAGGAGCTGAACCTCACATCCCTGGAAAACAGAAGAGTAAGGGGAGACATGATAACCACCTACAAAATTCTCAGGGGAATTGACAGGGCGGACAAAGACAAACTCTTCAGCACGGGTGGGACACGAACAAGGGGACACAGGTGGAAACTTAGTACCCAGATGAGCCACAGAGACGTTAGAAAGAATTTTTTCAGTGTCAGAGTAGTTAATAAATGGAATGCATTAGGCAGTGATGTGGTGGAGGCTGACTCCATACACAGTTTCAAGTGTAGATATGATAGAGCCCAGTAGGCTCAGGAATCTGTACACCTGTTGATTGACAGTTGAGAGGCGGGACCAAAGAGCCAAAGCTCAACCCCCGCAAGCACAATTAGGTGAGTACAATTAGGTGAGTACACACCAACTAGTTAAGTACACACACACACACACACACACACACACACACACACACACACACACACACACACACACACACACACACACACACCTCTGAGAGTGAAGCAGAAGACCTGGACGGACCAACACTCACCAGTCTTCTCACACAAAAATCTCTCACACACTTCTCAAGATAAAATAGTGATGGTTTTTGCCAACTCTTCATAATTAACATAGTGGCCCGTTGTCTCTGCCGCCGCTCTTCCTCTCGTCTTCGTCTTGTTATTTTAATTAGTTGACGTGATAGTAGTAGAAAGTACGACTTGGATAGTCAATAGTAGTAATGGTATAGGCAATAGTAAGTCATTGTAGGAGCAGTATTAGTAGTTACCGTAGCTGCTAGCGTTAGTAGTAGTGGTAGTAAGGATTATATGAAGAATCAATCCACAGATGGCGTTGTATATTATGCTGTGTAAAATAGAGCCTATCCTAACTCTGCCTTAACTATGCTAGGATAAGTTAGATTAGTGCTACACAGATTTATTTATTTATATACAAGAAGTTACATTGGGGGTTAACTGAGAATATAGAAAATAAGTTTAACATTCCTGTAAAGCCACTAGCACGCATAGCGTTTCGCGCAACAGAAAATTTTGATAAATTAACAGTAAAATTATAAAAAATGTTGGCAGGTATTTTACAGCTAGAAAAACTTTAGATTGGTTGATCAGAGCCTGGTTGATCAGTCCAGCAACCAGGAGGCCTGGTCGACGACCGGGCCGCGGGGACGCTAAGCCCCGGAAGCACCTCAAGGTATAGAAGAGAGATAGAGAGACAAAGAGCGAAAGAAACGTCACTGTAGACAATTAGTAACCATAGTGTACCTTGAAGCCGATGTTGGCTTGAAGGTTTCATCTGGGTGATAAATAGATCGAGATAATTCACTGAATATATTAAGCCACCCCTACAAATTCCGATCTCTATCCACTCGCATAGAAAACGTGCGACGCTGGAACATAACGGGTGTTGTGTGCTATTGTGTTTCAACATTATATATATTCTATGTTTGGATAAACGACTTGTTATTGGTATTTATTAAATGATAGTTATAATAAGCTTAGCTGCACGTTTAAAGAAATGATAGTTTTTCTTAATTTACTATCCTGACAATTGTTTGAGAATACATTAATTTTTTCTCTCTCTCTCTCTCTCTCTCTCTCTCTCTCTCTCTCTCTCTAAACAAATTTCTTTCTAGCATACCTATGTCTCATTCGTTCCTAAAGTTTTACTACTAAACATGTTATCTTGAATGAGATTATTAATTCCTCCGAGTATCTTGTATGTCGTTATTATGTCTATCTTTCTCTTCTCGCGAGAGTGATCTACATTGTCCTAAAGACCTCTTTCCCTATTCATAAATGGTTACCAGTTTCGTTGTAATTATGTTAATACTTCTTGAGCTCTTCCTAGATTCTCATTACATTACATTTTTGTGGATTGAAGTCGAGTAGCCATTTCTTCAACCACACCTGAAGTTTACTCAAGTAGTCTGATAGCGTAAGCTCACATTTGTTTCATTATTTACATCGAACCTTACATTAATACATGAGCTTAATCATTTAAGTCAATTCAAGTCCGGAAATGTAGAGTCCCAAATACTCTTGTGAGCTCCATCATTGAGACACCTCCCCCCCTCCCTAACCCTCTTTTCAAGTGTAATAATATTTATTTTCCTTGTGTAAGGTGGTGCTACTTGTGCCAGGAGCCACTTGTTAGCGTGTAGGGACGTGATGGCATAGTTTCCCGGTGTGTAAGAACGTTAAGTGGAAGTGCTCAATGTGCTCAACTATCCACTAAATTTTATTCCATGGTAGCGGCCAATCGTGGGACCCGTCACAGCCCGAGGAATATATCACTCCTCTACTGCTTAATGATAAGAGTGACGTCAGATTTGCGTGTGCTCACATCTCTCGAATCTTGAAGTTCGCTGTTGCACTACAGATTAATAGTTTAACGTCTGCCAGCCTCCAGTCTGGATATTGGAGCCTCGCACTAAGACAACTGCACACGCCAGTAAAAATTAAAACTATTATATTACAACCTTACAACCTGACATATTACAACCTGACGGCCCTCCTGTGAGCCAGTCACCTGACGTCCTCGTCACAGGTGGCACTCTCGTGCACAGAGATGGGGAACAACACCTCACAAGAGGCAAGTTAAAACTGATTCATAAGATAGCATAAGAGCTGAAGAAGCAGCAGCTGGCGTAAGGGCCGCAGCAGCTGGCGTAAGGGCCGCAGCAGCTGGCGTAAGGGCCGCAGCAGCTGGCGTAAGGGCCGCAGCAGCTGGCGTAAGGGCCGCAGCAGCTGGCGTAAGGGCCGCAGCAGCTGGCGTAAGGGCCGCAGTAGATGGCTAGCTCAACACTGCGCTCTCCCGCGTACAAAAACTCTCCCCCTTGTCACCCTTCATAATTTTACACCACCATTTACAACCCTCCGTCCCCATAAAACCCTCACGAAGGGACTGAAACATTGTTTATCATTTGAGCGAAACAAACTCCTCAAAGGTAAGAAGCCAACATCAAGCAGTGAGATACAGAGCCTAACCTAACACTGCCATGTTTACAATGCTGAGCAGTGATACCATCCCCGCAGCAGTGATACCATCCCCCGCAGCAGTGATACCATCCCCGCAGCAGTGATACCATCCCCCGCAGCAGTGATACCATCCCCCGCAGCAGTGATACCATCCCCGCAGCAGTGATACCATCCCCCGCAGCAGTGATACCATCCCCGCAGCAGTGATACCATCCCCGCAGCAGTGATACCATCCCCGCAGCAGTGATACCATCCCCCGCAGCAGTGATACCATCCCCGCAGCAGTGATACCATCCCCGCAGCAGTGATACCATCCCCGCAGCAGTGATACCATCCTCGCACCTCGTCTTATCGGCTCAAAATCAGCGTTCAATCCAGTTTTTACGACAAGCGACAAGGTATTTGATCCCCCGTAGCAGAACAAAGGACAACTTTCTTTACCTAAAAGCACTTTGGTGTATCGACAATATATCTTGGTGTTTAATGAGTGTGGCGGTGGATGGTCGGGGTGGGCCAGTGGCCTCCAGGTAAACTCTAGTCGTGCTCGTGGAAGGTCTACTTAACACGGGTTTACCACGCAGTTTACCCCCTCCCCCCCCACCCAAGAGAACTCCCAGACGCTGACAACGACATCCATGAAGTACTCAACACTCATAACTACACTAATTGCGTAATAAGCAGAGATTTGCTTAAGTAGAGCGATTTTAATTTCTAATATTTCATTTAATTTTTGTCATTCTTAATAATAATAATATTCACACAGAAATCATATTAACGCGATGAATATCAGTGAGAAAATCCACTAGGGCTGTGAGGGGGGGGCACGAACCTATGACCCCAACATTGCCAAGTCGCATACTCTCCCACTGGGCCACCAGGACTAGCAACAAGTTATACAACCTGATTTCTACTGAAAATCATAGGAATATTAATATTATTAATTAATAAAAATATTAATATATTATGAACATGAATTACCGAGTTATGGTTTTTTGTGACCAAAGGGTTTGGTAAGGATGGGTGGGGGGGGGGGGAAGGGGGGATAAGGATGAAAAATCAGGAAAAGGATGAGGGTGAAGGATGAGTAGGATGAATAGTGTAGTGGCCCGTCCTCCTTGACTTGATAGTGTGTGTGGTACTGTCAAGTATAAGGTGCAGGTTGGTATAGGAAAAGCATCTTTGGTTATGTGTCGTAAAATTTGCATTAAAACAAAGTCACATATCCCAATCATATATAACAACTAAAAACTATCAACCCCGACGAGAAAGATTTTGAAAAAAAGGTCACATTTAAGGAAAATCCGGCTTATTAAGCAACTCAGGCTATTAGGCACGACAAATACACAGACTACCTCAATATCTGTATTCAGGAAATACGCCAGCCAGCCGTATAAGTATAGGGGGGAAACAGCGGAGGTAACCTAACCGACGTCCAACTGAGCGGCCCGTCCACCACCCGCTCAGTGTTCAGGATAAATAGTCACTTAGGGAAATGGAACTCCCCAGGCGAGGGGGGGGGGGATAATGGGTCACCTATCCTATTTTTAACACTATTCAGTTATATTGTTCTTAGGTTCACCCTATAAGCGGTTTAATAATTGCATTAGCTTCAAGTGTAAGACAAATTCAAGTGACAGAAGCAGCCTTTATCATCGATCCAAGTTTAGTGTTACTTGATTTCTTCCAATTTGTTAAGTTTCATATAGCAAAATGAGACTAAATCCATTCACCTGGGCTGTATGGGTCTCGAACCGTGGACCCAACGCGTTAACCAAACCCAGATTTGTGACTTCATTTACTCCAGCCTGCGGTGAAACTGAACGCAACAGACTTTGTCCAAGAGTAAATCCCCAAGGGCCGCGATGAGGGGTTTCGAACCTACGTCCGGGATGATTCCAGACGCGCCTTAGGCCATTACGCCACGACATGGTGAAAAGCTCTCCGTCTTTACTAAATCCCTTCCTATATCCCTCTTAAGTGATAGAATCTGGTCACAATAGACCCCTAATCCTTCCCCGCCTCCATTCCCTAATCCTTTGTGATCCTCTGGAACATAGGTTCGCGGGCCGCCGCCTCTTGATCGCACCTTCACCTTGGTTCCGAGGACTGACTTCGTGCTTGGCTGTGTGTTGCCATTCCCTGGAGCAGGGAGACGCAGCCTCAATGTCACGATTGCTGACATTGGGGTTGCTAATAGGAAGTCTCCTGCATGGGGAGCTGCTACAGTTCTAAGTCGGGCAGTGTCATGTGGTGTTGTTGCAGCTTCTAGGCCTGTTGCAGCTGCTTGGTCGACAATGGGGCGATCCCAGCTGGATTGCTTGTGAGCTTCAGGTGGTGGTGGTTGGTCGAGGGGTGATGGTTGGGGCTCCTGCTACATACACCATCTACCTCTTCACTTCTGCTCCCCCCCCCCTCACATATCACTCTCTGTCGCATCCACATTAAAAATGGTTTACTTGTTGCTTTGCTTATCTCCCGGTTAAACCCGTTTTGTGTCCTCGCCACGAGTAACTACGCACACGTACGTACGTACACGTGTGCGTACGTACGTGCGTGAGTGTACCCAATTTTGCATTGCGTTCGCTTTCCTCTTCCAGCCGTCACGTCCGACATCACCCACTACATAGGTATACTCCAGTCAAGGAAACCACATCCACCCCATGGTGCCTGGTGGTGAGAGATGAGAGAGAGACATTACCAGATTTCGCCGCTACATGCTGTTCCTTGGTCACGCTTCAAGAGGACCAATAAGGAAGTAGCAAGAGCCGCCCTTGTCATCGCTGGGCAAGCATATCAGGTCCACACGCACAAGGTCATCCCCACCAAGCCAACACTCGCCTGCCTCACACACCACACCGCCAGATATTGACTCTTCTATAGTAACGTTGCCAAAATTACATTTGACGACTCAAACAGAAAACGGGACAGTACGTCACTTTTGTGAGTCGATTTCATTTCAAATTACGTCCAAATTTGGCCATAGTGCGCATACGAGCCAAAAGTGACGTTATTTTTAAGAGGACGGGTTGACCAGATATACAGTAGCCGGAATAAAGAAAATGGGACGCGTCGCTACATCAGCCAAACGAGGAGTTGAAGGGATATGATGACAATTGGGGATTAAAGAGCTAGCAACTTGCTCCTGCAGGTACAAATACGTGAATATACTTTTTACCGTGTCGACACGGGAGACATGTCGCGTCACGCAGGGTGCAGTCGCACCTCCACTGATCTACAGTATCATCTACTGATACTGGTTATGGCTCAAAAGGGCCACCACTTACGGGCTATTCATGCCCGTGCCACCTCTTGGATGGCTTAATCTTCATCAATCAATCCATCTTTTACCATGTCGTAGCCTAGTCGACTAAGACGACGCCTGGGATCATCCCGGGCGCAAGTTCGAACCTTCATCACGGCCCTTGTGGATTTGTTCATTTGATGCATCACGCTATTGTGGTTTGTGTGTGTATTGACGTGAATATCCACTCGCCTCCCTGGGGGGGGGAGGGGGTACCAAGCACCCTAAACACAGGGACAAGGCAAACTTGAGATGGTATCAGGGAAGCAAGGGGAAGGGGCTTCCTCCCCCCCCCCCCCAGGTAAGCCGGCTCTCTCTTGTCGTAAGATACCTGACGGAGGGCTCTATATCCTTGGTGTCCCGGGGGCTAGAGGCTAGTGCTGCTGCTACCACCGCTCTACCCACTTCAACCCATCCCCATGACTATATGAGTGACAAGGCCAAGCAGTGACTACGGTGAAAAATAGGCACACACACACACACACACACACACACACACACACACACACACACACACACACACACACACACACACACACACACACACACACACACACACAAATCACGTAGAGAAAACAGAGCTGGCAACACTGCCACGCCACGGCTTCACTGAAGGAAAACGAAGCTTACTTCATTCCCGCGATAAAATTCTACTGATGGAGTGCAGGGGGAATGATAGGTCGACTGCATCTTTCTGGACTGCCAGAAGGCCTTCTACACATCACAACGGATCTCACTGAAGCATAAAACTAGACTTGAGTGACCATAGAGCCCTAAATTGGAGGAAAGAATGTCAACAGGAAATCTTTCACGCGTGGGCACAGAGACCCGCCCTGACCACTAGTACACAGCCACAGCCCCACAACCTACACTGCTACACCATAGAAAAGAAGCAGGAAATGCAAAAAAAAAATGAGGTGTAGATAGGAGAAGGCGGAAGAAAAATGAGGGCTGATAAAGAGAGGTGGAGACAGGTTACCCTCCCTACCACCTTTATCACCCCAACATCTACAACACTGACCCGTCAATCCCTCCATTCCCCCCCCCCCCCCCTTTATCATTCCCTACCCACTTGCTCCTCCACTCTCATCCCTCCCCTTCACCTCGCTCCCACACCTCTCCCACCAGCCCCTCCAGCTTCTCCCACACTCGTGCACGCCTACCTTACCTTGAGGTGCTTCCGGGGCTTAGCGTCCCCGCGGCCCGGTCCTCGACCAGGCCTCCACCCCCAGGAAGCAACCCGTGACAGCTGACTAACACCCATGTACCTATTTTACTGCTAGGTAACAGGGGCATAGGGTGAAAGAAACTCTGCCCATTGTTTTCTCGTCGGCGCCTGGGATCGAATCCAGGACCACAGGATCACAAGGACCACAGGATCACAAGTCCCGCGTGCTATCCGCTCGGCCGACCCCTCCACCCCAATGGGATTCCGACACCCAGCTCACTTCTGATGCTGGCGATATCTTCAGCATTGTATTTCCTTGACGTTTGCGAGGTGCCGAGGGAGGAAACTGGAAGTCCTTGGGCCTGTGGGGAATGCGTTTTATACATATATAATATACATGGGCTAATATTGGGCGAACACAAAAATCCACTTAATATGTCATCTTCATTGCGTATGTATGTGAGCGTACATGCGTATGTGTATATAATGTAATGGGTAAACCCGTCACAATACTTGATAAAGTACGAAGAGACTGGGATCAAACTTGACAGTGTAAGGTTGAGGGCGGGCTGGAATAGATGGGCGGACAGAGTAATCAGGTTGGGGTGGGTATAAGGCAGAGACCCTCAGCTGGTGGTCACAAAAACTGTGGGGTGTCACTGGGCGGGGCATCGTGACTGTGGGGGCAGGTGATTATAGGTCCCGTGGGTCACCCTCGTACCTCGTCATGCCCACGTCTCTCCCCCCCCCCCTCCCTCTCTCCCCCTCCCTCCCTCTCTCCCCTCCCAGGAAGGGGAGGGAGTAGAAATAGCCTAAGCTACTCCATCCCTTTGAGATGCGCGCACACACACGCGCGCACACACGCACACATACAAACACGCACACACGCACAGGCGGAAAAGTCCTTTAAGAACTCTACAAGAAATTCCAATAGATTCCGTGTACTGGTCGGGACCACCTGGGTACTGCCCAATAGTACACGGGCCGACACACGATTTAAAGCATTTAACTCCAGGGAACAATCTTTAGCGTCTGTGGAATGTTTAAAAAAACGAGGTGGTATGCTGCTAGGCGAGGGTGTGGTGGATAGGGGGGAAAGGGGGGGTGTGGTGGGTAGGGGGGAAAGGGGGGGTATGGGGCAGAGTGTGGGTGGTTGGGGGGGGTAGGGTGTCAATAGGGGGGGGGAGTCGAAGTGAGCCCTTTAATAAAGGCTTCACTTGACAACTTGGCAGCAAAGTGATGTAGCCGGAAATAAAGTGTCTCCTTAGGCCTAGTATAGGCCGTGTCTCAAGAAACTCATTCCTCCTCATATTAGGTGACCTGACGGCTCAGTGGACAGCGCTCGGGGTTCGTAGTCCTCATCATATGTAAAATGCGTTTCTCCTCGACATTATTCTTTTTTTTTTTAAAACCATGGCAGCCTGGTTTGATATATGTTTTGTCGTAGTTCGTAGTTTTGTGACCCTGTCCTCAGACTAGGTTCATTCCATCCAGCGTCCGACCACAGACACATTGATCAATTTCAACATGCGGTTCATTCCAAATTTTTTTTATCTTATTTGAGAAAAAATGTCTTATTATATATATATAGGCAAATGTAGGCGTAGGTTATAATGTGTTCATGCTCTGTTGCCAATGTCCCTATTCGAACACGGAGAGTGATGCTGTGTTCGAACATAATCAGTTGTGCTCATGTGTAAAGTGTTCGTCATTTATAAACAAAGGGGGGTGGGGGGAGGGGTAGCTGGAATAAGGAGCATTTGGGCCGTTATTTATGGAGAACATGTGCGCGGACCAGCGCGCCTGCGCGTATATTCTTATCCTTCATCAGGGACAGGAAGCCTGTAATTAGACTCAAGGCTTCTCTCCCCCCCCCTAAGGTCAACTAATTATTTTCCCCGTAATGCAAGCACAACATTTGTCTAACTCCCGGGTTACAGCTAGGTGAACAGAGACATCAGTGAAAGGAAGTTGCAAAACTGCGCGCGTGTCCTGCGAGCCGACAACATAGGCTCCTGCGCTACATGAACCCATTAGTGTGGTTCCTACTCTCGGATGTAGGTTCGAATCCTCGTTACGGCCCTTGTGAAGTTGTCCATCAGTGTGGTTTAGAGGGCTTCATGACCCTTGTGACCCGTGTGAGGGGAGGCCTCTCCATCAGGTAATGACCCTTGACCTGCCTATAGGGAGCAGCTCCCACAAAAAGGTCTCCCACCCTTCATTACCTATTCTCCCAAACCACACTTAAACCCCAGGTGTCCTCTCTTGCAGTCTCCTCTCCCCCAGCCTTGACAACCCACCTCTAGTGGCAAGAGGCAGGCGCTCTCATCCCCAGAGGCTTGGACTTTTTTTTTGGGGGGGGGAGGGGGGAGGAAGGAGAGGCATAGGTGAAGGTAAGTGTAGAAGTGGGAAATACAGTGAGAGGCATGGAAGCAGGCGGGCTGTCCGCCTTGCTGACACCATGTGTGGGTGTTGCAGCTAAGCTGGCTCTCTCTTGTCAGGGAGCTGTGAAATCTACACGAGTCTCTCTAGTCGTAGGTGTTGTAGGGAGAGACTGACCAGTCAAAAGTACTCCTTAACTCAGGTCCTTGTCCCTTGCTACTTTTTTTAATCAAATATTTTCAAGTCTTTACTCGTGAAGAGAGACATGGCCGAGGACCACAAGCAGACCATCACAGGTGGGCTGATCACGAGGACGTGATGTCTCCCTTGGTCCTCATGAAAACAGTGAAGGCCTCTCCAAAAGGCCTCCTGGAATGACCCCAGGATTTCCATAAGAGAAAAGGTAGTCGGGAGGACGCGGCAACCCTCAAACGCAGCCAATTAGACTAATAACATCCAGTGAGGAAGGTTGGGTAAAGTTCACCAGAACCGGGTGGTCGTATTGTGTATACGCGTCCAGTCGAGTCTACGTATACCATCCCAGCCAGGTATATATCCTCTTCGAGCGACATTAGATTCCAGATTCACGAAGCACTTACGAGCCTATACATCATTCCTCAATCTCTCACGCCTTTGGTTACATTTATTAAACAGTTTACCAGCATGAAAACTTCCCAATTCACTGTTGTTATTGTTATAAACAGCGTCCTGGTCCTTCGGAGCTCATTAACTGTTTAATAATTGTAACAAAGCCGCCAAAGATTGAAAAAGATGTACAGGTTCGTAAGTGCTTGCGTAACTGCTTCGTGAATCTGGCCAGACTAGTTTCTTAAGTCTGTGGGCTGCTACACGCGTGGAGCAGCAGCAGC
>WNGS01161107.1:11773337-11791005 GCA_020271785.1 Procambarus virginalis
AAAAGTAAAACCAAAAAGTACTTAATTTCATCCTCATAGTTTCCTACCTTGTGCTTCAAACTCACACTGTGTCTCGTACTACCCACTTCCCCAAAATTAGGACATTGTAATCACCTCTGTTAATTTGTATTGTCGACATAAAAAAGCACAGTCTGTGACAGGTCGTCACAGCCCCTTTCCCCGAGGCCGGCTTCCTTCAAGACCAAGCAGATAATAATATAATAATATGTAAATAAAATATTATCATTATTATTATTAGGTAGAGTACTTGGTCTCCGGGGATGGAGGTCCCTGTGCCTTTCTTCATCACCTTCGAGGTCAACCCTGGAACTCACAGTTCCTGCGACGGCGCTGGAACCAATCATATTGGCGTATGCCTTTCCATTGGAGACTTTCGGCGCCGTGGAGAGGGGGGACCTGCTGCCTGGGTAACAGCTTCTCCCCCGATTCAACCTACCCTGGCTTTGCGCCCTGGTGAGGCCACTCCAGACCGACAACCAGAGCGCAACTCCATAGTCTCCTGAGACTGATGGATGCCTACTACTATTAGGTAGAGCAACGGCTCCGGCCCTTGCTGGGTCAATGTTCATTCTCGATGGTCCAAGTGATTGGGTCCTTTCACTGCTTATATCACGGCTTCTCGTCCTTCTGATAATTACCTTGCCTAACAAGTCCTAATTCCTTAAAACATTATATTCGAAAATGTTGACATTGATTAATATGAATGATGAGAGTGGAGGACAGGTTGGGTGTGACTGGGAGACTGGGTGGGTGTCCGGTAGTAGGAACCGTGTCTGTTCAGCAGCCCTTGTTCAGCCCACCTTCTGTAGTTGTCACAGCGGACAGAAAACAGTGTACTAAAAAGGCGAAACCTGTACGTAACCGAGCCACCCTCGCATAGAAAATGCGATTGTTAGCCGCTATGATTTATAGTGCATAATTTGTCTTGGTAGTTTGGGTTCGTTCTTGACTCACACTCGAGAATTCCGAGTTCGAATCCCGGGTGGGACACAATGGTTGGGCAGTTTCCAATCGTCCAATGCCTCTTTTTACCTAGAAGTAAATATTTACTCAAGAATTAGTCGGGTTGTTGTGGGGGTTGCATCCTGGGGAGGGTCAGTAGTTCTACCTTCAGGGAGGGATCTCGGTATAAGCCTAACATGTATATATACACACTGGCTGCCTGTCTCCCGATACAATGAATTATTAACAATGCTACCTTGCAGCAGATTGGTGAAAGAAAGGATCTTTTGAGTCAGATTCCACCATTCACAGTAAGTTACTCAAGAAGCGGGAGCGGCAGTAGAGAAAGTGAAGCCTTGACTTCAAATAAGATAAGATGATTCCCTTTCCTTCCTGATAACTATCAAGGAAAGCACCAAGCCATTACGACTATATATAACAATTGGATAATTATCATGAGAGTTACTAAGTCATTACGAGTAGTTGAATAACAACCTTCATAGAGAATAAGGAAGTTATACAACTTATACATCCAGAATCAACCTACCCTGGCTTTGCGCCCTGGTGAGGCCACTCCAGACCGACAACCAGAGCGCAACTCCATAGTCTCCTGAGACTGATGGATGCCTACTACTACTACATCTCTTGGTGCGCCCTTCATCTCGATTATTGTATCCAAGTATGACTTCATATGACTTCAGGAACTCTGGACTGTTTTCTAAGAGAAGTTCCGGACCAGCCGGGCTGTGGTGGGTATGTGGGCCTGCGGGCCGCTCCAAGCAACAACCTGATGGACCAAACTCTCACAAGTCGAGCCTGGCCTCGGGCCGGGCTTGGGGAGTAGAAGAACTCCCAGAACCCCATCAACCAGGTATCAACCAGGTATCAACCAGGAAGACGTACCTGCTTTGGAGAAAGTTCAACGCCGGGCAGCAAAATTCATTCCAGAACGAAGTCTACTCTCATACCAGAAACGGTTGAGGGCCACAGGGCTAACACTGACACATGCAGCTTTTGACAGAAGTGAGTACCCCATAGGTTTATATGTTGACCTCCGTCAGGCTTTTGTCAGTTAGGCAGAGTAAACCTTCTCAAACTACAGCACTGTGGTATCAGTCACTCTACCGTCCAACCACTTGGGCTGGACGGTAGAGCGATGGTCTCGCTTCATGCAGGTCGGCGTTCAATCCCCGACCATCCAAGTAGTTGAGCACCATTCCTTTCCCCCCGTCCCATCCCAAATCCTTATCCTGATCCCATTGATTGATTGATGAAGATTAAGCCACCCAAAAGGTGGCACGGGCATGAATAGCCGTAAGTAGTGGCCCTTTTGAGCCATTACCAGTATCAAGAGCTGATACTGGAGATCTGTGGAGGTGCGACTGCACCCTGCGTGACAGGAGATGTCTCCCGTGCCTGATCCAGGGTTGCCAGGTCTAAATTGCGAAAAGTAGCGAGCTGACGCTCTAAAAGTAGCGAATTTGAAATAATAGTAGCCCAATCTTTTTTAGTGAATGATATGGGTTTCAAAGTAATATATTTTGATATATAGAGTACACTACACAATGTTAATTGTTTTATTAATATTATTTCTGCACATACACACACAAAACACATATTATATATATATATATATATATATATATATATATATATATATATATATATATATATATATATATATACACAACTAACGATTTACTATAAAACCAAGAAAACTGCCAACCTACTCATGAGAAACTCTCCAGACACAAAGCAGAACGCTTTAAAAGAGACAAACGTCGTCTATGCTTTCAAATGTCCTCTTGGGGACTGTAAGCCCCAAAAAACTCAGTATATAGGCAAGACAACAACATCTCTTTCCAGGCGTTAACAATGCATAAGCAACAGGGCTCCATTAAGGAACATATACTCTCTTCCACAACCAAACCATCACCAGAGAAATCTTAACAAACAACACAGAAATCATCGATAGATACAGTGACAACAGGCGGCTTGACATCTGCGAGGCACTACACATCAAGAAGTCAACACCAGCAATCAACAGCCAATTAACGTACAACTATATTCTACCCACTTCAAGACTCCGCTCCAATATAGAAACATCAAGAAATATGGGCCAATAGGCCTTCTGCAGTTCTATTGGGACCCGACTTCTACTTCTACAAATCTATACCCCGTTTTCCATGTTCTGTGTTTCACCCCACTAATGTATTACATCACCTCACCCAAATGCAGGTATAAGAGCCAATGTTTGTTTCATAAAGCATAAGTTGTGTAGATAAACTAAAGTCTTTGAAATGTAATAAGTTTTACGAAACGCGCTCAAGTGTCGCGTCAGACTAGAAATAAAGAATGAATTTTGGAGAATTGATTTTTAATTTACCGTCATCAGTAAAAAGAAATATAAGGAAAATTGAGAAAATTCGTGTTAGAATTATTAATCTTACTTTTTCGGTCATATTTAATAACATATGTCTACAGGAAAGACTGCTGCCAAAATATACTAATATATATATATATATATATATATATATATATATATATATATATATATATATATATATATATATATATATATATGTTATTAAATATGACCGAAAAAGTAAGATTAATAATTCTAACACGAATTTTCTCAATTTTCCTTATGTTTGTTTTTACTGATGACGGTAAATTAAAAATCAATTCTCCAAAATTCATTCTTTATTTCTTAGTCTGACGCGACACTTGAGCGCGTTTCGTAAAACTTATACATTTCAAAGACTTTAGTTACACACACACAGAACAACTATAACTGAACAGAGTTTAAATACCTGCATTTGGGTGAGGTGACATGTTACAATGGTTTGGGGTGAGGTGAGAACAAACACAGAACACGAAACAATGGGTATAAGGGAAGAATAGATCTGTAACTGCAGAAGGCCTATTGGCCCGTATTTCTTGATGTTTCTATATATATATATATATATATATATATATATATTATATATATATATATATATATATATATATATATATATGCAAACAAGCCTGAATAGTCCCCAGGACTATTGTGAGTTTTCAGTTATATATATATATATATATATATATATATATATATATATATATATATATATATATATATATCACTTGTTCCCTTGTAACTTGTAACTCTCTTGTAACACATATGCTGTGCTTCCTATTTTAACCTGCTACGTTAAATGGGAATCTTGTACTGTATTGTGATTTGTGTATTTGTACTCACTGAATTTGTGCGCCCTTGAGGGACTTGAAGTAGAGGGGGGGGGGGGTAGAAATAGCCTAAGCTGCTCTATCCCTTTGAGATGTATTTTTTTATTGCCTCAATAAATATACTTGAACTTGAAGTGGACTTTAATGTTTTTTCGGCAGCTTTATTTCCTTAGTTTGCGAGCTGTTTTTTTTTACCGTGTATGTTGTAATAAACTATTCCTATATTTACAGTTGTTTCTCCCTGTGAAGATTATTAAACAATGGTGATTATAAGGGCGCGGAAGTTCAGCCTGGCCAGGGCCGCCAGCAGCCCTTGGGCCCGCCCCGGCAGCTCCCAGTCTTTAATTTGGCACCTTTGTGGCACCTTTGTGGGACCTTGGTATAAGCCTAACATGTATATATATACACTGGCTGCCTGTCCCCCTACACAATGATTTATTATTACCTATTATTTTATCATTTAATTTAAATATTAAATAAAATAATTTAATTATTATAGTAAGTACTTAATAATTTAATAATAAGTAGTAAGTACATAAAAATGATTAAAAAGTACAGTTTAGTCATAAGAGATTCCTAGATTGGAATTCACTACCAAATTTCAATATATCCAAGTATTTTTAGTGTGAAATGCTGTTATTATATGCATAAATTGTTGTTTAATAATATTACGCTTAACCACTTGGGCTGGACGGTAGAGCGACGGTCTTGTTTCCTACAGGTCCGCGTTCAATCCCCCGACCGCCCAAGAGGTTGGGCACCATTCCTTTTCCCCGTTCCATCCCAAATCCGTATCCTGATCCCTTCCGAGTGCTATATAGTCGTAATGGCTTGGCGCTTTCACTTGATAGTTCCCCCACCCCCCTGAATAATATTACGAGAGCAGTATTTACGGGCTATTCATGCCCGTGCCACCTCTTGGGTGGCTTAATCTTCATCAATCGAGAGCAGTACGTCCTAACCAGACATTATATGATGATATCCTGAACAGTTGATAAATAAAAGTAATTGCGGAACTCCAGTTATCTAATACTTATCATAAATGGTATAAAACCTTATCATAAGCCAAGGAATTTGTAGATCAGTGTTTAAAGGGAATTCGGAAGTAATAATAACACAGCTGATGCCATCTGTCGGCAGAAGAGAACACTATCAACTGGCTGGTCAACAGTGGCCATAAGATACAGCTTACGCCATCTGTTGACATCAAATTACACTTATAACAAATTACCCTGCAAAATACAACTAACGCCATCTGTTTTTTTTCCAACGCACTATAAATAGCCAAACAGCAACCCATAAGGCGGGTTGTTGTGCTCGGGTAGGAGGTTCCAAGCTCCACCCACAAATGGTATGGGGTGCATAATAAATGGCATATCATTGGTAGATATTCTTTGTTGACATTCACACAACAGCCAATCACAGGAAGGGATCAGCTAAAGGCTCCATCCACTTAATAAATCATCTTTATTCAGCACACCATCCTTGCTTATGACATTCTGCTTCAACTTTAATCTACCTTAAAAGTGAAATGTTAAGTATTTAAAAGTATTAATATAGTGATAATTAAATACTGCAGGATGTAACGAGTGTTACAGAAACATGGGCTGGCTACCTAACTTGTGACGTCATCAGTGGGTGTTGCCTCACACAAATAATATCGGCGATACAATGCCTCCGCCCTCTTATTGGTCTACATTATTCAGTTAGATGGAAATTTCTGTCTTGTATAAAACAGAAATTGTTGTTCTTTTGTACAACAACAAGGTTATTGAGCAAAAGGACGTATTTCTTATTTTGCATTTTATTCATATAAGCGTTGGCATTCCTCGCAACAGCCAATCACAGGAAGGTATTTGTTGGAAACTCTGCCTTCAAAAAGTTGATTCCTAATGAACTCTAACAATAAATTCGTTTAATAAACGAGTATTTAGGGTCAAGCTACAGATGAACATTATAGGATAACGGTGTTTTAGCTTGCAGCTTCGTTAGACAGAATCCCTGGTCTTAATTTTAAAAATAAAGAACTAAAAAGCGTATTTTATTGCTAACTTTTCGAGAAATAAATCCCAGTCTCATATTTGCGAACATTTATGCATTGATTTTTTGGCTTAAGTTCTTATCATAATCCCTTTTGCAATCTCAACACCATCTGGCTCGTATCTTGTAACTATCTTCGTTACTTAGCCTCAAAACCTTACATTTGTCTTACATATCCTCAACAGTAGATAAAAAAAGTAATTGCAGAATTCTAGTTACCTAATACCAGCATGGTATAAAACCTTATTATAAGCTACCAGACGTATAGATCAGTGTTTAAAGTAATAATAATACATTATTATTAATGTAATAATATTATTAAAATAATAATAACACAGCTGATGCCATCTGTCGGCAGAAAGAACACTATCAACTGGCTGGTCAACAGTGGCCATAAGATACAGCTTACGCCATCTGTTGACATCAAATTACACTTATAACAAATTACCCTGCAAAATACAACTAACGCCATCTGTTGTTTTTCCAACGCACTATAAATAGCCAAACAGCAACCCATAAGGCGGGTTGTTGTGCTCGGGTAGGAGGTTCCAAGCTCCGCCCACAAGATGGTATGGGGTGCATAATAAATGGCATATCATTGGTAGATATTCTTTGTTGACATTCACACAACAGCCAATCACAGGAAGGGATCAGCTATAGGTGCCATCCACTTAGTAAATCATCTTAGTTCAGCCCACCAGTCCTGCTTATGGAATTCTGCTTTAACTTTAATTTACCCCAAAAAGTGGTGTTAATTATTTAAAGTGTTAATAAAGTGATAATTAAATATTGCAGGATATAACAGATGTTATATAAAAATGGGTTGGCTACCTAACTTGTGACGTTATTATTGGGGTTGCCTTGACACAAATAATGATACACTGCTCTGCCCTCTTATTCGAGTAAATTATTCAGTTAGATGGAGATTTCTGTCAGGTGCAAAACAGAAATTGTTGTTCTTTTTCACAACAACTTGTTGTTGTGCACAAGGACCTATTTCTTAGTTTAAATTTTATTCATAAAAGAGTGTTGGTATTCCCTGCAACAGCCAATCACAGGAAGGTATTTCTGGAAGCTCGTCCTCCTTATGGACTCAGCACATCGCTCTAGCTCATGGCTCTCTGTTTCATCTCTTGTATATACAAACTATGACTTTTTTCGATTACTGTTATAATTAATAATATGAGATATAAAAGTTTTTACACAAAATGGCTAAATTCTGCCATTAAATGGACTTTGTCTGGTATACATACAAACATACACCAATTTATTACCATTCATCCATTATTAATTTCAAATGTAATGTATACTGTCTAGTTTTTTTCCTCTCGCCATTACTTGGTGCAATATTTGAAAGTTGTCTATTTATTTATCGATCTATCTATTATCTTGTATTTATATTTACAAGTTTCTGTGCTTGGAAGAAAACTCTGCATTGAATTGGGACTAATTTATTAAATAATATTATTTAGTATTAATTAATATTTACAATTATTATTTATTACAATTATTTATAGCTTAGTTACTTTCATGTAACTCGCAATCGTACATTCTTAACTTAATAGCCCAAATTAGCACATCTTGCTTTTAAATTAGACCAAAAAGTAGCAAGTAGCGAAATTAAAAATTTAGGAGCGCGGGGCTCTCAAAAGTAGCCCAATTCGCTATTTGTAGCCCAATCTGGCAACACTGGCTGATCCCATCTAAGGGCTATATATTTGTAATGGCTTGGCGCTTTCCCCTGATAGTTCCCTTACTATAAACCTTGGTGCCTTATGATAATTATTTGCTTTATGTATACTGATAAAGCAGTTTATAAATGCCTTGTTTAATTTAATTGTTGTTACAAAATTCACTGCACATCTGCCCGAAACGCTATGCGTGTTGGTGGCTTTGCTAAAATGTAAAAATTCCAATCTTATGTAACCTCACATACCCATTGTACCTTCTTGTAAATAAATAATAATAATAATAATAATAATAATAATAATAATAATAAATAATAATATAATAATAATAATATAATAATATTATTATTATTTTCTTTGAAGTGTGAATTAGCTCTACACTGTGGTTCAAAAGAGCCAAAATTTATGCCAGTTAACGTCATGGTTTCTCAATAACCAAATCTATTAATATATTAATCTAAGCGTACATCATTTACCCTATCCTATTCCAACCTTTTCTAAGCCAACTGAAACTAATTAAAATAATATAGACATTTTTGTTTGTGTTTTATAATGTATACACCGTGCACGAGGTGTGTGTGTGTGTGTGTGTGACGTGGTGGTGACGTCATTGCCTCAAGTTTCGGGGGACTATTTTGGACACACTACATCCAGATAACAACAAACACAGGAGCTGAGGCGACCAACACGTGTTGAGCCCAAGACAACTATGATTGATCTGACCTCATAGGTGTGCATGGGACGAGTTAGAGGTGCGTGTAACATGTTAGTGTAGTCTTGCTGGTGAGTCTTCCTGCCAGGATTTTGTTAAACGGACTAGAAGATGACCATCGCTCTCATGGGACAGGATACAGACCCATGGGACACTTTGCTGTTGGATACAGACTTATAGGGCACTTTGCTGTTTGGATACAGACTTAGGGCACTTTTCTGTTTGGATTTAGACCATGGGGCACTTGCTGTTTGGATACAGACCCATGGGGCACTTTGCTGTTTGGATATAGACCTATAGGGCACTTTGCTGTTTGGATACAGACCCATGGGGCACTTTGCTGTTTGGATACAGACTTATAGGGCACTTTGCTGTTTGGATACAGACTTATGGGCACTTTGCTGTTTGGATTTAGACCCATGGGGCACTTTGCTGTTTGGATACAGACCCATGGGGCACTTTGCTGTTTGGATACAGACCCATGGGGCACTTTGCTGTTTGGATTTAGACCCATGGGGCACTTAACTGTTTGGAAACAGGCCCACGAGGCAAATTATCTTGACATTTACAACTTTAGCAAATAGACATTTACATGGGATCACAATCCTATAGGAGAAAAAACATCTCTTTGTTTTCCGGCTTGTATTCTTGAGCTTGAGCTACGTAGTCATAATGGCTTGGCACTTCTTCTGCTACTTACTTTGCCTCACCTTTTGGTGATACATAGTCTCCCCAGCTTGGCGCCTTCTTTTGATAGTTACTTTGCCTCACCTTGTCGAGCTTGAAGCCGTTACTACTTGTATGTGATATGTTTTATCTTTACAAAATGGTTTGGATCAACATCCTTGAAATTGTTCAGTATTTTAACTTCCAATGAGATAGCCTTTAGTGCTACATAAAGTTTTAACAATTGAAAAAATTGTTTGTCGAAGTGCCTGTGTACAATTTGCAAGTACGATCAAATTCTACACAACGTTTTAGATACTTACTACCCATGTCTTTTTCATAACTTGGTCCTTAACATCACCTACTGGCTTTTTTATTCCAGAATAAATAGTGTTTCAGAATCACAATAAATGCTGCTGAAAACATATAGACCAAATGTATACAATTAAAAGTTAGGTTAATATTTCAATCCATCCTGGACCTTAATAAAAATTATACATAAAAAATTACGTTCATATGATTGGGCTATATTGTGTCCCATAAGTCTGGAACAATAGGCTTGGGCTGGACGGTAGAATGACGGTCTCGCTTCATGCAGGTCGGTGTTCAATCCCCATCCGTCCAAGTGGTTGGTCACCATTCCTTCATCCCGTCCCATCTCAAATCCTTATCCCCTCCCATTGCTATTTAGTTGTAATGGCTTGGCACTTTATCCTGATAGTTCCCTTCCTTTTCCTGAACCCAACAGTAGTACAGGAAATTACTATACCTCAACCATTACTGTATTAAGATGTGTGTCTTTAAAATAGAGACCCTTAGTTATGAGATCATTAGTGAGGTTTTAATGGGTCAGGTATTTGACAATTTAAAAATATTCAAAACCTAGTACTGTACAATATTGTGGATAAAATATTTGCTAATTGTCTTCATACTGTACTTGTAACCAATTCAAAGTCTGCCTTAGGCAGTAAAACTCATCACACTGAGATAAATAAACAGAAATACAGTATAGCATAAACATGTTTGTAAGTTCAGATTTATAAATGGCTTGTCTTAAAATTCTGATAATATTCATGCTATTGATTTTTTTTCCATTTCCAGAATTTCTGAAGCTTGTGAAGTAATGAGGTGGTGATCATCCTATGCATACTACAGGATAAGAACACAGTGTAATTTGTGAATTTATATCTAGGTTTCTATCTGGCGTTAACTTGTGTATAGAAACATGAAGTTTTCTTACAAGGTATGTACACTCTATCATTTATATACATTTTACAGTATACTGCATCCATTTTTACTCCTTGAATCAATTTAATTAGGAACTGTATTTCAAGAGAACAATTAACAAATATTTTTTGTTAAAAGCTATTTTCCCTTTTTAACAAAATGAATATAACATTTAAAGGTATTGGTATTACAGTACAGTACTGTGTATAGGATAAAAACTGCGCATCAATAAATAACTAGGTCATACTTTACATAAACACACAGATTTCATTGTCAATTGAAGAAAGAGATGACTTCTGTCTTTGCTTTTGATAATGGTTAAATAAAATAAATGTTATTAGAATTAGCCTCTTTATCATTATTTCTTGCGGAACCGCTAGTTACCTTGGGGTTCTACGGAAAACCGGTTGAGAAATGCTGGTCTTGACAGGATCCTACAATGAATCATGTGATTCCTTGTATCAAATATGAAACAACCAAATATATATGAAAGATATTCAAATTAAATTACTGTACTATATATTTATATAATTTTAATTCAATCTCTCTTTCAGTTTTCCAATCTTCTCGGAACAGTTTACAGAAATGGTGACATTATCTTCACCCATGATGGCAATTCAGTCATTTGCCCTGTTGGCAACAAATATCTGTGTATGACCTCCGCAACAACCGCTGTCATACTTTGCCTATTGAAGCCCGGTTTAATTATACCACATTGGCTCTTTCTCCCAATGGGCTAATACTTATTGCTGCAGAAGAGGGTAAGTATATTAATTTGTAATTAGACACCCAACACATACATCTGAAAATAAAGGATTTACAGTACTGTAATAATGTAATGGTCTGTCCTGAACCATTAAACTGGTTCTTTCTGCCCCTATGGTATTTAACAGTATGGGATATTTCTGCCCCTATGGCTTTCAACAGTATGGGATATTATAATATGGGAATCTAATTTGTATTTAAATTTATATAATTAAAACATTTTAAATATTTCTAAAAGTTTTGTATTGATCACTGAATTTTAAATGTATTGAAACCTAACTGAAAATTAAACTTTCTGCAAGTTGTCCTTTTGATGTCAATTGTATTTCTTCTATGTTAATGTATTTACTGTAAAGCATGTGATTTTTTGCTTTTCTCATTCTTTCACATGACTACCAATGTCCCCACTAAGTTGTGGCATGTTTTTTTTTTATATATATTCTGATGTATTCCTTTGTGGTTCTATTTATGTTTTGAAAGTCTGTATTTCTTCTGTATAGTGTAAGTATGTACAGAGTATTGTTTAGATTATTTCAAATTCCTATTTGTATTGTGAGGTATACATGTGGTATGCAGTGGAATTCCCCTCACAAAATTTGTTTAGCCTAAATCAGTGACATAATTTAATGTGCCAATAATAATAAATAATAATAATAGTTCATATATACTATATTTGCTCCTCATTACCTATTTTCAGAAGGAGAGGTTCACATCATTAATCTGAACTTCCGCAGCGTGCTGTATCGCAAACGATTTAATCGACCTATTAAGAGTATTAGTTTAGTCCAGATGGGAAGCATTTTGCTTTAACTAAAGAAAATGCAGGTACAGTAACACTCGGTTGTTTTATTTAAAAATGTATTTTGTGTAAATAAATTTTTAAATTAACACCCATGTTTCATGTGTACTCAATATGTAAAGGAGTTTTTCACTATTTTAATTTTTAAACCTTACTCTTCCTCGTTCCTAAAGTTTTTCTATAAATTTGTCATCACTGTATGCATTTGTGTTTAAGCTTAACAATAACAGACCAAGAACAGGGTTAGAAATTGGACACCTAAATAAGCTTAGGGATGTAAGTAGACATTTTAGAAGTAAATCAACCTCTTGGGCAAGACAGTAAAGTGCCGGTCTCGCATCATGCAGATCGGTGTTCAATCCCCGACTGTGCAAGTGGTTGAGCACCATTTCTTGCCCTGTCCTATCCCAAATCCTTATCCTGACCCCTTCTAAGTGCTATATAGTCGTCATGGCTTGGCACGTTATCCTTTATTATTTATTATTTATTGTTTATTATTTATTGTTTATTCTTTTAGAAGTGAACGTTTAAAATAGAAGCTGCTGGACATGGAAAAGCTGTAGGAGTGGTTAAATAAGTTGCTACTGGAGTGAAACCCTAATGAATACCAGTCAATGGAAATAGGAAAAAAGAAAGCTCTGGTAAAGTACTAACACAGTTAAGGAACTTCTTGAGCCAGAGACGTTTTTTCATTGTTGAGGACAGGAAGACTGTTAAGTGTATAAAAAGCCTTATATACCAATGGTGGACATTTCCCAGGATGCAGTCCACAGTACACTTAGGTCCTGGCTACCTATTTACTGCTAGGTAAGCGGAGGTATCGGGTACAAAGAAACACCCAAATGTCTCATCCTGAAGGGAATTGAATTATTCCATTCAGTTGAATCGGGACCATTCAGTTGTGAGCTGACTGCCTTTACTACAGAGCTACACGACACTTCCATTGTGAGGGGTAGTGAGCTATTGGAGACAAAGTTGAAGAGGTTGAGTTCAAACACTATTATTAGGAATTGTTGATCACTAGGCTTTGAGATTAAGTTATCACAAGACAGCAGGTTAGAGAGTAGAAGAACTTGGAACCAACCTGGGTAAACTCCATGTAAGCTTGAGTTCACCTCTCACAAACACAATTAGGCATGCACAGTACATACATTAACTTCACTTGATTCATTCTTCTGATTCACCATCCGCTCAATGTGACCAAATCATTAAGAATGTTTATTGTCTTCCCTCAGTGTTTGTGTATTGTGCTCCCGGCTCCAGTAAACAATTGTTTGATCCATTTGTGATGGAGAGAGTCTTCCATGGGGCATATGATGACACAACATGCTTGGACTGGTCCTTTGATTCCAGGTTAGTTTCAACTTAGACATTTTCTGAGATGGCCCCCACTCCCTTTCCCCTCAGTAACTCCCTGATGTTACAAGCTGGTAGCCAAGCCTTGGGAAAACATTAGGACTACCAGACTCATGAGCACCAGGACCAGTGACAAACTGTAGTTCACTTGAGAGGTAAAGGGAAACCTGGAGATCAAAGATCACATCAGACCTGTGAGAAAGGCCCACCAGCAAGCCTGAACACTGCCAAACAAGTAACTGCTTACAATTTTGTTTAAAGTAGATACAAAATGGAGTAGAAAATGAATAATTGTTTTATAATTCATTGATTCTTAAAAAATAGCCAGTCTATTTTATTTGTCAGTGTCTCTTTAGTAATTTTGACTTCTGTTATGTTGGCTTCACTCCTTTGATAATGTTATTTTAATGTTGCCTATGAATTTTCAGGATTTGAGTGTGGTTTAAAGAAAGAGGACATTTTGTTTCATTGTTTCTGTAGCAAGATCTCATGTCTCTGATGCTTGAATATAATCATTACTAGATGGGGGTACCGGGCATTGCCTGGGTCAACCTGGTACCTAGGTCACACACACATGCACACCCTCCCCATCTCCACACATCATCCACTCCCCCCCTCATCTCCCTTCCAACACCCTGCCTCACCTTCCCCCTCCTCCCCATCTCCTTTCTACATCTCGCCACAACCTCTGTCCACATTCTCACCTCCTTCTCCAAACACTCCCTGGGCCTTCCTTTCTGCCCTCCCACTTACCTTTCCACACACCAACCAATCTTCCTCCTAGTGTTCCACCATCACTTATCTATTTTCTCTATACATCATGTCAGTCACTGTAACTGAAGGGTTGCCCTTAGAATATAAATATATGTTTTTCAAATGCTAAAGTTTATGGACTCTGGCTGAACATTTCACTTCCACAGACTTCATGAAGGAGGGGGGCTTTTGCCTGTTCCCCCCCCCATCCTCCTTCACGAGGGGGCGTAGGGCCAACCCTGACCCCCCCCATAACACTCCTGATAAAATCATCATTAATCTTGCAAAAGTTTAATGAAGCTAGCCCCAAGCATCTGGTCTCCATTCTCAAACAAATAAACAAACATTCTCTTATTTATAAATTTTTCTATGTAACACTTCTATTATTATAATTTTAACACTCGCGTACGCCACGTGAGCGCCGCAGACTTTGACGTCATGAGGCTAATGGTGCGGGCGAGCGTGCGGCAACGCCTAAATGTGTATACTCGTTTCAGTTTTCTCACCTTAATTCTCGTGCTACATCGTTCACTTTGGTATCATTGTGTTTGCAATTAAATTCCCTGCAGATGTATATGCATATAATGTCCAAAAGCCTGGCGTGACTCCCCACAGTAAAGCCTAAAGTCGGAAAAGTTACCAGTGAGCGCACAAAATCAGTAAAATGTGTATACTCGTTTCAGTTTTCTCACCTTAATTCTCATGCTACGTCATTCATTTTGGTATCATTGTTGTCGCAATTAAATTCCCTGCAGATGTATATGCATATAATGTCCAAAAGCCTGGTGAGACTCCCCGCAGTAAGCCTAAAATTACCAGTAAACGAGCAACAATTTGCACACCACAACCTAATGTGTATACTCGTTCAGTTTGATAACATCAATTTTCTTGTTACATCGTTCACTTTGGTATCAAATTGTTCTCATTCTAAAGGTGCTTATTTTGAAACTATCCCGAGGTCGATCGGATAAAAAATGAATTTTTATACAAATATTTTTGTAGTGGACGTGAGTCCTGTCCACGGCCAGGATTCAAGAAAAAAAATGGACATGATCGGTGTCCAAAGAGAGCGATACTGTTAAGAAATATTTGATACCCTTGTGTCATGAGTTAAATGTTTCCTAGTGAGTTTGTAATGTAAGTTGAAAAGTTAGACAAACTTGTAATACAATACTAGCACACTGTCACTAGTTAAGTCACAGTAACCAAGCATATAAATTGCCATCCAGTCAGGTCATGTTGACAGAGTGTATAAACAGGCATGTCATCTTGCTATATGCCAGTCAAGGATACATAAGTGATGAAGGAATTTTGCATGTAGTTACAGATAATTGATTGATTGCATAAATATACATTTTCTTCCAGGGTACTTGCGATTGGATCACGAGACATGACAACACGGATTTGTGGCTTTTCAAAATTCAAAAATCTATGGGAATACCCTATTGGTGGGAACAAAGATACAGTTGTTGGTGTTTTCTTTGAGGACAAATCTCTAGATTTGTGTACAGTGAGTGATAGTTGTTTCTTGTTAGTTATTTGTACTCGTGTTAACTTTTATTTGCAATAATATATTTATCAGTCTTATTGTAATGCCAGGTTTTAAATGTACAATATTTGTAAAATGTGTCATTTGTCCTGAAGTCTCTTTGACTTTGTTTAGCAAAATAAGTCTTCTCACATGTTCCGAGGGAGATATTCTCCTTTCATGTACCTGCTTGTCATGAATAAGGCTAAGGCTTTTCATCTGATAATTCACTCAGAATCCTTCTCTATCATAATAAATAAAATGCCAAGCCTTCCACTTGGCCTAATGCATGTCTTGCCAAACCCACACCTGGCCTAGTGCATAACTCACGAGTCACAGCACCTGGCCTAGTGCAAGACTTGTCAATCCCAGCATCTGGCCTAATGCACGACTCGCCAATCCCATCTGGCCTAGCGGATGGCTCATCAATACATAGTACGCCATGGGAAGCTACTGAGGGGAGCCCTACCAAAAAGGGGCATTTTAGATCATTCAGTGCTTCATATTTTCTGTTTCTTTCCAGGTTAGCGGAGATGGTCATGTTAACATTTGGGAATGTAGTGTTAAGCCTGATGGTCTTGTTCCTGTTAAAGATCTTTACAAGACCAATGTGAAAACAGAACAGGAAGTGGATGATTTCCCTGTAACGCAGGAAGAAATAGAAGAGTTGAACAGGAAGCAAAATAAAATTGATGGCAAGTATATAAGAAAATACAGGATTTAAGTTTGTTATATTAATGTTTTGTTACCAGTTTGTATAAAATAATACTGCTCATCTCATTTATTAGTGTATAACAAATGTGTATAAATGCATGTGTATAACAATATATAATATGACTGTGTACATAGGTATGGAATACATTATCAGGCTATGCTGGACTTCCTAGTATCTGTATGACCCAGCAGGAATATTTGAAATTATCACTGCTGTGTTGGTGTTGAATGTCAAATGCCCTGCCTGGCCTTGATCCTAACAATGAAATCGGAAAGGAGCTTTTGTATAAACTGATGGATGGATTTGTATTATTTCTAGACACTCATCAGATCAGACGTTATTTATAAACGAGCCTGAGACTCTCAATGGACCAGCATTTAGGGGTCGACGAGCAGCCGTGACTGCTGCACAGTATCATAAATCAACTCGGATGTTGGTCTTTGCATTTGCTACTGGAGATTTTCTTCTGTTAGACATGAATGATAAAGGTGCTGTTGTGCACTCGCTCAATATCTCAAAACAGGTATGGTCTAAAGATTAGTATGCAAAGTAGTGACTTTGTAACTTAGTTTATTTGGGAATGGAAAAAGTACTCTTGATGCATACTGTAAGGGGCATTCATGCTTGCACTCTGTGATTGCTTACTGCTTTAATGTCTACACTTCAGTTTAGGCTTATGATTAAAGAAAGAAACGAATGTAAGCAAATATTGAGAGACTGTTTGAGGTGATAAAGCCCAGCTAATTTGTCATCATGTTGTATAACTCTTAATGAATGTGGCCTCTATGAGTAGTTCTAAGATTGATATTTTAAAGCCAATTGTTTTATGTTATAATGTATACTTTGCTTGCAGCCAATCACTAGTGTGTCAGTGAACTCGAGTGGTGATTGGATAGCACTTGGGTGTCTTCTCTTGGACAGCTTGTAGTTGGGAATGGCAGAGTGAATCCTATGTTCTTAAGCAACAGGTAAAATCCTATTTAATAGTTATCCATATATATTACAGAAAATGGATCAGAGAATAACATGGCAATATAATAAGTACTGCACTGTGCATTTAGATAAGTCAGCACTCTGTGTTTACCCTTTCAAAGGTATTTTAAAATTTTGACTGTGATCTTCAAAATTCTGGGTTTCCTTTGTATCTTTAAAAATACTGTATAGTGTATTTCCTTCCATCTGTCAGGCTGGAAGTACCATCCATGTACTGTACTATGATATCAAA
>WNGS01161107.1:11811630-11830995 GCA_020271785.1 Procambarus virginalis
TACAGACTACACACAACGAAGAGCAAAAGAAGCGAAAAATCTGTGTATGCCTAGTGTGTAGAGTGTAAA
The DNA here is from genome assembly GCA_020271785.1 of Procambarus virginalis. Classification (NCBI taxonomy): domain Eukaryota; kingdom Metazoa; phylum Arthropoda; class Malacostraca; order Decapoda; family Cambaridae; genus Procambarus; species Procambarus virginalis. The sequence continues at coordinate 11,811,700 of WNGS01161107.1, forward strand.
GTTGCCTTGTGTGCCATTGAGCGTTTCAGGGATTATTACACATTTGTGAAGTACGACTTATATTGAATTTTGTAACTAGCTCATCAAGATTGTAACTTGCTTAGCTAAATGAATTGTGGGGTTCAGTCTCTGAGCCCATTATGTGCCTCTGTAACCCTTTCCACAACCGCCCACGGGATGGGTATGGGGTGAATAATAAATGAACTAAACTAACTCATAGTACTCATTGTGTTATTACTCAAATTTATACTTCACACTTGCGTATACATTAATATATATATATATATATATATATATATAAATATATATATATATATAGCTATATATATATAATATATATATATATATATATATAGTGTGACAGTATACAGGCATTTTAAAAGTGTGAATTTAACAAATAATTGTGAAAATAAACATTTTAGGGGACACATTAGTGACGTCTGTATCATAATTACTTGAAGCATTACGCATATTCTACTCCTCTACATTCTGAAAGTACTTTGGCTGCAGTGAAGAGTACTTTTCTTTACATTTTTACATGTCCATGACCAGGGAAGGGATTTTAACACTAGAAGAATAAATTTATTGGGAATATTTTTTTTACGCACACCACAAGGTTGTCATATTAATGCGCAGTGCTTGGGTTAAGAGCACTGCAACTCCAAGGGCAAGTGTTTCACTCAACTAATAGTAGGCATGTCCAAGGTTGATACTGTTGCCACCAGCAGTGAATAGTTGATTGTGCACCCCCATACTCGTCCTGTAAGCAGTGGCACTGAAAGATTATATAGGGCACAATAGGTCATAAGATCTATGGGGATCTGACTGACATTGATAATTAGTCGAGTACATTTTTATTGCAGCAATCTAGTGTACTTGCAGACAAACGATATTTAAGGAAAAATAAAATAGTATTTTGAAAGGAGCTCTTGAGCAAATTTTAATAAATCCAGTACATAAAATATATGAACAAAATATAAAATGGGCATGGCCGAGTATTTAAAGAGAATACTGTACTTGCATTCACTGTGTATTTAAATATAATCTTAATATACAAAATATATTGTTTACAAAACATTTGAATGAAAGATGTCAAACACTGACAATCACCTGTTTCTGGAAGGGATCCGCCTCAGTGGTTTCCCCAAGTTTAACTTTGGTAACACCAAACTTTTATCTCCGTAGGGAGCCGGTCGGCTGAGCGGACAGCACACTGGACTTGTGATCCTGTGATCCTGTGATCCTATGCTCCTGGGTTCGATCCCGGGCGCCAGCGAGAAACAATGGGCAGAGTTTCTTTCACCCTATGCCCCTGTTACCTAGCAGTAAAATAGGTACCTGGGTGTTAGTCAGCTGTCACGGGCTGCTTCCTGGGGGTGGAGGCCTGGTCGAGGACCGGGCCGCGGGGACACTAAAGCCCCGAAATCATCTCAAGATAACTTCAAGATAACCTTGGTACACCAAGCCTCCGAAACTCTTCCATAAACTACCTGGAGTCGGTATCCAGTCTGGCTCACTTTTACCTCATCTTGTTCTATGATGACAGTCTCTCTCACTTATATACGGGAGAAGAGCGTGACCTCTCTTTTTTTCCGGCTGTCTCAAGTGTTCTATGATTTCCAGCCAGAATCTGTTCGACTGTTCTATAGCTGCAAAATAAATAAAATATTTATATATTTTGATAAAATATTTATTTTTTATTTATTTATTTTGTAACTATAGGACAGTGCACACAACAGACCCCAGCTGGAAATCATAGAACACTTGAGACAGCCGGAGAAAGAGGCGAGGTTACGCTCTTCTCCAGACATAAGACTCTGCCAAGGTAAAACAAGACGAGGCTGTGTGTGTGTGTTCCCCTTAAGCCAAGGCTCATCTTTACCAGGTCCTCTGCATGGTGCTTCAGTCCAGCCAGCCAGCTACTTATTCCCAATCTGGGGTTGTGTGGATGTTTGCCGCTTTAACAGCTTTCTTTTCCATTTTAACCACGACTGATCTTGAAGTTCTGAGTCCCTGGCAGTCAGTCCTCCTGTTGATGGCCTTTCATTCTTTACGCAAAGGTTGGCCCAGTTAGCCTTTGTACTTTGGTAAAAACCAGCCTCCCCTATTGAGGCATTATTGCATGCTCAGGGATCCAATAAAGGTTTCTTTGCAAAACAAGCTATGAATGTTATGAAACGCCCTTTCTGGCAAGTCTCCTGTGGCTCACTGTTCTCACCCTGTTCCCTTTTTATGGAGGTTTGAAGTTTTACCCGGGCGGCTCAAGAGTGGTGACTGGCTAGGTTAGGGGCCTCAGGTGAGCTGAGCTACCATTGGGTGACAATCAGGTACAGTACATCAGTCAGGATATTTACCCTCGCAGCAATGATCATTTGCCTCGCTTACCTAGAGTTGCCTAATTTTCCTTCAGCAGTCACTTTTTAAGGTCAATGTTTTCTGGCATGTTTTTAACACTATTTGCTGATCTTTAATCCCCCGTCTCCCTCGCTTTGCAGAATGGGCCAGATTATGGTCCTGGCAGGTTACGGATGGGTCTCGGAGGCCTGACGTGTTGGGCTAGACCTTGTTAACACCATTGTTAAGGCACTTCGGACGCACCAGAAAAAGAGCATTTTGCTACATTTAACACTTAATTTTTACATGACTATACCAGAGCTGAGTAGCGTACTTAACAGGTACAATTTAATGTCATCCCACACCTCTCTATGTATGTACAAGGTATTACCAATCAATGCAGTTTTCCTGTCTTATAAATATTAAGTTGTGCATTACATATGACAACAGAAATTATGAAGAAATTCAAAGGGAACATGGCTTGGATTGAGTATGAACCTGCACATGACATTTGGATCTTATGGCTGCTCCAAGTGAGGTTATAACTCGGGTCTGTGAATGGCACTTTGTTAAATTATATAGATCTCAAGATGACATGATATTTTTTGTAGGTTTACAAAATTTACAATGTTAAAAAAATGAAAATTATTATAATACATTTGTGGAAATTAGTGAATTGCATTTGAACTGCTCTTGTGGCAAATTCAACATGATATGCTGAAGAACACATCTGCTGCACATCTAGTGTACTCTCGTTACAAATTAGTATTTATTTGTAACATGTCACATTTGTCCATACACAAATATAATTATTCATACAAGTATATATATACAAGTTACAGGAGTATGACCAAGTTTATTTACCGTGTATTGTATGGTTTCAAGAGTGAATGTGGGGGAAGATTGAAGCCTCAACTCCCTTCTGTCCAGCGGCACCTGAGGTACTGCTGTGTGCACCTGCTCAGTTGCACCTGAGGTACTGTGTAATTATTTAGGTGTAATTACAAGGTGAAAGCTATGTACATGGTGTCACATCTTCCTAATACTCTGTCATGTGATGCCTTGAGACTACTGATGGTTTGGGCACCCACCGCCTTCTCCCTTGTTCCGTCTACCACTGTTTGCAAAAGATAATTGAATATTTTTATTCTGAAATTCTTTTGCAGAGTGGCTGACGGATGAAATAATATAGATGAGAAGGTAGTGGACGCCAAAACTATCAGTAGTTTCAAAGCATCATATGACACAATATTGGGAAGACAGGATACTGCCAGGCTAGCTCTCATCCTGTAACTACACGGGTGCACCTAAGGTATGATTACATGCACGTGCTCAACATCCATCCCTCATTCCCCAGCACACAACTATGTTCTTCCACTAACAAGTACCACACTCCTCCTAATGTTCCAACAAGATTAATTACCGTCATCATAAGACATTAATAAATAGAATCTTCAATAATGTTTAGTTTTACAGTAAGAAATATACTATCATCAAAATCATTTATACCAGTTTCAAATAATTTAAGGTAAAGCTTGTGCACGTGTTTATGATATACAGGTGAGGCCTGTGGCTTAATGATCTGGACATCGCTTTGCCAGAAGAGATAAAGATGAGATGATGGTAATATTATCACAAACAAGATTCTTATAGAAGGTGACAAGTTGGAATAACAGCAATGCTCACTATGAGCAGGAGTAAAATGAAAGGACATGGGTGGAAACTAAACACCTAGAATAGAGATGAATGGAGTCATTATCAGTCTACGAATAGTGAGCTAGATTGGGAGGTAGTTGAGGTAGGTGGGGTTAGCACATACTGTACATGGTATCAAGATTAAGTATGTTATGAAGAAAAGGGGCAGGAATGATTGCAATTGCATAGTGGTTTAAAGTGGCCCTACAAGCACATATTAGAGAGTGCATAGGATTAAGTTATGACAGTCATGGGGTTTATATATATGTGTGTGTCAACTAGTGTCGAGTGCATGCACAAGCATATCATTAAGACAGATGTAAGCCATTCTGAAGTACACACAAATGATGCGATTCATCCGAGACTAATAACCAATCACACACTATCACGTTTGGCTAAATTAATTTTTCACTCACAAATACTGGCTTTCCACCCCCCCCCCCGCCATTTCCATGTACTGTACTGTATTTCACCATACAATGCTAGGCCTAATCACAGCCAAGAACTTCTCAGTGACTAAAAGCTCCAAGGTTTGGATTTAATTTTTTTTAATCACTGCTCAACTATTTCCACTTTGTTAAACAAAATTTTAAGGTACCAAAGTCAATCAAACCTAACAGACTACAAAATTGGGTTTTACCTTCAGGCTGCAAGCTTGACTGTGGCTTTCTTGCCGTACTAAATGATTGATAGCCTAGATTTACTGCTTTCTTCGAATGTCCCCTCAGACCGTGCATCTTTCTCTGCCATATGGCAGTACATTCCGTCTCCATGTTTCAAATTACGTCAATGATATATTAAATATTTTAAAATCTATAATATTTTAATACCTTACAATGGCAATGTACATCTGTTTATCCGAGTTTGTGAATATATTTGTGTGTGCAGTTGTGTACGTGCTCGTTTTTAGAGTTAGTATTTCTTAAAATTACAATAATAAAGCATCTCTTATCTTGAAATGAAAAATATACATCAATATAAACTTAATTACATACTGCCCATTATTCACTGAGACAATTATATATATTTTCCTTCAAAATGCAGTTGGGATAGAAATCTGTATCAAAGACTATATACACATACACGCACATCTATAAGAGTTCAGAAATTATTCCACATCACACAAGTTTATTAATGTACCACATTATAATCAAATCAATGCTTCTGTAACGAGTTCTCACTAGAAACTCACGACTTTCCTGAAAAATGTATTTTTTACCAAGAACGTGTTCTGCACTGCATATATTTGTTTCTTATTGACTCGTCAAAGATTTCTGATTTGCATGTCGTCAGCACCATTGAGGTTGCACCTCTTATTGCCTCATTTGTCATTTATGGCTGTTACTACGCTCCCTTTGTTTATTTATCTCTATGTCACTGTGGCTCATTTTTGTTACTTAGGAAGTCACTTGTTAGCACCAGTGATCATGTTCACCTAATATCACCACCATCACTGCCATCATTGTTTCTCAATGTCATTAACACCACTATGAATTATGTTTACTTATCTCCCACCCCCCAACACACCACTATCTGCAGCCACACTCTAGCACTACCATGTCGTCGTAGTCGTACTTGAATGTTGTGATGCCGTTCTCCAAGTAAAGAAGGGAGATGGGACCCAGGAGGGTGGGGACGCAGCAGGCCCGGGAGGTGCGGTCTGGATGCAGAGAGTGAACCAGGTTCTGCACCACGGCGTGTTTGGTCGGGCTCAGGTGGGAGGCCAGGGGATAGTTGCACTTTCCGCTGCACTGATTAGCCTGTTTAGGAAGAGTTCAGTTACAAGAATGTCTTGGGTGAAAGTTTAGAAAGATGTTATGGACCATTGAACACATCCACAAGGGCCGTGACGAGGATTCGAACCTGCGTCCGGGAGCATCCCAGACACTGCCTTAATCAACTAAGCTACGACAGGGTTAAAAAAAAAAAAAAAAAAAAAGTCGTAGCTCAGTCGATTAAGGCAGTGTCTGGGATGCTCCCGGACGCAGGTTCGAATCCTCATCACGGCCCTTGTGGATTTGTTCATTGGATACATCACGTTAGTGTGATCTGTGTGTGTGTTATGGACCATATTTTGTCAATTGTTGTCTTAGCTGTACCTGGTGCAACATTCTGGTGAAATACTGTATTCAAATATTATTAGCGTCATCACTAATTGTTAATATCTGTATATTTGTTATTTATATTATTAGTTTAATGCTAATACTCTCTATTAGTTATATTTTAGTTTAATATTTATTAGTTTAATACTCTCCTGAGACTGATGGATGCCTACTACTACTATTTGTATCAAATCAATAAGGTATTGATCTTTTTAATTTAAACATTTAAACCAATACTGTTTTCTGATAAGAAAAGTGGATTCTGTGGATGGAAATTAAAGGAAACTAGAGAAGAAAGGCAGTTTGACGAGTAAAATATTTGTGAAAAGGCATAAAAAAACAGTGGACCATGAATACGACACTTCCTCAAAGATTATATAAACATTTTACAGATAACAAATTTACTTTGGAAAAAAGTTACAAAAATGTAAGGAGACTGGTGGAAAAGTTACTGGGATTAATGATACATATAGGAACATGAAACTCCGGTGAATAAGGAAATAGATGCATTTGGATTAAGTATTTTTAAAAGTTTATACTGCATGTGAAACTGATGAAAGATACAAATATAAACATGCTTGGTTTTGCTGGTGTGGGAAGAATGCAGGAAGTTTCTTGATGGAAGATACAAGTACACAAGTGCAAATGCTGAAATATGGGAAAGCTGCATGAATTGATCATGTATATGCAGAAACAATTATATACAGTGGAAGGTTGAGCACTGAATGAGTATGGAACATTTGAAAACATGGATAAGTTACTCTGTACCGGATAACTAAAAGAAGAAGTCATGATTGTACCTAAAACGTGAAGCGTGTATGTTACAGCATAAAAGTTATTGATAGACATTTCTCTGTGTAGTGTGTAAAATAGTGAGGAGGACGATGATGATGACAGGTTAAGGATGAACAAAATGGACACTAGTTACAGGGATTAACCCCTGTACCTGGATGAAAATGACTGGTGTGCAATGAGAACTAAAAAATTAAGAAAGTCAGAGCTGTACATATGGGGAATCCGAGATGCATTTTTGGTGTTAGGAAAAAAAAAACAAAAGCCAAATAAATGTCATGGAAAGATGCAGAGAAACTAAAGTCAGTAGATCATAAAACTTAAGAGTATATTTAAATTGTTTGGTCATATTGAATATATGAACATCAGGATTAAAATAAACTTGTTGGTTAGCAAGTTAGTATGACCTTAAAAATCCTCTTGAGATTAAGCCTCAAGTCTACAACCATAAACTGTTACTTGAGAAAGTTTGTGACCTCGACGAAACACTTAGTTAAGCCGTTCTGAACTACACAAGGTGTTCATCTTAAATATTGTGAACTATAATAATAATAAAATAAAAATTAATATAGTTTTAATATTTTTACATTAATACTGTATTAGCTTTCTTACTGTTACTATTATATTCAGTGTTTGTTTATTTTAATCATCAGCATCATCAAAGTTGCTGTAAAACACTTGTGGCAAATACCAGGGCAAATGGTATTTGCCCTGGTATTTTTGGCAAATGGTATTTTGCCCTGGTTTTATACCTCATATGAGGGCGGGGCGATGATCCACGTGTCCCAGCCGATGTCCTTGAAATCCACCCTCAGTGGCTTCTTCTTACACCCGTTCTTTGCTTTCCTCTTGCGTGCCCTGCGCCCTTTGGCACGACCTACAAGGATACCAAGCATTGTGGTGAACTGAACCTTGTTTAGTGGAGATTTAGTGAACAGTTCTATATACATCTGTAGCAAACAGAATAACTGAAAGACTGGCCCTACTGCCATTCTATTCTATGAGGTCGAGAAAAGACAAATCCGATAAGAGGCTGTCCTCTATACAGTAACAATTCTGCATAAATATTATGGCAACAGTATATGTGGTATATGCAGTATAGTGTTACCTAAAATAAACTGGAAACAATGTGGCAGGAACAAGTACTGGTTATGCCTGTGTAACTACCAGTGATGGAAAATAAGTAACACAAACTAATAACTGCCCGATTGGACAACCGAGCTTAAAGAGCACATTATATATAAACAGATCAATAGGTAATAAAGAGATTGCATACATATAAGAAAAGGAGATGAAGCTCTGGGCCAGCGAAGGTGCAGCACTAACCTTACCTCCGAACGGATTTTGAGCTTGTGTGGGGAGTCCAGGAACATCCAGCTCCCCCTCCCAGATCACATTGCTTTCCTCTTCCTGCAGCTCTGCTACATTCCTTCGTGATCTTAATCTCTCAGGGTCTCCTATTGCCCGCCGTCTCCTTCGCCTCTATAAATGACAAGACAAAAACTTGAAGAAAACACTAGTACAGTATCACTATCAAGTGTTTCTTCCAACTGTATCTAAAGTCTATGTACCGAGTGGAAGTTGAGATGTCATTTGATACCGATTTGTCCTGTACCTTTTACTTTTGTGTTTATTGTATTCCCAAGCATCAGCCTCGTCCCTTAATTTTTCCTACTAGTCATTACCTGCCTGACTTGCATCCGATGACATTTTCGTATGTGAAGTAATTCTCTTGCTGTTTATTCTTTAAATTAGGCACAATCTTTGTATTCCCTTATTTGTTAATGCAGTTAATCAACACGAGTCCCTCAACTGGAATCCATAACCTCTCTTATGGATTCCTATAACCAAACATTTCCTTACCTACCACACACAGGAACCCTTTATCTCCTCTAACCCTCCACCCCCCAACACAAGCCCCCCACACACACACATTATAATCACAATACCCGCTCAATTGCCCCAAACTCGGCTAATGTTACCTGCCACAAAAGTGCACATGTCCCTTTTCATGCTGAAGTTCCCATTCACTTGCTACACAGACTTCACATCAACCTACTTACCCCAGATTCGCCCCTTGTCAAACACACAGCCAACCCTCCACAAAGTTCTAGCTGCTCACCTTGTGCTCTGGATAGTCCTCATACTCGTGGGAGATCATGAGGTCAAGCTCCTTGCGGGCCTGATGCCGGTGCCTGGTGGAGGAGTAGAGGAGGAGGAGGGGCTCGCTGTCTGTGCGGGGCGCTGTCGCCACGTCCATGTCCCCACCTTCCCCGACAGTCGAGAACACCGATTCTATGTGAATCTGTGTGCACAATACCAGTTATTAGCGAGGTCACCAGTTTATGAGATGGCCTTTATTTACACTGTTTTTTAAAAATGGTTCAGTGAATACAGAATATCCTCGGAGGTGTTTGAACTGACGTCAGGAAAATGTCTGAAGCGTTTGGAGGGAAGCTGTTCATAAATATTTAAGAATTTGTTTTGATAGACAAAGTGACAAGTTGGTATCTTGTCCCTTTATCCATCAATATCTATACATCACAAATATGCGTGTCGCTTTGGACAAATCTTAAACCATAATAATTTTAGACGCTGAGGGCTTGCAGTGCTTTTGAAAGGTAAATCAAATAATTAATTTTTGATTTGATAATAAACATGATGGTAAATTCTGAAACCTTTTGTAATAACTACAAATCTGTAGTACTGTGGAAGGGTGAGTACTGATGGAATTATAATATTTAGTACTGGGCGAGGCTGAAGTACAAAGCTCATTGGATAAACATGAATCAGTACAGTACTGCAGATTGCATGACAAAATTTTTAATAAGGAGAGTACTGCGATATGGAATTTAAATATTTCTCAACATGTGTTACTAAATAAAATAAAATTAAATATACGGAAAAGGGAAAAATGAAGGTGTATGGTGACCTTAGAAAAGGGAAAAAAGGAAGGAAGGAAGGAATTATCAGGGGGAAAGCGCCAAGCCATTACGGCTATATAGTACTTGGAAGGGGGTCAGGATAAGGATTTGGGATGGGACGGGGGAAGGAATGGTGTCCAACCACTTGGACGGTCGAGGATTGAACGCCGTCCAGCATGAAGCGAGACCGTCGCTCTACCGTCCAGCCCAAGTGGTTAAGGGAAAAAGGAATGAAGGTGTATGGTGAGCTTGGAAAACAGGCAATGACCGAGGGAGAGGCGGAGAGAAAATGTGTGTGTGTTGGTACCTGCAACAGTTGCGGGGCGGAGGGGTGAGCCATCCAGTACTTGACGGCAGAGGTGACGTCGAACGTCTCCCAGGCATTCTGCAGCTCGTAGATGTCTCTCTCGCACACAGTGACCTGCACTCCTCCCCTGCTGGCGCCCAGGCCGCCCCCGCCACTCTCCGTGTCGCTCACCACCAGCCCCTGCGGCGTAATGTCGTCCAGCGTGATGCCTCGCTCCGTCTCGATCACCAGACGGACCCGACGCTCCACACCTACACCAAAGAGATACTTTTTCAGTAACTGGGGAAATACTAGAACACCAAACAAATGCTTAGTTCATTGCATATACAGTTTAGCTTAGCCAGTTTGCTTTTGCTGACAGCTGAGTGGACATTTTTTATTGTTGCCCCCATACAGTTTATTGTGCACCCCATACTCATCCTGTGAGCGGTAGCGCAAAAGCATTACAGAGGGCACAAAAGGTCTTATCAGACCTCATCTTAGATTATTTCATAAACAAGTGGACAGCGTAGTCCTGAGATTCCGGGTTCATTTCCCGGTGGAGGCGGAAACAAATGGGCAGAGTTTCTTTCACCCCTGATGCGCCTGTTCACCTAACAGTAAATAGGTACTTGAGAGTTACACAGCTGCTACGGGCTGCTTCCTGGGGATATGTAACAAAAAGGAGGCCTGGCCGAGGACCGGGCCGCAGGGACGCTAAGCCCCGAAATCATCTCAAGATAAGAAGATCACTGGGACCAGTTCCTCAACTCATTGTGACTAGCCACCTTTCCGCTATCGCCCACAGGTACGAGTTCCTAATATATTAATTAAACCGACTCCCGCAGGTAAGGAAACTCGCGCAGACATCTGGTCCTGCTCGGAAATCGAACTTGGGGTCATCCTTTTGTGAGTAAGTGTGTAACTACTGTGCCACAGATCAATTGTATATCCTAAGTTCAAATCGCGAACTTTCCTCCATCTTCTTCAGACAATGCCCAGGACCCACATTTTGTCATGTGAATCTATATTTACAACCGCAAAGACTGAGAAATGAAGTCCAGCTGGGCCAGATTCACGAAAGCACTTACGCAAGAACTTACGAATGTGTACATTTTTCCTCAATCTTTGACGCCTTTGATTACATTTATTAAACAGTTTACAAGCATCAAAACTTCCCATTCAACTGTTATTGTTATAAACAGCCTCCTGGTGCTTCGGAGCTCATTAACTGTTTAATAATTGTAAACAAAGCCGCCAAACATTGAGAAAAGATGTACAGGTTCGTAAGTGCTTGCATAACTGCTTCGTGAATCTGGCCCCTCAGAAGACACCCGTACGAATTTCAGGTTTTCTCACCAATATAAGCGTACTGGTCCCGGGTAATGAGGGCGTAGAGCCTGAGGGAGGCGGAGGTGACCCTCTCCCGGCGGGGGACAGTCACGTTGAAGAGCAGCGTGTGTACACGGACCCCGCTCCCTCTTGCTGCGTCGCCTCTACCTTCCACACTCGCCTCTCCTTCCTTGTGTGATGACTCTGTAAAGCACAAGTTGTAGCAATGACGTGGTTGGGTTTGAACTGACGGTGGAACGAGCTATATAATAATTTACCATGAAATGGTAAAAGAGGCCACGACGACCTTAACATTCACAAAGATTACCCTTCAAAGTCTTTGAAGGGTAAATTGTAATCCTCTATCATGTCACCACTAACTCTTTTTCCTTTCCAATAAATGCAATTTAAGCTTTGTTAACCTTTTTTCAAAGTCTCTGAAGGGTAAACCAAGGGATTTAATCAAAGGGGTAAATCAAAAGGGGTTCCAAGACTCGGGGCTCTTCTAAATAAACACGGATATAAATCTATAAATCCAATGGCTAGCATATAATCACGGTACAGCTACTCTTAATTGTATGTCTCATTGAATATGACCGCATATTCTGTATTTACTATCTTCTGATTTAGGGCTTCTATCCCTCTATTTTCCTAGCATCAGGGCTTAGCTGAAGGAGGAGTTCACCAAAACTCATTTTCGTATTTCAAGGTGAAGAAAAAGGTGAATTACTATAGAACGTATTACACTTATTTATACAATTTGCACAACGTTTCGAACCTCCATGGTTCATTCTCAAGTGAAGAGAAATTACAAAACTCGTTGATTTATACCTGTACGGGGTCAGGTGATAAGACAAGTACAATAAAGGTAAAAACAAGGGGGATACATAGGGGATAAATGGGGACGATGCACATACAAAGATTAATCAGGTGTAATTGGCCTGTTATGTATAGAGCACATTAGTGAATACATGTCATGGAGTTCTGTACTGGCCTAATGCTGTGACAGGAGGGAAGTAGGCAGTACTCTAGGTAGCGAGCACCAATTTCTTAAAAACTAAACATTAGCTCAGAATGAAGTAGCTCTTATTATATTTGGATATCAGGACATTATTATAACTCCACAAACTTACACAATACATTCACCAGCAACATGTAGTGTAGTAGTACAGTCTTTTTACAACCTAGCGGGCCTGGGTTCGAACCCTGGGCAGGATGTATCCCACCCTGCTGGACAGTGGAGCGACCGTGTTGCTTCCTGCAGGTCGGCTTTCAATCCACGACCAGCCCGTCGTCTATGGTTACCAACGTCAAGAAACTGTCGTACTAAAGTGCCCTTATTCTACTCTAGTAGAGGACCCAAAACAGAAAACAAGGTATGTCAGATTGGCGAGCCGCTACCATTTTCTAGTACGACAATTTTTGACTTGGGTACAATATACATCAAAATACGATTGGGAGGACGGGTTGCCCCGACCGCCCAAGTGGTTGGACACCATTCCTTTCCCGCGCCCCATCCCAAATCCTTATCCCTTTCAAGTGCTATATAGTCGTAATGGCTTTACGATTTCTCTTGATAGTTCCTTTCCTACATAATATCTTTGTACATCATCATAAAACCAAAATCAATTATAAATAAAAAAATGGAATACTACAATATTTATTCATACCTTATATCCCATTTTCTGATTTTCCTGCATTCCCAATCCTATTTGCGTGTGTTTCGATTGTTTCAAGCGTGGGTTGGACATGTATATGAGTGGGATTGGGTGGTTATAAATAGGAGCTGCCTCGTATGGGCCAATAGGCCTTCTGCATTTACCTTGTTCTTATGTTCTTATGTTGTTCTTATTTACGTCTAATTGTCATGCCTGTCAGTCCTATGGACACCCAAGTCCATAGTCCGACTGCTGAGCATCGCCTTTTTTCTGCAACCCGTTTTAAAGCTAGGGTTCATTCCCTCCAGCGGTCAACCCCAAAGACGCATTCATAAATTTTAACATTCTGCTCATTCAAAATTATTAACTTATAACAGAAAATTCCTTTGATATATATCAGCATACTGTGCACATTTAGCCAATGGTTAGGTTAGGTGTATAGGTTCTGTTGGCGATTATTTGTAGTATGTGGGTGACGCATTTACAATGTTCGGCTTCGAACAGAGGTCGTCAGCTAAGCTCTTGTTGGAGAAGTGTTCGAACGTAATCAGTTGTGAGGCGTGTGTAAACCGTTTTCATTCATAAACAGGGAGTTTGGCGGGTGCATGGAATCACTTTTGGGTCTTTGTTTGGAGGACGGGCTGCTGGATGGAATGGACTTGAGTCGAGGACGGGTTGTGTTTGATTGATTGATGAAGATTAAGCCACCTTAAAGGTGGCACGGGCATGAATAGTCCGTAAGTGGTGGCCCTTTTGAGCCATTACCAGTATCAAGAGCTGATTCTGGAGATCTGTGGAGGTGCGACTGCACCCTGCGTGACGGGAGATGTCTCCCGTGGGTTGTGTTTGATTGATTGATTGATAAAGATTAAGCCACCCAAGAGGTGGCACGGGCATGAATAGCCCGTAAGTGGTGGCCCTTTTGAGCCATTACCAGTATCAAGAGCTGATACTGGAGATCTGTGGAGGCGCAACTGCACCCTGCGTGACGGGAGAGGTCTCCCGGGGTTGTGTTTGGAGGACGGGCTCTTATATACGACCCCCAACCCGTCCTCAGACTATGCTATCCAGCGGTCGACCCCCAAAGATGCATTCATCAATTTTAACATTCTGTTCATTCAAAGCAGAATTTTTCTCAAATATAAATTAATATTATTATATATTAGCATTATAGTGCATATTTAGGCACTGGTTAGGTTATGTGTAGGTTCTGTTGGCGATTATTTGTAGTACGTGGGTGAAGCATTTACAGCATTCCATGGCGGGGGCATGGAATGGACTTTGGGCCCTTGTTTATGATGACTGGCTGCACTATCAGGTATTCCTGGGACAAGGCAACCCGGAGTGAAAGGCATGTTGGTTGACGCGCAGTATATATCTGAATCCATTGCTACGGTCAGACCAAAATAATGTGTTCCTCTGAACGCTGCCCGTTCATGAACATCGGCCAAATTCTCTTTAATCCAGCCGTTATTTCCCTGCTCATGAATGAAAAGCACTTTACACGTGACAGATGATTACGTTCACACACACACACACACACACACACACACACACACAAACACACACACAAACACACACATAAACACACACACACACACACACGCTATTTTTGTAAATCTAGTTTATTTTAAATAAAGGAAAAGAAGGTAGTTATTAAACTGTGTACATCTCTGGTGCGCCCTGGATTACTATATCCAAGCATAGACCTCATCTTCAAAAAGACAGCTGTACTGAATTAAGTTCAATACCGGCGACAATTTCTTATATTATTATTTTCCTCTAGGATACCTTTGACAAGCCGCCTGCTTCCTGTCCTCAGAGGCCACTAGTGTTAGTTGCCATCATGTAAATAACATGACAACTGCATTTCTTCATATACATACTACAATAAAACTAATAAAGACAGTTACAAGGTCAAAATTAAATAAAATAAGGCACTAAAATATTTACAAAGGGCCACACCAACAAAACTAACACCAGCAACAATATAAAACACATATGTCAGTCTGAGAGTGCGCAGGAGTGAAGGAGGACTGTCAGGGAGAGAGCAGAGTGTCATTCAGTGTTGGATACGGTGAGGCAGCTGTCACTCTGCTGTCTGGGAGCTGTCAGTCACCTGCATGATGAGGCGTCTTGCATACCAACGCCACCCACCACCACAGCCATCCACTTGCATCAAGCCATCCACCACCAACACCACCACCAGACCTGCATAAAGCGAAACCGTCGCTCTACCGTCCAGCCCAAGTGATTGGGCCCCTAACACCGACTGAATAAATGCGAGGAATTCAAAAAATCAATACTAGCTTCACTATCAACACACACACATCGCAGACAATACTAACAGTTGCATTGGCCAGGCACCAACAGCAACAGTTTCGTCGACTAGGAAACGCCAAACACTTTATTTACTCACTGACTTCGGTTTCACAGATTGTCATATTATAATATAAACTATCCGAATCCTTCATATTATATTTAGATGTTGTCATAATGATCACTTATAGTCATCACCGACACTCATTGTCAGGATTCAACATTACTCACCGTATACAGTCACCCCTAAACGTACACAGTACCGTGACCCCCGCACCATTGACTGTGTATAAGGATTGGTCAGTCCTGGTGTACATTTGAGGGTGATTCTCGACATCATGGGTTCGAAATCTGGTCGGGTGATATAGAGTTGTCGGTGATTATTAATAATATAATAGTGATTGTTATATAAATCTTCTTNAATCAACTCGGATGTTGGTCTTTGCATTTGCTACTGGAGATTTTCTTCTGTTAGACATGAATGATAAAGTGCTGTTGTGCACTCGCTCAATATCTCAAAACAGGTATGGGTCTAAAGATTAGTATGCAAAGTAGTGACTTTGTAACTTATAGTTTATTTGGGAATGGAAAAAGTACTCTTGATGCATACTTTAAGGGGCATTCATCGCTTGCACTCTGTGATTTGCTTACTGCTTATAATGTCTACACTTCAGTTTAGGCTTATGATTAAAGAAAGAAACGAATGTAAGCAATTTGAGAGACTGTTTGAGGTGATAAAGCCCAGCTAATTTGCTCATCATGTTGTGTAACTCTTAATGAATGTGGCCTCTATGATAGTTCTAAGATTGATATTTTAAAGCCAATTGTTTTATGTTATAATGTATACTTTGCTTGCAGACCATCACTAGTGTGTCAGTGAACTCGAGTGGTGATTGGTAGCACTTGGAGTGTCTTCTCTTGGACAGCTTGTAGTCTGGGAATGGCAGAGTGAATCCTATGTTCTTAAGCAACAGGTAAAATCCTATTTAATAGTTATCCATATATATTACAGAAAATGGATCAGAGAATAACATGGCAATATATAAGTACTGTACTGTGCATTTAGATAAGTCAGCCCTCTGTGTTTACCCTTTCAAAGGTATTTTAAAATTTTGACTGTGATCTTCAAAATTCTGGGTTTCCTTTGTATCTTAAAAATACTGTATACTGTATTTCCTTCCATCTGTCAGGCTGGAAGTATCCATGTACTGTACTATGATATCAAAGGCATCTGTTATATTATGGCACCTGTTCGACATATGATTTATTTGACATTCCTGAGTTCAGTCATTTTTGTTTAATGTTTACCTTATAGGCCTGATGATGAGATAGTTACTGTTACTGCTGTAATAGTTAGTTACTGCTCTGCAGTAACTACAGGAGCAGTTTACTGCTCTGTAGTTTTATAATATCTGCCTCTGGGCATTGAGATTCACTTTACCTTAAATCTGGGTAGCCTAAAATTATTTTATTTCTGCTCACTTTTCTTTCTAGTATGATACATTAATGATGGAAATGTAAATATAATTCTAGTAGAGTTTACCAACCTGGTGGTAGTTATGCATTTATTTTCATTATCTTCATGTGTGATAGGATGCAACTGCATATGTTACTTGGTAAATGGCTTGATCAGATCAAGACTTTCTTTAAGATATAGACAACTGAATAGTCTTCATGAACTTGTTGTTATACATCTGTAGCTTATACATAAAGCAAGCACAATTAAACTTTACTGAGCAATTACATTATTTGCTTCCTTTGGTGAGATCCACTGTGCTATATAAACAGGATCATGCATAGTCAGGGAGGGCAACATTCAGGCAGGGGTCTTTTCAAATGTGTCTGCAGGGTCAGTGAAGTGTCTGTAAGTTGGTGAGGAGGCTGGAAGGGAAGGGAAGGGAATTGTCGGGAAAGCGCCAAGCCATTACGACTATATAGCACTGGGATAGGGTCAGGATAAGGATTTGGAATGGGTTAGGGAGGGAAGGAATGATGCCCAACCACTTAGACGGTCGGGGATTGAACGCCAACCTGCATGGAACGAGACCGTCGCTCTACCGTCCAGCCCAAGTGGTTGGACTGTAAGTTGGTGAAGCAAAGCTTACACCAACCTGGAAAGAGTAGTTGATGTACATTCACGAATACTCAAAGCGCTTCGGGTATCCACCCCATGAGAGGAACCAGCCACACTAGCCTGACATTGGCTAATGTCTAAAAGGATGACCAGGCTTCCAAAAGCACCTTTGTATCTCGCCATCAAGAAACAAGTGAAGGGTGGAATGCAAACAAAGAATGGTCAAGCAAACTCCGGGAACTAAATCATGAGCCTTGCTCATGGTAAAGAAGTCTGCTACTGCATGCGTATGTAATTACTTAGCATGTGTGTGTGGGGGGGGGGGGGATGGGGTGCGTATGTGCCACCTAGTGGCAGTTAAAGCAGGCATCCAAGCAGGCCAACAAGTAGTTAATGGACTTCTCCCTCGGTGGTCACTTGTGACATCAAGGGAGAGTTTGGAAGGGATTTGAGTTTGTGAATAAATCACAGTTAGTCATTTTGAGCTTGTTTGACTGTTCTCTGGGGGTGCTGGGGCAGATATGCCATCCTGCCTAACAGTATGATCTTGTTCATCAGACACAGTTGGATCTTACTTGAGGATGCAGTATAATAAGATTGATCAGAATTAGGCTGTTTTGATATAAATAATAATTGTCTTTTTTTTTAACCCATTAATCATAAAGGTGTGTAATGAACATGGCTTTTTCTTTGCTTTGTCAGGGCCACTTCAACAACATGAGAGTTGTGATCTACTCTCCGGATGGCCAGAATCTTGCAACTGGTGGCGAGGATGGCAAGGTTAATATTTGTTCTTTTTGTATTGTTAAATGTCATGTCCAGTTTCTTACAAATATTAGCTGTCTTAACATGACCCCTCTCAGTAACTGCCCTAGTGAGAGCCATGGTTTCACACAGATGACTGCCAGCATGTCAGGCTCTGATTGAATTTGAACCCTACCATGACAAAGAACGTTTTAGATGGTCTTGTCACAAATGAATAAGAGACACAGTGAGAGTACTCTCACTCCATTACCGCTAAAAACACTTGATATAATACCAAAGAGCAGAAGAAATCTTTCAAACACTGCTTAGAATTTCTGTAATGTACCGAGGAAGCTAGTGTCATCGGTGTGCCACCAGGTGGAAGTCGGGTCACAACTTCAGGGTTGGGAGATACAGCAAATCCTCGCTCTGGAATCCATTCGCTGAGGCACCAGCTCTGTTGAGGCAGGGCATCTGGGGCTGTAGTTTTTTTTTCATGGCGAGATTACCAGTCATTGGCGTGTCTGATTACGCTTCCTGCTTCAGCTAGGATTGAGAGTACAGCACAGTGCTGTACTGCTGTCTCCCTTTCTCTGTCACATGGCAAGACTACAATATTAGCAAAGTTCCTCATCACTGTGGGGTACAGATTGACAAGAGCTGCTGTAGCTGTGACCTGGGTGAACAATGGCAATTGCCTCGGTAAGGAGTGAATCGGTTCTCTAAACCCCTTTTTCTTTCCATCTTTTGATGGTTAGCAGTTATTGATGTTACAGTGTTTCCATCACATTATTAACAACTCCTAGTCACCACCCTTTATTATGATTTTCATATTAGCATATTTATTAAATAAATAATTTACAATCATAGAGTAACGTGTGAAAATTAATTTACTAAAATATGCATGTTAGTAATCCAGTTAGTCTTATAAGACTTTAGAACCAATAATATAAATGAGTAATATATTTTTGATTAGTACAGCATCATTTTCAAGTTTATGCAGTTTTGATGAGCTTAATTCTAGTACAAGTTTGAT
>WNGS01161107.1:11831095-11852073 GCA_020271785.1 Procambarus virginalis
AATTAATTTACTAAAATATGCATGTTAGTAATCCAGTTAGTCTTATAAGACTTTAGAACCAATAATATAAATGAGTAATATATTTTTGATTAGTACAGCATCATTTTCAAGTTTATGCAGTTTTGATGAGCTTAATTCTAGTACAAGTTTGATTTTAAAGCTGATAGAGGTTTATTTCACCAGGTTAAACTGTGGTCGACGCAGTCTTCCTTTTGTTTTGTGACCTTCTCTGAACACACCGCAGCAGTGACAGGTCTCACGTTTACTCAGAGCGGTCGAGCAATTCTCTCTTCCTCGCACGATGGTAAATATTTATGTTCTCTCCCTATTGAACATGTTTAAGAGAATTAATAAGCATCTCCTTAAAATGTTAGATTTTTAATTACAGTGCAACCTTTTAATTCAAGTTCAGGTATAACTAATAATATCAAAGTTTAATCCATTTACTTGATCTGAGTACAAAGGTTGCATCAGGTTTTTTGTAGATTTGAAAACCATATATATATACTTGATGCTGGATTACTGCACTATTGTTTTGAACGTTATTGTTCCTGCAGTCTGTTAAAAATAAATAGAGTAGTCTAGGTAAGTGAATCCTCCTATGGATTTTGTGTATCTTGAGATTTAATCTAAATTTTGTGTAATTGGCTTGCGCATACCTGGGACAAGTGATAATGTTGGATTAAGTTGGATTGTGAGGGTGTGTGTTCTGATGTTTTAATGTGTGCTTTTACATGAATCTGTAGAATAATTCATCCCAATTCTTAATGCCTTCCAAATTTTTGGTTGGTGTATTGGTGTTATCATGGTAAACTGTTTTGTGTTTCTATTGATGTAAGATATCAGCAAAACTTTGTCTAACTCATATTTTATGTTACAAATTTAAGCAAAGTGTTAGATAACCATAAGGAATCTTTCAAGTAATATTTCTTTTCTATTTGATTTGTTTTGTCAGTTTGTGTGATATCTTTATAAGGCTTCATTGCATACACTTATTAATACTGGAAGCATTTTATGTATGATCAGAAAATTAAGTTTCATACTGAAAATGGGCAGTCCAGCTTCCCAGGAGCTATTTTCCATTTAATTTTAACAAAATTCATTCTCTCTTCCTCCCATAGTAATGTCCACTCAGTCCCATTAAAAACAAAACTTAACACCCAGCACTTGCCCACACACCCACCACACTTCTCAATCACATACAATATGCACCCCACAACCTTCAAGTCGCATTCCTTCCCACATTATAGCAAACATCTGCCTGCCTTGCATCCACTATCCTCCCACCCCAGACCTTGCCACACGCGGGCCCAAATAATTTTTATAATGTTGAGTTCATCTACAAAACTCATAATTTGATTGACTGTGATTAGAGCCATATTAATAGTTACCACTCATATCCTAATATTTCTGATGCTCTAAGGTCCCATTTCACTGAGCAAAATTTTAATTTTGCTTGGTGAAATTAAATATAATTAATCCTACCAAAGATTCGCCAAATCGAGGTTCATTAAATCACAATTCCACTGCTGTGTACTTATAAGCTAACTAGAATTAAAGCTGCTGGTATATATTGTTTTGAGAGGGGGTCTTAAAATGGTTTACTCATAAATCGACATCATACAGTACTTTATTGATATATTTTCAGGCACTGTGCGAGCATTGACCTAACTCGGTATAGAAACTTCAAGACACTGACCTCACCTCGACCAACACAGTTCTCTTGTGTTACTGTTGACTGCAGTGGAGAATTGGTGGCTGCAGGTGGCCAAGACAGTCATGACGTTTATCTCTGGTCTTTGCAAACAGGCAGGTTATTAGAGGTAAATAATGTTTTACGGCTTTTGACTGGGGATTGTCTGTAAAAGGCAAGTTTAAAAAAGGACAAAGTTCCCAGTTTGATGTTTCTTCTGTTAATTTGTTGTTTCAAAAATTTTGCTTTAATCTAAATACAGTATTAACCTATCTGTTACTCTTGATCTGTTATATTGTTCATGCATGTGTCCCTATGGTATATTTGTGAGTATACAGTATATATGTTACAGTTGTGCATGTATAGATATACTACATGTGTGAGTATGGGTATATGGTCTGATGTAGGTGTGGATATATGGTGTGATGTGGGTGTGGGTATATGGTGTGATGTGGGTACACGTATAGTTTGTGTTGAGTGCTGTAGACACAACCACATAAACACAATATCAGTTTCCAGTACTATGTTATACTTGCTCTTGAAGCTGTGAATGGAGGTTGTTATTCTCAACCTCTGTCTAAAATTCATTTCACTAGTGGATGGGCATTCGTGCATGCATGTATGGTGTGTGGATGCATGCTATGCTTGACTGACTTGATCTGCCCGATGATAAATTACCCATACTTTAATACTTTTGTTGTTTTCAAAATTTATTAGGTAATAATATATATATATGTATGTATAAACATGGTGTTAATTTATGCAGGAAATTTAGAGAGTGTCGCATTTCCTATTTCCCTACCAGTTCTTGTTCAGAAAATAATGCTTTGGTAGTAGTCCTGTTAACTATGAGATAACAGCACTTTACTATTTTTTTTAATATACAGGTACTGAGTGGTCACCAGGGGCCGGTGGTAAGTGTACAGTTTTCCTCTCAGCCTGGCAGCACTATGATGGCATCGACAGGGTGGGACGGCACCGTCAAGGTTTGGAATGCCATTGACAGCACCACAGCCAAAGAAACTATTGCATTATCATCAGATGGTAAGACTTTTAGGTACAGATGCTGCTTGTTTGTAAATATATTTCTACTTCATCCAAGGAAATTGTTTCACTTGTATGATACTCTGCTAAACCTTTTTTGATTAATTTTTAAGAAATGTTTTAAGTATGTGTCTGTAATAAAGAAATGAAGATATACAGTACTGAGATTTCAATTTTCAGAAGGGCTCTACTTTCTGCACATCCATTGAAAAGTAAGACAAGTTCATAATTGTAATTGATCAATTTTATTTCACACTAGCTGTACCCGGCCACACGTTGCTGTGGCTCGGCAACGCATGTGCATTGCTGAGCCACAGCACCCTTCCCCTTGTCTCCCAGTCCTCTTCACCATTCCCCCTCCCCCGTCCCCTTGTCCTCACAACCATTCCTCACTCCCCTGTCCCTTCGTCCTCCCATCCATTCTCCACTTCCCCGTCCCCTCATCCTCCCCGCCATTTCCTCCCTCCTCCATCCCTATGTCCTCCCCACCATTCCCCCACTCCACCGTCCCCACGTCCTCCTAACCATTCCCCACTCCACCGTCCCCTCGTCCTCTCCTCCATCCCCCCCACTCCTGTCCCCTCGTCCTTCCCACATTCCCCACTCCCTCGTTCTATGCATTCCCAAATGATCTGATGTTGCCATCAGAAAATTGGGAACATCAAATGATCTGATGTTCCCATCACTGAAATATAAGCAAAACAATTAAAAACGAAATGAAAAACAATGACAAAATAAAAAAAATAAACTATACTCACGAAATGAGTGGGTATGTATGAGTTATATACCATATATTACCAAATGTATGGTAAACAACACAGCTCAATTCCAACACAATGTCACACAAAATAATTAAATCAAAATGAAAATAATTTGAAATCTTTGAAAATTCAATTTATCAATGAAATTGTAAACATTAAAATGGAATCGTAACATATTTAGTATAGCGTGAGTTGCTCGTACGTGCAACAGATGATGTTTCTTAAAAAAAATGTTTTTACCTGTCACAGGTGTGGCATCTATATAGCAGGTATATAAAAACATGCACATATTCGAATGGAACGTTGTGTCAGAATTTCAAAGCAATCGGTGAAGAACTTTGGGAGATTACAGCGTGAATTGCTCTCACATCCAACAGATGGCACTGTTTTTCAAAAAAGCATGTTTTTTCCTGTCACAGATGAGGCATGCATATAGTAGGTATATAAAAAGACCCGCCTATTCAAATGCAACGTTGTGTCAAAATTTCAGAGCAATCGGTAAAGAGGTTTTGAAGATTTCTCTCACATGAAAAACACAGTTTTTCAAAAAAGCATGTTTTTTTCGTCACAGACATGACATCAATATAGTATGTATATAAAAACCCGCTCGGATGCGAATGGAACATTGTGTGAAAATTTCAAAGCAATCGGTGAAGAACTTTTGGAGATTAGCGATTTTGAACAAACAAACATTTCCATTTTTATTTATATAGATGAGTCAGAAATTACAGGTACAGCATTGAAAGCATTTTTTAAACTGATCTTATTGTTGATCTTGACATAGGTCTTTGTGTATGTGTTCGCCCTGATGGAAAACAATTGGCTGTAGCAACGATGGATGGCCAGATTACCATGTTCAACCCATTGACTGGTGAACAGGAAGGCAATATCATTGGCAGAAATGATCTAGGAGCAGGAAAAGCCGATGCCGATAAGGTTTCTGCAAAGAAGAACCTTGAGTCAAAGTAAGAAATGCTAAAGTTATTGTATATACTTAAAGCCTTGCAAGATATGGTTATAGTTAATAATGAAGTTTTACATGCTGATCTTCCTTTTGGTGTTTACTGATTTCAATAAATTTAGATGTTTTGCCATATGAAGCATGTTTTGAGAGAAAGTTGCCAAATTATAAATTAATGTTTTTTTTTTTTTTTTTTTTCTAGAGCATTCACCAGCTTGTGCTACAGTTCAGATGGCAAGTGTATTCTAGCAGGAGGACAAAGCAAAAATGTCTGCATATACAGTATAGAAGATGAGCTCCTTATAAAGAAGTTTGAAATCACTCAAAATAGGTCATTTGATGCTATGGATGTAAGTTCATTTACCCATGTATCAATGAGAAAGGAGTGAGAATTGAACTCGAATCCCTTGGAATGCTTTAACTGTTGAAGTAAATTGTAATCACTTTCAAAGATTCTTCTCTACCCAGCTGTTTCACTGTAAACAAATCCCTGAATTACTGTTCCAGTGGCTCCTTGTTTGCTTCAAATCCCTGTATAAATTTAGATATATCTGCACTTTTGTGTTAGTGGGCACTGTTCACTTAACCCGTGAACTAACACTATGTAATACTGTAGGTTAGTAATGGTTAGTGCTTATCCAGAGCTGACCCAATGGTTCATTTAGACCGAGTATGTATTTGTGTGTGGTGAATGCTTGTTTGCTTAACAATTTATAAATTTGCATTTACTGGTTATGAGTGTTTGTATAGAATATGGAGTACATGCAAAGTCTCACCATTCACCTAGTGCATTATTACAGTATTCGACTTTTATTTTTGTATTGTACAGGAAATCATCAATCGTCGAAAGATGGCAGAAAATGGAATTAATCTTGCACTGATTGAAGACAGGGAAGATGAAAATGAGAAAGGAGTAAGCATTAAGCTTCCAGGAACCAGACATGGTGATATGGCTCGGAGAGCCTTCAGACCAGAGGTTCGCATTACCTCTCTCACATTTTCACCCACAGGTAATTGAAATTTGATTGTTTACAAATGTAGCACATGTAATTTTAATTAATCGTATAAATTTTAACTTTGTGTATAAGCTGAAAGAAACTGAAAATTTTAACCTTGTGTATAAGCTGAAAGAAACTAAATCAGGGTGAAAGAAACAGTCCATTTGTTTCCACATCCGCCAGTGATCGAACCCGGAACCTTAGGACTACGAATCCTGAGCGCTGTTATTAGTAAACTAATCATACGTCGATTGCATTCTGGTGTAATCAGGATGCAATAGAATACTAGTTTGACCTTTGGGGAACCATGATATATTTTTAAAATAAATGTATACACGGGCTTCCTGTCCCTGTCAAAATGAATGATGATTATTTTATAATTATAATTACTATAATATATATATTTACTATAATTTTTTTATTTTTTCATTTTAAAGGACAGAGTTGGGCAGCAAGTAGCAGTGAAGGACTTTTAGTGTATTCACTTGACAGAGATTGGCTATTTGATCCTCTCAACTTAGATGTCTCCAACACACCATCAGCGATTAAGAAGAAATTAAAAGAGGGAGACTACATTACAGGTAAAATGGTGCAAATTTAAGAAACTTCAAGATGAAATTTAATTTTCATTAAAAATAAAGAATTTATAAAAGTACTTACACACAGTGATAAAAATGATCTTAGGCAAGTGAAAATGGTACTTTATGGAAATATTTCCAGAGTAAATATAAAGTGGAGCGCTTGCAAGTGAAGTACAGTTCCTGTCTTCAGGTATGCTCATTGCAACACTATTTACTTCTTAACCAATTTGTAATACAGTATTTTCATTTGTGTAATAGCTTTAGGATGCATCCCTGATTGATTGGAAACTTAAAACTTGCCATTGTTAAACAGTTTTTTCCTATTTAGCCCAATTGCAACTGTATCTAGTTCTTAATTTTAGGTCTCTTAAAAAGCTCATTATATTCATTGGAAACATTGTACAGTACAATACTTATATTGCTTCTTATCAGACAGTGAACCCATAGGAAAATCATTTGTGTAATTTTATCTCAGATTCATAATAGAAGTGTGTGCCACACCCTATACAAAATACCAGTTATTAAAGCAAACCCCACACATTTTGATTATGTTTACACTTTGTAAAGTGTAAACATAATCATGAATTTGGCCTCTGGATCTGATTTCTCTTAACTATTTATAAACAAACCACTAGCACAAGCCCTCGGAGAAATGGTTTAGGTACGTGTAAGATGCCAATAAACAGCCCCACCCACAAGGACAGAAGGAAAGCAAATGCAAAACACTTCAGACAGGTTGCATTAACATTGCACATGTACAACCATTTTCTCTTAAGATGTTCAAAGCATTATAAGGGGTTAATGTGGATCCTGTTGCAGCAGTTATTACTGTACTGTGGGATGGTGATGTGGTGCAGCAGAACTTCATCACCTCTCAGTGTTCGATGTATTTAGGCTTCATTTAATTTTTGAAAATATTATGAAGAAACAGCATTCTTTGACTGTGATTTGCAGGTCTACAAGATATGTGTACATATATTCTGGGTATAATTATAATTATTTCCTATCCATAAGTTTTATGTTTTTCTTTTTCCCTTTCAGCGTTGATGATGGCTGTGCGTTTAAATATTAAGTCTTTAAAGCAGGAAGTTATAGAGACAATACCTTTATCTACAAGTAAGTACTGTACTTTACTGGGTAATTTCCTCAGAAATGCACGCATGCCGGAAAACAATTATCTGTATTTATATGTAGCATATTGCTTAGAAGTCGGAAAAATCATTGCAGGAAGCATTGCTGTCATTTACAAAAGTCAAAATGACATCCAACCTCAATGAAAAATTGAAAAATTTTCATTTGGGGCAGAATAACTCGTAGGCAAACTTGGTATATATTTACTGTATATATAGTAACTTAATTAGAAATTTATGCACATACGTTTAAATCAGCTACCTTGACTACTATCTTGGCAAGTATTCTGGTCACTTATTTAGGGAGAGGAGGGTTTTACATAAGTCACCACTGAGAAGATCATCTCGCTTCAATTTAAATTATTGAATTATGCCCCTCAAACACCCTCAGAGAGCGAAAATTAGAAGTAGCGACATCACCAATTATTACTTTATCCCTTACAGTGCAGGTCATGGCAACATTGACCTATATAATAAGCGTTGCCACAACATGATTGGAGACATCAGCAACCTCACTTTTATTCCTGGCATCCACTCACCATCTCGCTAGTTTTGTGGCAGCTAATTAAATAAGTTTTCTTTTGTCTGGGTTTTCCTTGACACTTGCAATGCACATAACTTCATCATGATGCTTGACCAGTGGTGCCAGTGCATATGTTTTTCAGGTACTTTGCAATATTGGAAATTTCCATAGGTACACAGTGTTCCTAGTTGTTATTTGGGGACTCCCAAACAGTAAGTTTGGCATAAATATATGCCACTTTGAAAAGTGACATAAGATTGTTGGGACAATGTTCCTGTGCTCAAGCATTGGTTTTTAACTATACAGACAGACGAAACCTTCTTTTGAATACTATTTGTGTGTGCACTCACAAATAATGATGTATGTAACCCTTGAGCAATGCAAGGGTGTTAAGTGTGTCTCGGTACAGGAGGGTGTTCATTGCATCTGTGTTTGCTTTATGGTGCACAAAGATTTTGCATACCACCAAGTATAACTAACCATTACTGCCATGTTTCTGGGTTTTCTTCGCTTGCATATTTTTTATAACAGTCAGGCCCACAACTGCTTTTATAACAACTGTTTGGGATTGCTTCCAGTGTAGCTTGGCTCCTCTCGAGCTCTTGGTGGTGCCTTGAGTCTCTCATCTGGGCTTAGATCTTTGTGTTAGGCTTCCCTTAATTCTGAAATTTTCAATATACTACTGTATACTGTATATATTATGAGGACCATTTAAGGTTTCTCCTTAGCATATTTGTCTGGCAGCTATCCCCCATTCATGTTTTGCTTGAAGTAACAGTTTTCTTTTCATCTATTTTTTGTTTACTCCATGGCTCTGTCCTCGTTTAACTATTGCATCTAACTTGATTGGTGTACACTGGGTGCATTTATCTTCTGACTTGGTGGTCTCTTTAGAGTTCAAATCAAATTTTTGGACCAATAATGATTTAGGTAAGAAGATGAATTTTTAATGTTTCTTCAGCTATGTCAGCAACTAGCCATTATGTTTTCTAAAAAGCTGTAAAATGAAATAAATACTGTACATTAAACATAGGACAGGAAAAGGAATGGTATTCTGCACTAGAAATACTTATATCACCTGATCTACATATCATAATGCTATGTTAAAAGAAGCAAAATCAACAGATTTGATCGTACCTCGGGTATTTCATAGCTATATATTCACTTTCCATGAGATATGTATCATTGTCTGTCCTCCATGGACAGTTAGATATGTTTCTTACCATATTATGTAGCGAGTTACTGAGTACTTAACCATGAGTGATTGAAGTGCTTTTACAATGGCAAATTCTAATTCTAATGTGTGTATACTATATATATAGTGGAACCTCATTACAATACTCAAACTTAATTGGTTCTAGAAGGCCATTTCAGTGCTGATCTGTTAGAGTACAGAATATTTTTGACATGAGGAGTAATGTAAATTGGATTAATCTATTCCAGACCACAAAAAAATGCGCACATGAATTCAATAAATAAATAAAATTAAAGCAAATTTATTCTCGCTTTACCTGCACTTAGGAGAGTTGACGGCGTATGTGGAAGGTGGTGAGGAAGAGTAGGAGAGATGTTATTGTTTGGCAGGGAACTCTCCTGCCAAACAATATCATCTCTTCTTTTATGGCAGGGGAGTCTCCTGCCATACAAACTTCAGGTAATTGTGTTTATGGGGTACCTTCTCTTATGTCTGTCTGTTTCCCACTTGACTCGCTGGATGCATTTCTTACAAGAATGCAAGCATACCAAACTTGGTAGCAAGGACATACACGTGGGCACCACTCATATTTTGCCGAGTTCTTTTTTCATCGCTATCATAGTTCAAACAAAGTTTCTATTTGGCTCTTATCTCTAACTTTCATAGGTGCCATGTTGCCTTATTTATGCTATGAATATAAAAAATATCCAAGAAAACACGAGAAAGTTTACAGAGAAATTTAGTGAGGTTGTACATCAAACAACAGCTTCTGGGAAACTGACTTGACCATTACTTGTGTTTACATTTGAGTGCTAAGAAAATGATCAACTACCTTGAGTTATCTTGAGTTATCTCGAGATGATTTCGGGGCTTTATTGTCCCCGCGGCCCGGTCCTCAACCAGGCCTCCACCCCCAGGAAGCAGCCCGTGACAGCTGACTAACACCCAGGTACCTATTTTACTGCTAGGTAACAGGGGCATAGGGTAAAAGAAACTCTGCCCATTGTTTCTTGCCGGCCCCTAGGATCGAACCCAGGACCACAGGATCACAAGTCCAGCGTGCTGTCCTCTCGGCCGACTGGCTCCCGCTCCTACCGAGCATGAACATCATGTTTGAGGGCAGAAATGTTCGACTTGGGAACAGTTCCAGTATTGATGTTCCTCTGTACTGTGTATATTTTTGACTGTCCTACATGGTCAGGACTAGAGAGCTGCTATAGTAAAGAGTGAGGTATTGAGCACATAGTAGTATGTGCTCAGTCATACTAGGTGAATAAACTGCTTTTACAAGCTCAAGTTATATTACTTATATTACATATACTTGTTACATTCCATAATAAATCTTGGGTAAAGGTCCAGTTTATCATCAAGTGTTCCAGTATTCAGATAATTTTTTACTGAGGTTAGCATATTTCAACCCAGGGTGGAGTCAGAAGTCAGTCTATATAGGACATTCTACAATATACAGTATTAGGTTAAGAAGAATGCAAGTTTTCTTTTGTGACTATATATTTGGTCTGTAAATAATAACAAATAATTTTGTTTAGCACCATACACGATATATACAGTACAGTATATGAATATTTGGCATTGGCACAAAGATAACATAATAAGAGATTGTCGTATATAAGATGAGTAGCAGAATGACATTATCAGTACGTGAGCGGGATATGTAGTGTTTATTATATCCATAGTCTTTTTGTATTTCAAACGGTACGTGTTCTTTCAGTACCCAGGCTATGCATATTATAAGTATGTAGTATTAATGAATTTTGGTATATTTCAGTAAAATTGGTGGTCAGTAACTTGGCAGAAATCTACGTAGAAGGGATACTCAGCTATTTGTCTGAAGCCCTAGAATCCACACCCCATATTGGTCTTTATTCACATTGGGCTACAGCACTGGTCACCCAGCATGGTCAAACCCTCAAGACTAGAGCCCCACATATTATGACGACTCTTAATGCTCTCCAGAAGGCTTTATCTATACATCACACTAATCTAAGCAAAGTGTAAGTATCATTGATCAAGCATAGGTTTTGACATGTACTGTATATGCATAAGTTAGGGTGAATATAAATTGGAACTGCCTCGAATGGGCCAATAAGCCTTCTGCAGTTTTTTTTTTTCATTCTTATTCATATTTTCCTTCTATACTGTATATATCAGTGCCGCAAAGGCAGAAGCAAGTGCAGGCAGCGTGTGACTAATGTAAGCGTAATAGATGAGGAACAAAAGATAATGAAAGGTGTGAATGTTTTTACAGATTGAGAGGTTGACTTTTGAGGCTTATGTGAGCCAAAATTGAAAGGAAGGGAAAATAATTGTAGGCCAGTTTAGAATTTTGTTTTTTTATTATGTGTTGGTAAAATAGATGGGGTAAATTTAAGTTTTTGTTTTAGGAAATGTGTTGATAATCAAATTAATGTTTCTAATTTCAGTTATGCATAGTCTTGTTCTATATGTATAGTTTTGCTTGTTGGAAGGTACACAAGTATGTATATTTACAGTTTGCAAATAGTTTTCTTGTTTTCGTTTAAGATCCTCGGTGAATCTGGTACCCGTGACATTGCTTGTCTTGTATCTTTTTTGTCTTGTATTGTCATTCTGAGTAATATTTAGGACCTTTTAAATAAATGTTTCACAGATGATGCTAAATAGCCTTCCAGACTTTGTGCTTTCTTTTGATGATTACATATTTTCTTGATTTCTGTAAATAGGTGCAGCCACAATGAACACATGCTGAGTTACCTCCTGGCTCAGGCATCTTTAAGGAAGAAAAGGGGACTTGACGAGTCATCACAAAGTGTCAATGAAGATAACAAGAAACTTGCTCAGATGTCATCAGATGAGGAAATGGATGCAGATGATCAGATGGAAGCCTTGTTCAGCGAAGAAGTTGAGCCATAAGTCATGAATCTATATTTTGATAATAAATATTATGGACTTACATTATATAATTTATGAAATAAACATAAACACTATTGAAAATTACATGTCATTATGAATTATGCTTACTTCATATAAGCATTTTTTAGTTTCAATTTTGGATGGAGACTATTGTCAAACATATTTTAATATGTAACTTAATTTTGATAATCGTGATTTAAATTCTACCTTATAAGCAAAGATAAGGTGCT
This sequence comes from Procambarus virginalis, assembly GCA_020271785.1. Classification (NCBI taxonomy): domain Eukaryota; kingdom Metazoa; phylum Arthropoda; class Malacostraca; order Decapoda; family Cambaridae; genus Procambarus; species Procambarus virginalis. Next base: position 11,843,122 of record WNGS01161107.1, read on the forward strand.
TGACAAACAAGTGACTTGTTGTCTTATACTGAACTTGTCTACTAAATTTTGTTTTAGATCAGTTGTTGGTTTGATTTTGATATCAAACCACCCATTCCAGTCTACATAATTTAAAACACCTGAAGATCCACATTCGCATACAAAAAGGCAAGTCAATTTTCAGGTCTGGAGTTTATCTTTATATTGATTTGAAATCAATATTATAATTGTGCCATTTCCCCATTTTAATTGGCTAAAGATGAGTAGAAAGTATTATAAAGAAAGATGGGAAGTGTTGGGTGGAGGACTGTAAGGAGGATGGCTCTGGGTTTGTTTTTGTGCTTTTGACTGGTGTGCTTCAGTGCATGTATCTGCTATAAAGCACTTGAGCTGCTTATCTAGTCATGAGCTGCAAGAGGCTTCAGGCTTTTCTGATGCAGAAGCTAGAAAGAGCAGAGATGAAGGCTGGGAGTTCTGCACCTTTGAGCTTTTTTTATAAAAATAAGACTGTTACAAAGACTTGCCTACTATCTATGCTGGTTGCTTCCTATCTGGCAGGTACACTTAGGCGTACCTGCAAGAGGAGGCAAGTCACTAGCCTAATCAGTCACTAGGGGGCAATAAATAATTTTCCCAGAGCTGACAACTTGATCCCCATCCCTCCTCAACACAAAAACTGCCATGGCAGACCAAAGAGTTTCAATGACAGTTTTAAACTTAGAACCCAAGTGACCCCAACAAATTGAAGAGGGCAACACAGAAGGGGCAATTAGATTACTTACCACTGAAGACACAATCACACCTAGAAATAACACTACTGCCGACTCGCTGAGAGAGAAGTACCCTCCCAGAATGCCATGGGAACCCACTGCTCGGGAAACACATACATCCCAGACCTGGGATCTCTATTCTTCCAAGGTATACAAAGCCATCATGTCATTTCTACCAGGCTCAGCAGGGGGGAGTACACCAGAGTAAGACCTCAGCACTGCAAGGAGATGGCAAACCCAGTTCTCGGCGAAGTTGCCGGAACACTACTGTCAGAGGTTACGAAGTTTGTCAACAACTGCCTCTCTGGATTGATCTCGGGTACAATTAAACCCTTCCTCTTCAGAGCATCCTTTTGTGCCCTTAAGAAGAAGGATTGTGGAGTCTGACCCATTGCTGTGGGTATCACACTTCGGCGCCTCGTTACCGGGGCAGCTGTCAGAAACATTCACACGGAAGCTGCAATGATGCTTCAACCCCATCAACTAGGTTTTGGTGTCCCCCCCCCCCCATGGCTGTGAAGCAGCAGCTCATGCAGCACGAGCCTATACTAAGCACCTCCCAGAAAAAAGGCATTAATTAAATTAGACTTTAAAAAGGCTTTCAACCAGGTAAAAAGGGATGTGGTACTGGAAACAATTCGAACAAGCTTTCCTTGTCTACTCACTTTCGTTTCAGCAGGGTACAGTATGGAATTGACAGTTGTTTGGGAAACATGAAGTGGTTTCTGTAGGTGTCCAGCAGGAAGACCCACTTGACCCTTTCATTTTCTGCATGGCTGCTAAAAAGGCCACAAGCAGGTTGACCAGCGAACTCAACATTGGTTCATGGACGATGGCACCCTGCCAGGGACACAGGAATCCCTTTTAGGGGATCTACAGCTAGTGAAATCTAGTGGAAAGGAGTTCGGACTCACCCTAAATCCATCAAAGTGTGAAATCATCTTATCGAGCCAACCATTCATAGATGCAGTATAAACCGTGTTGCCAGGAGCCCCAGTGATCGCTCCCACCAACAATGTGCTGCTAGGGGCACCTCTGGGTTCGACCACCATTGAGGTAATCCTTGAAGAGAAGCTGAACAACCTGAGGAAGATGGGAGGGAAGAATAGGGGCTTTGGATGCCCATGATGCTTTGTACCTCCACACAAGGTGCCTGGCTATGCCCAGGCTTACCTATTTCTTAAGATGTGCTCCCTCCTTTGACAATCCAAAATTAACAGAATATGATGCACTCCTAAAATCAATAACCATGAAAGTGTTAAACCTCTCCCTGCAAGATGACCAATGGGACCAAGCAACGCTCCCAGTTAAACTCTGGGGGTTTAGGTATTCACAAGGCAATACAGGTAACATTGCCGTCATTCTTATCCTCGACCAGTGCTACAGGTGAATTAGTGAATTAAATACTACCAGAATACCTAAGAAACACCATTGGGATTCATTATCCCCAATTCGCAGACTGAGCCGGCCAGTGAGACATTCTTGCCAACTCTCACCCTCGACCAACTTTTTCCAACGACTGCAAACAGACTAAATGGAATAGCCCCATAGTAGAGAACATTGCCACAGCATTGCTGGAGGCAGCTTCTGGGAAGGACAAAGCACGTCTCCTAGCTGTGCAAGCTCCCCATGTCGGGGACTTTGTTGGCTGTCCCTAATTCTGCCTTGGGACCATCTGGCCCTAAGTGTTGCCCTTCACCTTGCAGTCCCTATCTCCACCTAACACTGGTGTATCTGCAGCTATGCAAGGGCAGTACAATATGGATGCCATGGTCTCATCTGTCGCAAGTCACAGAAAAAGATTGCTAGACATGAAGCGGTCAATGACATCAAGAGAAGTTTGGCTACAGCTGGGTGTCCAGCACAAAGGGACCCTCAGTTGTGCAGACCTGACAACAGTCACAAATGCCCAGATGGAGTCACAGGTCTCAAGTGGTAAGACCCATACTAGTACTACCAGGTATGGGAACCAATACCCTTCACAGGATGGTTATGGGGTCCACAACCCCCACGGGATAGGATTAGGGACCAGTAAACCCACGGATGGGTATTGGGTTCAATACAACCAGCACATGTATTCTGTACCCCCCCCCCCCCACATGTACTCTGTACCACCATGTGCACCCGGTATCAACACATGTACTCTGCACCTGACCTTCAAAGAGCCGATGGGTATTGGGTAATATATGTGTGACCAAATTATTAATTAATAATTAACAAATCAATCGATTTATTATACAGTGCGTGCATCCTAGGAATGGTCAGTATTTCGACCTTGTGGAACACAGAGACCTTGTGGGACTGAGCACAGAGGACAGCGTGGAGACTTTGTGGGACTGAGCACACAGTGCTCCAAATTTAGCTAAATCATTTGCTCGTAAGGAGGGAATTGATTACCATCTCAGATTGCCTCTGAGCAGCCTAAGGGCAGCAATATTCTGAGAAAATAAAGAAAATCTAGTTGACTTGGACTCTAAAGTTAAATAATTAATACTAATTATTATTAAAATTAATAATTAAGATTTATGGTTCACCTTTGATATACAAAGCTACCACCTATGCCTCTTTATTTCAGTATTTTGGATGATTTAAGGCTTAATAATTAAGATTGTAGTGATATCGTCAGCGAAGATGATAACTGTTGACGGATGAATGCTCCTTTTACTAAAATAGTTAATAATAATAAAATAAATAATAAATTTTTATTCAGGTAAGGTATATACATACAAGGTAAGATACAAAAATTGATGGATTTATAGATAGAGCTAGTACAGACAATGCCTAAAGCCACTATTATGCAAAGCGTTTCGGGCAGGAAAAACACTAAGACTAAAACTTAATACTAATTGAGATTAAAGTATAAATTGTGTTGAGAAAAATAAGAAAAGAATGGAAAAAAAGGGGAGGGAAACATGGCAGAAAAAAAGCAATAATACAATTTGGTCAACAAAACAGCATTGTTTAAAATAGAAGACGGGTAAAGTTATAATAAAAAATAAAATGTAATAAAAGAAATGTAAAAGTAATAAAAGAACTGTAAAAAATGTAATCAAAGTTATAATAAGTCCATTTTGTGTCAACTAATGTTTCAGCTCATGATTTAAACCACTATACTACAGTGCATCCTGTTAAAGGTTAGCACTTAGGAGAAATCTTGGTGCTTCTCAGTAATTTATAAGCATTCTATAAATTATTACATATAATAATGATGCATTCGCTAAACAAAATTATATATAATAGTGTGAGGTTTGAAATTTTAGAGAATAGGTTGTAGGAACCTCAACAGAAAACGGTATGACGTTGGAATATCTATGGGATACTGCTGCAACCAGGATGGATATATTCAAATTCAAAATTCAAAATGTTTATTCAGGTAAAAGTACATACATAGAAGATAAGTTACGTCTACATCTATAGAAGATGTGTTTCGGGAAAACGTATATAGGATCCACAACAAGTCACACGATGTTTATAAGGTCCACTACCACCTAAAGGATAGGTATGGGGTCCACTTCCACCTGTTGGAATGGGTATTGGGTCCACTACTGCCCAGGAGGATGGGTACGGGGATCATTACCGCCCACAGGATGGGTATGGGGCTCACTACCACCTGTTGGATGGATATGGGCTCACTACCACCTACAGGATGGGTATGGGGTAAACTACTGCCAAGAGGATGAGAATATGGTCCACTACCGCCCACAGGGTGGGTATTGGGGTTCACTACCATCCACAGGATGGGTAACGGGTTCACTACTACCTGTAGGATAGTTATGGTGCCTATAACTGCCCATATGATGGATATGGGGTCCACTGTCATCCACAGGATTAGTATGGGGTCCACTACCGCACAGATGTGGGCGGTAGTTAACCGGATACCCATCCTGTGGGCGTTAATGGACCCAATACCCATTCTGTGGGCATCAGTGTACTCCATACTCATTCTGGGCTGCGGTACTAGAACCTATACTCATCCTATAGGCGGTAGCGGGCCCCATACTCATTCAACAGTTGGTAGTGGACCCCATTAATATTCTACAGATGGTAGTGAACCCCATTCACATCATACGGGTGGTAGTGGACACCATATATATCGAGTGACTAGTTGTGGACCTTACATCTATCCTGAGGATACACTGGCAGTGTTGAAGGCAGCAATGTTCAGTGTACAGCTTCCCAATTAGGAAGACTTGAGAGGCAAGACCGACGAGAGGCATCAACATCAGCGGCTGGTGTCACCTGACAGACTTGGCGGGGTGAGAGGCAATGTTGTGTTATGTTATCTCGTCGTTGTAGATGTTCTTGAGTACCCCGAGACGGTCTTCGTTGCCTTCCTTACTGTCTGGCTGTGGTCGTCTGAGGTGGAGGTTACGATAAGACAGTTATAAACTTATAAATCTCAAGGTAAACACACATCTCCAACAGGCAGAACGGAAGAGGTTGGAGCTAGAACTAAACTAAAAAAAAACTAATAGAGGGCGTGTAGCAAGGAGCTGGGGACCGCTTGACATCCTATATGACTCGTCTTGAGGCTTATGCTCCAGGCGCTCGAGGAGTACCTTGGGGAGACGGAGACAAGAAGAGCAAGGAAGGTGACGGGAAGTTTGGTTTTGAAGACGAGAGGAGCGCCGAGGACCCATCCGGCATCACGAAGTGATAGTTGAGGACGCCACTTGTGCAGAATAATATTCAAAATGAAAATCAGAAGGTTTATTCATGTAAAAGTACATACACAGAAGATGAGTTATAAACATGATGTTGGATTTATAGATAGAGCTAGTACATACAATACATATAAAGCCACTATTACGCACAGCGTTTCGGGCAAGGTGTTGGGAAAAAAAAAACACATAGTCTAATTAGACTAATATTAGACTTAGACTATATTCTGAACAATGTCATCCTGGCCGTTAATATTTATTATAAAGCATAAATGTTCACACTTCAGTAAGTTAAAATCCCTCAATTTGTCATTAACGAACAATATCTTAAGTCAACTGAAAGCAAATATTTAACATCATCCAGTGTTGTGTCAAGAACTTTGGGTTTCTTAGTCTGTTATTGCATATACTGTATATTGTAGTTGTCGAGCGGCCATTAACAGTTCTTGACTGTTGATTCTATTGCAAATGTGTTGTACCTGTTATTTTGTTGCAACATTTACAATAGAATATTGTATTTGGTTTGTAAATTAGAATTTGAAATTAACAACTTCAAATATTCAAGCTGGGGATCATTATTGGTTCATTAGAGACTCGTTCGTATTTCAGGAAGTGAAGGAATGGCAGTTGACCATTCATAATTGACACTTCAGACTCGCAAAATGTTAACCAATGGGGGTGAGTTTTTGGGTAAATGTCAGCCAATCAGCGGCCGGGTTTGGTTGCCTGCTGGATATAAAAGGGACCATGAGACAAAAAGCACTTCAGTGTGTTTTACCTCACTTTTGGTATACAGTTCCAGGCTCGTCTCTTGAGGCTTAACTGTATGTGAGGATCCCCCCCCTCTCCCCTCCCCTTTGTTGCGTCCCCCTCCTCTCCCTCCCTTTGTTGCGTCCCCCCCTTTGTTGCGTCCCCCCTCCCCTCCCTTTTGTTGCGTCCCCCCCTCCCCTCCCATTGTTATCCCCCCTTCCTTTCCCCTCCCCTTTGTTGCCATCCCCTGGTTCCACGTACTGTAACTAGTGAAGTGTATGGGGAAAACTACCATTATTTCACTTTCCTTGACGAATCGAAGGTTAGGTTAAGAGCATAATGCTGCGTGTGGCACTACAGCAGACATAAACTGGCCTGTGACGCTCCTCTACCCAACTTGTATCATGCATATTGTACCTAAATATGCACAATATGCTAATATATTTATATTTGAGAATTCCAGGTTTGTGTTTCAGCACCGCTCCTGTGCCAGGTAAGTCCACCACGAGCTCACCATAGCCCGTGCTACTGGCTCCGCTCCTGTGCCAGGTAAGTTACTTGCTCACCATAGCCCGTGCTACTTGGAACTTGTTCAGAGTAGCTGAATCTATAACAACAACATATAACATCCCGTTTTGTATGAACTGCATGTAAAAACTTATGAATGCGTCTGTGGAGTCGACCGCTGGATGTAATGGACTAGTAGAGGACGGGTTGCGGGTGTACTGGTTTTTCACTCATAAACATGGGTTTGGCGTGTGCAAGGAATCATTTTGGGTCTTTGTTTGGAGGACGGGCTGAATGTTTCAACCCATGATTTAAACTTCCATTCTACAGTGCTTCCTGTTAAAGGTTAGTACTTGGGAGAAATCTTGGCTTCTCAGTAAATTTATAAGCACTAAATTATTCCACGTATTGATGCGGTCGCTAAACATCATATAAAATAGTATATGCTTTGAAATTTTGAGAATGGGTTGTAGGATTTACAGAAAACTGTGGCGTTAGCATATCTATGGGGTACACTACTGCATCCAGGATGAACATAGGGTCTACAACAAGTCACACGATGTTTGTGGTCCACTACCACCCGAAAAGATAGGTATGAGGTCTACTACTGCCCACATGATGGGTTCTGGGCTCTACCAAATGTTAGATGGGGTAATGGGGTCCACTACTGCTTACAGGATGGGTACGGGATTCACTATGGTATCCCAGGTAGACAGAGACATGGCCGTTTGAGAGAAACTTACCCGCAGGGCTTAATGAACTGCATTTACTTTAGTTAATATTGCACAATTTTATTTATCTTAAACCAAACATTCCTAATGTTAACTTGCTCTCGTTCCCAGGTCCGGCCAAGTACAGCTAAACAAGAGAAGGCAACGAGGACAGTCTCTGTACTGAACATCTACAACGACGGAATTAAACTGCACTGCCCGTCACCACTTAGTCTTCTGATCTAAGAGCTCGCTCTCTGATAACAGCTCGATGATTCTCGACTCTTACTTTGGTTTACAATACTAAATGGCTACCTCCAAACACTGGCATTTTATCCTACCTTACTTAGTTAATACAATGTGATTTTGTACTGCTGAGCACAATGTTCTCGCGGCCCGGTCTCTGACTAGGCTGTTGCATACTGCTGCTATCTTGAACCCACAATCCAGATCGGGTACAGTTTGGCAACCCGTCCTCGCAAATTCGTATAGTCAATATTGACTTACTAAATACGTGCATAGATGATATACTAAACAATTACTTAACCTATACCTATAATAGGTTAAGTAACAATTGTAATTACGAAGTTATAAGATGCTTATCTTAACATACTAACAAGGTTAGTAAGGTCGGTGTTTTCTATGAAGCTTTCAAGGTAAACTATTATGTTTAGTATATCATCTATGCCGTATTTAAGTCAATATTGACTATACGAATTTGCGAGGAGGGTTGAGTTTAGAGACGTTCATAGGCCCCAGAATCTAGTTCAAACTAGACTGACTTACCCCCTTACCTCTCCATACACCTTTATCTTTCATCTAGTAATGCCACTGAAGCTTATTATGGACGGTAAGCACTCTTTTTATCTTTAAGACTTGACTGTACGAATTCTCTACTCCGTCGGTAGGACAGCCTTACTAGTGTTAACCTAATCATTTAAACTTTCAAAAAATGAGCTATAAAACCATCCATTATCTCTAAAAACAGGTAAACTAACAGGTTGCACAGGTCTGCAGAGAAACGAAAGGCCGACCTGCAGAGGCTTAGATTTCCAGTTATATCGTAATTACATTATACTGGCCTGGCGGATACCTTTGATATCGTTCGCCTTGTGCGTTTTTGTTCTCGTATTGGCATTCTGGTGATATTTAGCGCCCTCTGATTATTTCCACTTTGATATGGTGCTACATAGCCATCCCGGTTTGGTGCCGCCTTTTGATAATTCTTACCTTACCTACCTTGCCTTATACTGGCCTGGTTAAATACCTGGTTGTGGAAAGATGGGAAGGTGCGCGAGTGCTCACAGGACCTATTCTGTGGGTACCCGGATAGTTTAGTTCATTTATATGCACCCATACCCATCTTGTGGGCGGTAGTAGAAAGGGTTAGAGGCACATAATGGGCTCGGGACTGAACCCCACAATTCATTTAGCTAAGCCAATTACATCTTGAGCTAGTTACAAAATTCAGTAAGTCTTCACATCAACAATGGGTAGAGATCGACCACAAGTAGTTTAAATTAAGCAACTGACATGTGGAGAGCTAGTGTCAAGTGATGTTTGTCACTATTATTC
>WNGS01161107.1:11861684-11882330 GCA_020271785.1 Procambarus virginalis
GGCTTTGGACATTATATGCATATACATCTGCAGGGAATTTAATTGCGACAACAATGATACCAAAATGAAGACGTAGCATGAGAATTAAGGTGAGAAAAAACTGAAACGAGTATACACATTTTACTGATTTTGTGCGCCACTGGTAACTTTTCCGACTTTAGGCTTTACTGTGGGGAGTCACGCCAGGCTTTTGGACATTATATGCATATACATCTGCAGGGAATTTAATTGCAAACACAATGATACCAAAGTGAAAGATGTAGCACGAGAATTAAGGTGAGAAAACTGAAAAACGAGTATACACATTTAGGCGTTGCCGCACGCTCGCCCGCACCATAGCCTCATGACATCAAAGTCTGCGGCGCTCACGTGGCGTACGCGAGTGTTAAAATTATAATAATAGAAGTGTTACATAGAAAAATTTATAAATAAGAGAATGTTTGTTTATTTGTTTGAGAATGGAGACCAGATGCTTGGGGCTAGCTTCATTAAACTTTTGCAAGATTAATGATGATTTTATCAGGAGTGTTATGGGGGGGGGGGTCAGGGTTGGCCCTATGCCCCCTCGTGAAGAGGAGGGGGGGGGGGAACAGGCAAAAGCCCCCTCCTTCATGAAGTCTGTGGAAGTGAAATGTTCAGCCAGAGTCCATAAACTTTAGCATTTGAAAAACATATTTATATTCTAAGGGCAACCCTTCAGTTACAGTGACTGACATGATGTATAGAGAAAATAGATAAGTGATGGTGGAACACTAGGAGGAAGATTGGTTGGTGTGTGGAAAGGTAAGTGGGAGGGCAGAAAGGAAGGCCCAGGGAGTGTTTGGAGAAGGAGGTGAGAATGTGGACAGAGGTTGTGGCGAGATGTAGAAAGGAGATGGGGAGGAGGGGGAAGGTGAGCAGGGTGTTTGGAAGGGAGATGAGGGGGGAGTGGATGATGTGTGGAGATGGGGAGGGTGTGCATGTGTGTAGACCTAGGTACCAGGTTGACCCAGGCAATGCCCGGTATCCCCATCTAGTAATGATTATATTCAAGCATCAGAGACATGAGATCTTGCTACAGAAACAATGAAACAAAATGTCCTCTTTCTTTAAACCACACTCAAATCCTGAAAATTCATAGGCAACATTAAAATAACATTATCAAAGGAGTGAAGCCAACATAACAGAAGTCAAAATTACTAAAGAGACACTGACAAATAAAATAGACTGGCTATTTTTTAAGAATCAATGAATATAAAACAATTATTCATTTTTCTACTCCATTTTGTATCTACTTTAAACAAAATTGTAAGCAGTTACTTGTTTGGCAGTGTTCAGGCTTGCTGGTGGGCCTTTCTCACAGGTCTGATGTGATCTTTGATCTCCAGGTTCCCTTTACCTCTCAAGTGAACTACAGTTTGTCACTGTCCTGGTGCTCATGAGTCTGGTAGTCCTAATGTTTTCCAAGGCTTGGCTACCAGCTTGTAACATCAGGGAGTTACTGAGGGGAAAGGGAGTGGGGGCCATCTCAGAAAATGTCTAAGTTGAAACTAACCTGGAATCAAAGGACCAGTCCAAGCATGTTGTGTCATCATATGCCCCATGGAAGACTCTCTCCATCACAAATGGATCAAACAATTGTTTACTGGAGCCGGGAGCACAATACACAAACACTGAGGAAGACAATAAACATTCTTAATGATTTGGTCACATTGAGCGGATGGTGAATCAGAAGAATGAATCAAGTGAAGTTAATGTATGTACTGTGCATGCCTAATTGTGTTTGTGAGAGGTGAACTCAAGCTTACATGGAGTTTACCCAGGTTGGTTCCAAGTTCTTCTACTCCTCTAACCTGCTGTCTTGTGATAACTTAATCTCAAAGCCTAGTGATCAACAATTCCTAATAATAGTGTTTGAACTCAACCTCTTCAACTTTGTCTCCAATAGCTCACTACCCCTCACAATGGAAGTGTCGTGTAGCTCTGTAGTAAAGGCAGTCAGCTCACAACTGAATGGTCCCGATTCAACTGAATGGAATAATTCAATTCCCTTCAGGATGAGACATTTGGGTGTTTCTTTGTACCCGATACCTCCGCTTACCTAGCAGTAAATAGGTAGCCAGGACCTAAGTGTACTGTGGACTGCATCCTGGGAAATGTCCACCATTGGTATATAAGGCTTTTTATACACTTAACAGTCTTCCTGTCCTCAACAATGAAAAAACGTCTCTGGCTCAAGAAGTTCCTTAACTGTGTTAGTACTTTACCAGAGCTTTCTTTTTTCCTATTTCCATTGACTGGTATTCATTAGGGTTTCACTCCAGTAGCAACTTATTTAACCACTCCTACAGCTTTTCCATGTCCAGCAGCTTCTATTTTAAACGTTCACTTCTAAAAGAATAAACAATAAATAATAAACAATAAATAATAAATAATAAAGGATAACGTGCCAAGCCATGACGACTATATAGCACTTAGAAGGGGTCAGGATAAGGATTTGGGATAGGACAGGGCAAGAAATGGTGCTCAACCACTTGCACAGTCGGGGATTGAACACCGATCTGCATGATGCGAGACCGGCACTTTACTGTCTTGCCCAAGAGGTTGATTTACTTCTAAAATGTCTACTTACATCCCTAAGCTTATTTAGGTGTCCAATTTCTAACCCTGTTCTTGGTCTGTTATTGTTAAGCTTAAACACAAATGCATACAGTGATGACAAATTTATAGAAAAACTTTAGGAACGAGGAAGAGTAAGGTTTAAAAATTAAAATAGTGAAAAACTCCTTTACATATTGAGTACACATGAAACATGGGTGTTAATTTAAAAATTTATTTACACAAAATACATTTTTAAATAAAACAACCGAGTGTTACTGTACCTGCATTTTCTTTAGTTAAAGCAAAATGCTTCCCATCTGGACTAAACCTAATACTCTTAATAGGTCGATTAAATCGTTTGCGATACAGCACGCTGCGGAAGTTCAGATTAATGATGTGAACCTCTCCTTCTGAAAATAGGTAATGAGGAGCAAATATAGTATATATGAACTATTATTATTATTTATTATTATTGGCACATTAAATTATGTCACTGATTTAGGCTAAACAAATTTTGTGAGGGGAATTCCACTGCATACCACATGTATACCTCACAATACAAATAGGAATTTGAAATAATCTAAATACTCTGTACATACTTACACTATACAGAAGAAATACAGACTTTCAAAACATAAATAGAACCACAAAGGAATACATCAGAATATATATAAAAAAAAACATGCCACAACTTAGTGGGGACATTGGTAGTCATGTGAAAGAATGAGAAAAGCAAAAAATCACATGCTTTACAGTAAATACATTAACATAGAAGAAATACAATTGACATCAAAAGGACAACTTGCAGAAAGTTTAATTTTCAGTTAGGTTTCAATACATTTTAAAATTCAGTGATCAATACAAAACTTTGAGAAATATTTAAAATGTTTTAATTATATAAATTTAAATACAAATTAGATTCCCATATTATATATCCCATACTGTTGAAAGCCATAGGGGCAGAAATATCCCATACTGTTAAATACCATAGGGGCAGAAAGAACCAGTTTAATGGTTCAGGACAGACCATTACATTATTACAGTACTGTAAATCCTTTATTTTCAGATGTATGTGTTGGGTGTCTAATTACAAATTAATATACTTACCCTCTTCTGCAGCAATAAGTATTAGCCCATTGGGAGAAAGAGCCAATGTGGTATAATTAAACCGGGCTTCAATAGGCAAAGTATGACAGCGGTTGTTGCGGAGGTCATACACAGATATTTTGTTGCCAACAGGGCAAATGACTGAATTGCCATCATGGGTGAAGATAATGTCACCATTTCTGTAAACTGTTCCGAGAAGATTGGAAAACTGAAAGAGAGATTGAATTAAAATTATATAAATATATAGTACAGTAATTTAATTTGAATATCTTTCATATATATTTGGTTGTTTCATATTTGATACAAGGAATCACATGATTCATTGTAGGATCCTGTCAAGACCAGCATTTCTCAACCGGTTTTCCGTAGAACCCCAAGGTAACTAGCGGTTCCGCAAGAAATAATGATAAAGAGGCTAATTCTAATAACATTTATTTTATTTAACCATTATCAAAAGCAAAGACAGAAGTCATCTCTTTCTTCAATTGACAATGAAATCTGTGTGTTTATGTAAAGTATGACCTAGTTATTTATTGATGCGCAGTTTTTATCCTATACACAGTACTGTACTGTAATACCAATACCTTTAAATGTTATATTCATTTTGTTAAAAAGGGAAAATAGCTTTTAACAAAAAATATTTGTTAATTGTTCTCTTGAAATACAGTTCCTAATTAAATTGATTCAAGGAGTAAAAATGGATGCAGTATACTGTAAAATGTATATAAATGATAGAGTGTACATACCTTGTAAGAAAACTTCATGTTTCTATACACAAGTTTAACGCCAGATAGAAACCTAGATATAAATTCACAAATTACACTGTGTTCTTATCCTGTAGTATGCATAGGATGATCACCACCTCATTACTTCACAAGCTTCAGAAATTCTGGAAATGGAAAAAAAATCAATAGCATGAATATTATCAGAATTTTAAGACAAGCCATTTATAAATCTGAACTTACAAACATGTTTATGCTATACTGTATTTCTGTTTATTTATCTCAGTGTGATGAGTTTTACTGCCTAAGGCAGACTTTGAATTGGTTACAAGTACAGTATGAAGACAATTAGCAAATATTTTATCCACAATTATTGTACAGTACTAGGTTTTGAATATTTTTAAATTGTCAAATACCTGACCCATTAAAACCTCACTAATGATCTCATAACTAAGGGTCTCTATTTTAAAGACACACATCTTAATACAGTAATGGTTGAGGTATAGTAATTTCCTGTACTACTGTTGGGTTCAGGAAAAGGAAGGGAACTATCAGGATAAAGTGCCAAGCCATTACAACTAAATAGCAATGGGAGGGGATAAGGATTTGAGATGGGACGGGATGAAGGAATGGTGACCAACCACTTGGACGGATGGGGATTGAACACCGACCTGCATGAAGCGAGACCGTCATTCTACCGTCCAGCCCAAGCCTATTGTTCCAGACTTATGGGACACAATATAGCCCAATCATATGAACGTAATTTTTTATGTATAATTTTTATTAAGGTCCAGGATGGATTGAAATATTAACCTAACTTTTAATTGTATACATTTGGTCTATATGTTTTCAGCAGCATTTATTGTGATTCTGAAACACTATTTATTCTGGAATAAAAAAGCCAGTAGGTGATGTTAAGGACCAAGTTATGAAAAAGACATGGGTAGTAAGTATCTAAAACGTTGTGTAGAATTTGATCGTACTTGCAAATTGTACACAGGCACTTCGACAAACAATTTTTTCAATTGTTAAAACTTTATGTAGCACTAAAGGCTATCTCATTGGAAGTTAAAATACTGAACAATTTCAAGGATGTTGATCCAAACCATTTCTTGTAAAGATAAAACATATCACATACAAGTAGTAACGGCTTCAAGCTCGACAAGGTGAGGCAAAGTAACTATCAAAAGAAGGCGCCAAGCTGGGGAGACTATGTATCACCAAAAGGTGAGGCAAAGTAAGTAGCAGAAGAGAGTGCCAAGCCATTATGACTACGTAGCTCAAGCTCAAGAATACAAGCCGGAAAACAAAGACATGTTTTTTCTCCTATAGGATTGTAATCCCATGTAAATGTCTACTTGCTAAAGTTGTAAATGTCAAGATAATTTGCCTCGTGGGCCTGTTTCCAAACAGTTAAGTGCCCCATGGGTCTAAATCCAAACAGCGAAGTGCCCCATAAGTCTGTATCCAAACAGCAAAGTGCCCCATGGGCCTGTATCCAAACAGTAAAGTGCCCCATGGGTCTGTATCCAAACAGCAAAGTGCCCCATGGGTCTGTATCCAAACAGTAAAGTGCCCCATGGGTCTGTATCCAAACAGCAAAGTGCCCCATGGGTCTGTATCCAAACAGTAAAGTGTCCCATGGGTCTGTATCCTGTCCCATGAGAGCGATGGTCATCTTCTAGTCCGTTTAACAAAATCCTGGCAGGAAGTCTCACCAGCAAGACTACACCTAACATGTTACAAACTACTCGCACCTCTAACTCGTCCCATGAACACCTATGAGGTCAGATCAATCATAGTTGTCTTGGGCTCAACACGTGTTGGTCACCTCAGCTCCTGTGTTTTGTTGTTATCTGGATGTAGTGTGTCCAAAATAGTCCCCCGAAACTTGAGGCAATGACGTCACCACCACGTCACACACACACACACACACCTCGTGCACGGTGTATACATTATAAAACACAAACAAAAATGTCTATATTATTTTAATTAGTTTCAGTTGGCTTAGAAAAGGTTGGAATAGGATAGGGTAAATGATGTACGCTTAGATTAATATATTAATAGATTTGGTTATTGAGAAACCATGACGTTAACTGGCATAAATTTTGGCTCTTTTTGAACCACAGTGTAGAGCTAATTCACACTTCAAAGAAAATAATAATAATAATAATTATTATTATTATTATTATTATTATTATTATTATTATTATTATTATTATTATTATTATTATTATTATTATTATTATTATTATTATTACTATTATTATTTACAAGAAGGTACAATGGGTATGTGAGGTTACATAAGATTGGAATTTTTACATTTTAGCAAAGCCACCAACACGCATAGCGTTTCGGGCAGATGTGCAGTGAATTTTGTAACAACAATTAAATTAAACAAGGCATTTATAAACTGCTTTATCAGTATACATAAAGCAAATAATTATCATAAGGCACCAAGGTTTATAGTAAGGGAACTATCAGGGAAAGCGCCAAGCCATTACAACTATATAGCCCTTAGATGGGATCAGCCAGTGTTGCCAGATTGGGCTACAAATAGCGAATTGGGCTACTTTTGAGAGCCCTGCGCTCCTAAATTTTTAATTTCGCTACTTGCTACTTTTTGGTCTAATTTAAAAGCAAGATGTGCTAATTTGGGCTATTAAAGTTAAGAATGTACGATTGCGAGTTACATGAAAGTAACTAAGCTATAAATAATTGTAATTAATAATAATTGTAAATATTAATTAATACTAACTAATATTATTTAATAAATTAGTCCCAATTCAATGCAGAGTTTTCTTCCAAGGACAGAAACTTGTAAATATAAATACAAGATAATAGATAGATCGATAAATAAATAGACAACTTTCAAATATTGCACCAAGTAATGGCGAGAGGAAAAAAACTAGACAGTATACATTACATTTGAAATTAATAATGGATGAATGGTAATAAATTGGTGTATGTTTGTATGAATACCAGACAAAGTCCATTTCATGGCAGAATTTAGCCATTTTGTGTAAAAACTTTTATATCTCATACTATTAATTATAACAGTAATCGAAAAAAGTCATAGTTTGTATATATAAGAGATGAAACAGAGAGCCATGAGCTAGAGCGATGTGCTGAGTCCATAAGAGGCCCAGCTTCCAGAAATACCTTCCTGTGATTGGCTGTTGCAGGGAATACCAACTCTCTTTTATGAATAAAATTTACACTAAGAAATGGGTCCTTGTGCACAACAACAAAGTTGTTGTGAACAAGAACAACAATTTCTGCTTTGCACCTGACAGAAATCTCCATCTAATTGAATAATTTACTCGAATAAGAGGGCAGAGCAGTGTATTATTATTTGTGTCAAGGCAATCCCCAATAATAACGTCACAAGTTAGGTAGCCAACCCATTTTTATATCACATCTGTTATATCCTGCAATATTTAATTATCACTTTATTAACACTTTAAATAATTAACACCACTTTTTTGGGGTAAATTAAAGTTAAAGTAGAATTCCATAAGCAGGACTGGTGGGCTGAACTAAGATGATTTACTAAGTGGATGGCACCTATAGCTGATCCCTTCCTGTGATTGGCTGTTGTGTGAATGTCAACAAAGAATATCTACCAATGATATGCCATTTATTATGCACCCCATACCATCTTGTGGGCGGAGCGTGGAACCTCCTACCCGAGCACAACAACCCGCCTTATGGGCTGCTGTTTGGCTATTTATAGTGCGTTGGAAAAGCAACAGATGGCGGTAGTTGTATTTTGCAGGGTAATTTGTTATAAGTGCAATTTGATGTCAACAGATGGCGTAAGCTGTATCTTATGGCCACTTTTGACCAGCCAGTTGATAGTGTTCTCTTCTGCCGACAGATGGCATCAGCTGTGTTATTATTATTTTAATAATATTATTACATTAATAATAATGTATTATTATTATAGGTAATAATAAACCTCAAAACCTTACATTTGTCTTACATATCCTCAACAGTAGATAAAAAAAAGTAATTGCAGAATTCTAGCTACCTAATACCAGCATGGTATAAAACCTTATTATAAGCTACCAGACGTATAGATCAGTCTCCTGAGACTGATGGATGCCTACTACTACTACTATTATTATTATTATTTTAAACACTGATCTATACGTCTGGTAGCTTATAATAAGGTTTTATACCATGCTGGTATTAGGTAGCTAGAATTCTGCAATTACTTTTTTTTATCTACTGTTGAGGATATGTAAGACAAATGTAAGGTTTTGAGGCTGATGGTAAGAGTCCATTTCATGTGGTCTCCATCTCATGTTGGCCTCCGAATGCATGATAGAGCTGATAAGTTAGCCAAAGAATCTGCCTTTAAAGGAGCCGTTGTGTAACCTTGGATTGTCAATGAGCAATCTGAGAGCAGAAGTACACCGAGAACTTCAACAAGATCTTGTAGATCTGAGGCAAAGTGAAATTGACACCAGTAATTCCATCTATCATCATACTATCATGCAAGAGGAGCCACACATCTATGGATCATCCAATAAAATCAGCAGACTTCTAGATGTTACTGCTGCTCGGCTTAGACTCGGTTACAAGTATCTCTGGAAATTCTCATTATCTGCCGATGTAGACCTGACCAAATGTAAACTGTGTCAACAAAATTATTCGCACACCCTCCGTCACTATGTGATGGAGTGCGAAAAGATACGTGAATTTAGAGACAATTCAATAACCAATGTTCCAGCGATGTGTAAATATTTCATTCAAAATGATCTGCTACCAGAAATTTTAGCCAAATATCCCCAGTTTGCTAACTGTAGGTAGTAACTGAGTGATTGTAACCTATCCACCGCTGCCCACTGGATGGGAGGCGGTGTGCAGGACAAACATATAAATTTTGACACTAGCTCTCCACATATGTCAGTTGCTTAATTTAGAACCTGTACTTGAGGTCGATCTCGAATCCATTGTTGATGTGACGACTTATATTGAATTTTGTAACTAGCTCATCAAGATTGTAACTTGCTTAGCTAAATGAATTGTGGGGTTCAGTCCCTGAGCCCATTATGTGCCTCTGTAACCCTTTCCACTACCGCCCACAAGATGGGTATGGGGTGCATAATAAATGAACTAAACTAACTAACTCTCATCATTCGTATTAATCAATGTCAACATTTTCGAATATAATATTTTAAGGAATTAGGACTTGTTAGGCAAGGTAATTATCAGAAGGACGAGAAGCCGTGATATAAGCAGTGAAAGGACCCAATCACTTGGACCATCGAGAATGGAACATTGACCCAGCAAGGGCCGAAGCCGTTGCTCTACCTAATAGTAGTAGGCATCCATCAGTCTCAGGAGACTATGGAGTTGCGCTCTGGTTGTCGGTCTGGAGTGGCCTCACCAGGGCGCAAAGCCAGGGTAGGTTGAATCGGGGGAGAAGCTGTTACCCAGGCAGCAGGTCCCCCCTCTCCACGGCGCCGAAAGTCTCCAATGGAAAGGCATACGCCAATACGATTGGTTCCAGCGCCGTCGCAGGAACTGTGAGTTCCGGGGTTGACCTCGAAGGTGATGAAGAAAGGCACAGGGACCTCCATCCCCGGAAACCAAGTACTCTACCTAATAATACTAATGATAATATTTTATTTACATATTATTATATTATTATCTGCTTGGTCTTGAAGGAAGCCGGCCTCGGGGGAAAGGGGGCTGTGACGACCTGTCACAGACTGTGCCTTTTTTATGTCGACAATACAAATTAACAGAGGTGATTACAATGTCCTAATTTTGGGGAAGTGGGTAGTACGAGACACAGTGTGAGTTTGAAGCACAAGGTAGGAAACTATGAGGATGAAATTAAGTACTTTTTGGTTTTACTTTTGAACAGGGGATGAGTTGGACAATTTTATAATTCGTCAGGGAGTGAGTTCCAAAGACTGGGCCTTTTTATTTGCATGGAGTGTTTACACAAATTTAGTCTGACTCTGGGAATATCAAAGAGATATTTATTTCTGGTGTGGTGCTCATGGGTTCTATTACATCTATCAAGGAAACGTTTCAGATCAAGATTAGCATTTGGGAACAAGGTTTGGTATATATGTAGATAGCACATAAGAATGTGTGGAGTGAATGTTTAGCATGTTAAGGGGACTTAGAGGGATTGTGTGTTATCTGAAGACAGAGTTTGTTATAGTACTTATACCACATTTTTGCTGAGTGATGATAGGCTTGAAGTAATTTGCAGTGGTTGAACCCCCATGCACAGATACCGTATGGAAGATAGAGATAGATTAGTGCGTAGTATAATGAGAGGAGAGCAGAGTGTGGAACATAATATCTAATTTTAGAAAGTATACCGATCGTTTTTGAGACTTTTTTGGTGTGTTGTGTTGTATGTGGGTGCTGAGGAAAGCATTGGGTGGGATATCAGAGATATTTATTTCTGGTGTGGTACACATGGGTTCTATTACACCTATGAAGGAAAAGTTTCAGATCAAGATTAGCATTTAGGAACAAGTAAATAATTATCAAAAGAAGGCACCAAGCCGGGAAGGCCATGTAGCACATTTAGGAACGGTTTTGTACATGTAGATAGCACATAAGAATGAGTGCCCGTATATGAGAATGTGTACCTATTGTGTGTGCGCGCGCTGTCAGTACATAGCACTTGCAAGGAATTTGAGGACAAGGAACATGGATACAATGACAGAGTGAAGGAACTGGATCAACCACTTGGACCATCGGGGATTGAACGCAGACCCTGTAAGATAGGAAAATAAATCAGAAAGTGCCAAGCCATTACGACTATATAGCACTTGGAAGGGGTAAGAATAAGGATTTGGGATGGGACAGGGGGGGGGGGGTTAATGGTGCCCAACACTTAGACGGTCGGGAATTGAACGCCGACTTGCATTAAGCGAGACCGTCGCTCTACCGTCCAGCCCAAGTGGTGGTGGAGGAATCACTGGTTATTGAAGTATTTGTAAATACCGACTTCGAGGTTGCTGAGCGTGTTTTCGTGCTTCAGGAAGAGGTTGGCTTGGTGCCACCCCGGGCAAGCGCGCTCTGCTCCTCTATCGCAGGTAAAATCACATTTATCTCATCGTCGTCGTCGTCACTTTCGGTCTGGTCAGTCGACCTCTCTTACTCCGTCTCTCGCTGTCCCGCCTCTCGCTGTACCGCCTCTAGCTGTCCTGTCCCTTGCTGTTTCGCCTCTCGCTGTCCCGCCTCTAGCTGTCCCGCCTCTAGCTGTTCCGCGTCTAGCTGTCCCGCCTCTAGCTGTCCCGCCTCTAGCTGTCCCGCCTCTAGCTGTGCAGCCACTAGCTGTGCCGCCTCTAGCTGTGCCGCCTCTAGTTGTCTCCTCTCTTCTGGGATCTCTGACCTGAAAGGGACGTAATCAGTCCTAAAAATAAGTGGGTCTACCTTACGCCTATCAATAAAATACTCATTACCATCATTTATAATTTCTTCCACCGGCTCGCCGTAAACGTTCTGAGATTCCCAATAGGTCGGGAAAGAATCAGGCATATTTACATCCACAAATCTCTGGTCAACGTACATTCTACCTGGATTAAATATCGGATTTTTGCCTAGCCATTAAATTGGAATAAGCTACTCGTCAAATTTGGGGTTACAGTCATTATAGTCACAAGTCTGTTGGGCGTCAAAACTAGGCTGCGAGTGATTAGGCATTGTGGAAAGCCTAGTTTTGCCGCCCCATCTGGACTGTGAGGGGACGGCACTTCTGAAAGAATCAGAACTAATGTTAGAGCCGCCAGTAGGACATTGTGTCGGTTTATTGGTATAACTCATGTTTGGGCTTCGTATGGGTATTGAGGAGACCCTATTTCGGAAGTCTTCGCTCCCACTGGAGGTTTCCTTCCTTCTGGAATCTTCCATCCTTCTGGAGGTTTCCCTTATTCTGGAGTCTTACCTCCCGCTGGAGGCTTCCTTCCTTCTGGAGTCTTACCTCCCGCTGGAGGCTTCCTTCCTTCTGGAGTCTTACCTCCCGCTGGAGGCTTCCTTCCTTCTGGAGTCTTACCTCCCGCTGGAGGCTTCCTTCCTTCTGGAGTCTTACCTCCCGCTGGAGGCTTCCTTCCTTCTGGCGTCTTACCTCCCGCTGGAGCTTCCTTCCTTCTGGAATCTTCCCTCTCTCTGGAGGTTTCCCATATTCTGGAGTCTTCCCTCCCACTGGAGGCTTCCTTCCTTCTGGAGTCTTCCCTCCCACTGCATGCATCCTTCCTTCCGTGTCTTCCCTCCCACTGGAGGCTTGCTTCCTGGAGTTTTCCTTCCTTCTAGAGTATTCCGTAGTGTTGGACGCTTCCATCCTTCTGGAGGTTTCTTTCCGTGGCTCACTTTGAACAGGACGACTGTTGCCTTTGTATGGCATATTATGCTTGTATAAGTTAAAGGAATTATATATCTATTTCCTTCAGTGTATGTAACCTAAGTTTCAAGGTAATGTCAGGTCATGTATATAATTATGCTGAAAACATATAGTTATTTTGGATCTTTGGTGCATCAATTGTATGTGAAACGAGGGGTGTCCCTATTCCGTCTGAATTACTCCTCTAACTAGGAATGAGTCTAGTTTAGTAATAGGTAGTAGATACGACACATGGGAAGATCTTATACAAGCCGCCGGCTTCCTGTCCCCATCGAGGCCACTAGAGAAATGACGGCCCTCAGGTAAACTGCTGATAACAATGAGGTCACTAGAGAAATGACGGCCCTCAGGTAAACTGCTGATAACAATGAGGTGAATTACCATGAGGATTGTAGAGTTTACGGCAGTGTTTTATCAAATGTAAGATATACACAGAGATGGTATTTGAACAAGGGAAACGGGGAGTGAAGTCAGTGAGGGTTAAGGTAAGGTGATGTCAATAAAGTCGGTAGCCTATGTTATTTTAACTGTTTATTCCGTATTTCTATGCGAATGGGAAGGCATTGCACGTCGTTGATAATTTTTGTTCGAAAACACGTTTGTTGGGAGGTACAAATATCTATATCCAGGGCCGGACATGGTAACATTTTTGGAGAGTCCCCCCCCCCCCCAGATTCAGAGCCAAGGTTTGTTTTAGGGAAGTAACATTTCAAATATTAATTTTATTTTGTGCAACAAAGAAAAAACTCAAAATGTATACTTCTTTTTGGCACTGCTAAGAGGCAGTTAGGGGTCCCAAGCACGGGGCCCCTGGACTCTTGGACTCTTGGACTCTTGGACTCTACCTTGGCCCTTAGGGGGCCAGGTAGCCTGGTGGATAGCGTGCAGGATTCGTAATTCTGTGGCGCGGGTTCGATTCCCGCACCAGGCAGAAACAAATGGGCAAAGTTTCTTTCACCCTGAATGCCCCTGTTACCTAGCAGTAAATAGGTACCTGAGAGTTAGTCAGCTGTCACGGGCTGCTTCCTGGGGTGTGTGTGTGTGGTGTGAAAAAAAAAAAAAAAAAAAAAAAAGTAGTTAGTGTAGTTAGTAAACAGTGATTGACAGTTGAGAGGCGGGCCGAAAGAGCAAAGCGCAACCCCCGTAAAATACAACTAGTGAATACTCTGGCCCAGTTGGCTAAGAGCCGGACTCTATAAGAGGAATGTTTGTCAGTTTGGTTGTGTCTATTCTAAGACTGTGCCTAAAGCCTATGCATATTATAGTTGTAGATGGGGGCCCAGCAGTACCTGGCTGTGAAGATGGTTACAGTGATGAAGATGGCATATAGTGAGACTATGGCGTCCGTCACCCAAGCAACGTTTGGTAACCTCCCCCCCCCCCAACTTCTATTATTGTAGCCATCCATAAGTCTCAGGAGACTATGGAGTTGCGCTCTGGTTATCGGTCTGGAATGGCCTCTCCAGAGCACAATTCCAGGGGGTAGGTTGAAGCAGGGGAGAAGAGAAGCTGTCTCCCATGCAGCAGGTCCCCACCCCGTCTCCACGGACCAAAAAGCCTCCAATCGAAAGGCTTGAAAGATGTAAACTTGTTCCTACATGCTGACGGTCCGCCTCACCGGTTGGCGTTCCCGCCTACCACAAAGGTTGTACCCTGAGTTTTCTTTGCATTGCTCTTTTTCTCCATCTTCTACCTCATTATTCAAAGTTTTCTGCAATTTTTGTTTTTATTAAAAGGAGAGGTGGTGGTTACCAACTCCCGGATTCAGCCCCGCCGTTCACGAGCGTATCCGGGCTCAGTGTTATTGTTTACTCACGGTCTTGGAGGGTCCAGTGGACGGGAGACATCTCCTGTCCACGAGGCTAACCATAGCCCGTGCTTCTTGCCCAGCTCCTGTGCCAGGTAAGTTACGGGCTCACCATAGCCCGTGCTACTTGGAACTTGTTCCGAGTAGCTGAATCTATAACAACAACAGGGTCCAGTGGCTTGAAAGCCGCTCCTCTGTCTACAGCACAACGCAAAGCACTTTTGAAACGCTTATCATCCTCAACATAAACGCCTCTACCAACGTCTGTACTGGTGCAGTCATCGGGAAGACAAACCCTTCATGCAATCTGCATCTACTATCAAGAAGTAGTTTATTGAGGTAAAATACACACAAAAGGATGAGGTAGCTCAAGCTATTCTCACCCCGTTCAGTTCATCGTGTTAATACATACATAGATACACATATCACAAGCAATAAACGTATTACCGAACAGTCTGAGAGATAAACATATACATTTTCCTCCTTTACACAAGTAACCCAGTGACATCAGCTATACAAAAGTGCTGGTATACTTAGAACTGAGTAAAGGAAACCATATTTATACGCTGGGTGCACCATTCAGTTTCTCCATTCACCTGAAATACATGTATGGTTTACGTAATAGGTGCATGAACTTTGAACTATATATTCATTGATAAATATAGATATGAGTGCATAAACATATAAAACATATAAACATGAGTGCATTAAGTGAAGCTAGATACATTTACCTGAAAAACATAGGTGAAATATACTGATATGAGTTGTGTAGAGGGAACCACATTCAAAGTGCCTGCCAAGGGGGGCCAGGACGCCTGGTCGACGCCCGGGCCGCAGGGACGCTAAGCCCCGGAAGCACCTCAAGGTAACCTCAAGGTAAGGGGGGGACATTTCATAGTGTAGGCAGGACTGTGCCCTGATTGGTGGACGGCGGCCACGCACAGCCTTCCTGCGCAAAGATGGAGAATAAATTTGATTTTTTCGATATTGCACCAAGGTATGTCATTTTCAGAGTCCTCTGGCTGAACTAGGAATTCAGATCCCAACCTTCAGATCCCCAACCTTTAGAATTCAGATCTCGGTACCAATAATTTTAATTTGCAGGGGTTCTTTGAGGATTGTGATCAAGGCACAAGGGACATAAGGAGTCAGCAAGCCATTGAGTCGCTTCGCCAGTCTGTACGTGGGTGTGGGTATCTGGCTGATGATT
Source organism: Procambarus virginalis (assembly GCA_020271785.1). Lineage (NCBI taxonomy): Eukaryota > Metazoa > Arthropoda > Malacostraca > Decapoda > Cambaridae > Procambarus > Procambarus virginalis. Next base: position 11,877,491 of record WNGS01161107.1, read on the forward strand.
GGCTGAAGTGGGTTTCCAGGCTTATGTGTCTTGACATTTCCATACGCATATCCAGGTTTATATTCCCCAATAATCTTTGGCAGGTGGAGTCCGGATTTCTTGGCGTTCACAGTTTCGATCAATTTGTTGACCTTTGCTTTCAATTCAGCTGTAGTGTCCTTCGTTACCCTTTGGAATTTAGTTTGGTCAGAGAGTATGAGGTTCATTTTCGCCAGATATTCGTCTTTTTTAAGAATGACGTATATTGGCGACTTGTCACCTCTCCTGACGACTATCTCCTTGTTCTCACGAAGGCTCTTAGCTGCCGCTTTGAGCTCAGGGGACAGTATGGTGCTTCTGTAGTTGCCTCGATTCTTTCCTCCTTCCGCAATAAGTTCTGCTTGTAAGGTGTCTTTGGTGGTGACCTTTTGTGTCTCTGCCTCAGAGACAAATGCCCACTTGGGGACTGTAAGCCTCAAAGAACTCAGTATATAGGCAAGACAACAACATCTCTTTCCAGGCGATTAACGATGCATAAGCAACAGGGCTCTATTAAGGAACATATAATCTCTTCCCACAACCAGACCATCACCAGAGAAATCTTAGCAAACACAGAAATCATCGATAGATACAGCGATAGCAGGCGGCTTGACATCTGCGAGGCACTACACATCAAGAAGTCAACACCAGCAATCAACAGCCAATTAATGCACAACTATATTCTACCCACTTCAAGAGTCCGCTCCAATATAGAAGCATCAAGAAATATGGGCCAATAGGCCTTTTGCAGTTACTTCCATCCTTACCTTCAATTTACCCAATTAATACCCATTGTTTCGTGTTCTGTCCTGTGTTGAAAGTTTTGTTCACCTCATCCAAAACTGTTGTAACATATCACCTCACCCAAATGCGGGTATAAAGTGAAAACTGTTCAAATCATAGCATAGTAAGAACTCTGTTTAGTGTTTTTAGGTTATAGTTGTGTGTGTGTAAACTCAAAGTCTTTGAAAATGTAATAAGGTATTACGAAACGCGTTCAAGTGTCACGTCAGACTAGAAATAAAAATGAATTTTGGAGAATTGATTTTTCAATTACCATCAACAGTGAAAAGAAACAAGAAATAGAGAAAATTCGTGTTAGAATTATTAATCTTACTTTTTCGGTCATATTTAATAATAATAATAATAATAATATTATATATATATAATAATAATAATAATATATATATATATATATACAATGGGGCCTCGATATACGATGCTAATCCGTTCCCAGAGACGGATCGTATGTCGAAATATCGGAAGTCGAAGCGAATTTTCCCATAAGAAATAAAGGGATTTGAATTAATCCATTCCCCACCTCCAAAATATTAACATAAAAATACATTTTATACTGAATACAATGTTTTTTCTAACTACAATACAGTACCAAAACTTCACTTACCTTTATGGAGGGATTTCGATGGCGTATGAAAGATGGTGATGAGGGGGGAGGAGGAGAGTTGTTACTGTTTGGAAGGGGAGTCCCCTTCCATTATCACACCAGGCAGTGATGTTTTCTCTGGGGTACTCTCCTACGTTTTGCCTGAATACCACTAGGACCTGGTTGTGGTTCAGTGCTTGTTTGTCTCACTACAAATTTGTCAAGAGACATTTGTTTTTCCATTCGATTTAACATTTGTCTGTAATGATGCATCACTTTAGCACCCATAATGTCCTTTTTCTTAACTAGTATGGTGGATATCGTTGACTGAGATTTGTTGTACTGCCTAGCCAGTTCACCGACCCGCACACCGTCTTCATATTTACGAATGATCTCTTGTTTCTGCTCTATGGTCATTCTTACATGGGATCTCATATGTTGAGCCTTACCACTGACTTTCTTGGGACTCATGACGCGATAGAAAATAATTACTTTAATGTTCAAAATGCAAAAAAATCACCACAAAAGCGGAATTTCTTATAGGCGCGATCGTCACTAAGCGGGTAGCTGTAGTAAACTGAGGCAGGTCGGACCGCGTGGCCGGGAACCACGCGCTCAGCCGACCCGAACGTGTACCAACAAATATCGGATGTCGAGTTGTATTTTTTTCTGAAATTTATATCGGAACTCGAATTTATCGTAAGTAGGGGCAATCGTATGTCGAGGTGCCACTGTATATATATATATATATATATAATATATATATATATATATATTATATATATATATATATATATATATATATATATATATATATGCAGAATAACCACATGTGAAAAATAGAAAATGCTTAACGCGTTTTCGGCTAATTCGCCTTCATCAGAGCAAAGTAGAATGAAGATCATTCATTTTATCTTCATTCTACTTTGCTCTGATGAAGGCGAATTAGCCGAAAACGCGTTAAGCATTTTCTATTTTTCACATGTGGTTATTCTGCATACTTGGATCAGTGTTTTTGTGATCATTGTTGCATATATATATATATATATATATATATATATATATATATATATATATATATATATATATATATAATATATATATATATATAATTAATCTGTGTGTCTGTCTGTCTCTCTCTGTCTCTCGAGCGCTTTAATCTCCTTTATACCCTATTTTATTTTCTGTAGATATGATGGTGGCTTGGAGGTTGAAGTTTTCTCACATTTGCCACAAGGTTCAGGACTAGGAGGGAGCAGTCTCTTGGCAGGGGCATTGGTCTCTGCCATCATTGTGTTGCTGGGACATCCACCACTCTGCCACTCACATCTTATCCATGCCACCTTGTGTATTGAACAGTTTCTTAAAACTGGTGATGGATGGCAAGACCAGGTTTGTTGATTGTATATTTATTCTTATTTGTTGTACTTAACCCATATATAACCTTCTGGGGTACTGTATATATAAACAAGTTACCACAGGTTTTGGAATTAAGTAGTACATTCTCACGAAGTGACTACCATGCATAGTATATAGACATTGAACACTGTATTAGACCAAGCAGTAGCTTGATACATTTTGACAATATGATTTACATTGGTTTTGTTTACCATAGTCATGGAATGTATGCCCTGTTAGGCTTATTGGGGTCTCCCTAAGCCAATTGCTAACCTTTCCCAGGATGCAGACCACAACAGTTGCCTAACTTCCCTTGTTCTTTACATGTCAAGTCAGTTAATTAATGACAAGATGAAGCTCTAGTATGCAAGCCTCCTCTCCTTCATTTGAATTTTTTTTGTTTACCTTAGAATACCAATAAATGAGAAGGAACTGCTTTCTACTTCATCAACCTCATTAAAAAATGAGGCTGATGAAATGAGAAAGGAGGTACAGGTATAGAAAAAATCTAATTTCAAAATCAAAATCAAATCAAAATCAAAATGTTTATTTAGGGAAGGTACATACATAAAAGTGATTGTACAGAGTGATGGAGTTATAGATAGGGCTAGTACATACAATGCCTGAAGCCACTATTACGCAAAGCGCTTCGGGCATAAATTTAATGGAAAGGGGAGTGTGGAAGGGTACAAGGAAACAGCATAGATACTGTATGATAAAGAGGTTTCAATAACTTTTGAGTTTGTTATGCTATGCAGTTGGTGGGCTTGTAGGAGCAGCCAAGCAGGGAGTGAGCAGGAATGGAACAGCTGTCACTGTGTATTTACAAGATCCCTCTGTCCCAGAATTTGTGACTCTTAATGAGCATCTCCTCTTACTTTATACTGGGAAGGTATGTTAATCCTGGCAATTTGTTTATTATATTGTGCTGTAATCCATACCAAATGGTTTTTGGGCTGTTGCCCTCCATTTCTACATGGGAATATGTTCTTTTGAGACTGCATTTAGAATGTTTTTTTTTTTTACAACTTGGAAATTGCATTACTTCCAAGACCATGAATTTAAACAAATAATAGTGTATTGTACTATTAATTAAATTTATGATAATGAACTAGACTGATTAACAAGTCAGCATAGCCCAGGAATCCCTTGCCCAAGCATGAAAAGAGAGTAGCAGATGCCATCTCACCATTCGTCCTACAGCCTATTGTGAAGAATGAACAAAAGGGCCATTAAAGGCAGTGTTGCAACCACCTGAAAGTGGGTGAAGGCTGCCTGCCAAACTAGAAGGGCAGCAGGAATAATACCTGCTCAGGGAGGAGCAGCACCAGAACCTCTTCCCCCAATACACAAGTCTGAAAAAGACTTTTTTTTTTTTTTTTTTTTTTTTTTTACAAAATTTCAGGGAATGGATCCATTGTTGAGCTGGAAGTCTTCTTTACTTTAATATATTTAATTTCAGCATTTTATGGTCTATATTATGTATTGTAACAATGTGGTTCTATGGGCATTTTGTGGCTTCTGTATGATACAATCTGTACTTTCAGGTTCATCTTTCAAGAAATTTGCTCCAGACTGTCATTAGCAACTGGTATGCTCGTGATCCAACCATAACATCGTGTTTCTCGCAGCTGCAACAATTAGCAGTGCGTGCTACTGGAGCCATGCTAAACGATGACCTAAACATGATGGGTTCCTGTATTAATGATTACTGGAGCTAAAAGAAAATGGTTGCCTCAGGCTGTGAACCAAGGTAAAAATTTACAAATTGTACTTTCTAAATGCTTTATCTAGTGTTTTTATGTTAATGTTTTCAATGTTACCCAATAAACCAAAATCTCATTTAGTCTTAATGGCTTATCTCAAAATGGTACAGTACATTTGTTGTATATTTCATTCATTCATTTAATAACCCTCACGTATTACTATAGAAGTTAGTTATAAACCAGCCTTTCAAAAATGCCTTGATATCAAGATTGTTGGGTAATGCAGTATATCTTGATCACCCCATATGGAAATTCACCCGATGGCCTCTGTTTA
>WNGS01161107.1:11883330-11894509 GCA_020271785.1 Procambarus virginalis
AAGAGGGTTCAGGGGGTAGACCCAGGGAACAGGGAACGTGCACCGTAATATTAAACACTGATTACACATACCCACACTTATTAGAATAGAGCTCTCATCCGGGTACACTTATTTTGTATATTTCTCATCCGGGAACCTCAGCTAGTCATCAAGAAGGTTAGAACATATCAAGATCAAGCCAAGTTAGTTGGCAATACCTTCCCACACTTGGCTCAGGCCAAGTTAGTTGACAAAACCTTCCCCACACTTGGCTCACGAGCCAAGTTAGTTGACAACACCTTCCCCACACTTGGCTCACGAGCCAAGTTAGTCGACAACACCTTCCCCACACTTGGCTCACGAGCCAAGTTATTTGACAACACCTTCCCCACACTTGGCTCACGAGCCAAGTTAGTTGACAACACCTCCCCATACTTGGCTCACGAGCCCAGTTAGTTGACAACACCTTCCCACACTTGGCCAAGAGCCACATTTTTTAATAGAAATTGTTCGCGATGTTACTAGTAAATCCATATAAAAATGTACAGTACACGAACGTATCTTGGTAAAAATAAATAAAGTGCATATTTTTATTAAGTTGCAAGTGTTTGTCGCAGCTTAGGGAATGTGTTCGAAAAATTGAACTTAAAAGTTTCAAACAAGAGAAATAGTTTACATAATCATCTAAAATCTTATGAGACTTAATCTGCCACAAATAACATGCAATAATTATATTAGTAAATCTTTAACTTTGAAGAAAGATCATTATTTTTCTCAACAACACTACTAAGGCATATAGCATTAACATTTTATCTAATACTTTTCTTAAGCTGAATGTCTCACTACCAGCAATTAAGCAAGGAAAGGGTTTCCTCTGGTTTAAGAGAGGTTCCGACCATCCATCTGTGATCTCTCCATGTGTTATCATCAACACACAGAGCTCTTAGCCTTAATTGCGGCTATAAATTACGGTTTGAGTGGTTAAAATGATGCAATAATTCATCTTATATCTCGAGTAAATATTGACCCCTCTGATACCAAACACGTTTACGACTACAAGCTGGGTATAATCAGAACTGCATTTTAAAAGACTTGACACAAGAATGCAGTTTCCAGGCGCTAGAGACAGTTAAAGTGCGATTGAGTGAACTTTTATTTACATTGTGATGCAGCGTCCACTCGCGCTTGATTATGCGAAATTTGCACGACTGAGAATGCCAAGTTTGCATAGCACGCTCACTTACTGGCCTCTACACTCGTCCGAAATATTATTCTATGCCTTTGACTTCCAAAAATCAAACCATTTAGTCCTAACTACTGCTTTGAATCAAAAGCATACTTAATCTAGAAGCCTCTGATATGTATGAGAATCAAGCCCCAAACGTTAAAATTGTTAGCGTGTTCATTAAATATATCTTAAGTTGATCATGAGGCAGAAAAAGGCGAGGAGTGATGCTAGGGGTGTGAGACGAGAGAGCGCGACCAAGGGAGGCTGTGTGGTGCGAGGGGGGCGGGGCCTCCCGTCTCTCCCCGCTGCCAACACTACATTCATTGTATTTGCCAACTGGCCGCCGCGGGGGGAAGCTGTGCGTGCGCGCTCTCGACACTCGTGTGATTGCTGTGTTCTTCGGGGGTTGTGTGATGCAGAGTGCTGCAGTGTGAAGCCGAGACCTGGACTCGGAGTGAGATGTGAGAGCAGAGTGTTACGTGTGCAGGCCCGCGACGGGGAGCGCTAGATTGTGGAAAGGACATGATGTTACTGGCGGGGCAGGAGTGAGCCAACACGGGTCGGTGGGCCTCCTTCAGATGCTCAGATAACAGCGGCCAGCATGCGGGGTCCACCAACGCCCTCGTATGGATACTTGTGGGCGTGTGGGCGGCCTGTGCGTCGGAGGGTGTGTGGCGGACTACCCGGTGCTCCTGTCGCAGGACCACCCAGGAGGGCCGCGGCGGTGCGAGACCATTCGCATCGCCCGCCTGCCGCGAGGTCGGGTACAACCTCACCTCCATGCCCAACCTTGTGGGCACCGAGCTCCAGAAGGACGCAGAGTCGCGCCTCAACTCCTTCAAGCCCCTCATACAGTACGGGTGTTCCTCGCAGCTCCAGTTCTTCCTGTGCTCCATCTACACGCCCATGTGCACGCCACAGGTACCCACACCCATCGGGCCTTCAGGGACCTGTGCGAGACGGTGAGGAACCGCTGCGCCCCGGTCATGGCAGAGATGGGCTACCCGTGGCCCACTTCCTCAACTGCTCCAGATTTCCTCCTGAAAATAACGAGGATCACATGTGCATGGAGGGCCCTGGGGAGAAGATGCCGCCCACTCCCCACCTACAACCTCAACACGCCCGCAACCGCCCCGAAGATTGTAGTCAATACGCCCACGCCCACAAGTACCGGTATATCAACGCGACGGCACGTGCGCGCCTCTATGCCAAGCCAATATATCTTTTAACAGCAGCGAAGTCGTTCGCTGGGGGTGGATGGCCATCTGGGCGGTGGTGTGCTTCGCTGTCACCTCTTCACGTCTTCCTCTCCTTCCTGCTTGACGCCGCCGCCTTCAGGTACCCGGAGCGGGCGGCTGTCCACCTAGCGCTCTGCTACAACCTGGTGGCCGTGGGGTACCTGGTGCGGCTGGGGCAGGTTGCAGGTCGCGTTACCTGCCACGCCGACCCGAGCTAGGTGTGGTGGCGTCACTGAAGGGGCACTACATACCACCTGCGCCCTCGTCTTCATCCTCCTCTACTACTTCAGCACCGCTGCCTCCAGTCTGGTGAGGACCCCCTCTGCGAACACCCCCTCTGTATGCGAGGTGTTAGGGTCTCTCAGTATTATTTAATGCTCTCGCTTTATGCAGGTCGGCGTTCAATCCCGAACGTCCAAGTGGTTGGGCGGACCATTCCTTCCCCCCGTCCCATCCAAAATCCTTATCCTGACCCCTTCCCAGTGCTATATAGTCGTGATGGCTTGGCGCTTTCCCCCTGATAGTTCCCTTCCCTTCTAGCTGTCAATTATACTTTAATTCTAAACAAGAGTTCAAGACTATAGTGAACTTATTTCATGAACACAAGTTCATCATTCATGGTAGACTAGTTATCTTGATCTGTATATTCCCAACAAGGCTTGTATATCTTACCAACAGTTATAAGGAATGTTATACACGCGCCACTCACGCTCGCGCCCGTTTCCATAAAATGCAAAACACGCCAAAATGCATATTTAACGAAACCTAGAAGACTAGGTTTTTAGAACATAGAAGGTTTTAGATATGTTTAGATATAGAAGGTTTTAAGAAGAAACAGCTTCTAGGTTTCGTTAAATATGCATATGGACGTGTTTTGCGTTTTATTGAAACACGAGAGGCGTGAGTACAACATTCTTCGAATGTTACTCAGTGTCTCGTACGTGAATATTCTCAACTAACCTGCCAGATTCGACTCACAATGGGTTGGCTTAACTCTGCTTGTTCCATCACATTGTTAGTATACGAAACTGATATATTAGGTAAAGGGAATATTGTGTTTTGTAAAAAAAAAATCCACGTAAATAAGTTAACATTTAAATAGGAAAAAGAGGACTTTCATCTTTTATGTAGAATATCCACATAATAACGTAAGCTGTACCTTGGCACTAGTAAGAAGTTGTCGGTGTAACATTGTTCACTAGTTGGAATAACTTACAGTTGCTGTATGGTAACGTTGACAAGGGCTGGGGAGATCCGTAGGAGCAGTTATCTTAATTAAGATTATTGAGATGATTTCGGGGCTTTTTAGTGTCCCCGCGGCCCAGTCCTCGACCAGGCCTCCTCCCCTCAGGAAGCAGCCCGTGACAGCTGACTAACACCCAGGTACCTATTTTACTGCTAGGTAACAGGGGCATATGGTTGAAAGAAACTCTGCCCATTGTTCGCGCCTGGGATCGAACCCAGGACCACAGGATCACAAGTCCAGCGTGCTGTCCGCTCGGCCGACCCGGCAGTGATGAGGGTTCGAACCTATGTGGCGAGTGTTCTCACGCACACGCGTCTAGCGACTTGACCACGGCATGATATAAGGATTGCAACCTGGAGTTCATCTGAACACACAAGGATTTCCTACGGATTTCTCATTGATACAGTTACGTTAGTGTGACTATTCTGTGTATTGTAAGGCTGGGGTTGAAGGGTAGTCGGGCTCTACGGGTACAGACCAGGAGGCCTGGTCGAGGACCGGGCCGCGGGGACATTGAGCCTCGAAATCATCGCAAGGTATCCGCTCGGGGCAGCGTACGAAGAGCCTGACGGGTAACGTAGACAGGGGCTGAGTGTAGCACAGACGGGCTAGAGGGGTAGCACAGACGGCTAGAGGGGTAGCACAGACGGGCTAGAGGGTAGCACAGACGGCTAGAGGGTAGCACAGACGAGCTAGAAGGTAGCACAGACGAGCTAGAAGGTAGCACAGACGAGCTAGAAGGTAGCACAGACGAGCTAGAAGGTAGCACAGACGAGCTAGAAGGTAGCACAGACGAGCTAGAAGGTAGCACAGACGAGCTAGAAGGTAGCACAGACGAGCTAGAGGTAGCACAGACGAGCTAGAAGGTAGCACAGACGAGCTAGAAGGTAGCACAGACGGGCTAGAGGGGTAGCACAGACGCGGAGAGGGGTAGCACAGACGGGCTCAGGGGGGGGGGGGCGTAAACAGGGACTTGGGGGGTACTCACCCACCAGTCAGTATCAGGGGTAACCTACTTAATGGTGGGGGGGGGGGTTAATAGTTCCACGTTAGTATCAGGGCTACCTAATCAGAAGCTGAGGAAACGTAGGCAGTAATTGGTGTATTGTAGTCAATAGCTTGGAGTAATATTGACAATAGCTGAGGGTATTGTAAGCAAGATCTGTGTTATTAGCTTAGCCAGTAGTTGGTATGATTTAAGCAGTGGTCATGGCAGCATAATCAGTAGGCAGGCAACGTTATCATTTATCTTGGATAATTTTCAGTAGCTATGGTAACGAAAGCATTACCCGGGGGGTCACTTAAAGTGTGTCTGATAACAGCTAGGAGCTAATTGGAACTCGATCGAGCACAAGACGGAGGAAAGTCGTTAATATTTGGGGATAAGATTTTGTGGGTAACCGAATCAGATGTTATTTGTTACAGTTGTACAAATCTTTACAATTATTGATGGAGTGAACAAGTGTATATAAACAAAAATAATAGTTTTACACAAAATTAATAAACTTAGTAACTGGGCCATCCTAACTATAACTGACTCACCGCAGATGTAAATCGTCTTGTAGAGAGATAACTAACTAAACTAGGCCATCGTAATTATTAGATGCGATAACTTACCCAGTAACAATGATAATGTGCGCTTTGGTGGACTCTGGCCCGTAGTGGAAGCGTTTGTATATTGCGCAGTATAAATGGGAATTTCAACATAACATTATCACGGGAGACATCTCCCGTCACGCAGGGTGCAGTCGCACCTCCACAGATCTCAGTATCAGCTCTTGATACTGGTAATGACTACAAAGGGCCACCACTTACGGGCTATTCATGCCCGTGCCACCTCTTGGGTGGCTTAATCTTCATCAATCAATCATAACATTATCCCATAATACGCTGGTCAACGTCGCCATAACCTACCAATACCTTGCGTTAATTCCATAGGGGGGGGGTCAAGGTCTCCCAGAATCATTAGCATAATTAGAAAACAGGTTAAACATTAGAGGCCCCACAGCTATTCAGTGTTTTAAAAACGGGCTCACCATAGCCCGTGCTACTTGGAACTTTGTTTCAGGTAGCGAATCTTTAACAACAACAACAACATCTTCAGTGTCCTTCCAATAAATTCAAGAAATGTTGCTGGAACAACAGTGTTAAGCCTTCAAGAGAGAATGGACAATTTCTTCGACAAGCCTGATTATGGATTATGACGGATGAGAATAGCTTGAGCTACCTCATCCCTTTGTGTGTATTTACCTCAATAAATTTATTTCAATTTCAATTCGAGCTACGAAGACAAACAGCCTCACAGACCATGCCATCCCCAGGAAAAGCTGGCCAGTATACCTACCTTGAAATACCTCGAGTTGGTTTCGGGGCTTAGCGTCCCCGCGGCCCGGTCATCGCCCTGGCCTCCTCGTTGCTGGACTGGTCAACCAGGACGCGGCTGCTCGCAGCCTGACGTACGAATCACAGACAGACCAGACTAGACATTATTATTAACATCTTTATTAACCCAAAATTAATTACAATTTTTTCTGAGGAATTCAATTAGGTGGCAGTAGTACTACTCTTGAAATCGTCAATAGGTTAGCGTCCTCATTAGCCAAGGTAGACTAACTAGTAACTTGTTTAATGTTACCATTAGTCGAGGTAAATTATATTAGTTATTTTCAAATATTTCTTTCCGGATTGGTTCTTTTCTAACAATAACAATCTACAATATCATTAGGAACATGAATTACCGAGCCTGACCTCAGGCCGGGCTCATGAACTCTCGAAATTCTCTCCAGGTATGCTCCAGGTATACCGACTTAGCTTGGGGTAGGTAAGTTAGGTTTGATCAAATTTCTATGTTAGTTTTGGCTCAAAGTAAAAGAAATTAAAATCGTATGTAATGTAATATAAAACTATCATTCGCAAATGTTTTATGCATTTGTGAAGTCACAGAACACGTAACTTCACAAATGGGTAAAGCACCGCATTCCTGTGTGTATTGCATATAACACAATGTATACTGTATACAGTAATAATTAAACATACAAAAATGCTTCAAGTGCGCAACTGTTCAGTGGTATTTGTTGTCCAATTCACAGCATGTTGTTTTCTCATTGTCTTTTAAGTACGTGTATCAGAGACCCCCTAAGGAATACAGGAGTGTATGTATATAATGTAACCAGTTTATGTCCGGGTGGACAGTGTTGACATAGAAATGAACAAACACACGATGACTAGGGCAAATATAAGCAATAAATTGGTATTTTTTTCGTCATGATTCATCGCATTGTGACAGAGGGTGGACTGAAATAAACTTAGTTTCCTTGCTAGCGCTTTTATTTCATACTGTCGTAGGTGTAAATTACTAGTCCTAGAAAGAAACTGTGCACTACTCAGAAAAGGTAAATCATCAATCAAAGGAGGTATTTGTTGGAAAACTAACGATATGCCTACTAACGCTGGGGACCTGATTGCTAGAGTTTGCTTTGGCTGCTACCTGTTAATATATGTGATGAAACAACTAGCAGTATTGTTTACAATCGTAATATGCTGCTCGAAAAGGTAAACAAACTGGAAGCCTTTAGATTTACATTAAACAAGTTTGGGCTTCGGTAGTTACAAAAAAAAATATGGGAAGGGAGGCTAGGCGGAAACCGGGCCGCGGAGACGTTAATCTCCTGAACAAAGGTAGAGGTAGATGGCGGTTGCGTTGAACAGGTTGAACTATGTCAGTTAGGTGAGTTGTCTTGGTCCCTTATTAAAAGACTTTGTAGTGTAGTATGTTTAATCCTACTAGACCTGTTAGGGAATAAATGTAAGATTGCTTTTGCTTTTGTGAGATTCTTTAATTAATTGATAGGTATGGCGAGTCGGTCCCAGTCCGTGTTCCAGTATCCTATTGACGGATGGGGCTTGGATTGGCGATGACTAGAAAGGCTTGAGAGCCTTGAGTGCAGCCTCCTTATATGCACATGTGTTGGATTGTTGTTACCTCATCCCTAGTACACTATTCACTGCTTGACATGCATGTTTATCGAACATGGTCTTGGCTTCAAATATTATCTGCGCTAATTCCACAATAGATATCAGTTCGAGAGGAGACGATTCAGCAGGTATAGAGTAGTCCTTACAAGTCATCGTGAGTACGATGTCGCGTTCCGAGTCCGTTGGAGCCCAGAGATCGTACTGGTGGAAGATGCGGAAACAGCGTTACGGTGAATGGAATTGCATTGGGATTTGGAAGGTGGTGTTTTAAGCATTAAATTAAAGTTGACAGGAGTGTCAGTTTTTATAAGTGGTTGATATGCTCAGGGTCTGAATGTTGAGTTAACTAGTGGCAAGCTGCTACAGGTTGGTTTGTATTTACTTGTATAGGCTTTACGTTCTTTATGGGAAAATCAAGGGAGTGCACGGCAATGTATTTGCACTTGTGTCTTAAGTCGTGTCAAATGTCACCGTTTGTGCTTTGGTTTACATAGCCAATTGAGTCCCTACCACCGTCTCAGTGTTTGCGGAAGCCTGCGGCCAACCATGAAGGGGTTTCCAATATTGGCGAAACGTCTTGCCATGGGTGCCGATACACCAGCAAGCTGGGCTGCTGTTCTAGGTACGCTGAGAGATCTTTCTTATAGTTTTGCGCAGTGCACGTGGGCCATGGTGCATGGGTAAAGCAAAATGCAGAGGGAGCGGAGTTCTGTTTGTAACAGGCGTAGAGAGTTGAGTGGGTAGGGTGTCGCCTAGAGCCTTAGGCAGATGACAGTAGAGAGGGCTTGATAGGCTATAGCTTTTTAAGACGCTAAGTGTGTGTGCATTCATAATTATGATGTCTAGTGTTTGAGGACGAGTATTGGCTTGTGTTGGATTTGCCCTTAGTGATGATGGGCTGGAGTCTGGTGATTGGTGTATAGTTTTAGGGGAGTTGGGTCTATAGTCGTTTGTTGTAGAAGACCTGAGAGGTAATCTTTGCATTTGTTTGGGTTGGATTTAGTCTGCCAGTCATTGTCCAGAGAGTTCTCTATTTCATCCTGTGCTCTGTGTGTTAATGTGTCTATCATGTCTATCGTGTATCCTGTGATCGGGCAGTATGTCAGCGTAGCAAAGGGTCATTGATGTCCAGTATCGTTAGGCGGGAGGGAATATCATTAATGTTGAGTATATAGAGAGTCGGTGAGAGTACTGAACCTTGGAGGACGATTAGATTCAGGTTTATGTTATCCTGACACCTTGTTGTTGAGGAACTTGATCAGGCGTATGCTTTGTATAACAACCACGCAGATATCTATAGTGAAGGTACTAGTCACATATCAGTCCAACCATGCTCTGTTATCCCTGTTTGTGTGTTGCTCATGGAATTTAAAGCGTCATCAACAAAAGTGGGCAGAGTTGCCCGCCAACCAACTTCCACTACAGAACGTAATGCACCTCCACCCATTTCTTAATACGTTTATCTGACCAGGCACGTGTTTCTTTTTGGTTTGTAGTACAACTTTATCAGGTTTTTTTCATGGTGCTCTTGTTTTGTATGTTGAATCATTGAGAGATCTGATCATTGGAAAAAGTTTTTGCAAAATCGGTTTACTTCGCTCACATGTGAGGACACGAAAGACTAGTGGATGGATATCGAATATTTGACGACTAGCGAAAAGTTTTTTTGGTAGGCCGATGTTGATTTCTGTAGAGTGGTGCGTGTGCGACGAGAGCGGTCTCTGTTGTGATTCGGTACTTGAAAAATTTAAATATGGGAGGGTTAGGGCGGGGTGAATAGGGGCGTAATCTATTGATTATCTGTATGTTTCCGCAAAAAATCCAATAATTTAGTACAGAATGGTTGTGACAAGTCGTGACTGTCCTACGTCACATCAACATTAAGTTGTGAGAGATATGTGATGTGTTGTATTTACCATAAAGGGTCGCGTGTAGTCAGATTAATAGAATAGACAATGTAATTTTACGAGAATAAAAGAAAATTAGATTGTAATGTAATGATAAAAGGAGCGCAAATTGTCAATGACAAAACTAACGGATCTTAACAAAATTATAATAATTAATAAAAAACTGACAGGCTAAAAATAACTTACTTGTACGTACACGTTATACCCCCCTTCGTACTGTACTTTTATCCTCTAGCTAAAGGCTATTTTCAAAGGGGCTCTGAGAGGCTACCCGGTTGCTGGGTTCAGCTCAGCCGCCAAGGTCCGCAGAGGGCACTCACCTACCTGATAAATGAAGTTGCTCGGTTGGGACTTGCAAGATGGTAGGGCTGTGTCTATTTTGTGTGGCTGGTTCCTGGGGGTTTTTTACCTAGGGCGGTGATGGCTTGCTGGTTGCGCTTCAATTCCGAGGAAGGGTGTAGGACTGCATAAGTTCCGTCTAGGAAGTTTGTTGTTTCTTCCCATATTAAAGAAGAGGGTATTGAAAAGCCTTAGGTGGTAGATGATTATGTAGTGCTGTCTGCTGTGTACTTATTAAACCGTACTTGCCCATAGGGTCACAGGTGTTTGAAGGTGTGTTTGCCGGGACCTCTCACTCCTAAAAGAAATATATGAACAATTCTCGAATAATATTTTCTACGGCATTGCCTGTCGACTCCAGATGAACCGGTAACAATACAATGTGTACTTACTCATTGTGCTTTGGCTCAGTTTTGGTCCCGCCTCTCGACTGTCAATTCAACCGATGTACAGATGATTCCTGAGCTATGGGCGTCATGTACCTGATAGTCTACATTAGTGATAACCGAGAAGCTTAGATGAGGAGTCATGGGCGTCAGGCTTGTACCACCACGATCACTGTGGTATAGGGCATTCCCATTTTATGGAAACTACTCTGGACACTGAAAAAATTCTTTCTAAACGTCTCTCTGGCTCATCTAGGTAATAAGTTCCTACCTGTGTCCGCGTTGCTAGTGTGTACCGACCCGCGGGAGTGAGAGGTGTTGCTGTGTGCCCACCCAGATTCAATTCCCTGAGAATTTTGTCGGGTGGTGATCAGGTGTCACCGTAGCTCTTTACTCTTCTGTTTCCAGGTGAATGTGTGTGCATATAATCCGTTGGGATTTACAGTAGGCTTCAGGTCAGGTACTGGAATCGGTAAGGTTATTCAGTGCCCCAAAAACGGTCACTACGTAAAAGAACGTTTATGTTATTACGGAAAAAAAAAAAAACTGGTAGTGCCTACCACTTAGCAAGTTTCATACCTGTTGAAGAACAATTACATGTTGTATATGATGAACGCTTGTCTAGCCTAGCCTACTTCTGTCCAGAATATGTGTCTCAAACAAACTAGTGATACACACACCACTCATTTCCCGTTAATTTTCAGAATTCTGTAGATATATTCGTTTAGTATAGGCTACATTTTAATAGTGGTAATGTTATAATTATCATGAACGTCATGTCATTTGATCCAACGGCTTCAGATTAGCAAAAGACACATAAATTGATTGCTATATAACACCCCACCCCCTTCTACCTGTGATACTTTTTAGAGATGGTTACG
>WNGS01161107.1:11940932-11952309 GCA_020271785.1 Procambarus virginalis
TGGTCACCATCGCTACCACAACTAGTCACCATCGCTATCACAACTGGTCACGACCGCTATCACAACTGGTCACCACCACCGCTACCACAACTGGTCACCACCACAACTACCACTATCTCTGCCACCGTTGCCATCAGCCTTAACTTGTTTAGAGATCAGCTAGACTTGTTGATAATGCAGCTGACAGTTCGACGTACGCACCAGAGCCGCGGCGACCAGGTAGGTAGGCCAGGTAGGCCAGGTAGGTCAGGTAGACGCTACTAGCACCACTACATCATCTACCGTCACTCTTCTACACGCAGGTGGGTACAGGAGTAGATGACTTCTGACTCCTCTTACCTGGCTCAGCTTTACCCCTACTAGATATTCCCCTGGAACAAGAACCGCCAATCGATTAACAACCAGGTCCACAAATTGTTACTGGGTGAACAGGGGCGAACAGATGAGGACTGATTCCCAGTTAATCCTTCCTGACCAGGATTCGAACCCAGATACCATCGTTCGTGAATCAGGGGGCTGAGTGCGCTACCACTACGCCACAAGGGACAGTGGCACATGTCCTTAAGGCTGCTTAGCTTGCGAACTGATTGCCCACAACAGCCTGGTCAATCAGGGCAATCACCACCGCTGCTACCACAAACGCCACATCCCACCACTGAATCAGGGTTGGTGCCACAGCTAAAAGGGTTAAGCTACGAAAATAGGTCAATGTAACTAAATCTCACAACTCTTAGAGAAAAGGAACAAAGGGGATATGATCACAACATACAAGATACTGAGGGAATAGACAAGAATAGTCTCTTCAGATTGAGGGAAAGCAAGGCAAGAAGACACGGGTGGAAGATGGAAATGCAATTAAGCTGAAGGAACGTAAGGAAGTACACGTATCCTGTAGGAGTAGTTAACTGGAATGCTCTAAAAGAGGAGGTTGTGGAAGCCTCCTCCATCCACAACTTTAAGAATAGGTTCGATCCAAGAATTTGAACGTCAGAATAGTTATGTTGAAACGCAACAGTTACAAGGCTAGGAGGCGGGGAAGGGGAGGGGGATGAGCTAGACCTTGCTCCCCTGTAGATACTGGTAAGAAAGTACTGATAGGTAAGTACAACCACCCATTCCACCCCCCCTACCACCTCCAGCCGCCCCCAACACCATACCCAACCACCCCCGCCATCTGCACCACCATCACCCCCACCAGCCGCCGCCACCACCCCCCCACGCCCACCATCGGCACTACCACCACCACTACCTGCCACAACCACCACAACAAGCCATGGCCATTACCACCAGCCACCACCTCAACCACCATTGTCATCACCCACCACCACCTACAACCCCCCCCCCCCACCCCCTACAACCTCCACCTTTACCTCCATATAGGAAAAGGGGAATTCAAAGCTCCCTATAATATTTGTCTACCAAGATTAGCTGTAGACAGTCAGAGCTGCCTCAGTCTCGCCACAATGTCCACTTTTCCTACAACTCCTCCCCATTCATAAACGCACGAAAAAGCACATACAATGTGAGAAGTTTAACTACACTTCTGTCGTTTTGCTGACATTTCTTATTATTTATGTATCACTCAGAAACTTCGAAGTCTTAACAGCTTACCCTTTGCATTGTTGCGTCTACCTTCATGCATGTTAGAATAGAGGTTAGTATTTTATCTTGTATGTGGACTGAGGCAGTGCTGGTAAGTATGCTGGTCGCGCGCGGGTCTGATGTAAAATTCATGAAGTCGAAGATTTATCGTGTGGTCAACCTGCGACTTCTTTCTGCGCGCGCATCCCGTCTTGACTATCCACTCTCTTGATTAAATGATTCTTTGTGCTATCTTTATCATTGTCAACCTGAAAATACGATGAATACTTAATTGTTCCTCTCTCAGAGGCGCACTACGAGACCCCCAATTAAAACTCGTATCTATTTGGCGTGCTCAATGTAAACACGAATTTTGCGCGGGCAAACAAAACATAAAGATGAAATTTTGGCGCGCAGGTCTGGGTATCCTAGCCTGGAGGGTCCAACAAGGTACAAAACCGTCATTAAGTTTGGGTGTTTTATGAATATATTTACTCTGTTCAACACACGGCCTGTGGGACGTGTGTTTGGACAATCAATCTTCCTAAGCTGAAAGCTTATTTGGAGAATGATGTAAAACAGGTTTCTTATTGAATTATTGGATTGGAAATGAATTTATTTTATTTGTTGTTGTGGCTGGCTTAGGAGCGTGTAATTTTACATTAGGTGATGGTGATGAGGTTTGCATTAATCAATAATATTAGTGGCTTTGTTTGCAGTTTTTGCAACCTAATCATAGCATTGGTGTAGAGGTAAAGCTTAGAGGTGCTTGTTCATTCTTAACACGTGACATTAGTTGGTTAGGATACTAATACTCGCTATTTTTACATTGTCAGTATGCTACTATTTTATTTTGCAGATATCGGATAAATAAGTGTAAAAACGTGTCTGTCGTGTCTGTGTTAATTCAGGTTTTTGTCGGTTGTCCTCTGAATGAACAATGGCTTGACAAGCCATATTGGGAGGTCCTTAGTCCTGCCGTTTTTCATTTTATACGCTGATCATCCCTGTCTTATCTTCCTGACTCATCCCTCTCCCTCATGTCTCCCTGACTCACCCCCTCTCCCTCATGTCTCCCTGACTCACCCCCTCTCCCTCATGTCTCCCTGACTCACCCCCTCCCCCTCATGTCTCCCTGACTCACCCCCTCTCCCTGACTCACCCCCTCTCCCTCATGTCTCCCTGACTCACCCCCTCCCCCTCATGTCTCCCTGACTCACCCCCTCTCCCTCATGTCTCCCTGACTCACCCCCTCCCCCTCATGTCTCCCTGACTCACCCCCTCTCCCTCATGTCTCCCTGACTCACCCCCTCTCCCTCATGTCTCCCTGACTCACCCCCTCTCCCTCATGTCTCCCTGACTCACTCACCCCCTCTCCCTCATGTCTCCCTGACTCACCCCCTCTCCCTCATGTCTCCCTGACTCACCCCCTCTCCCTCATGTCTCCCTGACTCACCCCCTCTCCCTCATGTCTCCCTGACTCACCCTCTCTCAATATCTCCCTGTCTGTCTTCCTTTCTACCTCCATCCCTCCCTACCTCCCTCTCTACGTTCACCCCTCCCTACCTCCCTCTCTACGTTCACCCCTCCCTACCTCCCTCTCTACGTTCACCCCTCCCGTTCTCTTCCTCCACTACTTAAATCACATAGCGCAAACCACCGTATCATTTTCCCTCTATCAAACCATCTATGCCTGCTTGTGGCTTGAATTCTAATACCAAGTGAATGACTGAGTTTATATATAAGATTTAATTATATCGTCTTAGGGAGAGAAACCTTCAATCCTGGTGGGTAGAAATAGCCTAAGCTACTCTATCCATTTGAGATGTATTTTTTCTTGTCTCAATAAACATACTTAAACTTGAACCGTCAATCCTGCCGTGAATAAATATTGCCACTTCGGCGCCAGCCGTAATTAAACTGACAATGTAGTGAGAAATATTAGTCCAGTTGACATGCGTGCGGTACACGATGCTCTACTACCGGTTGAGTTAGGCTGCATGTGTTTTTCCCAGCAGGTTTCCCCCCTTCTCATTGCTCAAAATAAGCCTTGCCCCAATGGTTTTTCCCTACAATAAAAGCAATATTATCACCAGGCCTAGACCATGGAGTGATATATTGGAAATTAAAAAAAAAATTGGATAAGAAATATTAGAAGTTAGTGTAAGTTATAGAGCGGAACTTCTTAATTCAGTATATAAAAATTGACACAAGTGGATGTAATTAAATATAATTAGATATAATTTGTCTTTTACAACTGATCTTCGTCCAGTATATGGACGATATGCTATAATTCCCTTCGTTTTATGACACAAAAAAGGGGGATTAGTCTTTATGAAAATTAGAGTACACGAGAAATATACAATGGGGTAAGAAGCACAAGACAGGCCTATAAATGTTGAAAAGGTAAATGAAGATGCATAGAGGCGCAGTGATAGCATCACATATTGGTGATAGGGCCGAGAATTGTGTTTACCAAAGTGAGAAAAAGATTTACGAGAAGACATAACCAAGCCCAGCACTAGAGGTGCATTACCAAGATTACAATAGCGCTAGGCACGAAGCTGGCCAACACTTGAAAATTAACAGCCTTCGGGAATTTGCAAAAGGAAACTTTCAGTGCAGTATACAATACATATTTGAGCCCAATTATACAAATTAATACCCCTGTCTGCAGCCCCACAAAATAACACAGAACAAAACTGCTTCAAGACTGGTCCCAGAACTTTCTTGGGTTGAGCTAAAAGGAAAGGCTGAGTAATCTTATGTCTCGCTAGATTATGCTGAAATTGAGATGGGACAGAGGCGACATGATTACGACATACAAGATTCCAGCAAGTTCTGTCAAATACAAAAATTAGATGTTCAGCATAGTAGCAAGGCGAAAAAAGATATTTAATTTTAATAATTTATTATGTACCCCATCCCCAGGGCAGTGGAGGAAAGGGTTACAGAGGCACATAATGGATTGAGGACCTGAAACCCATAGTTCATTCAGCTAAGCCAGTAACAATTTTGTAAAACTAAAATAAATATAAATATATATATATATACACATATATACATACACTGTTGGCCCACAACACTCTCTCTAGAAGGTAGTTTACACCTGCGGTGAATCAGTTACAAACATAGTCACTAATCCTGCTCCGCGCCCATCCGAGTGGACGGCAGCTTCGCAGCACCCGCATGCTGCTGCACCTACTGAATGCGCACTTTGGAAACTTGTACTTCTAGAAATCTTAGTAGCCATCTACATAAATGATGTACATGCAGATTTCTCGAACGCCGTTGGCCGTTATCTCTGAATTCTGCAATTTTTTCGCATTCATTTATGTGATGACTCAAAGTCTGACT
Organism: Procambarus virginalis; assembly: GCA_020271785.1. Lineage (NCBI taxonomy): Eukaryota > Metazoa > Arthropoda > Malacostraca > Decapoda > Cambaridae > Procambarus > Procambarus virginalis. The sequence goes on from WNGS01161107.1 coordinate 11,945,871, forward strand.
AGTTCTGCTGACAGTTTATATTTAGTAAAGTCTTACAGGTGGCGCAAACCAACAGAGCCTTATAACAGAGCCTAAGCCTAGCAGTGGCAACATCTTGAAAATCTGCTAACTTTATTGAATGATCCATAGATGAGCGGTTCTCCTAGCATAATAGAATGATGATAGACGGAGGAACTGGTGTGAGGTTCACTTTGTCTCGTCTATAAATTGTTTTTGCTGTTCCTGGAAGATTGCCACCCCTAAGGCTGCTCAAAGGCAATCCAAGATGGTAATCGACTTGATAATGGTCCAGAGGACGGACCGAGTCGACGTATAGTTTCTCCATCTTCTGATATGTGGTTTGAGAGAATATGATTTTCATCATATCTTCAGCCACGCTATTGTGACTCTTGGTTGCAAGATGATAATCAGTTCCCCTCTTTACCGGCAAATGGGCTAACTCATCACTTCTGTCAAACACGAGTGAAAACACCCGGACGAGTCAGCGAGTTGCAGGAGGCATCTCTGTGTAGAGGTGCACAACGGGTGAAGTGAACAGTATTGAAGCTAGTTGAGGACTACGATTTACATAGTTTCCAGAGCCGAGTATGACCCCAGGCATGTAAAGACGCGCCAGGGAGAGTGCCCAGAGAGGACTACGAGATTGTGGGAGAGGTGAGCGTGTGGTAGGAGGTGGGAGGGATGAGAGTTCACCCTCTTCCCTTACTCCTCCCAACACGCAAACCCATCCACCGTCTGAGAAGTGGCGGGTGAAGGATGGTGGAGGGAGAGGGGGAGATGGATGGGTCAGACTCCGTGAGGCCTTGTTACCTCTCCCTACCCAAATATTTAAGCAGGCGTAGCTGTACTGAGCGGGCATGCTCCTGCCCCGGGCCACTGCTGCTGCTGCTGCTGCTGCTGCTGCTGTTCTGCCCCGGGCCCTTGGTGTTCCTGCTATCTGCTCCAGGCCACTGATGCTGCTCCTGCTGTCTACATCAGGCCACTGCTGGTGCTTCTGTTGTCTGCCTATAGCAGAAACCTCGGCCATTATAACTCACGTGTGTCCAAACACTATGTAGCTTTCCCCAGGGAACGAAAATTCTGACTGTAATAATTATAATTAAAATGACATGTAAATAAATACACGGCAAACAGGATTAGATAGATTAAAATGGGTAATCTTCATCTAATCCTCGATTTGGCTGCGGATTACCAGCGATGTCGATAAACCCAAGGAAATCCACCCCTGACTAACACCTGGCTTTCAAAACATCCGCATTATTTCAGTCTTACACGTGAGCAAGTCTGCATCTAGTCTTACACAAATGCCATTGAAGACTGCAAATAGTCTTAAGTCTCTGGCCACACAAGGACCAATCATATTGTTGGATACTACTTTGCACAGGTGGGCACAGGAATAGACGACCCCAGACTCCTGTTGGGGCTCAGTTTCTGAGCTCATTAGTGCCACTAATATTTTCCAGTGCCGTCCACGGGACGAGTATAGGGGCCACCACTGCCCACGGGATGGGTATGGGGACACTACTACTACTACCCACGGGATGGGGGTGAGGTGCATAATAAAGTAACAAAATCAATCGTAACTCCTGTTAGTGGTTCGAACCCTCGTCACGGCCCTTGTGGATTTGTTCCTGTTAGCAGGCTTAAAGCTTTCCCTTCCTATTGCCTATGTTTAGCCTTTGCTAGTTTTCCCTGGAGCACGACCCGCCAGTCGGTTAACAACCAGGTCCCCAATTACTGCTGGGTGAACAGGAGCAAAGTTATGGATTGGCATCCAGTCAATCCTCCCTTGCAAGGGCTTGAACCCTTATGGAGAGATTGGTAGCGTTTACTTGTGAGACCAAGCTTGATACGGGTTTATCTGACACGAGACCAATCACAGTAATTTGTCTTTTGCTGATTATAATTAGAAATCTGATTTGAAATAATTATAATTAGAAATATGATTTGAAATAATTATAATTACAAATCTGATTTGAAATAACACGGGGACTCGATCCCATTCGCAAGGTTAACATTATGAAACCCATTCACATTTGTAGACGAGAAGTAATTACATTTAACTGTAACCATCTCGAAACTCAATAGTATTTACAGTCACCTGGCAGGATAGTCAACCACGTTTGGAGATAATTAACACAAGAAACAACTACTGTAGCTTCTGGAGAATCCGGACTCTCAAGATACTCACGCAAGTCACACAATCGAGTGAGATCAAAATATAGAGACCCATCCACACACAGACACCCATCACCACCATCGCACTGAAGGTGCGTGAGTTTGGTCATCGCAGAACGGAGCGAGTTTCAAAGTAATGCATTACAAATATTGATGAAATCGTGTCAAATAAACTTAGGAAACACACTTGAAAACAATTCAAATAATACTATGAAATTAGACGTCAGAAATTAAATTATCAGAAGTCATAACAAATGCAGTATTTTTTTTAACTACTACGTAGCCAAATTAGAAAGAAAAGAGGGTCAACATAAAGCCCAGACAAGAGTATGAGAAAAAGAATAGATGACTATAACCACTATGGAAAGGACTGCAATAGTTGACATCAACCATAACTAGTTTTGGGAAACAGAAATCGTCACGGGGGCGGAGCGCCAAATAGCCGAGAGCAACAAGAAATTTGTAAACCAATTCAATTTCTTTATTATACACCCCCACACCATCCCGAGGGGCCGTGGTGTAAAGGGTTACAGAGGCACATAATCTGTTCAGGAACCAACATGTTGATGAATCCACGAGAATGAGGGGAAGTAATGAACCAGCAAGTGTAGACGTGTTTACTCTGAGTCAGCCTCGGGGGGGAAACGTTGAGGCTGGGAAACGTAAGAATGGGCCACCACCTTAGTGCCCGAGGGAACACAAATATTGAGCCGGAAATGATTTAACATTGAAGACAACATGGGACAGACGTGCGAGAAGAGCTTGGACAGCAGTAAGCATACACACCTCCCGCAAAGGGGAAACAGTGCTGGAGATCAGAGTTTCACCGTTAAGATATGAATATTAGGAGAGGAATGTAGTAGGTATGTCCACAGGCAGTCAGCATTGATAAAGCAAGAAGTGAACTTAAATACTAGAATCAGGATGCCGACATTGACAGTAGAATCAACACAGAGAGTAGAAGCTCACAAGGTCAAGCCTGGCCTCGGACCGGGCTTGGGAAGTAGAACAACTCCCAGAACAACATCAAGCTGGTATCAAGCAACACAAAGTTAATATTGACATCAGAGGTCCACAGCTGTTAAACACCCAACAAGCATTAGAAATATTGCTGGAACAAAGGTAGATGTGTTCAAGAGGCACTTAGATAAGTTCTTGCAAGAAGTGCCGGACCAACCAGGCTGTGGTGGATATGTGGGCCTGCGGGCCGCTCCAAGCAGGCCCACATATCCACCGCTCCTGTTGGACCAAGTTATCACAGTCGAAGCCGGGCTCGGGGAGTAGATGAACTCCCAGTACCCTCTCCGTTTATGCTAATAGAAGCAGGAAATCAATGATAGAAGCAAGAAGCATAGAGTAGCAGAAGCATGAATTAAAAACACGTACTGTGTATAGAAATAGGAAGTGAACAATGTTGGTAAAATTGGCAAGTGTAATGAGAGCAGTAGAGGAAGCCTAAGCCGAGTGGAGGACTGAGGAGGTAGTGAGGACCCCGGCAACACAAGACGATGGGCGAGAGAACATGGCATCAACATTCAGGCGAGCTAGCTGCCAGGGAATTAATATTCAGGGGTGAAGGCAATACTGCTTTGGTTTCCTCAGACTTGTCGCAACAACCGGTTTCCTTCGCTAAGCACCAACCTCCTGGCAACCAAGGTAAATAAACGAAATATGTACTAGGCTATTCAGATTGAGTTCCTAAATCAGAATTGAGCCAAAGCAACATATATATATATATATATATATATATATATATATATATATATATATATATATATATATATATATATATATATATATATATATATAATAGCCTAAGCATACTACCAATATATGTTTTGTAAAGATGTGATAAGGACAACAATTAGGCTGTTGCTTGCCTACACTAACCTCAGTACTAGCTGAATGGCTCTTGCTACACGTTTGTTACCTCCAACCACCATCATCACCACCACCAGTACAGTCACCCCACACCATTACCATTATTACACAACTACAACTACTAGCATAACACAATCACCAGTCAAAAACCGCCACCAAAATACACGTTCACCAAACTCCCTCAGAAGCCCTAAAGGGCGAGCGCCCACACACAGGTACGTGTGTGCAGGAAGATAGGAGAGCTCGGGGAGATATGATCACTACCTACAAAATTCTAAAAGATCACTATCTAAGAGATCACTACCTACAAATTCTAAGAGGAATCGACAGGGTAGATAAAGGTAAATTGTTTAACACGGGTGGTACGCGAACAAGGGGGGGGGGACACAGGTGGAAACTGAGTACCCAAATGAGCCACAGGGACGTTAGAATGATTTTTTTCAGTGTCAGAGTAGTTAACAGATGGAATGCATTAGGCAGTGATGTGGTGGAGGCTGACTCCATACACAGTTTCAAATGTAGATATGATAGAGCCCAGTAGACTCAGGAACCTGTACACCAGTTGAGAGGCGGGACCAAAGAGTCAGAGCTCAACCCCCCGCAAGCACAACTAGGTGAGTATAGCTGAGAGAGAGAGAGAGAGAGACCTACCTACCCCCCGATGCACTGTCCCACACTAATACTACACACCCATAACATCAGTGTCACCCTTAACACCATCCCTCCCTCCCTTCCTCGTCCTTTACCATACCCAGCTTACCATCCTTAGAATGTCAAGATGCCACACTAATCCTCGCCGAATATGGACTCTCACACCCCACACCCTCGCTAAAATTTCCCCTCCCCCCTCCCCTCCAACTTCATCTATCGCGTACACATCTCACTTCCAAGTTGCGTGGCGTGAGCGTCTTAATTCACAATTATACCGTGTTGTATAAATATAAGACTATAATATATATATACCACAAATACTTGAGAAACCACAAGTAAAGACAAATGGAGAAACAGAGTGCTTTCATGTATATCAGAAAGTGCACTGGTAAAACATTTAAACTAACATAATTGTTTATAAATTTGTGTAGAGTATATCCAATATATTTACTGGTATTAACGTTTGTGTGTGTGTGTGTGTGTGTGTGTGTGTGTGTGTGTGTGTGTGTGTGTGTGTGTGTGTGTGTGTGTGTGTGTGTGTGAAAGAAAATGTTTGTCTTAATTACGTTCAAAACAAGTGTTTGTTTTATTTGTGGTGGTTTCCTGTTGGGTGTACTTTGAGACTCTCGTTCGAAGCCTATTGACAAGATATACAGAAAACTCGTACAACTAATAAAAGATTGTTGCTTATTGAAAACGTGTATCATTGCTATACATAACTTGTAAGTTTTTTTATTTATATAGTAAATAGTTCCTTAAGATGGCTTACCGGTCCGCAGTGGGTAGATGGCTCGTCCAGGGAGTAGATAGTATATTTACTGAGTTTTAACTCAAGGTATTGTCACCCATCCACTAAACTCAGAGCAACAATAATTTTGTAGATTTGGAACTAGATTAGTTCCTATATTTTCAAAGTGAGGTATTTCTCGTCTAAGAATACAGTTTCATCGTTCAAAATAACTTGGGCATTTTGCTGAATTCTAGTAGTAAATGTACTCTGCCCATTCTCCATGTTAAAGTCGAAGACCCATCTTCCTACTTTTATTATTTATTCCTTTCGTGCGCATTTTATATCATTACACCGTGGTTGTATTTATTAAGATTCCGCAAAGTCTGCACATTGGTGTTCTGCATGTCTTTGTAATCGAAGATCATATGTTATGACGGTAGTTATCTTGAGGTTATCTTGAGATGATTTCGGGGCTTTTTAGTGTCCCCGCTGCCTGGTCCTCGACCAGGCCTCCACCCCCAGGAAGCAGCCCGTGACAGCTGACTAACACCCAGGTGCCTATTTTTACTGCTAGGTAACAGGGGCATAGGGTGAAAGAAACTCTGCCCATTGTTTCTCGCCGGCGCCTGGGATCGAACCCAGGACCACAGGATCACAAGTCCAGCGTGCTGTCCGCTCGGCCGACCGGCTCCCTACGGTATAACACGGTATAACAAATGAGAGACAGGAACGTCCTGATATAAACTCATGTTAGCCAGGATTTTGTAGACGTAATTCGGATGTGTTTCGTAGGTTTTCTTCTCGGCACTCTCTCAAAAATCTTTATAATGTGCGATGTTTATGTTATCGGTCTGTAATTTTGTTGAATTTGATTTGTTGACTCTTTTATGAAGAGGTGTTATTTAAGCTGCCTTAAGTGTCTCATGGAGATCACCGATATCTAAGCTTTGTCACCATACGGTGACTAGGCTAGTGGCCCTGATTATTATTATTATTATT
>WNGS01161107.1:11962209-11978882 GCA_020271785.1 Procambarus virginalis
TAATAATTTAATACTTTTGACTTTTAATGTTGTAATTGTTCATTAAAACTGTGTGTTTCATGATGCCTATAGTCTCTGATGTGGTGAACCACCCGAAAGCGCACATTCTTCTGTATGACTCGAGGAAATCTATTTAATGCTAGGTGAACAGTGGTATCAGGTGATAGAAACGTGCCTCTTGCCTGGCCGAACCCGGGACCATGGGTTGTGAACCAAGGATGTAGATCACTGTGCTACAGGGCCCATATGAATACAATATTCAGGAACTGTTTCACGAAAGGTCATAAGATTTTTAAAAAATCTGGATTTCAATAGATTTAACGTGTTCAGTCTTGGGCAGGAGTCGTATCCTACCTTAATATGTATTTTTCCCGCTTGCGCTCAAGAGAATACAGATTCAAGAGAATACAGACGGTCGGCGTTCAATCCCTGACGTCCAAGTGGTTGGGCACCATTCCTTTCCCCCGTCCCATCCCAAATCCTGATCCTATCCCTTCCCAGTGCTATATAGTCGTAATGGCTTGGCGCTTCTGATACTTCCTTCCTTACTGAGTGGATTCTAGCAGTAAAGGATCTCTGCACGCTCTCCAGGTCAGCATGGTGCTTTGAAAGGGGCTGTCATTGTGCAACAGTGGATAGTCAAAACAGTAGCATTTTCTTATTATTTTTTATTTTACGGAGTAGTAAATAGAGAAAACGAACTGTACATTCGAACCCGCCAAGATGAAAATCCTGATTTTGTTGAGGGGTTATGTATTCTGTAACAAAATTCTCAGGCCATTGATCCTTATCCTTGAGAACATCCGGTTTACAAAAGCATCTAATACCCGAGTATTTCACATAAATGTATTTGATTACTAACAGGTAAATTGTACGAGATATGGCCACATTTCTTGAGGCAATAATTAACTGGGATATTTGAATTCTACAACTCCAAGCAACAGCCTTTGTAGCAAGTTATCACAAGTCGAGCCTAAGCCTCAGGAGCCAGATTCACGAAGCAGTTACGCAAGCACTTACGAACGTATACATTTTCCTCAATCTTTGACGGCTCTGGTTACACTTATTAAACAGTTTACAAGCATGAAAGCTTGCCAATCAACTGTTGCTATTGTTATAAACAGCGTCCTGGTGCTTCGGAGCTTATTAACTGTTTAATAATTGTAAACAAAGCCGCCAAAGATTGAGGAAAAGATGTACAGGTTCGTAAGTGCTTGTGTAACTGCTTCGTGAATCTGGCCCCAGGAGTCGGTATGGGAGAGAAGAACTCCCGAAAGCCTCTCCAGGTCCACAACTGGGTGTTTGACCTCCAAGTACACTACAATCATCCTTGGAACTGTCTTGACAGTAATATAAATAGATTGATGTTTACGCTGACCTCGGCCACTCCTGTTGCCGCTTAACTCATGATTCCCGTCACTATAGAATTGTTGCTTAACACCATACAAATAGAAGAACCAATAGAACATAATAACAGAGCGGCAATCATACCTTGAGATACCGTACCATGGTAGCATTCTGTGTGTAAAATATACACCGAATAATACTGTAGCCTCAACAGTTTAACCATAAATTCAACAGGTTACCAGTAATACTGTAGCCTGTTGTATTAATATACAGTAATATATATTATACGTGTAAAAGTATAACATACACCAAGCTACCAGTAATACTGTAGCCTCCACAGTGCAGGTGATGAGTCACAATAACGTGGCTGAAGTATGTTGACCAGACCACACACTAGAAAAGTGAAGGGACGACGACGTTTCGGTCCGTCCTGGACCATTCTTCCAGTCGATGAGAGATGAGAAAGACTGACCAGACCACAGTCTGGTCAGACAGCCTCCACAGTGTTAGTCAAATAACAGTGGAGCCAGACTACCAATAATGGCGTAGCCTCAGTCTGGTGGGGTATAATTAAGCCCCAACAAGACCAAGGGTACTAAGTGGTGTTCCACCGCTCGTATGTTTTCTAACTAACGACCTTCCACTTAACCTCACTGATAAATACACGCTGGCAACTCGCCCCCTGCCTCTGCTAATATCAGTAATTATGAAACATTGATATATATAATTTGTGCTGCAATTAACAGCATAGTTATTGTCACTTAGCCACTACCATTACTTAGCACTAATTGAATGTATACGTCCATATTGTGTGTGTGTGTGTGTGTGTGTGTGTAAAATATATATATATATATATAATATAATAATATACACACAAACATGCATATACATTGTGTGTGTGTGTGGTGGGGCAGACCTCTGTATCTGATAGATTTTTGTATTTTGTATTGTTGCCGCCGGATGCGGCTAGTTTATTGTGCACCTCATACTCATCCTGTGACGGTAGCGCAAAAAGGATTGCAGAGAGGACAAAAGGTCTTCATCTGATGGCTTACAAAGTTTCCGTGAAAGAAGCAGTGCCACATCCCCTCCTTCGACTGCACTGTACTGAAGGTAGGTACTGGCAGTGAGGGTCTACATGTGTTGTCCTACACCGCTAACTTGTCATCCTTCCAGGAAACGATGGTGACCCTGTCTGGACACTTCTGAATGTGGTTGGGTCTGTGTAGGTGTGGTTCTCTTTGTGCCCGGCTGCGAGCTGCGGCGAGGCTCCTCTTGATGATGTTGATTTCTAAGTATCTTGCTGTCTTGCCTTGTGATTCACAACATTTCCGACTGTGATGGTCGTATTGATCTGCCAAGGATTTAATTGCTTGTGATAAAGCTAGCTGTGTGTGACGGCAATTTCTGAATATCAAATATCCAGCTAGGAGTCTTTCCTGCTGACTAGTTGTTTTTATTTCAACTTGTAGACTTGCGTCACCATTATGCATATCACTCATTCTTGCGTTGTATTTTTGTATACAATCTATAGTAGAATTTGAAGCAAAAGAACATTGAAGCATATATTGAAGCATGTATTGAAGTGTATTGAATCAAAGATCGCGTGGCCAGTAAAAAAACAAACCCCTGGAAAAGACCATCCTTGAGCTGGATGGATGAGTCCCTTTAAGACAAAAAGTAACCATTGGTTAATGAATTAATTCAAGTGTGTGTGTGAACGTGAGGCAGCAAATCGCGGCGAGTGCGGGGATGGAGACCTCGTAGATATATTATAGAGATATATTATAGTAATACAATCCTTGAACATTACCTTCACGCTCCCGTGATAAAAGCCCTCCAGAAGTGGCGGGTAATAATGAGGAGCAGCGACTTGGACAGGACGGCATGACATAAGCACAAACACGCGACATTAAAGGCTTTAATCAATGGTTTAGGTCAACCTTTGCCCATCGGTGCTGCGGGGACTGCAACCTCTCAAACCCTGGACTCGACTTGGGCTTCGGCACGTATCATCTAAACCTTACATGACCTCAGCAAGCACCATCAAATACAAGCCAGCAATGAAATAAATACTTGAATCTTACTCCAAGGGGCGAGGTTATTGGTCACCCGTGCTATGATAGATCATGTTGTCCATGATAGATCATGCCGTGCTATGATAGATCATGCCGTGTTGTCCATCCTGTCACTTGTACCCAGACGTCGTCATTGTGAGAAAAGTGCAGATGGTCAACTGCAGCAGCGAAGGTGAACAAGTTGAGGGGGAGTGACATAGACAAGGAGCAAAGGGGGGGGGGAAGGGGTAGGAAAGTAACACTTTAGCGTCGGGCCGACAAGCTGCTCTGTGTGTACCACCTCGACACTCTGCAGACTCTGACGCCCATGAAAGAAACGACTTGTTAACTGTTTTCCGAGCACTGAATGGACATCTTGATAGTCGCGGTAGAGGTAAATTACCTACCACCGATAGACGCTTTTAATTTTAACTTATAACACCTTGTGTTTGTTCATTCATATATATATATATATATATATATTATATATATATAAGATATATATATATATATATGTATTAAATATGACCGAAAAGTAAGATTAATAATTCTAACACGAATTTTCTCAATTTTCCTTATGTTTGTTTTTACTGATGACGGTAAATGAAAAATCAATTCTCCAAATTCATTCTTATTTCTTAGTCTGACGCGACTTGAACGCGTTTCGTAATAACTAATTACATTTTCAAAGACTTTTAGTTTCTCACACAACTATAACCTTAAAGCACTAAACAGTTCTTTACTATGCTATGATTTAAACAGCTTTCATCTTTCATTTTATACCCGCGTTTGGGTGAGGTGATATGTTACAACAGTTTTTAATGAGGTGAACAAAACTTTCAACAAAGGACAGAACACGAAAACAATGGATATTAACTGGATATTAACTGGGTAAATTGAAGGTATGAATGGAAGTAACTGCGGAAGGGCCTATTGGCCCATATTTCTTGATGCTTCTATATTGGAGCGGGGTCTTGAAGTGGGTAGAATATAGTTGTGCATTAATTGACTGTTGATTGCTGGTGTTGACTTCTTGATGTGTAGTGCCTCGCAGACGTCAAGCCGCCTGCTATCGCTGTACCTATCGATGATTTCTGTGTTATTTGTTAAGATTTCTCTGGTGATGGTTTGGTTGTGGAAGAGAGTATATGTTCCTTAATGGAGCCCTGTTGCTTATGCATCGTTAAACGCCTGGAAAGAGATGTTGTTGTCTTGCCTATATACTGAGTTTTTTGGGCTTACAGTCCCCAAGTGGACATTTAAAGGCATAGACGACGTTTGTCTCTTTTAGGGCGTTCTGCTCCGTGTCTGGAGAGTTTTTCATTAGTAGGCTACTAATGAAAAACTCTCCAGACACGGAGCAGAACGCCCTAAAAGAGACAAACGTCGTCTATGCCTTTAAATGTCCACTTGGGGACTGTAAGCCCCAAAAAACTCAGTATATAGGCAAGACAACAACATCTCTTTCCAGGCGTTTAACGATGCATAAGCAACAGGGCTCCATTAAGGAACATATACTCTCTTCCCACAACCAAACCATCACCAGAGAAATCTTAACAAATAACACAGAAATCATCGATAGGTACAGCGATAGCAGGCGGCTTGACGTCTGCGAGGCACTACACATCAAGAAGTCAACACCAGCAATCAACAGTCAATTAATGCACAACTATATTCTACCCACTTCAAGACCCCGCTCCAATATAGAAGCATCAAGAAATATGGGCCAATAGGCCCTTCCGCAGTTACTTCCATTCATACCTTCAATTTACCCAGTTAATATCCAGTTAATATCCATTGTTTTCGTGTTCTGTCCTTTGTTGAAAGTTTTGTTCACCTCATTAAAAACTGTTGTAACATATCACCTCACCCAAAACGCGGGTATAAAATGAAAGATGAAAGCTGTTTAAATCATAGCATAGTAAAGAACTGTTTAGTGCTTTAAGGTTATAGTTGTGTGAGAAAACTAAAAGTCTTTGAAAATGTAATTAGTTATTACGAAACGCGTTCAAGTGTCGCGTCAGACTAAGAAATAAAGAATGAATTTTGGAGAATTGATTTTTCATTTACCGTCATCAGTAAAAACAAACATAAGGAAAATTGAGAAAATTCGTGTTAGAATTATTAATCTTACTTTTTCGGTCATATTTAATAACATATGTCTACAGGAAAGACCGCTACCAAAATATACTAATATATATATATATATATATATATATATATATATATATATATATCACTAAGAACTCTTTGACCCGGCCAGGATTCGAACCCATGCCGTCCAGGATCACCCCTAAACGTACACAGTACCGTGACCACCGCACCAATGATCGTCTAGGTGTGATCCTGGACGGCATGGGTTCGAATCCTGGCCGGGTCAAAGAGTTCTTAGTGATATATGGCTTGCGCGTTCATGCAGCTTTCTCACATATATATATATATATATATATATATATATATATATATATATATATATATATATATATATATTTATTATAATTATATAATATATATAATATATATATATTTATTCATACACACAGTCGTTAGATATGCGAGGACCCTTCACACAGAAGGGTGACATTCGAAGGCTCCATTTTGAACCTCAGGTATGTACTTGTATGTATCACAGAGATTAATATCTCTGTTTAATATCCATCTGCTCGAAACGTTATGCATGCTAGTGGCTTTACAAGAATGTAAAACGTCAAGTCTCTGTACTCTCATAAAGCCAATGTACTTGTTTATAAATAAATATATACAAATTAGATAAATATACACACATACCAAAAGAATAGGGGTGGTAGGAGAAGAAAATATCAAAGTGTTCAGTGAGGATCCACAAGGTCTTCTCTGAGTACTCTTTATTTTCTTCTCCGAGGCTATGGGTCCCTACACTTGCACCAGAGGTGGTACCCCTTCTAGGTTTATATACAAATTATATGTTTAATATGTTTCGTTGAATATGGCTGCATATTCCGTGTTGATTATTTTCTTATTTAAGGCTTCTATCCCTGTGACTAGTGCTCTTGCATCTTCATCTTGGTTTAATTAGGGTTGTTGTTGTTATAGATTCAGCTACTCGGAACAAGTTCCAAGTAGCACAGGCTATGGTGAGCCCGTAACTTAACTGGCACAGGAGCGGGGCAAGAAGCACGGGCTATGGTTAGCCTCGTGGACGGGAGATGTCTCCCGTTAATTAGGGGACGATTTCTCCGAATATCTTATTTGTTCAAGGTTTGACTAACAGAACAAAAAACTAACTGTATAATGTAATATACTTATTATAATTTACACAACGCTTTGTACCTACAAGGTTCATTTTCAAGTGAGGAATGACAGGATATGAGGAAACAGCTGATTTATAACGAGGAAACAGCTGTCCACTCTGCGTTCTCGGAGGCAGAGGGGAAGTTGATTCACAAGTTCCACACAACAATGTCTAGTGACAGCTCATGCTGGTGTGTTGAGAAGAGGTGGTTACCCTGCCCGCGGGACAGCATAGCCAGGTCCTACATTCCCAGTGGTCGTTCTTTAAGAAGTGCCGACCAACCGGGCTGTGGTGGATATGTGGGCCTGCGGGCCGCTCCAAGCAACAGCCTGTTGGACCAAGCTCTCATAAGTCGAGCCTGGCCTCGGGCCGGGCTTGGGGAGTAGAACCCCCCTATCAAGCAGGTAACCACCAGTATGTGAGCTGGCTGTTGGGTAAAATGTTTCCGATATATTTAATCTCTTATTGTCTTTATGTTTGTTGATTATTTTGGTGGTGTTGATCTGGAATTTCTCTAATGATCGTCTGGTTGTGAAGAAATGTGTGATTTTGATTGGACCCTTGTTATTTTTGCATAGATAAGCACTTTGAAGACATGTTGTCGTCTTGCCTTTATATTGAGAGCGTTGGGGCTGGAAATTTCATGTGAAATTTCAATATCAAGTAATAGCAACATTCAGTGCATTAATAACCAGTTAGGAAGAATGGGGAGTCCAGGAGCTGAAGCTTGGTCCTAAGATCTGCTAGGTGTTGTTCCTCCATAAAGCGGGTGATCTGCTAGGCAAGTACAAGCACATTCACATTCACGTACACACCCTCCTAATACAGTCAGTCTTCAGACTCGCCCGACGCGGGCGCCGGGGCTAACCCATGAATCAACACGCGTTCCCCATTTTCTTTGATGGATGGCCGCGCTCAAGGATAACATTAGGAGCGCACTATATTTCACAAATTACGCCAAATTGGCACATCCTACCGTCCCTCAAACTGCCTCTTGTCCCAACTGAGCCAGTTGGGCTGAAATCACCGTAGGCTTCACAGGAGTCATTGTTAACACGATATATATACCGCCTTCGGCAGAATGTGACATATTGCACAACTGTGAATTTGGCGGGAATATAGGTTTCGGCTGTCCTAACCTAAATGTACTGCAAGGACGAGCGCTAATTCCCAAATTTCGCCCTGGCAGCTGTCAGTTATCTAGTATGTCTGACCTTCTCTTTCTTGTCATATATTACTATTAATATTTTGTTAATGATATACACATTGCGTTTGTAAATAGTGATCCCAGCGGGGCAGATTGTAGTCGTGTTGNTGTGTGTGTGTGTGTGTAAACTATTCTTAATGAAGACGTACGACGTTTAATTTACACTTAACGATAATGCAGGTGCACGATAAGGCTCTCGAATTTGCGATAGCCTAGGATAAGCTTATACTTAATTGATGATAGTCCTAATGAGTGATAGACTTCTCAAGTTTACAAGTCTGAGTCAGATTTAAATAACCCACGAGTCCAAATGTACGAACGCACGTCGGGAACCTTGCAGTTACCTTGAAGTGTTTCCGGGGCTTAGCGTCCTCGCGGTCCGGTCGTCGACCAGGCCTCCTCGTTGCTGGACTGGTCAACCAGCCTGTTTGACGTGGCTGCTCGCAGCCTGACGAATGAATCACAGCCTGGTTGATTAATATATATACGACACGCTTCCCATATTGGCGAGTCCAATTGAATGTTTCCCCGATTCAGAATAATACAATTGGTTGCTTTTCTCTTAGTTTGAAGGTTCTAGGTCAGCAAGTCAACTAATCTGTCCCATTTTTTCACGTTATGGTAAACATTGTTACAAATGCACCCCAACTATAAATAGTACCAGCTCACAAATATCCACGTTTTCTATGCATCGGACTCAATAGAGGTTAGGTTGGTTGCTGGGGGTTCGCACGTTTCTGGTTAGGTTAGGTTGAATATATCTTTTTTTACAGAATAGCAAATGAAGAGGTCAGGGTGTCTAGGGTTCAGGACTTCTGGTCACTCCAGCTGAGGCGCTGGAAGTATTGGAAAGGGGGCGAGAGGTGTATATGTTACAGGGAGTAGCGAGTACAAGAGTATGCTGTACTCTGGTACTCACTGTGTACCGAGTACAGTCACAATAAAATATGGATACAAGAGTACACTGACAATGGAATATGGATAAAAGAGTACACTGACAATGGAATATGGATACAAGAGTACACTGACAATGGAATATGGATACAAGAGTACACAGACAATGGAATATGGATACAAGAGTACACTGACAATGGAATATGGATACAAGAGTACACAGACAATGGAATATGGATACAAGAGTACACAGACAATGGAATATGGATACAAGAGTACACTGACAATGGAATATGGATACAAGAGTACACTGACAATGGAATATGGATGCAAGAGTACACTGACAATGGAATATGGATACAAGAGTACACTGACAATGAAATATGGATGCAAGAGTACACTGACAATGGAATATGGATACAAGAGTGAACTGACAATGAAATATGGATACAAGGGTACAGTCATTTCATACATGAGAGTAAAAAAAAAACAGGTTAGAGGGGGTTGAACTGCACATTAACGGGGCTATTATCTGCACTGTAAGCTACTCAACGCCACAAATGATAGCCTACTGTAAGACTGCCGGCTGTCACAACTGAATACCCAAAATAATTATCGTCCTCGTCCAGGCTACAAATCACCAGATGCAAATTCTTAGCAATTATCCAAATGCTCCATTCTCTCTCTCCCGGAAAAGAAAAGGACCAGACATAATATTCATCACTGAGTTACAGTTTATACCATCATACATCATACATACCAAAGCTGTTTGCGAAATTGAAATAAAAAATATTCTTATATGCTAAATACAAAGCAAAAACCGCTTTGTATTTTAATCCAACTTCTAGTGTTGTATTCTTAAGTAAAACAGAATATTCACTAATGACAATAGGCCTAAGGCATATGTTGAGATTACAGCAGCGTCTCCTGTTTTCAGTGCAGATGAAATTTTTTTATCATGAAAAAGATGAAAAACTGAATATTGCAGATTTTTCCCACAGATGTTCTTCACACGCGTAATACAAATTTCTACTCCCACTTCTGATGTCAGTGTAACCACAGTGGACTTTGAGGGAGTCATTCACAGCATAGCCATGCTTTCCACCCCAGGTTCAGCCTCCTGAAACGTTATACTCGGCAAGAATTGCAATACCTCTCTAGCATTGACCTAAATATTACATGGAAACAGAGGCCAACATTGCGGGTGCAACCTTGAAACCATAAATAAAATTAAATAGAACTGCTCATAATAATACATTTATGTAAGATACAAGGAACATGTTCCAGTGGTTACTTAGTACAGTAATCGCATATTACATACAGTTCCTAGTTCACATGTAGTGGGGAGGCTATTTTCATAACACAACAGAGGCAATAGTATTAACACGGTACATCATTAATATCTTCGCAAGAGTGCCAAGACGTACAATGACAGTCTATACAGACTCATAATGTCTACATAGCAACGCAACATTGCTTCAGAACAGGGCGCTCCTCCATCATTTTCCAGGCAGGACCACAATGGTCCTGCCTGGTCTTGGATGCACTGGAAGTAAACACCACATACAGACTTGGTGAAAGATCCTGTGCTATGGTAAAACCGAAAATATCAAAACTGAAACCACACACATAACGCAGTCATATCACACGAACGAAAAAGCAATATACAAGATCTGGGAGTAGTCATGGCGCAAGACTCTTACTTTTAAATTACAAAACATAGCTGTCTCAACTGCAGGGAAAATGACAGGTTGGATAACTAGAACTTTTCAAACAAAGAAATGCCAATTAGTGACGGTAATTTTTAAAGTCACTATTGCTCTCCCGGCAGGAATACTTTTTCGCACTAACAGCCTCGTTCAAAGCTGGAAAGATTGCTGACACGAAGAACGGGCAGTGATGCAGACGAGGAATCACAATAACGTGGTTGAAGTATGTTGACCAGACCACACACTATAAGGTGAAGGGACGACGACGTTTCGGTCCGTCCTGGACCATTCTCAAGTCGATTGTCAGACAATCGACTTGAGAATGGTCCAGGACGGACCGAAACGTCGTCGTCCCTTCACCTTCTAGTGTGGGGTCTGGTCAATGTGCAGTGATTTTTTACTGCCCAAATTCATTCAATAAAACTTCTAAATTAGCGTCAACGTTTAAGATTTCAAAATCTGTATTCTCTAGAGCGCAGGCTGGAGAGATACACATTAATATACAATCGGAAAATATAAGAGGGACTGGTTCAAAATCTGCACGCACAAAGAACACCACACGAGACCAGGAGGCATGTCACTGAAAATAGCCCCGTTGAAAAACAGAGATGCAATTGGTACGATGAGAGAGAACTTTATCAACATCAAGGATCCAAGACTTTTCAGCGAACTCCTTTTAAATATAAGGAGCATAACTAGCCGACCTTTCACGGTGCTCAAGAGAAAATGATACAAACACCTCGAAGGGATACCAGATCAACTGGGCTGCGATTCGTACATAAGATTGCTAGCAGAGGCGTCTAAGAGCCTGGTTGATCAGACCATCAACCAGGAGGCCTGGTCACAGAAGTACACTTACATCGCATCAGACTTGGATACCCATGTGCATGGGGAATAGGCTTACAGGTTCCGGAAGATGAGAGGAAATATCAGCACTGTGGAGAAATGCCCGACAGACCACTGGAACATTATCTAACACAGTGCACAGTTACAAACCCATTAAGATTTCAACTTAGATTCAACAGCGCAGAAGTTGTTAAACACGTGGGACAAAAATCTTACTGAAGCGACTATACGAGTCATAAATACTCATACTCCGCCCAAGTAAAACAGAAACAAGCAATACTTAGTGGGCCAGCCAGAGGCTTAGGGCCCGCGGAGGAATATCCCTGCCGAAAAAAAAGAGACCGGGCTGCAAGAATATCGATCTGGCAAACTAACCACAGGCAGACAACCTAGGCCTCCGCACCTGTTAAGTGTCTGTCGTCATTCGTATTTACGTCTCTCGGATCCTGTCATCACAAGGCAATGTACTGTTACAGCACCGCTCCTGTGCCAGGTAAGTCCACTACGGGCTCATCACAGTCCGTGCTACTTGGAACGTTTTGTTCCCAGTAGCTGAATCTTAAACAACAACTGTCATCATCTTTTTATTTTTTAAACGAGCCAAACTGAGGGCTGTTTAGTGTGCAAAAGTCTTTACGTTATAGAAATACTTTATTTTAGCTACATTTACTAGTTCAAACATTTTATTACATAATATACACTAAATTAATTATCAAAAGTAATGTATATAAGAAAAACATTTATTTTCAAACATTCTAAAGTTAGCGTTATCTTCAATGACTGAAATGGAAGGGAATTATCAAGGGGAATGCGCCAAGCCATTAAGACTACATAAGACTGGGAAGGGGGTTAGGATAAGGATTTGGGACGGGACGGAGGGATGGAATAGTGCCCAACCACTTGGGCGATCGGGGATTGAACGCCGACCTGCTTGAAGGGAGACCGTCGCTCTACCGTCCAGCCCAAGTGGTTGGGCATCTCAACTCTTTTTACCCTGTCGTAGCTCAGTCGATTAAGGGAGTGTCTGGGATGCTCCCGGACGCAAGTTCGAATCCTCGTCACGGCCCTTGTGAATTTGTACAGCAGTCCGAAATGAGCCTCGAAGCCACCGTCATACTCAGCGTGGGGTATACTGGCCAGATATAATGTGATGATATAATGACTGAGCCGTGGTAATCGCCGGTGAAATCTACGACACACTAATTATTATACGATATAATCGGTGAGTGGTGCTTGCGTGATATGACCTGTGGTACCCGGCGGCTGTTATACCTCAGCGTGGGGGTATAATTACCCAGATATGATAGCTCTTTGACATATAGCTTTATTAAATGTCTGCGTAAATTA
Source organism: Procambarus virginalis (assembly GCA_020271785.1). Lineage (NCBI taxonomy): Eukaryota > Metazoa > Arthropoda > Malacostraca > Decapoda > Cambaridae > Procambarus > Procambarus virginalis. The sequence continues at coordinate 11,974,888 of WNGS01161107.1, forward strand.
CAGCCTCCAGACTGATTCAGCTTTGCTAATGATAGCTTGCATATAGAAACAACTGTGTAAACTGCATCAATTGTTGTGTTAAACTGGAAACTGTTAAGGAGACCTGTCTCTGTCTGTCTATCTCTCTGTCTCTCTGTCTCTGTCTCTGTCTGTCTCTCTGTCTCTCTGTCTCTCTGTCTCTCTGTCTCTCTGTCTCTGTCTCTGTCTCTGTCTCTGTCTCTCTCTCTCTCTCTCTCTCTCTCTCTCTCTCTCTCTCTCTCTCTCTCTCTCTCTCTCTCTCTGTACTGTCAGTTCCTCACCCATCACCCCTGTCTCTCTTCCTCACTCCAATACCCCACTCCTTCACTACTAACCAATCCCTGGCCACTAACCAACCAATCACCACTGACCTTAGCTTAATCTAACATAACCTAACCTAACCTTAGCCCACTTTGGCCTCCCATTAACCTAACCTTAACCTGTCCAAGAATAGGAAGTACCTTAAAGTACTAATTATGTAGTGCATTTTGGTACTATTAATGCAAAACCTGGCCCAGGTGTGTTGATTACCTCTCATGAACGCTTACCTTCTCTTACCTTTCCTCGTGAAGGCTTACCCCATCGTACCTTACCCTCTCACGGTTCACTACCCATGCGCAGCTGCCATACTAAAGAGCCTGGCGCAGGCAGCATACCCCATGACGGAGTATAACGAGACGGAGGGTATGTCAGGGGCGACGTGAGGCTAATGGACAATAACGCGGGGGTATAACAGTCCAACCGAACTGTCACAGTCCCACTACGGGCTCACCATAGCCCGTGCTACTTGGAAATTTGTTCCCTGTAGCTGAATCTTAAACAACAACAACAACAACTGCCACAGTGCTGATGTAATGGCCCGTGGAGGAGTATACTCAGGATATAACCCACTCAGTGTCAGGGGGGGGGCGGCGGATAGTGTATGGTGACGCATAATGCGTAGATGATACGCTTCAAGGCGGATATTACCGGGTATAACCACGCACGAGGCGACCCAACGGAACGCACGCGCGTGAGGGAATATAATTAGCGTGAAACCACCTTTTATGTACTCGCTCCGAATTACTAAAGGCATCGTCAAAACCTTATAAAGTGGATATAATGGGACGTAACACGTGCATAATCACTTATGATTTGAATATGATAATGAATAAGGATGAAGGAAGCGAAGATAAATTGGGAGGGAGGGAGAGAGAGAGAGAGAGAGAGAGAGAGGAGGGAGGGAGGGAGGAAGAAGGGATTAGAAATAATTGTCCTCTATTCAAGAATGAACAATTGTACTGGAAAACAAAGTGCAGAGAGGGAGGGAACGCATGGGGAAGGAAGGGGATGGAAAAAGGAGAGATGGAGAACTTGTATATATGATGCCAGATAAATTATTTATACGTTAATCATCGAACCTATAAGAATCTTGGGTGGACTCCCCAACACTTTACGGGCTATTCATGCCCATGCCACCTCTTGGGTGGCTGAATCTTTATCAATTCCCAACACACGGAGTTGAAACTAGAGAGGATAGTTGTGTGGCCCCCACAAGTTCCCAGGGCCTAGTCCTTGTGACAACACTTAGTCTGTCTCGTATCCTATTGACAATGAGGGGCTGGTGACTTGGCTGACCCAGAGAATATGCAGAGAACATGCACTACCTAAATATTCAAGATGGAATCTTTTACCATAACCTGCACTTGAAAATATTCGAGAGAGTGTCCCCACCAGTCACCATCCTCACCTCACCAGTCACTATCCTCACCCCACCAATCACTATCCTCATCTCACTAACTACAGTCAAAGTAGTTACCCACAAAACCCAGGAGACTTTGTGCTAGTTAGATATTCCTTGGCCCCGTGTGTGTACCTGGCTAATTGAGCCTGTAGGACGTCTAATAAACTTTAATGTAATGCCTACCGACTCGTGAGTGTGTGTACACTCAACGAACTGACGGTTGGTTTAATGGGTCGAGCACTAGCTCCCGATCCCCGCCTTATCCCGATTGTCCAATGTAGTGACTCTTGGCACTATTCTTTTTTATCATACCTTTTTGAAAAATCCTAAAAAGTTGATTGTATTTACTCCAATTATCTCTCTAGTTTAATTTGCTTGCTATCTAGTGTATGTATGCGTGTGTATATTCACCTAGATGTGCCTGAAGAGACCAGTTCGCTCAGTATTTCCTTGTAGCTCAGGTCCGCAGGCTCTAATATAAGGCTTGTTGCCTACCTCTGAACCTTTTCTTTGTTTTGTGATGGTTCGGGGTGAGGGGTTCCATGCCGAACTGCAGAGTATATAGAACCCAGAAAGCTTATTTGTCCAAGGTGTGTGTGTGTGTGTGTGCGCGCGCGCGCGCAAGTTTAATGAACTAGCATATGTACTGGCTACTAACGGCAATAGGGGAACCCATATTGAATACGTAATCCACAAGACCTACAAGTTATCACCAGGCAAAACCATCGTGGCAAAGCAAGGAAAGGAGCATAGAAGAAAAAGTCATTGAATCCGTACGCTGGTACAGTGCAGCTGTGGCCGACAACCCCAATCATTATCAATAAAAAGGTGGGCATAAGGAGGTAACTGCAAGAATTCGACTTGGAGAGAAGTACTCGTGTGGAGATTCGAGTTTGAAGCGACAGTTGAGCAATGGAGTTGCAGAATCTATGGCATGAGAGATGAACACCGCCTTGCCCACGACTTGAGAGATTGTGCATCTCAGAGACAATATAAGTGGGTACAAGTGACAGGATGAACAACCCAGCGGGTTTTCTTCCTTTTGGGGAGTGTTGTACATGCTGCTATGGCGGTGTGTCCACTCACAAGATGAGTGGCGCTGTCCAATAAACTCGCCCTCGGGGCAAAATTTAAAAAAAATATATGTGCAATATATAATAGATTCTACAATAAACGATTAAAACACTGCCAAATAGATCTTTTAAAGCTCCCCCCACCTTGGCACCCGCAAAATAACTTAAGTTTGAGTGTTGATAAATATTAATCTCCTTGAGGATCTGTTCCTTCTAGACAATTTCGTCCCAGAAGTGTCTGGTAACATGAGAATGAACAACCCAGCGGGTGTTCTACCTATTACTGGGGGATATTGAATATGTTTGTTGCTTTGGTGGTGTGTTCACTCACAGGATGTGATGCTGACCAAAGAAACTCGCCTTCTACGTCTTAGAAAGGGAGAGGGGTGGATACTGAAGCCGGGTAGTGTGGGATAGTTGGGTGGGGGTGGGAGAGGCGTGGTTACAATAGGTCCGTGTGTATGAGTGTGTATTCACCTATTTCTGCTTGCGGGGGTTGAGCTTTGCTCTTCCGGCCCGCCTCTCAACTGTCAATCAACTGTTATTACTTCTAATTTTTTCACACATACACACTCAGGAAGCAGCTCCGTAACAGCTGTCTAGCTCCCGGGTACCTATTTACTGCTAGGTAACAGAGGTTTTCAGGGTGAAAGAAACTTTGCCCATTTGTTTCTGCCTGGTCCGGGAATCGAACTCGTGCCACAGAATTACGAGTACTGCGCGTTGTCCGCTCAGCTACCAGACCCCCCCCCCTGAACATTGTGTGTGTGTGTGTGTGTGTGTGTGTCGGGGGCTGACCTGCAGGGCGAGAAGCCTACACAAAGCCAAACAAAGGACTATAGACCTGAACAAAGGGCACCAGAGAAAGGCGATGAACTAGGGAAGAATAAAGGCAGGGATGAGGGAAGTCGTTGAGAGAGAGAGAGAGAGAGAGAGAGTGAGAGAGTTACAAAAAGTACAAACAAAAAATCACCGTCTCTACACTCATCCTCTCATTCCTTAGCTTCCTCCCTGTTGTCAGTCTCCTGCCCTTCTATTTCCTCTCTCTCTACCCCCTTCCCCTCCTCCTCCTCCTCCCTCCAGCCTCAACACATTACATCTCATCACACCAGGCACATGATGGGCCAACTCATCACCCTAAACATTCCTTATCTTCAGTGAAGTTCCTTTACATCCTGTTT
>WNGS01161107.1:11993665-12001165 GCA_020271785.1 Procambarus virginalis
TACGCCGCCCCGTCGCGGAGGATCCCCTCCCCCCCTTCCATCTAAAAGAAAAAGTAAGGAAGCTCGAAAATGTGCAGAAGTTTGCAAGGAAACTCGTCCCAGAGCTGCGAGGGTGAGGTATGAAGACAGACTGAAGGAACTAAACCTGACGAAGTTAGAAAGGAGGAAGGAGAGAGGGGGCATGATACAGATGTATAAAATACTAAGAGGGATTGACAAGGTGGAAACAGAGGAAATGTTTACAATGAATAACAACAGAACAAGGGGGCACGGATGGAAGCTTGAGACTCAGATGTGTCCACAGATGTTAAAAAGTTTTCTTTAGCATAAGGGTAATGAGTAAATGGGATGACCTAAAGGGGCAGATTGTAGAGGCTAACTCCATCATAACTTTAAAAGCAGGTATGATAGGGAAAAGGCCAGGAGTCATGTATTAGACAACCAACGGCTAGACAAGCGGGGTCCAAGAGCTGAGCTCGACCTGCAGGCACAAGTAGGAGAGTACACTGTGGCTCACGTTCATTACACCCAAAAGTCGTAAAAAAAAAAAACGCCTTCCAAACATGGAATTTACAATCTGACATTCCTTCTTTAACCAAACATGCGAAGGCAATTTTATCTTTCTCCGGCGCGCTCCTTAATTATCAATAATCAGGAGGTGAGAGTTAGGACTTGTGGTGCTATGTGGAGAGTGGACGGCCTGGTGGAGGGCGGGGTGGTGTATGGGTGGTGGGGCGGGGTGGAGGTATAGGTCCTGGTTGGAGGTCATAGGTTGGGGTTGGGGGGGTTGTTGGTGGTGGGAGGGCCGGTACCAGGGGGTGGGTGGGGGGGGGGGAGTATTGGCGGCAACATTGCCCCAAGTGGATGGGGTTATGGGAGATTATTATTTGGTTCCCTCAGGAATTATGGAAATTAGCCTATGACGGCAAATATGGTTTCTCTATTTTTCAATCCTGTTCCACAGTCTGTCTCTGTCTGTCGTCTCTGTCTGTCTGTGTCTGTCTGTCTGTCTCTGTCTGTCTGTCTCTGTCTGTCTGTCTGTCTGTCTGTCTCTCTCTCTGTCTCTCTCTCTCTCGTCTCTCCTCTTCTCTCTCTCTTCTCTCTTCTCTCTTCTCTCTCTCTCTCTCTCCATATCCCAACGAGACTATATTAAATTGTTAATTTAAATTTGGATAAGGACCTGAGACCATGAATTGTTTGATTAGGGATTTTACCATCTTTATTACTTAAGGGAGCGTCAATAACTAGGGGCCAGAGTCACGAAGCAGTTACGCAAGTACTTACGAACGTGTACATCTTTTCTCAATCTTTGGCGGCTTTGTTCAAGGACTGTCCTTGAACATATGTGCACTTGAACAAGTAATTTGTGCACTTGAACAAGTGCACTAATTACTGACGGCACTTACCAAAGCTGAAGATAATTGAGAGATGGACTTGGACTGCGTGTAGGCACGTGTTCAAAAGATAACTTGATAGCCATCTCCACAGGACCTGATCAGCCAGGCTGTGATTCGTGCATCCGACTGCGAACAGCGGCGTCTAATAGCCTGGTTGACGCAGATCACTAACCAGGAGACCTGGTCAGAGACCGGGGTAACGAGGACGTTGATCTCCCAGAACCAATACAAGTAGACAACAGATGTCACCTTGTAGGGAATGCCCCAACGGGAGGTGTCGAACGGGTTCCTGGATGGAGGGGGGGGGGGGTACTGGGCGGAGAGTAGGCAGCTGACCACAGCACCTCCACACCTCAACCTGTCCTCTCACTCAATATATTGCTTTTATTGTTAACGCAATTGACCAAGCTATCAAAATGGTTTTTCAAAAGATACTAAAGTACAGTAAAATTGACGTTTTCGGGCATGGAAAGCTAAGATCCACACCGTGCCAACATAGGCTTTAATTTTATTGTCTTTTATTTTTTTAATTGAGAGTTTTTTAATTTTAAGGATTTGTTTGTGTATCAGAGGAAAGTTTGATTTTTTTGATTAACTATTCCATTAAGAATGGTGTGATTTGCTTCTAGTTTAGCTGAGACTAATCGAACTCCTTTTGATTTGTCCCATGTAGGGCCATCTTGATGGCGGGGACATAATGATATACATATGAACTAAAACAAGTCCTTTATAGCAAATTATTTTTCCTATTGTATCTAAACTATTTATTTTTAACTTAGGATTAAGTGGCGCTACTTGAGAACTTCAACTTTCATCCCTATTTGTGTTTTTCTGTACACCAAAAATAAGCAAAGCTGCAAATAAGCAGAGTATTCTTTATTAATTTTGTACGACGTTCATAGCGGACATCTCAAGAGGAAACTAGATTCTTTCCTCCAAGAAGTGCCGGACCAACCGGGCTGTGGTGGGTATGTGGGTCTGCGGGCCGCTCCAAGCAACAGCCTAGTGGACCAAACTCTCACAAGTCAAGCTTGGCCTCGGGCCGGGCTTGGGGAGTAGAAGAACTCCCAGAATCCCATCAACCAGGTATCAAGCAGGCATGTTAAGAAACGAACAAGTAATGGTGAGGAAATAATCAGTTGGTCTTTCACAATGCTGTATATTCAATTTTTGTTTCTGCCCCGTGTTGAGTGTTGTCACGGGCGATGGGCAGTGTAGTGACAGTTTGTGCAGTTATCCCTTCCTCACGCCGGGTAGTGTCTGAAGATGGGCGGCTTCTACGCCGTAGCATTTCTGTACCAGGGCCAGATTCACGAAGCAGTTATGCAAGCACTTACGAACCTGTACATCTTTTCTCAATCTTTGGCGGCTTTGTTTACAATTATTAAACAGTTAATGAGCTCCGAAGCACCAGGAGGCTGTTTATGACAATAACAACAGTTGATTGGCAAGTTTTCATGGTTGTAAACTGTTTAAGATGTACAGGTTCTTAAGTACTTGCGCAACTCCTTCGTGAATCTGGCCCCAGACAGCTGATGGGGGGGAAGGGAATGTTACAGAGGGCTGCACCCGGAAACATCTCTGTACTAGGCTGCTGTAGGGATGTGTTAGAAATGCATTCAAACATGAATGTTTCCGTTCTCTTATAACTCTTTGGGAAACCTAGTGCTGGCAAGGATGTTGAAACTAGTACTGGCTGTTGTTGTTGTTAAAGATTCGCTACCTGGAACAAGAAGTACCAAGTAGCACGGGCTATGGTGAGCCCGTAGTGGATGTTAAGTGCTGGCAATTTCATGTCCTTTTGTTTTCATTTCCATGTATCTAAGTTACTTTGGGTTATCTTCAAGTTTAAGTATGTTTATTGAGACAAGAAAGAAATACGTCTCAAAGGGATTGAGTAGCTTAGGCTATTTCTACCCCCCCCCCCGGTTATCTTAACTTTGATTACCTTTTGAAGAATCCGAGGATCAACGTCCCCGCGGCCCAGTCTCCGATCAGGCCCCCTGGCGTTCGAATCACAACCTGGTTGATGAGGTATCCTATCATACCTGATCCAAGGTGCCAAGATAAATGGCTTCTTCCTTGTAAATATAAATAATAAATAAATTTTTATTCAGGTAAGGTACATACATACAAGGTAAGATACAAAAGTTAATGGATTTATAGATAGAGCTAGTACATACAATGCCTAAAGCCACTATTACGCAAAGCGTTTCGGGCAGAACTGTCGTAATTATGTTTATAATTTATCTTGGCCTGAAGCTTCTTTCATTTTCAATGATTTTCATCATTACATTAAAATTGTCAAGTACATCTTCAGTGGACAGTTTGGCATTGTCATTCTTTCACTAGTGGTGCTGCCTGAGTGGATTGTTGATTAACGAGCGGTCAGTTTAGTAGTACAGTAACTGATAAAGTGAATTAATCCCTCACCGTGAAGCCGGCGAGAGATATGTCTCCCACTAAGATTCTGGTAGGTTGTCACTGCGGGGGATGGGGGGGGGGGGGAGGAGGCACAACATCCACATCAGGGGCCTCTCACGGGGGTGGGTGTCACATTAGGGTCCTCCCACGGGGGTGGGTGCCACATTAGGGCCTCCCACGGGGGTGGGTGCCACATTAGGGTCCCCCCACGGGGGTGGGTGCCACATTAGGGTCCCCCCACGGGGGTGGGTGTCACATTAGGGGCCTCCCACGGGGGTGGGTGCCACATTAGGGTCCCCCCACGGGGGTGGGTGCCACATTAGGGGCCTCTCACGGGGGTGGGTGTCACATTAGGGTCCCCCCACGGGGTGGGTGCCACATCAGGGTCCCCCCACGGGGGTGGGTGCCACATTAGGGGCCTCCCACCGGGGTGGGTGCCACATCAGGGTCCCCCCACGGGGGTGGGTGCCACATTAGGGGCCTCCCACGGGGGTGGGCGCCACATCAGAGGTTTCTTACCTTTCGCAAATGTATTACCCATTTTCAACATTACTATGTTGATATGTAATGTCACGTTCTTTTCCCAAACTATTTTGTGTGTGTACATAGAACTGCATTTGCAACTTCTCCGTCCAGATTGGGATCTTAGTTGAAGCTTCCTTTGACTTCATAAGTCGTCCGATATTTTGTCAAAATCATTAAGGCTGGACATTAGCTTTACTGACCAGCAGCAGGCACATGTTAGTCCTGACCATAGTCCAGGATTAAGTTGACTGTATATATATACACCGAGAAGCAGGGTACTCCTCTGTGTATATATGCCTTGTACTTGTAAATATTATTTATTAATAATAAATATAACTTTAACTGCTAGCTTCATGCGATATATCATTGAATCCTAATTGATCGCACACCCAGTGGGCGTAATATTAACGAGTAACGTTAATTGAATGTTAATAACTAAGACGTTAATAATTAATTCCATTGAATTAACGTTACACTTTGATAGTCGTCTGGGTTAGTGTATTAGGCTTTCTTACTACCCTCTATTTTTTTCCTGATCTATCACAAAATTAGGATAAGACTAAAGACTGTTTCACATTGAACAAATTTAATAAAACTATGTATATATTTACATAACATATTTCCAAATGTTTTGGGCACCATTATTATTCATACACTGGGAGAGAAAGAAATTCACCGTTGCAAAAGTTTGAGAAACATTAAAAACCCGCTAATAGAAAAAATAAGATAGTCTATAATGAACAAAATTGTTTGGTTTAGGAATAGGTATGGCCTCGTATTTTTAAGAGATCAGTACCAACCACTACAATATTTTTCAAGTGATCAATACCAAACACTACACTTAATTAAGTACATAGTGTTGTACGAAAAGATTAATTTCACCCTTTTACTTACAACTGCCTAATTACGTGGCTCAGCGCTACTGTGAGCAGCGTTGGTATACGTAAATCAGATTAGGCGTAATTTTATCCACTCGTAAAATAAAATATTTATTTTTTTTTGACCCAGTCACAACGACCAAGGCTCGTCTGCCATTCTGATTTTATTATTATCTGGCTATAGTTGGCAGCATACGACCAGCTGGGAGAGACTAAGAGTTTTCCGGTCCTCACATTACTCATTTCATTAACATTTCTAATTTAGCAGAGGTGTGATAAGGATGATATTGAGTATCTTATATCCGAAGAAATATGGTTATGGAACAATTTGAATTACTCTAATCATAAGGAAAGATTGAGAAAATTTTTACCCTTTTTATACCTTTTTATATCTCTACCGTGTTAGCGTAAGTTGATCCATTCTCAGATTATTAGGAATGTTAAATATAATTTAAATTTGGAAATGGCCAAGACGCCACAGGGTTTGAACACGCGCGCACACTACCCACAAGCAAATGGGGGAAATATGTGGACAGTAAACAAGAGCCTAAATGAAACGAGGCATTTGAGGCATCAGCAAGGAATTTTCAGCCCATTGAAAATTAACGAAGCTTGAGTAACTGATAGAATGAAAGTTTTATGAAATACGTGTGAAACCTGAGACAAACATTCTGAAGTTTCAGCCCGCCAAACACATACCGAAACTACGACGTTGCTACAACGTTCCAACAAGTTTTAACACCTAACCAGTTATAACAACCAATATAGCAAGTTGTAACAACGTTCTAATATGTCATAAACACGTTAAGCCAAGATGTAACAACTTTATTACAAGTTGTAACAAGCTGAAAATAGAGACAGTTTCAGTTTGTGTTTCCAGGGAGTGAATCGTTATAACATTTGGGAAGCAGAATAAATGGCAGCCTTATTTTGTAATATTACAATCAATATGGCCTCTTAGCTATCACATAACTGTATCATAAGGCATGAGCCCAACCAAACCGAGATACAGCACTATAGTCCACGCTCAATGAACCAAACACCATCATTCACTTATTTGTACATCACACAGTTTGCATTTTATACATGTATATAATAGCTATGACACATGAAATGTTTTATACAGATTTACATGGTATATCTGAATTTACATTTACAGAGAATATATATATATATATATATATATATATATATTTATATATATATATATAAATATAAAATGTACCTAATAGCCAGAACGCAGTACTTGACCTAATAGGCAAGGCCCGATTTGCCTAGTTTTCCTGAAATTACAATTTTCAAATTGTGTGAAATGATAAAACTCCATTACATTATATATATATATATATATATATATATATATATATATATATATATATATAATATAATTTTATTTTATTTTGATTTAAAACTAGCGTAGAAATCTGACCAAACCTAAGTAAGTCAGTAAATCATGTTCCTAATATAATATAATATTAATTCAAATAAACCAACTGGAAACAAATGTGTGAAACTAACAAAAATCACCGCCTATTAGGCAAATCAGGCGTTGCATACTAAGCCAAGTAGTGTATTCTGGCTATTAGGTACGACCAGCGATGGCAGGTGAAACCAACACTAACGGGACAGTAACCATAACTGATGGACCTACAACAGGAACCTACAACAGAGGTTGTACAATTGTACAACCTACGCTGGTGGAAGAACTCACACAGATGAAAAATGCCTACACTGACGGAGGGAACCTTCTCTGAGAGAGACCGACCCGCTGTCAATAAAACTCTTGTATAAAATATTTAAGTTCTGCCTTGAAAATGGTACTACTTAAATATTTTACATGAACAAATTGTTTTATAAAACCTTTATGAATGAGGTAAAATGGTGAAAATATATTACAACATTAAATGTTTATGAACAAGGTTATTGACTTCATGTAGTCCTAAAAATACTTCCGACCAGGATCTTCTTAAATATCGTGGATCAAAATGTTTAATTTAAACGATATACTGCAAAATTACATCACACTGAACAAACGTAATAATAACAAGCACAAGTCTACAGGAATCTGACATGTGCCTTGTTATATCAAAAGTTGGCATTTGTTAAAAGTATAATCCAAAAAATAAGTATTGATCGTGTCCATCTAAGATGTTTCAGACTAACGAGGGAGTCGCGGTGAAGAAAACAAGAGGTGCAGGTAACGGAGAATTAAGACGTCCAGCTTGATAAACGAAAGATTTGTACTAGAGAGGTTCTCGATAAATATTTTGATTGAA
>WNGS01161107.1:12003665-12022969 GCA_020271785.1 Procambarus virginalis
TGGGCGTTCACGATAAGCTTCACATTGTTTCTTTCCCTGAAGCCAATGGATTTTTAGCCTGATGAAGACAAATGGAAGACACAGGCTTCACAACTATTTTCGGCTTGGTAAATCCAAGAAGCCAATGGGAGGTTTCACAAGGTTGTTTAACACCCCCAAAATCAAAAGGAACCCATAACTCGCATTTACTTTGGTTTAATCCCATCTCGTGGACAGCACGAGACGAGGGTGGAAGAGGACGATTTGGCAGCACTTATTATCATAAATAAAAACTAAAGACTACAACCAGTCACGGCTGTCAGGGTTTGAGTCACTGCTTTGAAGTTGTTCCGAGTCGTCATTATATCACAAAGACAGTTTCGGAGTTTCTTTACGAAACCGTCTTACTAGTAATCACATTGCTGAATTCATAGATCGGCAGTAGAGTATTTTCCTTGTTTGCAGAAGTGAGTTTAAACACCTGACTCAGAATAGCAGGGTCATGTGTCAGCCCGTCCTCATAAACAAAGGCCAAAGTCCATTCCATCCACCCGCCAAACCCCCTATTTATGAATAAGAAACGGTTTACACACGACTCACAACTGATGACGTCCGAACACTTCCGGAACAAGTGCTTCACTGACGACTTTTGTTCGAACCACAACGCTGTAAATGCTTCACCCACGTACTACTAATACAAATAATCGCCAACACAACCTAAACACCTAACCTTGCCAATGCCTAAATATGCACAATATGCTAATATATAATATTAATTTATATTTGAGAAAATTACTCTGTTTTGACTGCACAATGTTAATTTATGAATGCTCTTTGGGGTTGACCGTTGGATAGAATGGACTTTGTCTGAGAACGGGTTGCATATGTGGATACCACTGGCGGCTCTTACACTTCCAGGTGTAAGAGCTCAGAGAGTACCAGGTCAGAGGAATTGAATGATATATGACTGCAGTTGGCTCATGACAGATGATTCTGAAGTACTACAGCAGAGTCGTGATGGCCGACTCTGGCCTTCAATACGTAGAGCTTGGTTGATCACGTACGGATCTGGGTCATGCCAGGTGTCCTCGGCTGCTACACCTGAGTCTCCGAGCCACACTTGTGCCTCGAGGGCTGGGAGTTGTGGAGATGGTGGTGGAGGAGGTGGTGCTTAGGAGGTTGGGGAGGGTACATATTGACGTAGCCATGGACGTCAGGTAAGGGTCCCCCGGCTGGCTCCTGCTGGCGTTGTTGGGGTAGGTAGTGGTGGTGGTGGTGGTGGTGGTTATGGTGACCAGGTGGGTGTTTGTGGGGCACCGCTGTACCCTGGCAGACAAGGCCTGCCCCCACCTGCGTCAGGTGCGGCGCCTGAAGATACGCGGGAAGTGGCTGCTTCCTGGCCGTGATCCTTCTGAAGAATTGTTTCCAGGAGTGGAGGACGCGGCCGTTGATAAGGAAGAGGCCGCCCATAATGCCCACGGCCATGGACATGAAGATTTTGAGCATGAACACCTCCATGTTGGGCCTCACTGACGGGTCCCGCAGCCAACGCTCTCGCTCCACATACTCATAGAAGGTCGCGCCAACCTGTTCGGAAAGAGGGACAAAGATGAATGATGTATACAATGAGCTAGAGAAGGGAGTGAGAAAGTGGGGGAATATCATCAATATGTCGTCTCAAACATGAAAATGGAAATTATATCAATGTATTGATTAACACCGTCTCCAAAGCAGTCGTCGGAGACGGTCTGTTAGGTTGTCCTATCAAACCCTGAGCCACCAGACAATGAAAATTATATGGCATAGTTGCTCCTTCAGAATATTCGCTCACGAGGATGGTAACAGATTCCTGCGGGACAACAAAGTGCTCTATAGCCCCACCCGGCAGCTGTTTAATAAACACAGCCCACACAACACGTCAGGTACACAAGTTGATTGACAGTTGAGAGCCGGGACCAGAGAGCCGTAGCTCTACCCCCGCAAACAACTAGACGAGCACATGAGCTACCTGGCGCGGACATTCCCGTGAGTTGTATGCTGTACACATCCCTCTGACAACCCCATCAGCTGCCTGGTGCATAACGGTGAACAGTGATTCAACACCATATGACTGAGATCAACACGAGACAAAAGCGCCCTATTGTGAACTAAATTAACATTCATTCTTTAGGCTATTTGGCCAATTGTAATATGTACCATTTAAGAAACCACCTAGAATTGTTCATCAACGGCTGATGCGCCAACAGCTGTATAGAGTATTGCTGGTTCATTATAAGATTACTAATAAATAATTAAATTGTTTAGGGCCTACGTTAATTTAAGGTGTTATGTACTTCGCAAACAGCTTACTGATAAAAGTATCCTACCACTAACGCCGAATCCCCCCTCCACCACCCCCTCCCAACATGCTAGACACATCCCTACCTCCTTTCCGGGCACATTCCCGCCAGGCCCCTCCCTAGCAGCTCTCCAGGGATCCATGGTCCCCATCAAACACCCCCAGCACCCCCAAACCTGACTCACCTGACAAGAGGCTGGGACCATGTAAAGGACGGCCACCACGCCCACCCTGGCCACGGTGACGTCCACGCGGTCAGTCTTCATGCCCTCCTGGCGAAGGCGCACTCGTGCCCTCCACAGACATGCAAACACCACCAGCACCAGCGTCGCTCCCGTCACCAGGTAGAGGAACTGTGGCACCAGGACAAAGCGCACAAGCGTCTCAGTGTTCTGCTGACCAGCGTAGCAGGTACCTGGGGAACGACGGAGAAGATTGGTCACTAATCACTACCATACCATGCTCGGGTTTAAAATGTTTTCGCACATGAGGCATTGACTAATACAAAATTTTGTTTAGTCTGTGTGTGTGTGTGTGTGTGTGTGTGTGTGTGTGTGTGCGCGTATATATATATATATATATATATATATATATATATATATATATATATATGTGATTGCTAGCAGCAATCAACAGCCAATTAATGCACAACTATATTCTACCCACTTCAAGACTCCGCACCAATATAGAAGCATCAAGAAATATGGGCCAATAGGCCCTTTGCAGTTACTTCCATTCTTCCCTTTAATTTACCCAATATTATACCCATTGTTTCGTGTTCTGTCTTGTGTTGAAAGTTTGTTTTCACCTCATCCAAACCTGTTGTAACATATCACCTCACCCAAATGCAGGTATATAAAATGAAAGCCGTTTAAATTATAGCATAGTAGAACTCTGTTTAGTGTTTGCAGGTTATAGTTGTGTGTGTGTAAACTAAAGTCTTTGAAAATGTAATAAGATATTACGAAACGCGTTAAAGTGTCGCGTCAGACTAGAAATAAAAATGAATTTTGGAGAATTGATTTTTCAATTATCATCGACAGTGAAAAGAAACAAGAAATATTGAGAAAATTCGTGTTAGAATTATTAATCTTACTTTTTCGGTCATATTTAATAATATATGTTTACAGGAAAGACTGCTACAAAAATATAATATACTAATATACTATATATATAATATACACTTATTTACACAAATACATAAATGTACATGTATATACATGTATATATAATATTAATAATTGTGTAACTATATTCAAAAGATTGTTACTTGCTTAGCTAAACGAACTAAGGGGTTCAGTACCTGAACCCATTATGTGCTTCTGTAACTCTATCCTCCACCGCCCACGGGATGGGTATGGGGTGGATAATAACGAAAGAATCTATTTGTGCAAAAGGGATAAAAGATCAACTTTATGATTCAAAATAATATACAGGAATGAATGGGCAAGATAAAATGTGTGTGAACCTTATACACACAGAGAAGGAAGAGCAATTATTGTAAATCATAAAAAAAACAGCTGGTGGAAATATGGAGCCAGAAGTTAAACAAACAGAAAACGAGCGTGGCGGGGGACACCACGCTAACACGGCGCCAGTGTGAAAACCTTCAAAGCTATTTACTTTTATGAATATTCCAGCAACTGCTCAACAAAGGATTGCTTGGCCGAGGGGAAGAGGAATTAGCATAAACGCCAGAGGGGTTTAACTTGGGTGAGACCATCTTATTTGCATACGGCAGAAGAGAGAGAGAGAGAGAGAGAGCGAGCGAGCTAGCTAGCTAGCTCGCTCGCACTAAGGATAAGTTTTGATTACAGGAGGTCTGTTAGCCTAGCATAGTCACTGGATGTGATACGTGATAGTCGCTCTCCCTCAAGTGTGAGATTCTCGCGTTAACTCTTAATAATAATAATAATATTTCTCCTCTTCTCTTAGAGAGAGATCGCCGAGGAGTTGATTAACAGCCTAAAGGTTTTTTTTCATGATTGTCTAACATAACGATGATTTATATTGCACAATCGCTTATTGGCTAGGTACTCTTCTCTCATTTTGGGTAATATAAAGTCACGTTTTATGGCTCCTAAATAATAATAATAATATATATATTTTTTGTACAACTTTAAAGTTTTTCTTGACTTTATTCTGCCTGTTACAATGGATTATTAAAAATGTGTGTTCCTCTAGCAATCTCGTCTTTAACGACCACTTTCATCAGGAATTCGCCCTTAATAATATTAACTCCATTCTGTTTTGTTTATTCAATTTTCCTTCATTGTTACACCATCTTCCATTCCTTCAACTCCATACTATTTTCATTAAACACTACTCAATTTCAGTTATCGTATTCCATCTTCTGGGACCCTTTGGTTCTATTTGACATCCTGACCCTGTCCCATCTCCATCCACACTGCCCTTGTCTCCCTATTTCATTTCCATTCTCCCTATCCCATCTCCATTCACCCTGGCCCTCCCTGTCTAATCTGCACCCACTCTTCCCCCTGCCTCCTCCGTCTCCTCCCTGTCCTCCCATCTTGGCCTCACACTCGTCTCGACTTTAATAGCAGCAAAAAACAGAAAGGGTAAAGTCAATTGTCTTTACGAGCTGGTGAAGAACTTGCTCGTCTGTTCTCCACCTCCGCACTTGGTCAAACAATTACCTAGAGATCACCAGACAAGCCAAACTCCATTCCTCTCTCTCTACTTCCATCCATCCTATTTCTCATGCCTACCGTCTGGAGAAGAATCCCTGCTCATGCGGGCATTGGGCATGCAAGGTGCACGTAATCCAAGAGGCATTGAGGGTACCTGACAGTATCCACACAAGAACAATCATGGGGATTTGAGAGATCCCGAGTGTCCAAGAGTGACATTCAACCGTTATCAACGTAGATTCATTGTTGGTGTTGGTTATTATGCCCACTGGTACGAGGCTACTTGTGACAGTTCACGTGCCATGCGGCTTTGTTTAGGCTAACTGGTCTTCGGTTGCTCACTTATTAAATTTACAACACCTGTTCTTTTGCAACATTGTTGCCGCCAGAGGCAGCTGGTTTATTGTGCACCCCATAGTCATCCTATGACCGGTAGCGCAAAAAGAATTATAGAAGAAATAAAAAGGTTTTTATCAGGCCTCAACGGAGATTATTACTTTAAGAATTACATCTATCCTACACACCTTGTCCATATGTCAGCTGGTTACAGCAATTGTTCCATTTCAATAGTTATGTATTTACAGGTAATCAGTATACATTAATGATGGGTCTTTTCGCTAGTAGATAATTGTTTGAGCTATGGAGATATTACAGGGTCACATAAGAGCTGCTTGTTTTTTGTTATTAGTATTCACAACACACTACTTGCTCCTTATCTCTCATGTCATTTATCTACTGGAAGCGAAATGTGGATACAGTGCAAGACGCTATAATAAACACACCCGGGCTGTATCCATGGTGACATATTCTAGTTGACCATTTTGTCTACCTTGACCGGATAGGCGCTCGCTGTTTTAGGTCCACGACGACATTAAATTGCGACTCGCTATCTTTAAACTACCTTACCCACAAACCTAACCAAATTTAGCAGGACACGAGGGGAAAAGGGGGGAAGGGGAGGTGGCAATAGGCCTCCCCTCCCCTCTTTTATATCCCTCTTCCCATATCTACCTCCTCCCCATTTCCTCGTCATATCCTCTCTCTCTCGTGCCCATAGCTGCACCTTCCCCCCCTTGCCAAACGAGAGGTTAACGAGAGAGCAGGTAGAGAAGGCCGGTAATGGTGTCATTAGCATGTATTGTACACTGTGTCGAGGTTTTAATAATATCCCTTTATTAGTGCTTAACGAGCACTACATAACGTAGCGTAATATAAATCACCTTCCCTCCATAGTTTGTTCCAAGAGGTTGTGTAAGGCGCCCTTCCTCTTGATTTTGCCACTCCGTAACAAAATGCAACCGTTTTGACTAACCAGAAACGTACGAACCAAAGCAACCCACCTAACCTATTTTGGCAGATGCATAGAAAACGTCAATATTACGGTATTTAAATATTTACATTAAACATGTAAATGTTTAATGTAAAACACATACGTGTGTGTGTGTGTGTGTACTCACCTATTTGTACTCACCTATTTGTGCTTGCGGGGGTTGAGCTTTGGCTCTTTGGTCCCGCCTCTCAACTGTCAATCAACCGGTGTACAGATTCCCGAGCCTACTGGGCTCTATCATATCTACCCTTGAAACTGTGTATGGAGTCAGCCTCCACCACATCACTGCCTAATGCATTCCATCCGTTAACTACTCTGACACTGAAAAAGTTCCTTCTAACGTCTCTGTGGCTCATGTGAGTACTCAGTTTCCACCTGTGTCCCCTTGTTCGCGTCCCCCCAGTGTTGAATAGTTTGTCCTTGTCTACCCGGTCGATTCCTCTGAGGATTTTGTAGGTTGTGATCATATCTCCCCTTACTCTTCTGTCTTCCAGTGTCGTAAGGTGCATTTCCCGCAGCCTTTCCTCGTAACTCATGCCTCTTAGTTCTGGGACTAGTCTAGTGGCATACCTTTGGACTTTTTCCAGCTTCGTCTTGTGCTTGACAAGGTACGGGCTCCATGCTGGGGCTGCATACTCCAGGATTGGTCTTACATATGTGGTGTACAAGATTCTGAATGATTCCTTACACAGGTTCCTGAACGCTGTTCTGATGTTAGCCAGCCTCGCATATGCCGCAGATGTTATCCTTTTTATGTGGGCTTCAGGAGACAGGTTTGGTGTGATATCAACTCCTAGATCTTTCTCTCTGTCCGTTTCATTAAGGACAGAGAGAAAGAGTAGAACTGTGTGTGTGTGTGTGTGTGTGTGTGTGTGTGTGTGTGTGTTGTGTGTGTGTGTGTGTGGTGTGTGTGTGGTGTGTGTGTGTGGCCTCTCGGCTGAATGTATAGCACTTGGGGATGGTAGTCCTAATGGCCCGGGTTCAATTCCCGGCGGAGGCGGAAACAAATGGGCAAAGTTCTTCCACCCTGATGCACCTGTTCACATAGCAGTAAATAGGTACCTGGGAGTTAGACAGCTGTTACGGTCTGCTTCCTGGGGATGTGTGAGTGCGTGTGCGCGAGCGTGTTTGAGACACATATGTAGTAGATATAATTGAGGAAAAATTGATTGTTTAGAAAGGCGGGGTCCAAGAGGTAATAGCTCGAGTCTGCAGACACAAATAGTAAATACAAATAGTAAATCCACACATACACGCGCACACTCACTAATCATCCTCCTCAACCTTCATATACCGATAATGTCAACAGATAACGAAGAGAGATTACGATATCACCAGGCACCTCGACACCCCACCTCGTCCCCTCCCATCACAACTACCAAACAAAACAAGCCACAGTGGTAACATGATAGCACAGAACCTCGCCAGAGGCAGTTGATGTCATTGTAAGTCTCCAGTGTGTTAGAAATCGGCCCCGCTATTTAATTATGTAACTGTCTCAGTTTTAGAAAATAGAATAATCATGAACAAATCCTGTTCAAAGGTAAAATAACATACTGGTGCGAACGATTTGGTAGGAAATGCAGAATAAGAAAAAGATAACTGCAGAAGGCCTATTGGCCCACGAATAGACCCAATGAAGAGTAGAGGTGCCATTGGCACACTCGGAGAATCCAAAGTATGACCATCAAGGGTGCAAGGATATTCAATAGCCTCCTAACAGTTGGTTAAGTTCATTATTATGCACCCCCCCCCATGCCCATCTTGTCAGAGGTATTCGATAAAAGGTTACAGAGGCAATCATAATGGGCTCAGGAAGTGAAGGCCAATTTTCATTTAGCTAAAGCAAGTTACACGTCAGTTTCACGTCAGTTTCACGTATGTTGAATACATCAACAATGGATTCGAGAACGACCAGAAATAGTCTCCAGGCTAAGCAACTTATATTTACAGTGAGCTAGTTTCATAATATGATTTACTTATCTCCCTATACTGAGAAATATTGCCGGAACGAAAGTGGACGTGTTCGAGAAAAAAATGGACGCGTTCCTACAAGAAATGTCGGACCAACCGGGTTGTGTTGGATATGTGGACCTGCGGGCCGCTCCAAGCAACAGTCTTTTGGTTAAAGTTATCACAAGTCAAGCTTGGCCCCAGGCCAGGTTTGGGGAGTAGAACTTCCAGAACCTGTCACAGGTATACTCCAGGTGAGTGTTCTTTATGGCTCGAGAACAAGAAAGGATTTGCTGGGCCGTCAACTTTATCGTAGCCATTTGTTAAGGGACCGAGGAACACTGGTCTGGCAACGTCACTAAATCGCTGTCAGTTCAACAATTCGAGAAGCTTGGGGTTTTTGTCTCAACAAAAGTGATTGGAAGACCCAATTTAGAAAAGTCTATGATTGGTGCATTCCAAAATGGACGAAGCATATTTGGTTAGTCTGTTAACTGGCTCACTGGGGTGAAGAAGTCGGCAAAGTATTGGTTGCTGTGCCAAGTTGGGTTAGTATTTGGGAATTTCTGTGGATTATTGCTTGGTGGAGATTACTGCTTAGTAGAGATTATTGCTGGTGGAAGTCTTTCCTGGTTTTTCTCACTTTTCCTAAACTATTTTATAATTAATTATTTGCCTTAATTCAATGAAGTTTAATTTATCATCATTCAATAAAAAAAATTTATCCGAGAATATTATTTCTCGTTGAATCATTTATGTTACACATAGATACCATACCAAGATAGATATATCTATTAACACACTCAATGGTATTTTGTAAATTCATTCTGAGACCCTCCTGACTGAGAGTACCCTGCCGGTTAACGAAGGAAAGCCTAGCTTACAGGCAAGAGCTAGGCTTTCTTACACGATAATGCGTTGCCTTGTATCCTGTTACACGTCTTAATTATGTCTTGTATCCTGTTACACGTCTTAATTATGTCCTACCGTCTATCATTTATCCCTAATGTAACACAGCCAAGGAAACTGTGATTATATAGGTTCCGCGTGAAGAGCTAACATGTTATCATAACAATATTCCGTAATATTTTACTGAGTTTAGTGTATTGTGATGTGGCGAGATATGATGGCCAAATAGGTTGGATTTGTGACTGAGGCCTAATGAAGGGCGGGCAAACCTTATACAACGTGTAACTTAACTGAGGATTATTTCATTAACCTCGGAGTTTTACTTTGTATTGTTCAGAGTCCCGGGGGTGAAGTCATGAGTTATTCAGTGACTGATAATGGACATTGGAGAGAGCTGGAATAGGAAATCTTCAGAGTGCAAACAGTGAAATATACCAACCTACCACACAGTGACTATCAGCCATTACATAACTAAGTATAAAATTGAGTATGTAGTTGGGTATATCCACTCTGACAGTGAAGTGAATATATTACATCAAACACAAAGCTACGAGATGAACTATAACACGAGCTAATGACGTTCCTACGGCAGAAGATAGCCTATGCTAGAATAGAAGATAACACCAAAATACTTGTCAGCTCTCATTCTCCCGTAGGGTTTTTTCCCACCTTAGTTTCTACCACACACGTGGTCATATGTTTATACAATGCTAACCAGCATACACAAAAATCTAACCTGTCCTCCAAACTAGGTTAGATTTTTGTTTACCTGTACTAAATTATATATGTGATCACATTAACGTTCTTACCAAGTTAGTGAGGTGGCAGGTATCAAACTAGTGATGACTGGAGTAATAAACACGACTTGGTTATACATATTATGTTGAATTAGGTCCAACATTGCTACTTAAAAAACCTCCAGTTACCCATCATCCCATTCTGTATCTTCCCTACTCTTTCCACCTTCATTCTCTCTACTCGTACTACCATTGTCCCTACCCCTATTTCCATCTTCCCTACCCCCTGTCACCTACTGGCCAGACAACCAATAGCTCATCAACCCGTTCTCTCCCCCCGCCCTCATCCTCTACCACTCAACCGCTGGTCATATCTCACGGAGGTAAACACACGCTTTCCGATCTGAACCAGCAGAATAGGATGGAGGATTCCAAGTGAAAAATCCAAGTGAGAAATGTGTTGTTGGCCTTCTGTGGTTGCCTGTCAGTGTTAATCTACACCTCTGCTCGCCTGTTTGTCTGGCTACCTTGAATCACTTTAGTGTTTGCAGTGAAAATGTGAGACCGTGTTGAGATTATGGTTAGATTAGAGTAGGTTGCGTTCTGCTGAATTGGATTGAAATGAGTTAGATCCGATTAGTTAGGTTAGATAACTTGGTTATCTAACTTTACCAATTTTGGTTATAAACTTAACCACGTTATGTTAGGTTTACTGTAGTTTTGAACAGTCTAAATTAAGGAATTTTCGTTAAGCTGAATTAAGTTACTGTATATTTAGTTAAAGTTGGTCCCTTGTATCCTGTTACAAATGGTACCTTAACGAAACTAATATTTCGGTAGAGGGGATGAGGTTGTTCATCCTTCCTAAAAAAAAAATAAAACCCCACAAAATTCGTACTTTGGAATTATGGCTCATTGGTTATGGCTCATTGGTTATAAGGAACAAACACATTGACACTGCATTTATTATTACAAATATAATAAATTATTATATAATTATTATATAATAATTATTACAAAAATTTCTGAATATATAGCCTTTGGTTAACAAAAATATATTTCGGTATTAAAGTTCAGTCACAAATGAGAAATGTGATTTTAACGATAATAATGGCAAGAACGACATCATTCACGTTTACGCAGCCGCAGAAGAAATCATCTGCATCACTACTACTGCCATGCAGGTTGCAATATCAACAACACACATCACAACTCTCATTTTGACGTATCAATGGTCCTCTTATTATGGCATACGAATTGGTACTTTGCCGAAGATTCGATTTCCAACAATTCATCCTAAACTCTATTATCGAAACCGGATTCCTCTCGAATTATGCTCAACCACATGGAATGCCTCTACCTACCATCACAGACACGAACACTCCACGTTGCATTCACCCAAGATTTGATGTCCAGATTGTGGCCTGGCTGGCACCCCCATCACCCTAGCTACCCACTATTTTTTTTCCTGTACGTATGATCATTCGTTTCCTCAATTTCATCGCTTAGTGTAATTGCTCCACACTTGACAGTTTAGAAATAAAAGACGAATTTGTTGGATCTTGAGGCACCCTGGTTGAATATTGTCTATAGATACCCATCTCAGCATCTCGATGTTTATACAGATTTATCGGTGAACTGCTATCAATAATGATCTGTTCTAACCCCAGGTGTTATTTATCGGAATGTCAAGCTTCTCGTTTGGAGCAGAAGTGCTACGACCCTCTGCACCTCTGAGCTTGTTTACAAGTTCTTACAATTTTTCTGTGAATTGTTATCACGCCTTGTCTACTCTGATCCCAGTATTATTTAACAGAATTTCGAGCTCGTCGTTTAGAATGTCCGTCTAATCAAAACAAAGGACGATCTGGCAAGCTCCTCCTCCCAAGTACCGTCTCTGGAGCTCGTACGAATTTCTCAGACGAAACTTATCCAAACCGATCTGCTGTGCCCCCATTATTATTTACCAGAATCTCGTACATGCTGGAGTGTTGAAGATACAGGTTGTGGTGGTGGTGGAGGTGGAGAGGCAGCCCCGCAGGCCAGGCGAGATTAGGCTGGTCGTTCATCAGGCTGGACCACCCAGGGTAGAGAGGGCGCATAGCTTGCCCGCCCTGCCGACCAATCCGCACCAGCAGCTTTTTGTGGCTTAATTACCCGAGTTTATCATATGTTACGTTGCTTTATAATGTGGGTTTATTGTACTAGATGTTGGTTTAGATTGTGGGTTTTGGATAATTTATGTTTGGTTTAGCGCAGGGGTTTATTGGGTTGGTGATGCTGCGGTTGTTAGGTGGGTTGAGTGTGCGTGTGGCGGACCGCTGCCTCCTACGTTTATGAGTCAATATGTTAGTGGATATTATGAGCCTTAATTTAACTGTAGCCAATGTTGTGGCCGAGAATTATGAGATAGTAAATCGCCAGCAAGAACATGTTATATATTAACTACAATATGCATATTTTCATGTCCCATCTGTTAATCGGCATGCAGGCATTTAAAGATAGGCTTTAGCGGAGTTATCATCTACTTTCATTTACTGTGCTATTCAAAACTGCTATATAATTTTGTATCAGTTCCTTTCGTGTATTCAGTGCCCCAAGAGCTGCACCCTCATCCCCCAACCTCCTCCCACAAGGCAATACGGATTAAGCTTCATCCTTGTTTACATTGACCAGCTGTTCCTGCGGTAGCGCTGCCCGCCAGAATTATCAGCTGATTATTGTGGCGGGAATCTCATCACAACAAACGTTGAAGTAAACAAATCTGCTTGTGGGGTGAATTTAGTTGCTACACATCAGCAAATGACTCTTGACATTTTAATATATATATGACACATGGTATCACTGCTCTTGTGTTCTAGGCTGGTTCCAAAACCGAACAATAATCCTGTATTAGGAAAAAAGTGGGTTTAACAAGACACAAGGCTAGGACAGATATCCAATATTAGGTTAGCATTATTGATGGTTTTCGCAACTACTACATCTTAATCAACATGGTGTATAATTTATTAGAGCTCCGGAATGCAAGTGGTAAAAAAATTAGGTACCCATTACATGCAAAGAATCCATTCTTCAAAGCAGGATCCACCAAAGAACACGTGCGCAACAATGCTGGATTATTCTTATTTGCCTTTCAACAAATATAAATATAGGTACCGAAGCTCTATATTCTTCACAATGTTTTCAGATCAAAAAACTTCAACGAAGAAAAATTTGAATAAAATTAAATACAATTAAAAGAGATACTGTGGTATCTTAGCCAATGAATGATAGTATATCAGGTCGCTCCCCCATGTTTTAGGCTAATTTATAAACTCTAATTTATAAACATGAACATGTAAAAAGAGGAATTAGATTAATCTCAAGTTTAGATGTTCTCGAGACGCCTTTGTCTAATACAGGGTATTCCAGACTGCAACAGAGCTTGGCTGCCATACTGAAAACAAAATTACATAATGTAAGTCCTATGAGAATAACGTCTATGGACTTATTTGTAGGTACTAGTTTTTACGTAATAAGACATGTTTCGTTTTAAGGATGTGTTAAGTGTCATAAGAAATCTAGTAATGCATAATGTTTTGGCCAGAGGGGAGAGTAACTTTGCTGTCTATGGTGTTGAGATCAGACATAGTGTGTGTGTACTCACCTAACAGTGCTTTGCTGCAGGGTTAGGTTTCGGGTATTTGGTGCCGACTTTCAACTGTCAATCAACTGGTGTACAGATTCCTGAGCCTGTTGGGCTCTTATCATATCTACATTTGAAACTGTGTATGGAGTCTGCCCACAGCCCCGCTCCTGTGCCAGGAAGTTCAATACGGGCTCACCATAGCCCGTGCTACTTGGAACTTAAAACAACATGGAGTCTGCGCCCCCCCCCCACCACCACCACATCACTGCCTAGTGCATTCCATATGTTAACTACTGTCACTTAAGTTCTTTCTAATGGTTCCGTGGCTCATTTGGGTACTCAATTTCCACCTGTGTCCCCTTGTGCGAGCACCGTGTTAAATAATGTATTTATCCTATCAATTCCTGAGAGAATCTTGTATGTGGGGATGATGTCTCCTCCAACTCTTCTGTCTTCCAGCGACGTGATGTTTAGTTCTCGTAGTCTTTTCTAGTAGCTCATGCCCCTTAGGTTGGGTACTAGACATATCTTTTGAACTTACTCCAATTTAGTCTTGAACCTGAGTAAATACGGAATCTACGCTAACGTGTGTGTGTGTGTGTGGGGGGGGGGGAAGTGATAGTGTTTGGACTTACTTGCACGTGGCGGTAGAACGACAGTCTTGCTTCATGCAGGTCGGCGTTCAATCCCTGAACGTCCATGTAGCTAGGCACTCTTCCTCCCCCACAATCTCAACCCAAATCCTTATCCTGACCCCTTCCCAGCACTATATAGTCGTAATGGCTTGGCCCTTTCCCCTCATAATCCCCCCTCCCTCCTCCGCCCCTCACTCTTTCTGACACACACACACACACACAGGCATTAAATATGCCAAAACTAGAAGACAGAAGAAAGAGGTGATATGATCACTACATACAAAATAGTAACAGGAATTGATAAAATCGATAGGGAAGATTTCCTGAGACCTGGAACTTTAAGAACAAGAGGTCATAGATATAAACTAGCTAAACACAGATGCCGAAGAAATATAAGAAAATTCACTTTCGCAAACAGAGTGGTAGACGGTTGGAACAAGTTAGGGGAGAAGGTGGTGGAGGCCAAGACCGTCAGTAGTTTCAAAGCGTTATATGACAAAGAGTGCTGGGAAGATGGGACACCACGAGCGTAGCTCTCATCCTGTAACTACACTTAGGTAATTACACACACACAGGTCATCTGCGAAGTTTTTCGTTATTCTTACCGGCTCACTAGCTCAGCCACAATTACACGCACCGCTGAGCTAATACACCCACCTCTGACACAACACAACCACCTGCCCAGAAACACCTCGGCAACACTCACCACTCAGATTGTCAAACCACACACTCTAGATGTGATTGTGTTCAGGTCAATTCCATTTTTTGGATAACATGTGGGTTGTGGAAATAGTTTGACCCTCTACTATCCGCAAAGCCAAATGAACAGTTTGCAGGACTAATTTTATTACAGCTGCTGAATACATTTAACCATATTTGTTGGATTTTTGTATTGTTACATGTTAAAAACTAAAGCTGATCGACAAGGCAGCAGTTGAATCCTGTCACACACTGGGTCAAAACGAGACAAGGGATCACAAGTGGCCACCTGTCCCATCTATTGACCTTTTCCCCCTGTAGCTTGCTACTTAAAACATATTGTAACCCGTCCTCTTTTGGCAAAAAAGGTACAAATATATATACCGGAAAGTGTTCGAACTTATCGGTGTATATGCACCGATAAACTATTAAACATTATTTGTTTACTCAGAATTAGTAGGAAACATTCAGGCGGCCTAGCCTCATGCAGCAGTTTGAGTGTATTAAAGTATTCGAGGCAGCAAGATTAGGCTACAGGTACGTTATGCTAGTGACGTATTCGGTCCTGTTATATATTGGATTACGAAATCCAACGCCTTGTCTTGCATAAGAATCCTCCACTGTTCTTGTATCCTATGTATATATGTGTGTACTTTCTCCATAATAATAATAATTTATTTAGACAAACTCAATACATTGCCGTAGTGCTTCAATGATGAAGGAAAGACACAAGTGTTTTAAAAACTAAGTGTTCGAATGTAACTTCAGCCTGTCCTCCTAAGGTCTCCCAACGTCAAGAAACCGTCGCCCTAAAGTGCCCTCTCCTTACCTACCAGAGGATCCAAAACAGAAAACGGAACAGTATGTAAATTTCGCGAACCGCTACCTAGTACAATTTTTGGACTTGGCTAGAGCATACGTCAAAATGCGACGTTTGTCCTCTTAGGAGGACGGGTTGCGTAAACCTACATCCTTTCTCAAGGTACTGTATATACAGTGTTCTAGTTGTATTCAGTACCTTGAAAAAGGATGTAGGTTACATTCGAAAAATTTGTTTTTTTAATACACTCAAAACACTTTCATTATTATTATTATTACAAGAAATGAAAGGACGTTTAAGTCCGCCTTGGACCCTTAGGAAGTTGTAAGATCCAGGACGGACTGAAACGTCGCTCTCATTTGATATGTGAAGGTTCTGTTGTTTTAGCTACGTTATTTTATTTTTTCTGCTGATCTTGGCGGATGTTCTTGTCAATAAAGCCTGGACACGAAAGTGAGGAATGTTCTTGTTTTAGATTCAGCTCCTTAGAACAAAAGTTCCAAAGTAGCACGGGCTATGGTGATCCCGTAGTGGACTTACCTGACGCAGGAGCGGGGCTGTAACTGGAAGAAGTGAGGCAGGTAGAGACGATACTTGTGACCATGCGCAACCCCCCCCCCCTTACCACCACCCTTGGTAACATTGCGTTGATTCCGAGGATCAACATTTCTGAGGCCCGGTCTCTAACCAGGCCTCCTGGTTGAATATCTAGTCAATCAAGCGATCGGACGCCGTTGCTCGCAGCCTGACGTATGAATCGCAACCTAGGTATCCTTCGGAATATTCCCCACAACATATATTTTTCTTTATACAAGACAGCTTATACTTTACGACTAGCAAGGAAGCGTGTCCATCTTGATTCATCGGTTGTTCCTTCTCATCAATATCTCTCACCAAACCCCGAGAGAGAGACAAGAGACGAGACTCGTCTGATTACACAAGCCGCCCCGAAAGATCTCATTATACAATCAAGCGAGTATATCATGCAAGCGAAGGAATATCTGCACACCACCACCAGGCCGGATTAATACCCAGACGACCGCTATTATCAAAATTATTAGCATCGGATCCAGGAACAATACTAGTGGTTAACGTTTATTACATAGCATTATCCTCCGGCATTCATCTTCCTGATATTCTCAACATCTCTGCATTAACCAGACTCTAACCCTTCTCGGATACGACACCCGGGGAGAGAAAAGGAGGAGGAAAAAGTCTAAAAAGGAATAGAAATATTCAAGAACTTGTTCCCGGCTCGAGATGGCAGCGGGGTTGACTATTCTCAAACAGCTCGGGAGATCGGAAAATTGTTGTTATTAGCGTGTTATCGAGATGATCTTGCTTGTTTGGTCGAGAAGTGATGGTTGGCGCGGATACTCACACTACGGACCGCTTGCCCACTCTCGCAGGGTTGGGGGTTGGAACTCTGGCGTGTGATGGGGTTGTTGTTATAGATTCAGCGACTTGGAACAAGTTCCAAGTAGCACGGGCTATGGTGACCCCGTAGTGGACTTGCCCTGCTCCTGTGCCAGGTAAGTAGCACGGGCTATAGTGAGCCCGTAGTGGACTTACCTGGCACAGGAGCGGTCCTTGATGGGGTTGATGATGCGGGTTTATGACTCTGTGGCGATGTTGGTGACTTTTAAGTCAGTTTGGTGACAACTGTTATATATGGTGAAGCGGTGGTGGTAGTTGATGGATGGTGGTAATTATTGGGAGATAGGTGGGTGGTGGAGGAGTTACTGGTAGATGTATGGTAGTAGACGGCCAAGATTATTGTGTTTATCCTTTTATTGTTTAGTAGTTTGTGCTTAATTCTACTGTGTGTGTTTCACTTTGAGCCTAAACAGTTTATACTGAGTTGTGGAATCATCCGTACAGTCTGGTCGAGAACCGGGCCGCGGGGACGCTAAGCCCCGAAACCACCTCAAGGTAACCTCAAGGTAACATTATAAAATGGTGCATCTAATCCCAGATACCTCTGGGGGTTACCTGGTGCATATCTGGAGTGGGTTCTGGGAGCTCTCTGTATTCCCTCTGTTGAAGACATCTCCCCCGCTCTGAAGGGAATGTGCATACCAAGCCACACTCAAGGCGAGAGAGCACAAGTGATTTGAATAGTAGGAGTATTGGGGTGAATCGCTGGATTTGAAGGTTCTTATAATCCACAATTATCATTTTCTGGGTGCTGTGTTTGCATCGTTTTTGATCGCTAGGCGTCAGGTTGTCTGACATTATTATTACCAGATCCTTTACGTTTTGTGTTCCTTCTGTTAGATCTGATTGTGTCTTGTATATTCCTTGTATTTCGTTTAAGTTCTTAAGTTTTACCTTGCCTATCTGGAATTTGTCACTAACAAAATTATCATGCTTGGGGAGTAAACAACTCCCAGAACCCCATCAAGCAGGTATCATGATGTTTAACAAAGTCAAAAACTTTATTAACATGGACTGAAGTTTTTCAATATCTTATACAGAAGTAATTGTCATGCTGATTTTTGTATTGTCTGCAAAGGACGATACGAACCTGTGACGTGCATTGGTGTCTATATCTGATATGAGATTGGGAAAGAGCAGTGGTGCAAGGACTGTGCCCTGGGATACAGAGCAGTGGTGCAAGGACTGTGCCCTGGGATACAGAGCAGTGGTGCAAGGACTGTGCCCTGGGGTACAGAGGTTTTCACTGTGTTTACACTTGATTGTGTTTGACTGTTACTCCTTGCGTTCATTCAAATTATATATCTATCGCACTACTTTAAATGTTATTCTTATTTATTTCATTTTGTGGGCAATGACTGCGTGGTCATATTTAATAAATATCTTTGCAGAGTCCGTGTATACCACATCTGCATTCCTCTTTTTCTTCTAATGCTTCCGTGATGTTGTCATAGTGGTTGAGTAATTGCTAAAGGCAGGACCTTCCCGCTCTAAATCCATGTTGATCTGGGTTTATGAAGTTCATTGTTCTTCATTAAAGTGAAGATTCACCCGTAGTACAGTCATTACAGACTGGTGCAGGTCAAGCCAGTTATATTTACTAGGTATTTACCTTTATGAAGTACTGGTATTAACTGGTCATATTTTTGTCCTTACTGCTTCTGAAGGTCAGAGCTGGAAACACCAAGGTAACAGTCTTGGTGTTGCCTGTTTAGGTATTCCCAGATGTAGCGATAAGACCATAAGACTGATAAGATATTTGATGAGTTAGAATATTAGGAATGTTGCGAGGTGATATAGAGGAAGGGGCAGGCTCCGGATGCCCTAAGCAGCGGTAATGATGTGCTCCCTACCACGTCCCAATTACCATATCAGAGGCGCGCTGCAGGGGTTAGGCTGCGTCCTCTACCATGCTGTGTGTGGTCCACCACCACATAACTACCACTACCCCTCACTGAGGGCAGGCAAGGGGGATGACGGGAGGTACAGGGAGGGTTGTGAGGAGCAGACATCGGCAGTGGTAGGGAAGCAGGGTGTGAGACACATGATGGTAGAATATAAGGCAGCAGGGGTGAGGAAGAGGAGAGAGGGATGAACCGAGGTGATGGGTAGTGATGGATAGGTAAGATGAGAGTTCCGGCCGCTCATCATTCCCTCCACACTCTCTTGCTCACTCACTCACTCTCTT
>WNGS01161107.1:12023055-12034169 GCA_020271785.1 Procambarus virginalis
GGGGGGGGGGGATGAATGGCGCCCAACCACTTGGACGGTGGGGGATTGAAACGCCAACCTGCATGAAGCGAGACCGTCGCTCTACCGTCCAGTCCAAGTGGTTAGGTACATTATGCGTCCAGTTGAAGCGTATATCCTGGGATAAAATAGCAGTACACTCGACTTTCGGATATAAAAGTGGCACTTAATTCCCCCCCCCCGTACATTACGGGTTCACCATAGCCCGTGCTACATGTTCCGAGTAGCTAAATCTGAAACAAGAACAACAACATTTCCCCTACATTGTATTTACCTAACACGACGGAGAAGTGTAGTTAAGCTCTGCACGCCCCGCCTACTCTAGCCTCAAGTTCAAGTTTATTGAGACAAAAAAATACATCCACAAATACAAAACACAAAAAATGCATACAGGGATAGAGTAGCTTAGGCTATTCTACCCCACTCCCCTTTGCTCTAGCCTCCTTGTACCTGGTGGGTTATATTTAAACTTTATTGACCCACAAGCGCTTTGTCGCAGCCGTTCTTCAAACTGGGGTGAAGGTGGCAACCCACGACTTGCTGTTCACATCGTTGCCCCTGTTGACTGTGACCCCACCCGGACCTGAGGTAAGTTCGCCTCGTTTAGCTAGATTCACTTTTAACGAGATTCATCATTGGTTCGTTGACCAGACCACACACTAGAAGGTGAAGGGATGACGACGTTTCGGTCCGTGTTGGACCATTCTCAAGTCGATTGTCTATCGTCGTCCTGTCACCAGTCGGACTGTGTTCGCCTCGGGAGGCGACGAAGATAGCATATCTACTATTCTACTATATCTACTATGTTCTCCCGTCACAGTGACACTGTAACCGTCCAGGGAGACGGATCTTCCCCACTGGACGCGGCGTCCACTTTGGTTTTCATTCCAAACGGAAAGACTTTGTAATATAGTGATGCAAGATAACGGTGATCCAAGTAATGACTCGGTGATTTCATAAGTTATCGTGAATATAACAGGATTAATAAAATTCAGTTAAATATCCACTTAAAATATAGATACCATTACAAAATATTTAATATGTAAATGGCTACAGGATGACCTGGATAAACTGGAGGAATGGTCTAGAAAATGGCTGCTAAAGTTCAACTTAGGAAAGTGTAAGGTGATGAAATACGGCGAAGGGAGCAGGAGGCTGAACACAAGGTATCATCTGGGAGGTGAAATCCTGCAAGAGTCAAATAGAGAGAAAGATCTGGGGGTTGATATCACACCGAACCTGTCCCCAGAGGCCCACATCAAAAGACTATCATCAGCGGCATATGCTAGACTGGCCAACATAAGAACTGCCTTCAGAAACTTGTGTAAGGAATCTTTCAGAACCCTGTATACCACTTATGTAAGACCAATCCTGGAGTATGCAGCTCCAGCCTGGCGTCCATACCTAGTTAAATACAAGACAAAGCTAGAGAAGATTCAGCGGGGTGCCACCAGGCTCGTCCCCGGAACTGAGAGGAATGAGCTACGAGGAAAGGCTAAAGGAGCTGAACCTCACATCCCTGGAAAACAGAAGAGTAAGGGGAGACATGATAACCACCTACAAAATTCTCAGGGGAATTGACAGGGTGGACAAAGACAAACTCTTTCACCACGGATGGGACACGAACAAGGGGACACAGGTGGAAACTTAGTACCCAGATGAGCCACAGAGACGTTAGAAAGATTTTCGGTGTCAGAGTAGTTAATAAATGGAATGCACTAGGCAGTGATGTGTGGAGGCTGACTCCATACACAGTTTCAAATGTAGATATGATAGAGCCCAGTAGGCTCAGGAATATGTACACCTGTTGATTGACAGGTGAGAGGCGGGACCAAAGAGCCAAAGCTCAACCCCCGCAAGCACAATTAGGTGAGTACACTCATACAATGCCAACAAGTCACAAGGCCAAACTACAACACAAATGTCAAAAAGGTGTTGTTCACCTGTTCAGCCCAGTCAGAATTGTAATGACTTGAACAAGTGTTACGAAATAACCTCTCTAATCTCTTCTCCAACCATACAACAAACCATACAACAAACCAATATGCAAAGTTGAAACACACGAATGAGACGAACAGGAGCATAACAGGAGCACTGAAACAAACACACACACACACACACCACACACACACACACACACACACACACACACACACACACACCACACACACACACACAACACACACACGGGAAACAAACACGAGATCTAACACAGGAAGACCTGGTGAAACGCACACTCAAGCCACCCAGTGGGGGTTGTGGGGTTGGGAGTGTGTGGGGGTTGGGACACGACTACAATACACCCACAACCCCAATCTTTCACCAGGCTATCCTCACCCCCCCCCCTCTCTCACCACTCCATCCACTCTACCTCTTCTCTCATCAGTTCACACACACACACACACACACACACACACACACACACACACACACACACACACACACACACAACACACACACACAACACCACACCTACCTCGTAGACTGCGAGCAATCCAAGCACACACAAGATAACAATGTTCCAATCAAACACAATTTATTGGATTGGGAGGGGGGAGGGGGGGGAGGGAGAGGATGGGGAAGGGAGAGTGTAGTGTCTTAAAGATGGTTTATGAAGTACCACGCTATTTGTGGTATTTGTTGCCACTAATGTGGTAATCGTGGTATAGTATTAATGATGCCATTTATATGATGGTTGTTTTGGTATGGTGATAATGGGGCCATGTATATGCGATATTATGTGTAGTATGATGGAAATGGTTACATAAATACGACCTGTTTAATCGGCTCAATGGTTGAGGTTAGTGCATTCATTATGCACCCCCCATACCCTTCATGTGGGTGGTAGTAGACCCCTCTCCTGTGGGTATAATGGATTCTATACCCTTCCTGTGAGTGCAAGTAGACCCATACCAATCCTGCGAGTGATAAAGGAACCCATATCTCCCCTGTGAGTAATTGTGTAATGCACATCTCTCTCCTGTGGGAGCAGATCCCAGCCCACTCAGTAATGGGAACTTACTCGAGTTTTGGTGTTGTATATTTAGCTCAGGTGGGGGTCTTGCCACGAGGACTGGGCCCCCCTGTCACGGGGACTGGGGCCCCCCTGTCACGGGAACTGGGCCCCCCCTGTCACGGGGACTGGGCCCCCCTGTCACGGGGACTGGCCCCCCCTGTCACGGGCTTCAAAATAGGAAGGTTCAGCAATGTTATCGTTTTGCCCAGGTGGGTAAATTGGGTAGCGTCACTCTTCCTTGAGAGAACATACCGCCTCATAGAGCTCCTACAACCCGCCACAATAGGAATACAACTCGCTGTTGTTCGTCCTGTCACTCCGTATTCAGAAGCAGCTGGGGCCGGTTTAACTGTCTCAAGTGGAAAGATTGCCAAACAAGTGCGTTTGCATTTAACAACTGTCAAGCTTGCGCAGTCTCGCGGGGACATGTGGCCCGTTCTCCCGATTTCCCACTGGAATGAAAATACATTTTTTTTTTGTTTTTGCCTAGTCAGAAAAGTTGCAAACCAAGCAACACACCTAACCTATGTTGGGGGGTAGAAATAGCCTAAGCTACTCTATCCCTTTGAGATGTATTTTTTCTTGTCTCAATAAACATACTTGAACCTAACCTATCTATGCTAGTGCATAAGATGTCCGTCAGTATTACAGTTCAATAATTTTGACAGTGGAGGCTGGTTTGAGCCTTTTGTATAGTCATATAACATATTGTATAGTTATATAGTAGTTTTTCTCATATACCTCTGATTTGTAGCAGAAGGGGCTTCCGGATGTTGTATTCAATGTGGTCTTCAACATAAGCAACCAAGCTTTTTGAGAAGGGATTGTGAGCCTAGACGAGCCGCAAGTATGTATGTATGTGATATATATATATATATATATATATATATATATATATATATATATATATATATATATATATATATATATATATATATAATGGCTGATGTAAAGTTCTTCGCTTAGAAAGAAAACATATAATTAATTTTTGTATCAACGTACGTACAGCTGTTATGTGGAGCTGCCCCGAACTTTATAACGGGTTACATAGTCTGTGTCAAGAGCCATCTGTGAGATGCTAAACAATCCCCATCTCACAGGATGGTTATATATATATTCAATTAAGGTCTATATGGGCGGTTCCTGTGTCGCTGGAGACCAAAGACATCAGAAAGCAGCCTTTTCTCAGCTTCTTTAGACGATAAAAATATCAGGGTACGATCTTCAGCAGGTTGAGTGTTCAGATGCGTTTTATTTTATTATTTCCACATTTGGGATGAGAATGTTGGATGATTGATGCCTCGCAAAAAAAAAACTGTTTCCAATTCTGGTTATACACCTGGACCTGGATTCATCAACCATTTACGCGATTACTTGCGAAACCTGTACATCTTTCCTCGGTCATGGCGGCTCTTTGTTTACATTATGAAACAGTTTGAGCTCCGAAGCGCAACGAGGTTGTCTATAACAGTAATAATCTTGGGTTAAGGTTCAAAGCTCGTCAACTCTTTATTAATAAACGTTAAAATTTTTAATAAAGATGTACTTGTTTCGCAAGTGGTTGTGTTAATGCTTGATAAATCTTGGCCCTCTTCCTTTGACTTAACTCACGGCTTGGAAATTTGTTGATCGTATCAGTTGGTTGTGTGTTGTATAGTGTTCAGCTAAGAACGGCTGTGTATGTGCTCAAGGAGTGAGGCATAACGCCTTCTCTGTCCCTTGCTTCCTGTTTTTGGGTCGTGGGGCTTTCCACAATATTTTGTGTATATTAATACAGGTACATCAGCACTTATGGAGCTGTTCTAGACTATATGAAGGGGAGTACTGTGTGTGTGTGTGTGTGTGTGTGTGTGTGTGTGTGTGTGTGTGTGTGTGTCAAGAACTAGCTACGTGATGCTGAAAATCCCTATCACACAGGATAGTCATTCAGAGGCATGTGATCAGTAGTCTGCACTGGCAGACTTCGGGTGCAGTATGAGGATATCATCATGAACACGAGAGTGAATAAGGCAGCAATGATACTGAAAGATCTTTTTTTTTTATTAATACATACATTTAGGTACATCTGCAATTTTGCAGCTATCTTAGACTATATGAAGAGGAGTACAGTGTGTCCAAAAGCTAGCTTCGTGATGCTAAAAAATCCCCATCACACAGGATGGTTAGTTATACAGAGGCATGTGATAGGCAGTCTGCACTGGCAGACTCCGGGTGCATTTTGAGGAGATCATCAACACAAGATTGAATAAGGTAGCAGTGGTAATAAAAGTCCCCATCTCGCAGGATGGTTAGTCATACAGGGCCATATACTCAGTAGCCTGCACTGGCAAATTTTGGGTGATATATGAGGATATCCTCAAGAATTCGAGAGTGAATAAAGTATTTGCAAAGCTCCAGGTACCACATGCCAACTGGTCTGAAAGGTGTAATAACTGGGCATTCGGTGATGTAGTGTGGGAGATCATGCCGCAGTTCTTGCTTAGAGTTTGCAACTGGAGTGCTCAGGATTGGGAGATCCGTTACATGTAGCCACCTGCCACAGGTAACGGTAACCCAACCTGATCCTGGCAACCACTGTGTCGCACAGTAGTAATTTCTTTCCTCGCCCCAGCTCCGTGGCGATGAAAACTCTGCGGTATTAAGACGCCGACTTACACTATTTGTTTTTCTACTTGAAGGTACAGAAGGCAAATTCCCTGGACAACACGATCCGCCAATTGGTTTACAACCAGGTCTTCGATTCCTGCTGGATGAGGGCGCGTGTGAAGGGGACAGTAAGGGTGAATAGTTTGAGAAAAATCAATCCTGAAACTAATATAAACGATGATAAAAATAATAAAAATAATGAAAAAACATAAACATAAAATAAACACAAAGAAATGAATCAGGTATAAGTATTCAACTATTACATTAGTGCTGCTGCACAAACCGGCACCAATTATAATAGTTGAGTCATTTATTGCCTCACTTGATTAAACGGCAACTTTCTCTCTACTGGATAATTTATCTTGAAATTTTATAAATAATAAAAAGTTCAGTTACACTCTCTAAAAAAACATCTTTGTCTCAATCTTGTTATTATGATCGTTTATTCAAACTTAGGACAAAATATGAGATTTGGGAAGTTATATAAACTTGTATATAACTTCCAATTAGCTTGTATTCAAACTTAAAATGAGTATAATTTACTTTGTTAATCTTAGAATATCATAATTGTGTGCTTGTTTTTGGCACGATCTATTAGTACTGTTTTCCCATGGCAGTTAACATGACCTTCACACAGTTGTTTGGCGGGATGGAGTCCCCGGCCTTCCCCCTTTTCCGTCACTGAGACCAATAACCCTGACACTTGACATGCCCGGTTCGAACCCTACCTGACCTGACCACCTTGTTCAGGGTGTCGGGTGACTGAGGGTCAGGGCTGCCCAAGAACAAGGTGGGGGGACAGGAGTAAGGGGAAACTTGAGGTATGGAAGAAGGCGGTGTTAATTTAGCGTGGGCTGTAGGGCAGCGCAAGAATAAAAGAATGCAAATTGGCCACATGTCTGTAAAAGCAAGTCCTATTTACACTGCATTTGATATACATATGAACTAAAACAAGTCCTTTATAGCAAATTATTTTTCCTATTGTATCTAAACTATTTATTTTTTAACTTAGGATTAAGTGGCGCTACTTGAGAACTTCAACTTTCATCCCTATTTGTGTTTTTCTGTACACCAAAAATAAGCAAAGCTGCAAATAAGCAGAGTATTCTTTATTAATTTTGTACGGCGTTCATAGCGGACATCTCAAGAGGAAACTAGATTCTTTCCTCCAAGAAGTGCCGGACCAACCGGGCTGTGGTGGGTATGTGGGTCTGCGGGCCGCTCCAAGCAACAGCCTAGTGGACCAAACTCTCACAAGTCAAGCTTGGCCTCGGGCCGGGCTTGGGGAGTAGAACTCCCAGAACCCCATCAACCAGGTATCAAGCAGGCATGTTAAGAAACGAACAAGTAATGGTGAGGAAATAATCAGTTGGTCTTTCACAATGCTGTATATTCACTTTTTGTTTCTGCCCCGTGTTGAGTGTTGTCACGGGCGATGGGCAGTGTAGTGACAGTTTGTGCAGTTATCCCTTCCTCACGCCGGTAGTGTCTGAAGATGGGCGGCTTCTACGCCGTAGCATTTCTGTACCAGGGCCAGATTCACGAAGCAGTTATGCAAGCACTTACGAACCTGTACATCTTTTCTCAATCTTTGGCGGCTTTGTTTACAATATTACACGTTAATGAGCTCCGAAGAGGAGTCTCGTCGTGGACGTGGTGGTGAGCAGACGTGTTTTGGTTCGCTCTGCTACTAGCGTCTGGTGTGGTGGACGTGTTTGTCGTCGCCGGGAGCCGGCGTGTTAACGGATGGCTGGATAACGTCGCGCTGGGGGTGGTATAAGTGCTATCATGGGCTCCTACACACCTCCACTCAAGCGGAAGGAGTCCATAGGGCTCAAGTTTAGTTGTCATGTTGATCCCGACCTTGTATCCACGACGATCTTCGATGTGTTACAGATCAAGACGGAAGAAATATTTGGTTACCAAACACTGCCAGGGAACAGAGTGGTGTTGAAATTTGAAAACAATGTAGCGTTTTCAGAGTTTCTCAAGAAGTATGATGATGAAATTATAAGTTTACCTAATGGGAAAGGATCAGTAGAAGTGATTAATTTGAGCAAAACGTTTACATACGTTTCTGTGAGGGATGCGCCATTTGAAATGTTGAATGGAACTATTATACGCATACTGCAACAATATGGGAAAGTGGACAATGTTCGCTTCAATAAGTATACTTATGGACCAGGGAAAGGGCGTTTTAATGGAACAAGAACAGTAAAGATGGAACTTCATCGCAATATTCCTTCATCAATGTCAGTAGAAGGTCATTATATTAAATTTATATACAATGGCCAACTGCAAACTTGTTTTAAGTGTGGGCGTACTGGTCACATGGCTGCTGCCTGCCAGGTGGAGGCATCAGAACGGATCAACATTTTTCGTGAACATGACTTTCCGCCATTAATAGAGGACAGTGTCTCAGGAAATGAACCCACTGTTGTACATACTGCAGTGCCAGGTGAGGTAGATGAAGTAACCCACAACTCTGTAAGTGAAACGTCTGTGGGAGTGAATCCCAGTGCGAATGAGGCCGGTGAAGGTAACTTAGATCAGGATGATAAAGGTAATGCAGAAAAGGAATGTGCAGACGACACTGCTCAGGACGATTTATCTGCTATCGTTCAACCTGGTGAGGGTGAGGTAAGTCTGGACAATATACATGTGGACGCCCATGACATTGGCGCTGACGCTGCGCTGAGCTGCGATGACGACGGCGGCGCTGACCTTGGTGAGGTGACGATGGAGAAAGTAACTGGTTGTCAACTGGATGTGGAGGATGACTCCATGGAGGATAGTGATGTAGAAATGCCTGTGAAGAGGGCAACTCCACCCTCTTCAGTATGGTCTGATAGAAAGGGTAAGGGTAGTGTGAAGGCTGGTTCTGTAACCAGTCATGTAAAGAAACGTAGGAGAAAATTAACTCGGAGTATTGATCTGGTACGTATGAAGGACTTAGCCGCTAAATTAAAAGTCTCTGAAAAAATTGAGCAGGTTGTTACCGTTGAAGTTCACCGTGACCAAGGCCAGGAAGAGTCACCGACACGTAGCGAGGGCACAGTACAAACAGTGAGTGGGGATCATGGTAATGAGAACAGTGATAAGGCATGGTGGGATCTTGTGGAACATGAACAGAGTCGTGACGCGAGTGCAAATATTAAACTTAGATTTCGGAAAGGGAAAGAAGACACTAAGTTAGTGTCAAGTGAGATTACGATGGATAAAGAGTAATTTTTGGTTTCTCTCAAATAACATTCGGGAAGCCTATTAATTTTAATTGTGCTACTTTGAACGTTAATGGGCTCAATTGTAGAAATAAACAGTTGCAGCTGTTATCATTGTTTAAATATCATAAATTGGATGTACTTTTAGTGCAAGAACACAATGTA
The DNA here is from genome assembly GCA_020271785.1 of Procambarus virginalis. Lineage (NCBI taxonomy): Eukaryota > Metazoa > Arthropoda > Malacostraca > Decapoda > Cambaridae > Procambarus > Procambarus virginalis. The sequence goes on from WNGS01161107.1 coordinate 12,032,122, forward strand.
CAAGATGTTAAGAAACTTGATGTGTTGCTTGATTACTTTGAAGTATTAATAAATTCAACGAACTTGTTGAAGGGTGGTACAATGATATTGGTTGCTAAGCGAGCCCACATCAAGGTTCTTAATACTGAAATGGATGATAATGGTAATGTTTTATATGCAAGGATTTCTTTTTTTGACACCATCATTCCTCTGCTTAATGTGTATGCTCCCTCTGGCTCCCGCAGGAAGAAAGAGAGGGAGGAATTGTTCTCTAACGAGTTATTGTATTTTTTCAGAAATGATACACGTAAAATTATTTTTGGTGGCGACTTTAATTGTGTCACTTCTGTGAGAGATTGTAGCACTCAGACGAATGCATGTGTATCTCCTGCTTTAATTACACTCTTGAAGTGTATTGGTCTCAAGGATGCGAATAGCATTAACGGAGGTGTATATGAATACACATATGTTCGCCAGAATTATGGCTCTAGGCTTGACAGAATATATATGCACTCATTACATGATAAAATTAGTTCTTGCAGTACTGTTCCGGTCAGCTGTTCAGATCACTGTATGGTTGTGGTGAAGCTTGTTATTGACGATCAGGTTAAAGTGGGGACAGGGTCTTGGAAGCTAAATTGCAGTCTGTTGCAGAGTAGAGATGTAATTGATAATTTTCAGGTATTGTGGGAACACCTGGTTGCGAAAAAACATAAGTTCAGATGTATGTTGGAGTGGTGGGACATGTGTAAAGTTGCATGCAAAAGTTTCTTCGTGAAAGTGTCCAAAAGAAAGGCTGCTGAGAAATATGGTCTGTTAACCTTATTCCAACACAGACTAAAACAACTTTATGCAAAGGTCAATATGGGATTAGACAAGTATGAGGAAATTACCATTTTGAAAGACAGAATTAACAAATTGCGGGATGAAATAACTGAAGGAGTCAATGTTCGCCTCCAGATTAATGATAGGATGTATGGTGAAAAACTCTCTCCTTATTTGTTAAGTAAAGTCAAGAATAACAAGGGTACAGCTCTTGTGACTAGTATTAAAGCAGGTGATGGGACGGATATGACAAATACGGATGGGATTGTATGTTATGTTCGAGGTGAATTGGAGAAATTGTACAAAAAAGTGAACGTGGACCAAGGTATGCGGGAGCACTTCCTTGGAAAATGTACACGGGTTTTAAACCAAGATGACAACACGTCATTATTGGAAGATGTAGATAAGCAGGAAGTGTGGAGTGTGGTCAAGAGTTTAAAGAAAGGTAAATCACCTGGCTGTGATGGGTTCCCGGCGGAATTTTATTTCTATCTATGGGATGTCATTGGTAAAGACTTTGTACAAGTGGTGCAGTATAGCATACAGCATAGGAAGCTTAGCATGTCGCAATCTCATGGGATTATTAAGATGATACCTAAAACGGGTGATTTGCATATTCTAACGAACTGGAGGCCACTTTCCTTACTAAACCAGGATTATAAAATAGTATCGAAACTGCTGGCAAATAGACTTAAGATTGCAATGGAAAAAATTATATCAAAGGAACAGTTTTGTGGTGTGCCTGGAAGATCCATAATCAATTGTAATAATGTAATTAGGGATGTTGTGTATTATGTGTCTGAGAATAATGTTCCTTCCTCTATGATAAACCTCGACTGGTCGAAAGCCTTTGACCGTGTTGATGTTCAGTTTGTATTGGAAATATTGGATAGGGTAGGAGTTGCACAAGACTTTATTGATTGGGTCCGTATGCTTTATAAAGAGTGTCGGAGCAGCGTCTGTATCAATGGAGTCTTAAGTAAACCTTTTTTAGTTGAACGATCTGTACGTCAGGGATGTCCCCTTTCAATGATTTTGTATGTTATTTCAAGAGCCACTGTACTTGGCAATAAAAGGCAATGACTTTATTGTTCCACCTTGTCTTCCTAATGCGATGACACTTCCTGTTGTTGGTTATGCAGACGATACAACTATTTTTGTGTCGACAGAAGACTCGTGGTGAATGTTCAGAATGAGTTTAGCAACTTTGAAAGAGGCAACAGGTGCTGTAATTAACAAGAAAA
>WNGS01161107.1:12034194-12058988 GCA_020271785.1 Procambarus virginalis
ATATTATATGTCGTACCTAGTAGCCAGAACGCACTTCTCAGCTACTATGCAAGGCCCGATTTGCCTAATAAGCCAAGTTTTCCTGAATTAAAATATTTTCTCTAATTTTTTTCTAATAAAATGATAAAGCTACCCATTTCATTGTATATGTCAATTTTTTTTATTGGAGTTAAAATTAACGTAGATATATGACCGAACCTAACAACCCCACCTAACCTAACCTATCTCTATAGGTTAGGTTAGGTTAGGTAGCCCAAAATGTTAGGTTAGGTTAGGTTAGGTAGGTTAGGTAGTCGAAAAAAAACATTAATTCATGAAAACTGGCCTATTAGGCAAATCGGGCCTTGCATAGTAGGCTGAGAAATGCGTTCTGGCTACTTAGGTACGACATATATATATATATATATATATATATATATATATATATATATTATATATATATAATTATATATATATATTATATTAACAATAAGCATATAACCCGAACATTCTGACAGCGAGATTAAGCTGAATTATATATATATATATATATATATATATATATATATATATATATATATATATATATATATATATATATAATATAACTGAAAAACTCCACACCCCAGAAGTGACTCGAACCATACTGCCAGGAGCACTATTCAACTAGTGTACAGGATACCTTAACCACTCGACCACACGACCGTACAAAAGATGATGGTAACCGAGACTATTTACCCATCATCCCGACGGCACATTGATGTTAATCTTTAGCATAGTTATTTTATCAAATCACCTCATTAAGGTGGTTAAGATCTCCTGTACACCAGTTAATAGTGCTCCTGGCAGTATGGGTTCGAATCACTTCTGGGGTGTGAAGTTTTCAGTTGCACATGTGCCTAGGGACCTTTGTGTGTGTATATAGCTCAATAAACGTGTTTAAATTCGCTGTAATTGAAATTGTGGCGAGACTACTTGTAACGACTCCTGTATTTACACCGTCTCCAGTAACATTATACAATAATACACGTTACAAATTCTAATCAGCCCTGTAGTTTTGAATTAATAGTATGTTATATATAACTACATTCAATGTTGCGCTGTAATATAAAACACTTTCTTCTATAAATATTGAACTTTTTAAAATGTGTAAATCGAATCTAAATATACAACTAAAATTTCTTTTTATCTGAATTTGAGAGATTTTTTTTACTTTTTTTTTTTGGGGGGGGGGACAGGACATTCACTGGATGTAGGGGGGGGGGTGCACAAATGTCAATTGGAAAGGGAATTGGAATAAAAGTTAGATGAGAGAGGCTAAGGAGACCTTGAGGGCATGACGAGGTGGCAATCTGTCCCTCCCTTATCAACACTTATCAGTTGAGAGAGGAACGGGAGGTGGCCACTGGTAGTAGTAGTGATAAACCTCTGTTTGAATCATCCCTCAATTGCAATTAATATTCTTTCTCTTCTCTCTCTCTCTCTCTCTCTCCTCTCTCTCTCTCCTCTCTCTCTCTCTCTCTCTCTCTCTCCTCATCATCTCTCTCTCTCTCCTCTCGTTTGTTGTCGCTGCTTCCAAAATTAGATTCCACCATAGCAGGAACACCACAAGCACACACTAGTGTGATAAGGAAGAGCTGCTGGTATAGGCCAATAGGCCTTTATCATTTCCTTAATTCATATGTTTTTAACTAAGCGAGTGGAGCCCCCATCACACACGGCAACAGAGCCAGCAACAACTGGAGAGCACAAAAACACACTCCACAGGTGTTTGGGTCTCCCGGGAACACCTGTGTCATGCTCGTGACACCTGCGTTTTGTTACCATTGTGTCTGCCTTGCATTATGATGTTGTGGCAGTCATATACGAACGCTGACAGTCGTACACGACCGTGACGACCATAAGCAACTGAATGGGTATACTGGATCTCATCTACCACGTGTTTTTGTTATGTAAACAAGCTTCGTTTAATTTTTGTATTTAATGTATGAATGACAAAAGATAATAGATGGCGCGTATGTAAAGAATTGTGGGCGTTCAGAGGGGCTCGCTGTGGCCAGTGCTGTGGTTGGGGAAGAATACAACACTGTGTGGAGTTTTATATTTCCGGTTTAATGTGTGACAACTTACGAATGAATGATGTGTAACAGGTCTAGAGGATAGAATACAACTACTAGTCAGCAGACTCCATCAGCAGGTGTCTGCTGCTGGTGGTGTAGCACACACGCACATGCACGAGCACACAGGCACGCACACACCCACCGTCCTGCTGGACAAATGCAGTTATGAATGAATTGCTGTCTATTGACGGGCATTTTGAGACCTGTTGACACCAGATTGAGTGCTGTACGAGCTGTTTTGAAGTGATTTAGAGCCGGGATAACCCCAAAATCTGTTGAAGTAGAATGCCGAGGGTGAGTAAATTTTTTAAAACATCATGGTGTGATTTGTTTATATGAGTCACCCCTTCAGATTACCTTCTCACCCTTCTATTATTGTGATAGAATATGTGCCAATATCCGTCTCGCCGCCAATAATATCCAACTATACTTTGTTTTTACATTATATGTAACCTTTCAGTTTGTAAGGCAAGTGTTGCTCGCTTTATGCCAACAATGTGAAGTTTGGTGTACACCGCTGTAGTTAGTTAACCTGGCGAGTCCAGCCAGACTTATAATGATTTGCATACGTTATGAATAACATTTCTAAATCGGATTCTTGATATCGCCATAGTATTTGTAATATATCTTTATTGACAATGTGTTTAAATTACCACGATTAGGACAAATTTTAGTAAGGCTTAAGGTCACATTCTAACCCCATTCTCTTGATTCCTCCCTCCCTCTCAGAAAAAAATAATTAGGCCTACCCTACGCAGAAACTACGCCCCTAAGCATCCCATCTACGCATCGAATCCGATATGCGTAGGGAACGTAGATATAGTTATGAGTCGCTGTCGCCTTTTTATAGTAGGCTGCATTTGTAACGTTCGTGTACCTTAACGCTATCAACGTGACCGATTAGTTAAGAGGACTAGTTGGTTGGCGTCGCACAGGACAATGAGGATGGAGGAGAGATTCACAGTGTCTCTTGCTCCCCAAAACCCCTGCCCCCCCCCATCCCCTCATGCCTCCTCCCTTCCCCCCATGCCTTCCCCCTTCCCCCATGCACTCCCCCTACCCCCCCATCACGTGGCTCGCCGGCTGCAACAGCAACACCTGTTATATGCAACATGTGCGACACAGACATAGCTTGCGAAAACGCACTCGCCTATCCACTCGCACCCACACACACCCACACCCACACACACCCACACGCACCCACACACCCACACGCACCCACACTCTCTCTCGCACCCACACGCACACTCGCACCCACACACACACTCGCACGTAAACAAGAGACAAAGGTTATAGGGAAGACGGGACACCACGAGCGTAGCTTTCATCTGCTCTCTATTCTTAAGTAATTTCGCTGGAACAATTAGGCAGGTGGTGAGTCCTGGCTCTGGAGGCTTCAGGAACTACATAACGGTCACCATGTCAGTAGGGAGGCTTTACGGGCTCACCATAGCCCGTGCTACATGGACACTTCGTTCTGAGTAGCTAAATCTAAAACAACAACAAATATTATAGGTCTCCTACGTGTCTTGGAGATGATTGACAGGTAGGGGTGATTGACACGTCTTTGAGGTGCAAGCCTCCAAGACCCGTCATCTAGTGCTGTTGTAAGAAGGGCAGCTTCTGTTGGCTGAAGAAATGGATCTCGACTAGTAATCATGGGAGACTTCAACCATGGCAGTTTCGACTGGGAGAATAAGGAACCACATGGGAGTACAGATACGTGGAGAGTTAAGCTATTGGAAGCAACAGCGAGAAACTTTCTAAACCTACTTGTCAAGGGGGACCCACAAGAATGAAAGGTAATGGTGAATAAGCGAATCACACGATACTCGCGACCCGATACTCACGATGAAACGAGACAGAAGGGAAGTCAGACAATCGACTTGAGAATGGTCCAGGACGGACCGAAACGTCGTCGTCCCTTCACCTTCTAGTGTGTGGTCTGGTCAAACTACTTCAGCCACGTTATTGTGACTCATCGCCTGCAGAAAGAGTCACTTTTGAAAGCTCGCGTGATAACGAGTGATTACAGCGTGTTGATATCTTAGAATATCTGGTGGAAGCCGAAGTCCTGCTCTGGTTAGGAACTCTGCAGAAGATCAAATACTGGCATATCAAAGAAGAAATTAGAAAGAGACGAAGAAATTCCGAATAATACCAAGGGAAGTCGAACTCTGAGAAGACTGTACAACACACATGATGAACTAGAGCTGGTCGGCCGAGCGGACAGCACCCTGGACTTGGTGGTCCCGGGTTCGATCCCAGGCGCCGGCGAGAAACAACGGGCAGAGTTTCTTTCACCCTATGCCCCGTTACCTAGCAGTTAAAATAGGTACCTGGGTGTTAGTCAGCTGTCACGGGCTGCTTCCTGGGGGTGGAGGCCTAGTCGAGGACCGGGCCGCGGGGACACTAAGCCCCGAAATCATCTCAAGATAACATCAAGATAACCTATAACTAACTCGGTGTCAAGCCAGTTATGTACAAGACGGACTGAGACTCGTCTCTATAGAGTATACAAGATGGAATAAGTCTGTTGTGCCTCCAACACTTATTTTATCTCCCTGCTAGTACATAGTAAAGCACTACTAGCGCTTTACTATTACTAGGCTCCAGCCAATCTCCAGTTTAAATGTTTCATGAGAAGCGAAAGGAACCATCAGGAAAAAACACTAAGCCATTACGACTATATAGCACTTGGAAAGGGTAAGAATTTAGGATAGGACGAAGGGGAAGGAATGGTGTCCAGCCACTTGGACGGTCGGGGATTGAACGCAGACCAGCAAGAATTGAGATCGTCGCTCTACCGTCCACCCCCAAGTGGAGAGAGGGGGATGGGGGGGGGTGTTTCATAACAAGTATTAAATGAATATTGGTCAGGTCGTCCCTTCACCTTCTAGTGTGTGGTCTGGTCAACAATCGACATTGTTCTCATTCATGCAGGTCGGCGTTCAATCCCCGACCGTCAAAGTGGTTGGGCACCATTCCTTCCCTCCGGCCCATCCCAATCCTTATCCTGACCCCTTCCAAGTGCATTATAGCCTAATGGCTTGGCGCTTTCCCCCTGATAGTTTCCTTCCCTTCTCTGGCTCCTGTGCCCCCCGTCACTAGCGGCGACGCCCAGGAGCTTCTCGCGCTGTGGCGGGATAACGCGAGGAATGTCCACTATATGTATATATTATATACATATACGCCTTATATATACGAGTATATATATATAGTATATGAGGCGTTTCATCATTCCGTCGTAATACTTTGGCCATTTTTTTTTACATAACCATTTCGTCGCTTGGGATAGTAAACTGGCCATGGACGAGGCTATCATTGTAAAAATTTTTGTCGAGGATTCAATTGTGCCCAATGTTCCTTAAATGCCTATCATCACTTTCTACTAGAAAATATTGACGTAGATGGGAGCGAATCCGCATCCCCAGACGGTTCGATCCCATTGTGGCACGGTTTGAATATTTTCTCATAGCTATACATATAGAAAAATTGATAGGCTCTTGTGATTCCATTATGCGGCCAGGGGGAACTATCAGGGGAATGCACCAAGCCATTGCGACTATATAGCACTGGGAAGGGTTCAGGATAAGGATTTGGGATGGGACGGGGGGGGGGGGGGATGAATGGCGCCCAACCACTTGGACGGTCGGGGGATTGAACGCCAACCTGCATGAAGCGAGACCGACGCTCTACCGTCCAGTCCAAGTGGTTAGGTACCATTATGCGTCCAGTTGAAGCGTATATCCTGGGATAAAATGGCAGTACACTCGACTTTCGGATATAAAAGTGGCACTTAATTCCCCCCCCCCCGTACATTACGGGTTCACCATAGCCCGTGCTACATGTTCTGAGTAGCTAAATCTGAAACAAGAACAACAACATTTCCCCTACATTGTATTTACCTAACACGACGGAGAAGTGTGGTTAAGCTCTGCACGCCCCGCCTACTCTAGCCTCAGGTTCAAGTTTATTGAGACCAAAAAAATACATCCCCAAATACAAAATACAAAACAAAAAATGCATACAGGGATAGAGTAGCTTAGGCTATTTCTACCCTCTCCCCCCTCTGCTCTAGCCTCCTTGTACCTGGTAGGTTATATTTTAACTTTTATTGACCCACAAGCGCTTTGTCGCAGCCGTTCTTCAAACTGTGGGTGAAGGTGGCAACCCACGACTTGCTGTTCACATCGTTGCCCCTGTTGACTGTGACCCCACCCGGACCTGAGGTAAGTTCGCCTCGTTTAGCTAGATTCACTTTTAACGAGATTCATCATTGGTTCGTTGACCAGACCACACACTAGAAGGTGAAGGGATGACGTTTCGGTCCGTGTTGGACCATTCTCAAGTCGATTGTCTATCGTCGTCCTGTCACCAATCGGACTGTGTTCGCCTCGGGAGGCGACGAAGATAGCATATCTACTATTCTACTATATCTACTATGTTCTCCCGTCACAGTGACACTGTAACCGTCCAGGGAGACGGATCTTCCCCACTGGACGCGGCGTCCACTTTGGTTTTCATTCCAAACGGAAAGACTTTGTAATATAGTGATGCAAGATAACGGTGATCCAAGTAATGACTCGGTGATTTCATAAGTTATCGTGAATATAACAGGATTAATAAAATTCAGTTAAATATCCACTTAAAATATAGATACCATTACAAAATATTTAATATGTAAATGGCTACAGGATGACCTGGATAAACTGGAGGAATGGTCTAGAAAATGGCTGCTAAAGTTCAACTTAGGAAAGTGTAAGGTGATGAAATACGGCGAAGGGAGCAGGAGGCTGAACACAAGGTATCATCTGGGAGGTGAAATCCTGCAAGAGTCAAATAGAGAAAGATCTGGGGGTTGATATCACACCGAACCTGTCCCCAGAGGCCCACATCAAAAGACTATCATCAGCGGCATATGCTAGACTGGCCAACATAAGAACTGCCTTCAGAAACTTGTGTAAGGAATCTTTCAGAACCCTGTATACCACTTATGTAAGACCAATCCTGGAGTATGCAGCTCCAGCCTGGCGTCCATACCTAGTTAAATACAAGACAAAGCTAGAGAAGATTCAGCGGGGTGCCACCAGGCTCGTCCCCGGAACTGAGAGGAATGAGCTACGAGGAAAGGCTAAAGGAGCTGAACCTCACATCCCTGGAAAACAGAAGAGTAAGGGGAGACATGATAACCACCTACAAAATTCTCAGGGGAATTGACAGGGTGGACAAAGACAAACTCTTCACCACGGATGGGACACGAACAAGGGGACACAGGTGGAAACTTAGTACCCAGATGAGCCACAGAGACGTTAGAAAGAATTTTTTCGGTGTCAGAGTAGTTAATAAATGGAATGCACTAGGCAGTGATGTGGTGGAGGCTGACTCCATACACAGTTTCAAATGTAGATATGATAGAGCCCAGTAGGCTCAGGAATATGTACACCAGTTGATTGACAGTTGAGAGGCGGGACCAAAGAGCCAAAGCTCAACCCCCGCAAGCACAATTAGGTGAGTACACTCTTACAATGCCAACAAGTCACACAGGCCAAACTACAACACAAATGTCAAAAAGGTGTTGTTCACCTGTTCAGCCCAGTCAGAATTGTAATGACTTGAACAAGTTGTTACGAAATAACCTCTCTAATCTCTTCTCCAACCATACAACAAACCATACAACAAACCAATATGCAAAGTTGAAACACACGAATGAGACGAACAGGAGCATAACAGGAGCACTGAAACAAACACACACACACACACACACACACACACACACACACACACACACACACACACACACACACACACACACACACACACACACACACACACGGGAAACAAACACGAGATCTAACACAGGAAGACCTGGTGAAACGCACACTCAAGCCACCCAGTGGGGGTTGTGGGGTTGGGAGTGTGTGGGGGTTGGGACACGACTACAATACACCCACAACCCCAATCTTTCACCAGGCTATCCTCACCCCCCCCCCCTCTCTCACCACTCCATCCACTCTACCTCTTCTCTCATCAGTTCACACACACACACACACACACACACACCACACACACACACACACACACACACACACACACACACACACACACACACACACACACACACACACACCTACCTCGTAGACTGCGAGCAATCCAAGCACACACAAGATAACAATGTTCCAATCAAACACAATTTATTTGGATTGGGAGGGGGGAGGGGGGGGAGGGAGAGGATGGGGAAGGGAGAGTGTAGTGTCTTAAAGATGGTTTATGAAGTACCACGCTATTTGTGGTATTTTGTTGCCACTAATGTGGTAATCGTGGTATAGTATTAATGATGCCATTTATATGATGGTTGTTTTGGTATGGTGATAATGGGGCCATGTATATGCGATATTATGTGTAGTATGATGGAAATGGTTACATAAATACGACCTGTTTAATCGGCTCAATGGTTGAGGTTAGTGCATTCATTATGCACCCCCATACCCTTCATGTGGGTGGTAGTAGACCCCTCTCCTGTGGGTATAATGGATTCTATACCCTTTCTGTGAGTGCAAGTAGACCCATACCAATCCTGCGAGTGATAAAGGAACCCATATCTCCCCTGTGAGTAATTGTGTAATGCACATCTCTCTCCTGTGGGAGCAGATCCCAGCCCACTCAGTAATGGGAACTTACTCGAGTTTTGGTGTTGTATATTTAGCTCAGGTGGGGGTCTTGCCACGAGGACTGGGCCCCCCCTGTCACAGGGACTGGGCCCCCCCTGTCACAGGGCCTGGGCCCCCCTGTCCCCGGGACTGGGCCCCCCCTGTCACAGGGACTGGGCCCCCCCTGTCACGGGGACTGGGCCCCCCCTGTCACGGGGACTGGGCCCCCCCTGTCACGGGGACTGGGCCCCCCTTTCACGGGGACTGGGCCCCCTGTCACGGGGACTGGGCCCCCCTGTCACGGGGACTGGGCCCCCCCCTGTCACGGGGACTGGCCCCCCTGTCACGGGACTGGGCCCCCCTGTCACGGGGACTGGGCCCCCCCTGTCACGGGGACTGNTAGTGCCTAGAAATTGGTCTTTAGTGACCTTTTATGTTTTTGACAATTCTCTTTCCCCAGCAAAGGTCACCAGGCTGTCGGAGCCCGACCTTAAGCATCAAAGGAGTCCCCCCCGAAGGTCGCATTAAAATTTCCGTTTTCGTTAAGCAGTCTTTATAATGACTTTCGAAGCTTCGTGATTCATGCGTCAAGGGTGTGTGTGTTGTGTGTGTGTGTGGTGTGTGTGTGGCACGGGGCTACATGTTCCACTACCACTACGTTTGTGGTTAGGATAGGAGGATAGGTTTTGTATATTTGGTAAATTAAGAGAACGTTGTCACCTGGGAGTCTATCCTCTACACCCTCGGATAGACAGTGTTGTGCGTCCCGCCATACATCTCCCCCCTCTCTATCCACCCCCCCCTTCACCCTCTCCCCCCCCCCCGCCTCCCAATATCCCTCCTACTTCTGTCTTCCTCCATCTCTTCAACTCCGGTTATTATCCTTCACTTCTCTTCACATTTCCTTTATATTCTCTCGCCAACTCCTTTTCCATTCCAGTCTACCTTTAGTCACTCCTACAGACTTCCCCTCTCCTGTATACTCGTCACAATTATGGTTAGTGATCCTCCCCTTCCCTCACTACCCCCCCCCATCCCTAAATCATGGTTAAGCAGTGACCCCCTTGATCTCCCCAGGATGGGGTGGGTGGGGTAGATTGCTGTGCCAACGTCCATGGGTATTATTCCCCAACTCACCTAAACTCGTCCTAGGATTCCTCCCCAAAGACTATCCTCAGATTTCCCCCGCCCTCCTCCCTAGATTTTCCCTAGACGCCTTGTCAGAAGATCCCCCCTCCCCCCCCTCCCCCTCCCCAACCATCCCAAAAAAAAAACTCATCACCTTCTGCAAATTATATCTTGATTGACCTCTCTGTGTTTCTCTTGTGTTCAACGCCAAATTCGATGGTGTTACAAATATCCTTTCCAAACCCTTTTGGAAGTCCAAGTTCAAGAGGTTCAGTATCCTAGGGAGGAGACCTGGTCGACGACCGGGCCGCGGGGACGCTAAGCCCCGAAAACACCTCCAAGGTAGCCTCAAGGTAGGCCGCCAAGGTGGTAGAGGAAGCGAGGCTCTTGAAAGATCCCTGAGAAACTAGCCGCCTGCTTGACTCTGCCGGATGTCTCAACCACATGAGAGGCGGCGGGCGACATCACACAATACTATATACACCAGTGTGGCTCTTGGCCCCCGCCTCCCTCCCAGTTAACAAGCCTTGTTCCTTGGCTCGTTCGACCACGCTCACTAAATGCTCAATTGTCTGAATCAAAGAAGCACTGGCCGCCGCCGCTGATTTAGGGAGGAAGTTGAGGGGAGGGGGGGATTTTGATGATGTCGTGGAGGGACACCTGACAGCTGGGTGAACAGCGCTTCGGATTCGTAGTCCTGAAGTTCCGGGTTCGATCCCCGGTGGAGGCGGAGACAAACGGGCAAAAAGTTAATTTCACCCTGATGCACCTGTTCACCTAGCAGTAAATAGGTACCTGGGAGTTAGACAGCTGCTGCGAGCTGCTTCCTGGGGGTGTGTAACAAAAAGGAGACCTGGTAGAGGACCGGGCCGCGGGGACAATAAGCCCCGAAATCATCTCAAGATAACCTCAAGATAGGAGAAGGGGATTTTGATGATGTCGTGGAGGGGGTGTTGTGTGAGAGTGAGTATGAGACCGAGTATGAGAGTGAGTGAGTGAGTGAGTGAGTGTGAGAGTGAGTATGAGACCGAGTATGAGAGTGAGTGAGTGAGTGTGAGAGTGAGTATGAAACCGAGTATGAGTGAGTGAGTGAGAGTGAGTGAGTGAGTGAGTAGGTAGATAGGGAAGCAATTAGGGGGCAGATATACCCATCACAGTTCCGGGAAGTGTCTGGTGTAGGGGGTATCGATGCCCGGCTGCCGCCTTCCTCTTCCAATTTTGGCAACAGTGGGAGAGTACGGTCCCGCACCCTCTAATCTGCGAACAAAGGTCCCTTTCTCGCTCTCTAATTTGGTAACACTTCTGTTGGACCTGCCTTCTAATTTGGTAACACCTCTCTTCTCCGCCTCCTTTAATTTGGCAATACTGCCAATTTGGTAGTTTCTAATTTGGCCGTATTGCCGTTATCTTGTTGGCAACACTTAATTTTTTTATGGTTGGTGATCCTGCCTTTATTCTTTTGACGGGGTTGGCGACATTGCAGTAGTTTCCTATGGGTTTCAGATCCCCCTAATTTGGTAACGCCACTGTGCAACTTGTCTGGTTTGCAATATTGCAGGTTTAGTGTGAGCATCTGTTGTAAACCTTTAGGGAGCACCTGTTATGTTATAGATCTGAGACAAGAGGCTGCATGTTTCGCTACACAAGACGAATGATCATCTTCTCACTCCTCCTTCGGCGACGATAGGAGGAGTGAGAAGGCGGTCTTTAGGCGAAGAAGCCTCAATCTTTAGGCTTATAATTCCAGTTGGCAAGGTACAGGATGCTTGTACGTGGGGCCTATCAAGCGCTGCCCCTTCCCCTTCTAGGCCAACTAATCTTACCCATAATGCCAACCACAACAGTCGCCTGACCTAACCTAGGCATACGAAATTTACTGCTAGTGATCAGAGGCATCGAATGAAAGGCTGTATATCACTAGAGATACTTATATATATATATATATATACTATTTCCTGGTCTCGACTTGGTGGTAATCGCTGTTGTAAAGTTAACTCGAGGAAAAAACGTAGGCAACTCAGTGGTACCGAAGTGAAAGGGGGGGGGGTGAGGAAGGGTAATCCGAAGCCGTTTGTTGTTTGCCGCCAGGTTGTTAGCCAGGCAGGTTGTTAGCCAGGTAGGTTCCCGCCAAACACACATCGAAACTACGACGTTGGTACAACGTTCGAACAAGTTTTAACACCTCCTAACCAGTTATATCAATCAATATAGCAAGTTGTAACAACGTTCTAATACGTCATAAACACGCTAAGCCAAGATGTAACCACTTTATTACAAGTTGTAACAAGCGGGAAAAAAGAGAAGAGTTTCGGTTTGTGTTTCCAGGGTTGATAGCCAGGCAGGTTGATAGCCAGGCCGGTTGATAGCCAGGCAGGTTGATAGCCAGGCCGGTTGATAGCCAGACAAGACCGAAACGTTGCCCACATAATGTATCATATAGTCATTCTTGTTGTGTTTTAGTCTCCTATAATCCAGACTGGCTATGAATTTCGGTAGCCTGATCACCCGCCGACTCGCCGCTGATGGCAAAGAAAATTGTCAGAGGCGTCGCCTCGAACACCATACTCTATAACGCTAGCACTACGCTCACTATATATGGTTGATATCCAATTTTATATTGAAGTGACTTCCACTTCGAAAGATCTAAAAGTATCCGCAATTTTGCGTATACAAAAGTTCGCGTTATATATCTATGGGTTTATTATCTGGTTTTATGATATAAATGTTATTCATTTTCTGTTTTATTTTCAATGATTGAAGAGTTTAGGCTGTGATGATGGGAAAGTTCGCATCGCAACATGATCTAATAGAGTGCAACAATGTCAAAGTTGCAAGCCCGGGCAATTTTCTTCATTACTTATATATATTATAACACAATTTAACTATTATACGACTTGATAATGGTCCAGAACGGACCGAAACGTCGTTCTCTTCATTTTTCAGATGTGTAGTTTTGTCATCAATACAATTTAAGGATCGGCGAAATTCGAACAGTGAAGGAACGGCGCTCAGTCGTCCCACCATGCTGAGGATTCGTACAGTGAAGGAACGGCGCTCAGTCGTCCCACCATGCTGAGGATTCGAACTCTGGCGTGCGAGGCGAGCCCCAACTTGCTTGTGTAACTTTTGGTTCTCCGTGGTGTAGGGGATGACAGCTCCTGTATGTAGTGGTGCAGTGGTCGCCTGCAAATCTCTCCCATATTTTGCCATTTTGGGGGTATTTTTAACAAATATCGCTCATGGTTCATAAAACGAAAATGGGATTCAGTTTGATGTATATTTATATTCATGAATTCGGACAAAATCCCACATTGGAGCCATCTTGGCAAAACATCTCGAACAGTGCATCGTAATTTTGACGTATAAATCCCTTAAGGCCGAAAACTAATGTGCTAAAAATTATAGCCACTCGACAAAATTGACGTGATGTCCCGTTTTCTATTCGTAGTTACTTGGTTGCAACCTGTCCTCCTAGATAGAACGTCGCTTTTCGATCGTATGCGTAACATAAGGCCAAAAATTGTCGTACTTGAAAATGGAAGCGGCTCGCGAAAGTGACCTACTGTCCCGTTTTCTGTTTTGGATCCTCTGGTAGGTTAGGAGAGGAGACTTTAAATTGACAGTATTCTTGACCTTGAGAAACCTAAGGAGGACTGGCTGCTTGGTTAGGCAAGGTTCAGGAACTTTAGTACATCAGTTTAGCGACGTTGTGAATGCTCGCGACTGAGTAATCTGAGATCCAAACATTGGTTTACCGAGAATTATGTAAACTATGTCATGTAGTATTTTCACTATAAATTAATGTATATATATAACTTTTATATTGTATATTATTTAATAGAGAAAACTAGCTTAGCATTTAAAAGTGCCGAATCACCTTCTGTGGTTGTGATTGTTCAATAAATCCCTGAACTATACGTTTAACTGATCTCTAACCCTGTCCATGGAGGACAGAAGAAAATGTATATATGCTGGTTAGCATTGTAAATGTGTGGCCACGTTTGTGGTAGAAAATAATAAAAAAAAATATAGAGAAAACAAAATAATGCTGAGTTCTGAGGCAGTGAGAAAGCCAGCATAATGTTAGGTTTCATTATTGCAATTTTAAGTTTTAGTGTGGGTGAGTTGGTATTTGTGAGTGATGTTGTGAATGAGTGCGTGCAGAATTGTTCCTCATAAGAGACTAACAAATAAAAACAGCCATTGAGAACTAGAAGATCCTCACAATTCAAATTTCCTAACTACTTACACATTTCTCAAAAGCCCTCATTATAATGCATAATCATTATTATTTGCACTAAAAAATGTATATTTAGTAACATTTAAATTCTATTTATCATTACTCTATAAAAGAAATTGCCCAAAATAATTTTGATTTGCATAATAATACATTTTGATTTGCATAACTAATGTTATGAGCATAACTAACTAGTTTATCTTGGATATTAACTAGGCCAGAGTTGGAATTTCCTAGAGAACACAACAGGTGACATGCGGCCGATAAGAGCGAGAATATTTCTTAATTCGTCAAAAGGGTTTGCCATCCATCCCATTGACTGGCTTGGCGTTCAGTTGAGTCGTGTGGACTAAGCATTAGAGTGGATTTAATGAAGTTTCTTTAATGGTTTCATATTAACATGGAAATTTATTTATTTATATTTATATACAAGAAGGTACATTGGGTTTGTGAGAATACATAGCATAGTATTTACAATTTTGTAAAGCCACTAGTACGCGAAATGCAAGAAAATTAAGGATACTATAATTGTGCTACTTTCTGATTACATTTTGTGTGTGTGGATCGGCAGGCAGGAGGGTTACTCAGTAGTTATTAAAATAGTTATTAAAATATTTCAGGCTATCCAGTTACTCAGGATATTGTAATCCTTGCGAGACAGGGTCAAGTATAACATTTGAGGTTTATGGCTCATGCCCTGTGATAGGGAAAATTGGTTTACTGATAATTATGTAAACTATATATAGTGGAGTATTTTCCATTGTAAATTGATGTAAATATGATCTTTATATTGTATATTATTTGACAAGGGAAAAGAAAGGTGAGCCGTTCGCATTACCATGTAATCATCTGTTGCAGCACATGTAATGAACTATAGTAAACAAAAATTTTAAAATTACACTTCGTCCAAAAAAATTAAATTTCATCGAAAAATAATTACCAGCCCGTCCTCCAAACAAAGACCCAAAAGTGATTCCATCCACCCGCCAAACCCCCGCTGTTTATGAATGAAAAACTGTTTACACACGACTCACAACTGATGACGTTCGAACACTTCCGGAACAAGTGCTTCACTGACGACTTTTGTTCGAACCACAACGCTGTAAATACTTCACCCACGTACTACAAATACAAATAATCTCCAACAGAACCTAAACACCTAACCTAACCTATGCCTATATATGCACAATATGCTAATATATTATAATATTAATTTATATTTGAGAAAATTCCCGTTTTGAATGAACAGCATGTTAAAATTTATGAATGCGTCTGTGGGGTCGACCGCTGGATGGAATGGACTTGGGTCGAGGACGGGTTGGAACCTTGTAAAGGTGTCGTTGTCAACAATTAGGAGGGAGATAGCTGCTGGTTTTGACGAGCATTTGCCCATTGTTTATGAGGACGGCATGGTTTAAACCATCCAGTCCGTCCATTAGAGTTGTCACATCACAAAAATGATGCAATCAATTGCTCGCTGGAGGGACCTACGAATATATAACGTGGCACCCCATTGGACCTATGTATGGAGAGTGTTGGATCACCTTATAACACAAACATGAGGGAATGGATGGTGCCGCGATTTCCCATGAAACTAATTCTTAAATTCAGTCCTTGGTCAAATCAAATTCAATTTTATTTTCAAGAATCAGACTAATATTGAAATTTTCTTGATTGAATTTAGATAATGTATTTATTTAATTCAGACTATATTTCCAAGCTAAAATTTGATCAGTACATTACAAAATGCTGAATTGATTAAATAGAAAAATTGAAATGTGACAAGGACGAGATCCCCGTTATAAATGCGTCAAGAAAAAGCTCAATTGATTTCCCCCGCCATGCCGGACGGACCAATCAGAAGCGAGGGAGGGCTTGTGATGCCATAGGTCACCAGACCCTTGTCTAGCTGCTGGCTCCTGTTGTGTACATCATTCTGCTTTTTATGGTACAACGTGCGCCTCATTACTACCGTCCGACCCTACTACATCCTCACCACACTTGCCGGTGTCATGGGGTCGGGGAGTATTTCAAGTTTGGTTCATATGGAGAAATAAAATACAAAGAATTCGGACATGTTGCCGAAGGCGGTATCTGGCAGCCAGTTTTATATGTACGGCGGGACATAATAATGTATGGGGTGCATAATAAAGAAATGAATTATAAAATGCAAAAATCTCAGGCGGTACTTTCATATAAATTCATATGTCATTCTTTTCTTTCAAAGTTTATGAACTGATTGATTTGTCCTTCTCTATCCGTAAATACATGTCACACCTAATTGTTTTCATTCTGTCGTTAGAGCCTCACATTCAGCTTAATCTCGCTGTCAGAATGTTCGGGTTATATGCTTATTGTTATATATATATATATATATATATATATATATATATATATATATATATATATGTCGTACCTAGTAGCCAGAACGCACTTCTCAGCCTACTATGCAAGGCCCGATTTGCCTAATAAGCCAAGTTTTCCTGAATTAANCGTCTACATTTGTTTATATTAATCAGATATTATTATTATCTACCGCCGTTATAAAAGCTCACTTGAGAACGGTGAAATGTGGACATGTGCTTTTGTGTTGCCTCTCTTAATCCCTGTCTCCCTTTTTTGTATCTTATTCTTCTAGTTTTCTTCCTGCTTCTGCTATTATTATTTTTTGCCTTATTCTTTTCAATCTCTTATGAAACGTGTTGATAACATGTTAGTTTTTTGAACAACATATAGTTTGCTTTTTAAATAGTTTTTTTTTAATTTTAAATAGCGATAGTTGAATCTTCATATAAAAATTAACTTTGAATTCAAGCAGTTTTTTTCTAAAGATTTAACTTAATTTAATTGATATGAAGTGTTTATATATATATATATATATATATATATATATATATATATATATATATATATATATATATATATATATATATATATATATATATATATATATATTCCCTGCAATTGCACCAGAGGTGGTACCCCTAATATATAAAAAAAAATATATATATATATATATATATATAATCGTCCTTGGCTACTCAACTGGCTCTGTCTCCTCTACACCATGGGAGGAGGTCGATGGACAGTCTCCCTCACACCCTGGAAGGAGGTCTTGTAGAGTTGTAAAAGTTTTTAGTTACATGGTGTGTGTCGGGAACGGAGTGTGGGAGAGCCAGGGGAGTGTGGGAGAACGTGGGAGGGAGGATGAAGAATGTAGGTGTGAGAACGATAGATGAGTGAGAACGAAGGTGTCCTTTGACGCTGTCAACAGCGCGGCGAGCGAGGCTTCCCTCGCTGGGGTGTGAAAGTCTTTGACTTCGATGTTGGCGCTGGCGAAGGGAGGTGTCGCCGCCACACCTCCAAAGACACCTCCGTACACACTAAAAATGAGTTTAATTAGAACCGTGAATTCCTTTAATACATAATGTACAATATCCAGCAAATTATTCATGGGTTAATATTTATTACAAGACGTTAACGGCTCTTGGGTTGTTATAACCAGCCCTCCTTTCTCTCCCCCCCCCTTCCCTGTCATATATATACACCTCAAACCACTTTTGTCCTTCCGTGGTCTTTTATGGCTAACTAACGAGCTGGCTCACCCCATGGGAACTACTGTATGGTGAGGCAAGAGAGGTAAATAACACCGTCACACGGTTAATGGTGGCGGGTGGCCATTACATCCATGGGGTGACCACTGTCCACCTCCCCCAGCGTTTTACAATGATCAACTGCTTCTGGGGTCTCCACGGTGATCGTGACGGCTTCTGGGGTCCCCACGGTGATCGTGACGGCTTCTGGGGTCTCCACGGTGATCGTGACGGCTTCTGGGGTCCCCACGGTGATCGTGACGGCTTCTGGGGTCCCCTCGGAGATCGTGACGGCTTCTGGGGTCCCCTCGGAGATCGTGACGGCTTCTGGGGTCCCCTCGGAGATCGTGACGGCTTCTGGGGTCCCCTCGGAGATCGTGACGGCTTCTGGGGTCCCCTCGGAGATCGTGACGGCTTCTGGGGTCCCCTCGGAGATCGTGACGGCTTCTGGGGTCCCCTCGGAGATCGTGACGGCTTCTGGGGTCCCCACGGTGATCGTGACGGCTTCTGGGGTCCCCACGGTGATCGTGACGGCTTCTGGGGTCCCCACGGTGATCGTGACGGCTTCTGGGGTCCCCTCGGAGATCGTGACGGCTTCTGGGGTCCCCTCGGAGATCGTGACGGCTTCTGGGGTCCCCTCGGAGATCGTGACGGCTTCTGGGGTCCCCTCGGTGATCGTGACGGCTTCTGGGGTCCCCTCGGTGATCGTGACGGCTTCTGGGGTCCCCTCGGTGATCGTGACGGCTTCTGGGGTCCCCTCGGAGATCGTGACGGCTTCTGGGGTCCCCTCGGAGATCGTGACGGCTTCTGGGGTCTCCACGGTGATCATGACGGCTTCTGGGGTCCCCTCGGAGAGGTTGTGGTTGCTGTCATAATCAAACCAAAGTATATCTGCGATACTCAAGTCTGGTTTGAAGCATTTTAATGTGTAAATTTAGCCAACTAAGGAGCGTATGGGATCGTCCCGGGCCGTAGGTTCGAACCGTCATCACGGCCCTTGTGGATTTGTTCATAAGCTGACCACGGCTATACGACAAATGACCCCCTTAATTTTGTGCCCAGATCCTTGATATACAGTACATGTCTTTGTGCCAAGGAGCTGTAGATAGGAGACAAGTGGTTTAATTAACCTCAGGAGAAGATAGCGGTTATCTTGGGAATGAGAGAGATTATGCCAATATATTTTAATCCTTTGAGATTGTGTTAGGTTTAATGCAGGAGATTGTGCTAGATTAGAATTTTATTTATTTTTCCAATAGTGAGTTATATTCTTGTTAGGCATTGCTCATCTGAAGCCTCGGCAAACCTCATAGATATGCAAGGCGCTGGCTAGAACAATATGCTAAACATATTTATTGATGTTTATAAACTAACTGGTTGTAAAGCCTTGTTGTCGCTGCAAGTTGAAGCGCTTGTGTGTTGAGTTGCATAATTTTATTGATCAACTGTGAATCGAAATCTGCAATATATATATATATATATATATATATATATATATATATATATATATATATATAAAATGTGTGTGTGTAATATAAATATTTCAAAATATACCGATTAATATCTATAAAATATACATAGGAACATAGGTGCATCAATTATATATCGTATATTATATACAACTCTAGTTAATTATATTATTATAACAATTATTATAATATAATAATAATTATAATAATTATTACAGTATAATATTATAATTATTAAATACAACAATTATTATCACTCTTCCTTCTGTTTGGTCATGAAGGAAGCTGCCGGCCTCGTGTGAAAGAAGTCTGTGACGATCTCTGTCTGGAACCCGTAGGTGCGGGACTCTGAAGTCCACCTCCTGGGGCTCGTGCGGCCCCCAGGCTCTGCTTCAGGAGGCTGGGGTCGTTCTTGCCCTTGCTGGGGTGGTTCTTCTCCGGCCCCGACCACGGCGGTCTCCGGGTTTGGAGCCTCTGTGCCTTCTTTTACCAACTTAGAGGTAAACTCCGGAACTCTCAGTTCCTGCGACGGCGCTGGAACCAATCGTTGGAGACTTTCGGTGCCGTGGAGAGGGGAGATCTGCTGCATGGCAGTTGCCCCACGTGAGAACAGTTAGTTGTTGTTGTTAAAAATTCAGCTACTCGGAACAAGTTCCAAGTAGCACGGGCTATGGTGAGCCCGTAACTTACCTGGCACAGGAGCGGGGCAAGAAGCACGGGCTATGGTGAGCCCGTAACTTACCTGGCACAGGAGCGGGGCAAGAAGCACGGGCTATGGTTAGCCTTGTGGACAGGAGATGTCTCCCGTGAACAGTTAGTTAATTTGTTGGGTTAAATGGTATTGACAGGAGAGGTGAGCCAGGCTTACGTCCCGCGACTCTCAGTGAGAGCCTTTGGCATTCGTCTCGAGTTAATTTTATTTTTAACCCTGTAAATATTGCTAAAATAACCGGGCTGCCGTTCACCCGCCCTCCCTGACCTGTGAGAGTGCGTTCGTTGCTGCGTGTGGGGTATGCGTCCGTGTGCATTCGTGGGCTCGAATGCGTGTTTCTAGGTGCATTTGTGGGTATTACCTTTGGACAACCCAACCTCCTGTTTAGATAGCATTTTTTTTTAATTATGTGGACGATCGTACATATATTTACGTAATGGACAACGTGAAAGTAGAATTTGATACTACAGAATTTGGACAGCTGCAGAAGCCGTTCGTCAGCTGAAGAGCCGACTCCCTCTCGTCATTCACCAGAGTTGGATTAGCACCAGTTTCAGTGTAATTCAAGAATAGCTGCTTGGCTTAGTTCAAGCTTCTGCGATCTCCACAGCTTAATTTAATGTGGCCAGGCCAGCTTGTAGCGCATATTAACTAACGTATCCCGGACCAGCGTCACACTACGCTCTCCCGCCCAGACCCGTAACTAATCTCCCGCCAAACGGGCTCGAGTTCCCAAAGAAAACAAGAAAAGATCTTTCGCGCGTCTCATCAATCCACCACCTCTCCCTCTCCCCCAATATTCTCCCAGGCAACTCCTCCAATCTTCTCCCAGGCATTTCCCCCACCTACACCCCCCCCCCTAACACCCCCTCTACCTCCCACCTCCGACAGCCCCTCCCAGGCCAACCCCTCCTAGGGACCCCATCCCTCACCCGCTCCCCTCCCACCTCTCCCTGGTCGTATTTTATGCACAATAAATTTAAGAGTCACAAATCATACTATCACATTGCTGGTGAGAGCGTGGTGGTGGTGGCCGCCATAACCCCCTGCTTATCGTGGTGGTCTGCTGGCTAGCTGGCAATGTGTGCCCCAACACCGCTGAAGAAACTGATTCCCTCGTTTATTTTTTAGGTTTCTTATATTTTGCAAGCGGTTCGTCTCCGTGGCAAGTTAGGCTGTGACAGCTTTATGGCCGTTAACTAAGAGGTACTCGTGGTAATTTTATATTGTAGGAGATTATTGGATGATGAATGAACGCCTGAGAGACAGATCTTGTTTTAATGGGTTAGGATGTCGAGTCATGGCTTGCCTATGCTGGCCAGTCTTGCCTCTTATTACGCTTCCTCTTGTTATTAACCGGTGTTTGTGTGTGTGTAATTGAATGAAATGTGTGTGTGTGTGTTGAATATGTGGCTTGGTGTGCATGTAGTGTGGTGGGTTTTGTGGTGGTTTATGGTTGAGGGTGATCGTGCGGCAGGCAGCGAGGTGCCAGGCACTGGTGGTGCCAGTGTGTCCAGCATGTTTATTCAGAGTTGGCCGACCAATCCCCAAACTATTTTTACGGAGCTTAATTTACGCGTGTCTTCTTAAAATACCTCCTCCACTAAACATTTTTTCCCTTTTAACGCCTCTTCAGGCAACACTTAAGAGCGCAACTGTTACCTCTTACGCAGTTGTGTGCGCATCTTAATTTGTAATTCATTTACTCTCATCAGGAGGGAGTTTTTTTTTTGACGTCTTAAAGAAACGGTATGGAGGCAACAGACCCCCGTGGTGCCAATCCCTCACTGGTGACCTGACCCCCTTTGTGGCACTCTGAGAGACGCCAGTGCCACTGACACCCCACCCTCCCCTCCCCCCCACACACTTCGCATTGTGAAGAGAATCGTTTGTCACTCTTGGCTTCATAGGCTACTTGACACTCCCAAAACACCATTAATTTCACGTATAATTAATCTGTCTCTGCCTTTTTCCACCTACTTGAAACGAGAGGAATGAGAGGAGGAATGAGAGAGAGAGAGAGAGTGTGTCCTGTCTCTGTATAGCCTAATGCTGCTTTGATAACTCTGTTAAGGAATTGTTTCATCAATCCAGGACCTTATTGCCAGATCAATTCCCTTTTGTAAATCTAAATTCATTCAATCTGAATCCATTGTGACGAGTTCTGCACACGATTTGATATTTTCACCACACCATTTATAACCTCCCGTTGTTAAAGTTGTTGTTGTTTTTAGATTTAGCTACTCAGAACGAAGTGTCTATGTAGCACGGGCTATGGTGAGCCCGTAACGTGGTTAAAATCTTGTAGTCCATATGTACTCAGTGGTGTGTGATAGCTGGAGCGATCCTTGTCTGTCCTATTTGTCCCTAACCTAACCATATATTTAGCTAATTAAAATGCAGATACAATAGGTTCTGTTGTTATGGACATACCAATATACATCACTACTCAAGCTGGTAGGTTAGTTTTCTCCAATTTATTTGCTTTTCTCTGCTGTATGCCTGTTCATGACAGCCACAATTATGACAACTTTGAACAAGTTGATGACCAAACCTCACAAGTGGTTTTGAACAAGTTGTTACAGATAAAGCCTCTGATCTTGAATTGCTGAAGCTTATGTTTGAAGACAAGATCAACACGCAAGCTCATCTGTGTTGATCTTTGCGTGTGTGTGTGTGTGTGTGTGTGTTTCTCTTGCCTCTTAATCTCTTGTGTTTATTAAGGTTAACTTTTATCTCCAAGCTTCCCCTCTCACCCTCAGCTGTAGCTAAGCACTGATAGGTATATACACCATCTCTCTCTCTCCAAAAAAAGTTCTTCCTTTCAGTGGAGAGGGGGGGGGGGGAGTGTTTTGACGTCCTAGATGCCTATTGGTGTCGCGGAAAGATACGAGACAAAGTGCTCTATCCTTAAATAATGAGGCTGTTAGCCTAATGAGCTTACAGAGCCCTATCCCCTCCGAGTTGACGCTTCACCCGTGTCCATAGTGCCCGGGGGGAGGGGGGGGGCTTGTGTCACCCTAGCCAGAGTGCCAGGGGGAGGGGGGGGGCTCAAGAGGGCCTCGTCAGGAAACACAATACCCTAGGGAAAGCAGGCACCCATGTGCCTTTTCCCCTCTTTTAAATTTTAAATTTTGCCCCGAGGGGCGAGTTTATTGGGCAGCGCCACTCATCCTGTGAGTGAACACACCGCCATAGTGACAGTATTGGGCAGCGTCACTCATCCTGTGAGTGGACACACTGCCATAGTGACAGTATTGGGCAGCGTCACTCATCCTGTGAGTGGACACACCGCCATAGCAGCATGTACAACACTCCCCAATAGGAAGAAAACCCGGTGGGTTGTTCATCCTGTCACTTGTACCCAGACACAGCCGGGACTTGCTTAACTGTCTCAAGTGAACAGCTCCTCAAACAAGAAGATTAACATCTATCCTCTGTCCTACAATACACACGCTACACGCCCGGCTATGGAACTAGTAGGCATCCATCACTCTCAGGAGACTATGGAGTTGCACTCTGGTGTCGGCCTGGTCTGGAGTGGTCTCACCAGGGCACAAAGCCCAGGGTAGGTTGATTCGGGGGAGAAGCTGTTACCCAGGCAGCTGGTCCCCCCCCCCCTCTCCCTCTCCACGGCGCTGAAAGTCTCCAATGGGAAGGCATACGCCAATACACGCCATCGTGTAAAGGGAAAGCCACGAGTCTTCTCCGGAATAAAAAGTTTGAATTAGGATAACAATTAATATTAATAATCTGCGGTTGGCAATCATGTTATTTATAACTTGATAAGATACCCAGCTGTGTCCTGGTTTATCTACATTTCCACTCTTCCTTCCCCCCCCCCCTTACCTATTCCATTTTCTCCTGTCTCTCCTTCCCTATCCCTCCCCCCCCTTGTTCTCCTGTCTCACCTTGCCCCCCCCCTCCTCGCCCTTCCCAGGAAAATGTAATATTATGAAGCGCGGTAAGCTGCAAACAAATTTAGGAAAAAATCCCAGGTTTCAGACATTAAAATCGCAGCGGGGGATTGCTGTAGATGCCGATTTTTCTTAAAAGTTGGCACTCGGGCCGACCCCGACAAGCTTATGACACATACCATGTGTCATGACACACACGGATTCATACATAAAGATTTGGCTTTCACTAACCAAGTAAGTTTGCGATACATTAAATAGTATAAATGTGTCAACATTCGTAGTATTAACTACCATTTTAATAAATATATAGTATAAATGTTGAATGTTATTATTATTAATATAATTAAAAATATAAGTAATTTACAAATTTGAAATATAAAATTAGTGTTAATAATTACAAAAAAAATAAAATTTATTCAGTTTTATATAGTTAACTCGATGGGTTATCAGGTGGTGCTGGGCAGATTCCTAATTGCCTAACTAGTTAGATTTTCCGTTAATATGGTGAAATAAGGGTGGAATATAACCTGTTGGGCCTAGTTGTGTTTGTTTATACCATAAATATAAAATATAACCCTAGCTATATTTTTCTCGTAATATGCTGAAGTTTATAGCCTAAATAGTTCAGTATACGAATATGAATCATATTTCAAGACGTTAGTTAACAATCACAATATGTACTTAAATATCTTAATTAAAGATAAATATCTTAATTAAAGATAAATATCTTAATTAAAGATAAATATCTTAATTAAAGATAAATATCTTAATTAAAGATAAATATCTTAATTAAAGATAATATCTTAATTAAAGATAAATATCTTAATTAAAGATAAATATCTTAATTAAAGATAAATATCTTAATTAAAGATACATATCTTAATTAAATAGTGTCATACTCCTGCGTTTATAGGAAAACTAAAATTTTGAAAATTTGATGTATTTTGAAGATTACATAATTTTAGACATTTTTTTTAATATATTTTACA
>WNGS01161107.1:12079962-12104506 GCA_020271785.1 Procambarus virginalis
AGTGCAGATAGAACATCAATAAAATATCGAACAGAGAAAAACAGATTTTGACTCAATAAGAGAGAGAGAGCATCACCATTACTCACCGTAAATCTACCAACAAGAGACTACCATCACCATTACTCACCATAAATCAACCAACAAGAGACTACCATCACCATTACTCACATAAATCAACCAACAAGAGCACTACCATCACCATTACTCACCATAAATCTACAAATATTAACGCAAAGAAGGGTATCAGCATCGGGACATACACACAGTTAAATTCAGCTTCTCGATGTATATGTGAGTTTATTTAATCTTGGCTAAAATATACTTTCTGGTTAGTAAGCTCTTGTATTGGCCATAATAGGCTTCCAGCGGTCGTGTTGTACAAAATGTAAACACCAAACACATACCGGCGTTCTCCGGCTACTTATTCTAAAAGAGCAGAGATCGCCGCCGCGGCGAGCCCCGAGCGATCGCCGCCGGCGAGCTCCGAGCGATCGCCACCGCGAGCCCCGAGCGACTAGCAAACTTTGAAGAGATTTCTGGTTGCAGCTTAAGAATTGATCTCGTTTTGCAGGTGTTGCCTTAACCGCTGCTTCTCATTACAGACTAACCTGCGGTGATTTACATAATGGTCTCTTGGTTGACCGCAGCCTTTTGTACTTTTATGTGGCGGTTGTGTGTTGACCCCGTCGCCCTAACAGGGATTGCTAGGGCTTAGGCGTGTCCATTCTTCATCCCTGGTGGTGGTACGGGCGGCGCGTGTACCCGGTAACTTCTCCGTGCTGTGGCAACCTCCGGGTAACATCTCCGTGCTGTGGCAGTCTCCGGGTAACATCTCCGTGCTGTGTCATCCTCCCTAACCGATGGCCAGGCTGACGAGGGCTGTGTTTTATTAATCATGGTTCATCCCACGTTCCACTATGGATACTTGCAGTTCATTCCTAGACGCTCCAGTTGGGTCTGGAGGCGGAGACGCGTGCTCTTGGAGAGCTTTGATGGAAGGCCGCCACGGGCCTTCCTCTTCATCCCGACCCACCTCGAGGCTTCGTGCATACTTCATCTGGGTCTAACGACTGTGTTTGACCCACATTACTAAAGGGCAAAAGGGGTGCAGACACACACACACAACACACACACACCACCACCACACACACACACACACACACACACAACACACACACACACACTGCACAAGATGTTGGCGGTGGAGGAGTGTGATCTAGGTACCTGTCCCCCCTGTCCACCTCATACTGGCGGTCTCCTAGGTACTGCTGCTTCCCGCTGTAGCCAAATCCTCTTGAGAACATAGAATCATGACATAGGCTATCAAAGAGATCGGATGTCCCTTTGCTAGTGGACAAATAACATGTCATAATAACGCTAACCACGAACAATGTTCAACATCAAATTATAGTCAACCATTGCACAAGAACGTGGCGTACCTGTTGAAAAAAAAAAAACAAGGGTCGTCCACCGGGATAACAGACCCATGATATATCCAACTTTTACAAAAATCCTCATCCCTCGCAAGTAGCTCGGTAGAATGGGATAATCAGAAGTATAACTGAAGAGGGAGGATACATGTGTGGGCGTCACATCTTTGCCGGGGTGAATCTGTATGCCAAGTTGCTTCGTGGTGTTGCAAGTCCTTGCACCCAAAATTCCCTGTGGTCCTTCCAGCTGGGCCTCTGTTCCTGCCTAACTAATGTGTGAAGACTCAATGTTTGGAATGTACATTGTGGTGGATTACCATTCAGAGCGCAGTGTCGTTCTCAACCTGCCAGCCAGAACGTCGGTTGCTGGGGAGCCAGGACTGCTAAAACATTTACTTGTTCACTTACGGAACCTGTACATCTTTCCACAATCATAGCGGCTTAGTTACATTTATTCAATTTTATGAGCTCCGAAGCTATACAAGGTTGTTAATAACAATACGGGTTGTGAAGCATCGAAGTATGTAAACTGTTTAATTCAAAGTCGCCATATTCGAAGAAAGATGTAAATGTTTCGCAAGTAGGTACGCAAATGCTTGACCAGCAGTGTGTTCTATAGCGAGGCGAGAAATTTATTCCTATAGAGATTCATAGCTGCTTCCAAGGCCGGTTTTATAAAACTTCTCTTACGCCACGTCATAGAATGTCCTGATTTACAGCATCATCATAAATTTTGATTTCCTCAGGATGTCCTTAGAGTCGTGTGACCCCTCGATAAGATCCTCAGTGAATCATTATGGTACGTATCCTCGCCCGGGTGTTACAGTACCTTTCGTCACCCAAGTATTACAGTGCTTGCTTCTGTTGAATTCGCTAGCTCCTCTATTCTGGGATATTTATGCGACCTATTCTGTTGTGAGTTTCTATCTTCTATCTCTCTCCACATTTTCTCCTCCTCCTGGCTCGAGGAGGAGGAGGAAGGAAGGATAGGTGAGGTGGCGACGGTGTAAATTGTGAACCCAGTAAAATGTATCAGATTTCCTAAGACCAACTTGGACCAGTGATGTGTCGGGTCGCTGGACGTGTTGGAGGGAATATGATTGATCTTTGGACGTGTTATATATTTTGTATTTGTCAAGAATCGTACAGATTCTTTGAGTATCTTTATAAAGACAAGAAAAAAATAGCTTAAGAGCATTCCAGTGAAACATGAAATAGTTGTTCGAAAACAGCCTAACCTCCTATGTTGAGGTTACAGTAGACGTGTTGTGAGGTTACAGTTGTCATTCGTGCGGTTGTGAACCCAAACTGACAGCTCTCCACCAACTGGATACCGTTTGCCCCCTGGGCGCAGCGTGATGAAAGTAGTGTCAAAAACTGTTAAGAGTTCTTCCTGCCGGTCGGCCGAGCGGACAGCACACTGGACTTGTGATCCTGTGGTTCGGGTTCGATCCCAGGCGCCGGCGAGAAACAATGGGCAGAGTTTCTTTCACCCTATGCCCCTGTTACCTAGCTGTAAAATAGGTACCTGGGTGTTAGTCAGCTGTCACGGGCTGCTTCCTGGGGGTGGAGGCCTGGTCGAGGACCGGGCCGCGGGGACACTAAAAAGCCCCGAAATCATCTCAAGATAGCCGGTGTCCCCCCCCCCCCCCCACAACTCTTGCCTTACCGTAGCAGTTCCTCGGTCTCTTGGAGTCGCATCCTGGTGCCCTATTTTAGCTCAATTCAGGGGTGAATGGTGGCCGAGTTTACGACCAGAACGGCAGTGGAGAATGACAGAAAATGATTTCATTCGGAATGACGGAAAATGACAGGTTGTTATTTTATCATTGAGAGGAAGTGACTTATTTCGCCGTAGTCACGACTGATGGAACACTTCCTCTGCCGATGGCTTAGTAACCGGCGATGACATGTGCTGGTATAATGTTTAGGTCATTAGGCGTCATACACACCGCTGCTTTAGGCTATCTTCTCGCGGGGCAGCGGCGGCGGCCATTGACAAGATCGCCAGTCAAAGTTTTTTCCCGCCCTGTGATGGTGACGTTTCACAAGTGTCACTCGGCGATTTGCAGCTTCAACCAATCTGGTAACGCCTTTGATGTTGGCCCATTACTTGTTTCTTCCCCCCCCCCCTCTCTTGACCCACAGCCGTCCCCCTCCCCTCATTTTTCAACCCCCTTTACCCACCCATGTTCCCGAGGTCTCCCTCCCCATCACCCTACCCTGTCCTCTCATTCCCCATACTACCCCTTAGTCCTCCATTGTCCCTCCGCCCATCTCCCTTTATCAGCCCCTCCCATTTGTATAGAAGTTTGGCGCACTTTTCGCATTAATATTGTCCACTTTAGGTTCACCTGACTGACCACCCTACCCTATTCATCCACCCTACCCTATTCATCCACCCTACCCTATTCATCCACCCTACCCTATTCATCCACCCTACCCTATAGTGTTATAGCACTCAGTTTTTGTGATGTGATGGTACAGTGGTTCAGCACTGTACTTTTGTGGCGTGGTGGTACAGTGGTAGAGCATTCAGCTTTGCTCTATGCGAGCAGAGGTTTGATTGACAAGGTGTGTGTGTGTGTGTGTGTGTGTGTGTGTGTGTGTGTGTGTGTGTGTGTGTGTGACTTTCCCTATTTACCCTTTCTTGCGGCATAACACAGAATGTATACTTATGAGCATAGCCTTTTCAAACTTGAAGAAATGTGTCTGAACCAACACCGGTCGTTTTATGACGACCAATAAACTGTTTTACGAGCTCGCGATAGGCTATTGTTTTATGCGCGGTGGTGCGAGCTGCCCGTTGATTATATGAACTAGGGATTATAGGAACTAGCAACTGACAGGGTAGTGGTGGTTATAATTCTAATAATAAATCCCATCTTCACCATAACCACCACCCATTATCACAACAACCGTTGTCATTTTAACAACCTCCATCATTATCCTAGTCTATCATAACCATCACTATCATCACAGCAATCATAAGACCACTGGAACATTATCTAACACAGTGCAGAGTTACAAACCCAATAAGATTTCAACTTAGGTTCATCAGAGCAGAATAGGTTAAAACACATGGAGCATAATCTTACTGAAGCGACCATACGAGTCATGAATACTTGTACTCCGCCTAAGTAAAACGGAAACAAGAAACAAGTGGGCCAGTCAAAGGCTTAGGGCCCACGCAGGAATATCTCTGCAAAAACAATCATTGTGACCAGGAGCCGGTCGGCCGAGCGGACAGCACGCTGGACACGTGATCTTGTGGTCCCGGGGTCGATCCCGGGCGCCGGCGAGAAACAATGGGCAGAGTTTCTTTCACCCTATGCCCCTGTTACCTAGCAGTAAAATAGGTACCTGGGTGTTAGTCAGCTGTCACGGGCTGCTTCCTGGAGGTGGAGGTGCTGCAGATTTGGGCGTCTTGATTGGCGGACACACTAGACCTACGGAAAGTATTATCAACGCACGCAACAAAGCGATTGGTATGGCTTGACTTCACAACCATGGAAGGTGACAGTTAATGCTCAAACACCGTTCTTAAACTATATATTTGACCCTGATGAGGCTTCATTTAGACTACGCCGTCCAATTTTGATTTTCACACTCCAGAGTGGATATAGATTTCCTGCAGAAAATGCATCGTAGGGTGGACCAGATTACTGATGTTCAAGTATGTTTATTGAGACAATATAATGCATCTCAAAGAGATAGAGCAGCTTAGGCTATTTCTACCTCCTATTAATGGTGTTCTGGACATCCCATATGAGGAGAGCTTGACATAGCTCGGCTTGGTGAGAGAGAAAGAAAGAAGAGTGTGAGTGGGGAGGCTATATATTCTGTGATTAAGGGATGAAGGTAGAAATAGCCTAAACTACACCATTTTTTGGGATGTATTTTATCGCAATACACTTGAATTTGAATGGTAAAGGGCTTCAAGTGGATGAGTATCAACAGGGAAAGTATGAGTAAGGTCTTGCAACAATCAGATCAAGCCAGAAGCTTTTAAGAATAGCTGGAGAAGTTCAAATTCAGGAAAGTTATGGGGAAATTACCAGCGAGGCAGGATCAGGTATAACATTTGGGGTTTACGGCTCATGCTCGATGATGATATGGAAAATTTGTTTACTGAGAATTATGTAAAAAATATATAAATGTAATAATTTCCCCTGTAAATTAATGTAAATCTCCAATTTTACTCGATAGATACATGGGGAAGATAGGTTGGATCTAGATGAGCATTGCCCAAATTAGGTGAACATGCCCGCGGCAGTGACTATTTATGTTAGAACCATTGCCGCTCACTCATCATGACTGCAATTATTCATCAGTCACTAACTGCTGTATAAACAGTCCCGAACCTTCAAAATTAAAAATCTTGGACCAGCGCCTCTCGTGTAAACAAACATCACAGATGAACTTCCTGTTGTCCAGCTGAGAGGAAGAAAAAACACGAGATGACGTCACTCGACTATGTCTTACGGCCGCTTCTTACTAAATCCCGAGTCACTGTTACCAACACCCTCTCGGGGAAACACTTACCCCGCCCTTACCCTACCCCTTTCCCCTACCCCTCTCCCCTACCCCTCTCCCCTAACCCTCTCCCTGCCCACCTGCCAAAAACAACATCATGCACTAAAGAGCCAAGTCGTATATCGGGGGAAATGAGTAGGGTTACGGAGTATTTACAACCTATTATTAAGCAAGTCTGGTTCTACAGAATCCTGTTAGTTGGTAGTTTGTTTTGTGAGGTTGGGGGGAGGGGGAGGGGAGAGGGGGGGGGTGGTGAAGGGTTGATGTTGGCAACTGTGTTTGGTGGTGGACCTGCCGGCACCCGAAGGAATGTCGAAGTGCCGAGTTTGTTTGTTTCTCGTTTCTCTTGTGACGGAATGCAAGAAGGGGGAGGGGAAGGGTTGTGATGCAAGGAGGGGGAAGGGGAGGGGGATGTGATACAAGGGAGAGGGAGGTAGGGACGGAGAAAGAGCAGCAGATACGCAGCTTAAATGAACAAAATCATATAGATGTACAATGAAAGAGGCACCAGGCAGAAAGGAGAGAGAGAGAAACAGGAAGAGCGAGAGACAAGAGAGTTACAGAGTGGAGGATGATGTTGAGAGTGAGTGAGAGGAAGAGAGAGCCTTGCACTAGACTTGAACCCTTCACGTCCATGTGGGGATCCTAATTAGCGTTTTTTGTTTGTTCTTTTTAGCTATTTTCCTGTGCTTAATGACGTCTTGTAGTCCCCAAAGTAATGGTCGAGGGGTAATGATCCCTGAAGCCCTGGCGAGAAGTGGGTTGGTGGTGGGCCAGTGGCGGGCCAGTGGCGGAGTTAGATTTGAGGAAGTGAGCTCTTGGTAAACGCGGTGGGTTTGGCCAGAAGTGGGCTAGTGGTGAAGAGCGGATTTGTCATTATTGTCCCGTTTGTTTTGCGCAGTACACGGCAAACTTTGACGAATATACATGCCCACTAGAGTGGCCTTGGACCATATAAACAAGGTCCAAGGGGTATAAACGTTACCAGGGATAACAGAGTTCAGTAACCTGTGTTGTCAACCCCGTCCTCTTACTGGACGCACTACATTTTTGTACGTACTATACACTTTTCGTACAAAAATATAAGCTTTGTATAAGCTCACACGTATACACTTATGTAAGCTCACACGTATTTCAACTGTGTATAAGCTCTGTATAACCTTACACGTCGCTGGAGTCGGAGATGAGGGGGAGGTATGAGTGTCAGAACTGACTGGCTGTCTGGTGTAAAAATTGCTGTGGTTTACGGGGAAACGAACCCCCCCCCCCCTTAGTATTGACGCTTTTAGGGATTAAAGAGTATTGACACCAGTAGGTTAAAGTAAGTTATTGAGACATGATACATCTCAAAAGGATAGAGTAGCGTTGGAGATATTTTCTACCCGGAGTAGCCTAGGTTTTAACACTTTTATTTAGGCTTTCTGTCAAGAGATATTTTCTACCCGGAGTAGCCTAGGTTATAACACTTTTAGTTAGGCTTTCTGTCAAGCCTAACTTATGAATACGCAGATTAATCGCCAAACACGCACAAGGTGCCCTACGGGCTCACCATAGCCCGTGCTACTTAGAACTTCTTGTTCCAGGTAGCGAATCTTTAACAACAACAACGCACACGGTGACACAGGTCGAAACTGAGATATTAGAAATAATTGTTTCAGCGTCGGAGTAGTTAACAAATGGAATGCACAGGTGGTGATGTGGTGGAGACAGACTCCATACACAGTTTCAAAGGTAAATAAAGAGCCCACAAAGCTCATGAACCTGTACACCAGTTGATTGTTGGTTGAGAATCGGGACCAAAGAGAGCCGAGGCTCAACCCCTGTTAGCATAACTAGGTGAGTACATAGGATAGCTGTAGACTAATGTATTCCTTGAGGTGTTGCCGGGGAGACAGAAGTGTTGGTGATTGGTTTTCACAAACCAACACCCGAATTACAAGATGTCCCACCAAATATACCGCCCTACACCTGGAGTATAGTACACTTGGCAAACGCGTTCACACTTTACGGGCTCACCATAGCCCGTGCTACATGGATACTTCGTTCTGAGTAGCTACATCTAAAACAACAACAACAGCGTTCACACGGTCACCCTCACTGGGCTTGACAGGCGGTCACCCTCACTAGGCGTGACACGCGGCCACCCTCACAAGTACGTGGCCATGACACATGATACCATGTTTCAGTGTGAAGGCGCCACAAGGGCATAGCAAGTACACATTAGCTCTGCTTTCAGGGCGCTGGAGTCGCAGATGTGGGAGGCGTGAGTGACAGAACTGACTCGCTGTATAGGAATGTCACTTGGATTATCACAAATCTGTTTTTGCAATTGATGAGTGTGTTAGTGATTTTAGCTCTGTTCTCACCTAGTTGTGCTTGCCGGGGTTGAGCTTTGGCCCCGCCTCTCAACTGTCAATCAACTGGTGTACAGGTTCTTGAGCCTACTGGGCTCTATCTGGGCTGTGTGTGTATTCACCTAGTTGTGCTTGCGGGGGTTGAGCTCTGCTCTTTCGGCCCGCCTCTCAACTGTCAATCAATGAACTGTCACTAACTAATGTGTACACACACACACACACACACACACACACACACACACACACACACACACACACACACACACACACACACACACACACACACACATAGGGGGGACATGATCACCACATTCAAGATTCTCAGGGGAATCGACAGGGTTGATAAAGACAGGCTGTTTAACACAAGGGGCACACGCACTAGGGGACACAGGTGGAAACTGAGTGCCCAAATGAGCCACAGAGATATTAGAAAGAACTTTTTTAGTGTCAGAGTGGTTGACAAATGGAATGCATTAGGAAGCGATGTGGTGGAGGCTGACTCCATACACAGTTTCAAGGGTAGATATGATAGAGCCCAGTAGGCTCGGGAATCTGTACACCAGTTGATTGACAGTTGAGAGGCGGGACCAAAGAGCCAAAGCTCAACCCCCCGCAAGCACAAATAGGTGAGTACAAATAGGTGAGTACACACACACACACACACACACACACACACACACACACACACACAGGAAGCAGCCCGTAACAACTGTCTAACTCCCAGGCACCTATTTACTGCTAGATGAACAGGGGCATCAGGATGAAAGAAACTGCCCATTTGTTTCCGCCTCCGCCGGGGATCGAACCCGGAACCTTAGGCCTACGAATCCCGAGCGCTTGACGTTTCAAGGCATGGGCCGCGATAGGTTAAGTAGGTTGCTTGGGTTCGTACGTTGCCAGTTAGGCCAAACGGTTGTATTTTTAATGGAGTGGAACATTGAGAGAGCGCGCTATAGAAACCCTAATGGTTTAGTGGGATTCTGATGTGCCTACCCATCAGTACATGCCTATCAGTGATTACAGGGGGGGGTGAGCTCTAGCTCCTTGTCCCCCGCCTTCTGGTCTCGTTGCGCTCTTCCGCTACCATTTAACTATTCTGCAGTTGGAATTCTATGTCGCCTTAAAGATATGAATGGAGGTGGCTTCCCAAGCTTCCGTCTGTGCACTCCGCTTGTGAGCTCGAGAGAGAGAGTTACGTATGGCATGCAATCTCAAGATCTGCACTATCAAGGTGGTTATATAAGTCGCTGGCGTTGCAATTATATGTAACTGACCCCTGCAGGGGCTCCTGGGAGGGGAAGGGTGGGGTGGGGGGTAGAATAAATGTATTTAATACGATAAGGAAGCTGTTGATTATGTAGCGTTAGTGAAGCTAAAGAGTGATGAGACCATCAACTCGCTCAGTCATGTCTGTTTGGATCACTTATGGTAATTTACACATCTGTTGCATATCAAACAACACTGCAGTAGTCTGCAACAAAAAGTGGCTGTGGTCTGACAGTGTGGCTGGTCTCCAGACGAGATAGTACGCAGAATTTTCTTGCTATATTTATATTTACAATTGTATAGAGTTGGCTTCATTAGCCTTTACCATCTAAACTGAAGGGCAGGCCTGAAGACTGGAGCAACGCGCCCATATTGAGTGAGGCTGTTTTTCAAAATGTTTCTGAAGGTTACACGGGCGTAGGCCCAGTCTGACACCTGCTGCCGAACCTAGTTTGTTAAATGTGTGCTTCTGGCGTCATGTTTGTAGTCGTTCTCCTTTCCTGGTACAAGACTCTGTCTCCCTTGTATACTAGTGTGAAGGGCTGCTTCTCGTAGCCTAATTCTTGCTGTTATTATACTCATTTGTATTTCCCCTGGCGTGCTTCGGCTCTCACTGTTATGTCTTCTCATGTCAGTGTGCGATGAAAATTCAGATACATATATAGATATGTGGAGTTGTAGGAATATGTGTGTGTGTGTGTGTGTGTGTGTGTGTGTGTGTGTGTGTGTGTGTGTGTGTGTGTGTGTGTGTGTGTGTGTGTGAGTGATAGTTTCTGGTTAAATTGACGAAGAAAATCTGTTAGTTTCAAGGCAGCTTCCATGTATTAGAGCTTGTGAAATTCTTCAGTCTACCCTTGGCGTTTGTTATTACTAAATAGCATTCAATTTAAAAGATGTTTTCTCTAGTAAATAAAGGTGAAGTTAGGTGGAGGACGGATTCGTTATTGTATTTCTGAACAATATTACATTCTTGTCTCATAAGTAGGAGTAGGGTGTAAAACCTGACACAAGTATGTACCCCCATCATGTCACCCAGGCTCTCTAAACCCCACCTTATCTATCCTATCGTATCCTGACGCTATCCTAATCTAATCTAACGACAATAAGAGATACAAGAGGAGGCCTGACTAGCATCATAATCTTCACATTCATGCAGGTAATAGACCCCATAGGCCTTCATAGGGTCGGGGTATCTTGGAGAGAATTGAAAGAACGAGAATTTGACAATAATTCACTTGAAACGAAGAGATGCCTTGGGTTTTAAGTGGTTGAGATGTTTCCCGCATTCCCTCTTCTCTCTCTCTCTCTGTTTCTCCCTCTCTCCCTCACACACCTGCCCCGCCAACCTCTCCTCTATACGGCACTCTTCACACCTCAACATACTTCTGGTGACAGGAAAGTCTTAGCCCCGTAAAGAGTGAATGGCACCGGTGGAAGGCTGACGCATACAGTTTCGTGCGTCACCTATGTCTGAAATGCTGAACCCTCCAGCCCAAACTACCGGCCCAGGTGATTCGGCACCAAGGGAGGGGAGGAATGTTTGAGGGAGAGGGGAGAGAAGAGAAGTAAAGTGGAAGGAACCAGAAGAGGAAAGACGAGAGAGTCAGAGAGTGCAAGGAAAGGAAGAAGGAAGCGACGGACGGAGATGTTCAAGAACATGATTAAACACGCACATAATTGGAAACTAGAATCAGAAGATATCAGAAAGAATGCTCCCGGACTTAGGTTCGAATCCTCGTCACGGCCCTTGTGGGTTTGTTCATATCAGACAAGTTTTTCAGTCAGAGTCGTAAATAAGTGTAACAGACCAGACGAGGAAGTTGCCGAAGCCAATTCGATGCACAGTTTTAAATGTAAATATGATAGTGTAAAACAGAGTCACTGCCTGGTAGCCTGGTGGATAGCGGCAGGACTCGTAATTCTGTGGCGCGGGTTCGATTCCCGCACCAGGCAGAAACAAATGGGCAAAGTTTCTTTCACCCTGAATGCCCCTGTTACCTAGCAGTACATAGGTACCTGAGAGTTAATCAGCTGTCACGGCTGCTTCCTGGGGGGTGTGTGTACGTGTGTGGTGTGAAAAAAAAGTAGTTAGTAAACAGTTGATTGACAGTTGAGAGGCGGACCGAAAGAGCGAAGCTCAACCCCGCAAACGCAACTAGGTGACACACACACACACACACACACACACACACACACACACAACACACCACACACACACACACACACACACACACACACACACACCACACACACACACACACACACACACACAACACACACACACACCACACACAACCCCCACACACAACTACACACACCACACACACACACACACACACACACACACACACACACACACACACCACACCACACACACACACACACACCAAAAACAAGGACAAGAGTAAAAAATGAAATATGAGAAAGGAGAATGGAGATAGAGCAATATGAATAGCAACAAACACACACTAACCTGTCGCCGACCCATCCCTACAGTCCTTACACATCCTGCCATCCCCATCCCCACCCCACCCCATCCCTGCGGAGAGAGTGATGGGGGAGCAGTGGTGGACAGACGTTGTACTAGCAGCTGGTGGCACTGTGCCTGTCTCCCCTTGAGGCACTTGTTGTGACAGGGGCGTTGGTGGCACCGTCAAGACCCGTCTCTCACTCTCTGTACATGCCTACATGTGCTTGCAGTGTTGGGCTTCAGCTCATAAGCCCAGCTCCTTTGTATAGGGATCGCATATAATGACGCGATTTTATCATAGCTCACTTGCCTTTGAAACTGTTGTGTTGGATGTTTTGGATTCAGCTACGCAGAACAAGTTCCAAGTAGCACGGGCTATGGTGAGCCTGTAGTGGACTTTCCCGGCACAGGAGCGGGGCAAGTAGCACGGGCTATGGTGAGCCCGTAGTGGACTTACCTGGCACAGGAGCGGGGCAAGTAGCACGGGCTATGGTGAGCCCGTAGTGGACTTACCCGGCACGTTGATGATAGGTGTGGGCAGTCCGTGTCTTCTGTCTTCAACTCTCGCACTGGAAATGTTCTTCCAGATGTCTCGAGGTCATTTGCATATTGTTTCTTTGTCAAGCATGTCGATTCTTCTTGGGATTTCATACGTCGCTATCATGTTTCCCAGCTGATCCTGTGCTCCAGCATTGTGTGAGTCACTTCTCTGTGCCTGGAGCCCATTTATCTAAATTCCAGATGCAATCTTGTTGTCTGCCTAGTTTATTTTAGTTCATTTTGTAATTTTTTTGCGTGTAATATGATACTGTGGCTGCATTCTATGGTGGTTTGTCTCACGTTTGTTGTGTACACCATTGTGACGGCTTCTTTGTCTACAGGTCGGTGAAGGCTGCGCCTCGGGCCTCGGGCTTGGATTTATGTCGACTCCCATGTCTTAATTCCTTCTCAGAGACGTGGTGTTGATTCTCCCCCTCTCTTGTTGGTCCGTGGGCCTCCTTGCTCCTCCTCGCTCCTCCTCGCTCCTCCTCGCTTCTCCTCGCTCCTCCTCGCTTCTCCTTGCTCCTCCTCCTGGTTTACCTGCGGTCGATATCGAGAGTTCCTACTCTCGCAGCCCGGCTTGGACTGGACTGGACCGGACCAGACACTGCTGTCCATTCACCTGGGCTGTAGGAGACTCGAACCGTGGGCCCCCCAGCGTGTGAGGCCGATGATCTATCGACTGAGCTATGAGGAGCCCCAGCCTAAAATAATACATAGCCCAGTCGATAGAGTATTGGAGATTGGTCAGTGAGGACCCAACCACTTGGGCTGGACGGTAGAGCGACGGTCTCGCTTCATGCAGATCGGCGTTCAATCCCCTACCGTACAAGTGGTTGGGGCACCATTCCTTCCCCCCGTCCCATCCCAAATCCTTATCCTGACCCCTTCCCAGTGCTATATAGTCGTAATGGCTTGGTGCTTTCCCTTGATAATTCCTTCCTTCCTTCCTTCCTTGGTCAGTGAGGTTATTTGTCAGCAGCAGCAGCAGAAGCAGCAGCTAGCAAGTCCACAGAGCCATCATAAGCTAGTTGTTATGATGACATAACTCAAGCAACTCCTGAAGAATCTTAAGCTCCTGCTTGTTAGCCTAAGACTTTTTTCAGGCTATTGGTCCTTCACATCCATGTTTGTACCATCGACCACACCATTACTGTAAGGACTCTCCTTTTAGGAGGCTGGGCTGGTTGCTATACTAGAAACCCGAAACCTAATAATCAGCACGAGAACAATATTGTCATAGACTCAGGCTTCTGAGCGTCCCTGTACAGACATGACAGACACGTGCAATAAACATAAAATACCCTGATTTACCCCGTGGCAAAACCCCTAGCAATGTAGCCCAGTCGATTAAGGCGGCGTCTGGGATCCTCTCGGACGCAGGTTCGAATCCTCGTCACGGCCCTTGTGGATTTGTTCTTAGCAATGTGTCCCTGCAACGTTCACGTGTGAGCAGACACGTACACAACTCGTCTTGGGAACTGCACTTGCATGCAATGCAACACGACGGGCAGAGGCTGATGAACACACGAACAAGGGGACACAGGTGGAAACTTAGTACCCAGATGAGCCACAGAGACGTTAGAAAGAATTTTTTCAGTGTCAGAGTAGTTAATAAATGGAATGCACTAGGAAGTGATGTGGTGGAGGCTGACTC
The DNA here is from genome assembly GCA_020271785.1 of Procambarus virginalis. Lineage (NCBI taxonomy): Eukaryota > Metazoa > Arthropoda > Malacostraca > Decapoda > Cambaridae > Procambarus > Procambarus virginalis. Next base: position 12,094,216 of record WNGS01161107.1, read on the forward strand.
CATACACAGTTTCAAACGTGGATATGATAGAGCCCAGTAGGCTCAGGAACCTGTTAGGTGAATTAGGTGAGTACAGCTTCTCACACAAGATAGCCTAGTATAACACCACAACTGTAACCCCAAGTGAGTGCATGTACTTGAGAGTTGTGTGTGCACTCCCAACACGCACACACACACATGGATACACGTCGTAGCCATGTGATACACGAATGGTACTGGTGTCACCGACGAGTGTATGCTTTGAGGTGAACTGTGAACAAAGGTAAGGATCAATTTGAGGTAGATAGATGACCATTGAGAGTAGAAACAGCCTAAGCTACTCTATTCCTTTGAGATGTATTTTATTGTCTAAAAAAAACTATTTTATTGTCTTAAAAAAAGTACTTGAACTTGAAATAACAGGTAAACGGTCCGCTTAACAGCAGGTAACACTTAACATAGACAAAAGCAGTGTTGCTAAAAAAAAAGGCACTACGGGCTCACCATAGACCGTGCTACTTGGAACTTCTTGTTCTAGGTAGCGAATCTTTAACAACAACAACAAGTGTTGCTCAATGGACGGTGAGCAACAGTGACTTCCCATACAACAGGGTTACTACCATGATGCTTTATTATAGACCGGTTAAAAAAAAGATACATACAGCTTTTTACACCCGCTACATCCCTCTTCTATCCTCCACTACACTCCACCATTATTTACACTGGCGGATAGGTCAAGCTTCGTGAATCACACATTTTATTCAACAATTGCTAGCCATCTTTGGGTAGGCTGAGGCTTGAGCCAAGCTCGTCCGGGTAGTGGGTGGGGGGATTGTGGACCTTAACAAGAAGGGCAGGAAGGTCGAGATCCCCCGCCAACGTTGCCATCTATAGGAAGTCAACAAGTAGTAGTGTTCCCACGGGAGAGCAGCGTCCGAATCCCAAGACCGGCTTCGACGTCGGCTTCAAATTTGGAGCAGTGCAACTTTCCATTGATAGCAGTTACAGCTGTGTTTAATCCTTATTGTGTGTAGGATAGTTTTTTTTAGGTTTGATAAATTGGTTTACTTTTAACTATATGCGTCTTAGAATGAGGTAGAAGTTTATTATGGATGTATACCTGATCAACCAGGCTGTGACGCATACGTCAGGCTGCGAGCAGCCGCGTCCAACAGCCTGGTTGATCAGTCCAGCAACCAGGAGGCCTGGTCGACGACCGGGCCGCGGGGACGCTAAGCCCCGGAAGCACCTCAAGGTAAATATTACAACATTGGGCATTTATAGGATCGACATGCAAAAAATGAGAGGATTGCAATAAGACGATCACTAATCCCACTGGATGGTGGATCGAATTCTCCTCCCAGATGAGATTACAGACTTAATCCCTCATCCCGCAGACATTCAGATGCTCACCACATAAGCGGCCGGAGGGGCGTAGCGACTCTTAATGGCGCATAATTAGGCTTTAAATAAATGTTATCTGTTAGGGGTACGCCTTAAACGTTCGTGGGGGGGGGGGGGACAAATTATTTGATGAGTATTATACGTGTGTTGATCTCTGTCGTTATTGACTGCCTCTGGTCTGTTTGTCAAGATAAGGGCGCACTATCTTGAGGTTATCTTGAGATGATTTCGGGGCTTTAGTGTCCCCGCGGCCCGGTCCTCGACCAGGCCTCCACCCCCAGGAAGCAGCCCGTGACAGCTGACTAACACCCAGGTACCTATTTTACTGCTAGGTAACAGGGGCATAGGGTGAAAGAAATTCTGCCCATTGTTTCTCGACGGCGCCTGGGATCGAACCCAGGACCACAGAATAACAAGTCCAGCGTGCTGTCCGACCGGCTCTCTCTATATTCTAGTTACGATACAGCGAGGGATAGACTTGCTTATAACAAGACTCAACAACCTGGAAACCAAAGTTTCAGCCCTGCTCCTGTGCCAGGTAAGTCCATCACGGGCTCACCATAGCCCGTGCTACTTGGAACTTTTAGTTCCCAGTAGCTGAATCTTAAACACAACAACAACAACAGCCCTGGAAACACAAATCGAAACTCTCTCTATTTTCCGCATGTTACAACTTGGAATAAAGTTGTTACATCTTGGCTTAACGCCTGTGGTTGGTTATGTTCCAACTGGCGCGGAATTTGAATATAACAGATGGTATCGTCGCTATCATGCTGTTTGTGTTCGGGTTCACGGAGCCACTGTTGTGTACTCAGCTCGGCCTCTTAGAGTATTACATCGTATTTTGATGTATAACTCCCTCCCCTCCCTCCTTGAGGCAAACATTGATGGACTGGCATCAGCGGCTCGCAAAATTGAGGTGGTTCCGTTTTCTATGTGTGGGTCCTCCGTTAGCTTAGGATCGAGTAATTTAGTGCATCAGTTTAGTAGTTCTGTATACCAGAGAAGCACTAAGAACCGTGTCTACAGCTGGACAAATCTATGTAGAATCAACATAGATCTGTCCAGCGGTAGTTATTTAAAGCACTACTCATTTCTTTCACTTACCTGGCCGGTAAGTGATAAAGTTGTCTCAGGTTTTAATGGCCCATCCACTACGGGCTCACCATAGCCCGTGCTACTTAGAACTTCTTGTTCCAGGTAGCGAATCTTTAACAACAAACAACCCGTCTTCTCCCTAAACTTTATTTGATATTAGGCTATGCATGACTTGCTATACAGACTTCATGAAATATATTCGTAATTTCGATTTTTTTTGTACATTTCTGAATACTTTGGCAATGTTATTTTAACTTGTCTACCCCTATTCATGATTCTGTGAAGTACTTACGTCGCATTTTAAGATCCTTTGGTCCCTTATAAGGGCCTTTACCCCCCATTACAACAAGGTTCTTGTTTCCCATTATAAATAAGATTTAGTCCAACGGTATGTTTTTTTTTTTTTAGATTTAGCTACTCGGAACGAAATGTCCATGTAGCACGGGCTATGGTGAGCCCGTCCCCATGGTGAGATTGCCATGCATAAATTCGTCACCCACTCCTCCCTCATCTTCAACCCCCCCCCCCCTCCACCCCTCCACAGTGGAAACCAGTCGTCGCCCCTCCACCTCCCCCCCCCACCCCAACTACCACCATCGTGCTATTCTCCCCATAAGTTTACAAAAGTCCCCCCCCCCGCTCTCCCTCCAGCACGAGGGGGTACCAGGAGTCCGTCCTTTGGTACACGGTACCAACCAGTCCTGGCCGGATAAGATTTCATGGTAGGTGTCAGAACCTCACTTTTTTTGTGGGGTGAGGGGGTGGTGGGGGGGGGGAGGGAAGGGAAGATGGAGAGGTGCAGGTGAAGGAAAATTTGTTGGAAATATGAAATACAGTGAGAGAGTGAGAGAAATTGTGATGGCGGGCTGGCTGGCTGTCCGCCTTGCTGCCACTGTGTGTGTGTGTGTGTGTGTGTGTGTGTGTGTGTGTGTGTGTGTGTGTGTGTGTGTGTGTGTGTGTGTGTGTGTGTGTGGGGACGCAATTATTAATCACATCTTGCATGCTCACTTAGTTATAATGTTCGTGTCTTGACAAGCTCGAGTGCATGAGTGCATGTTTGTGTTGGTGATGTGAGCCCGTGCGCGCGCGCGCGCGGGTGCTTTCAAATTTCACCAGTGCTTTATCTCTGTTTATGATTTAAATATTTGTTTGTGTGGTATATTGCATTGCAGTTGATACACCCGTTGCTTCGTGTGTTTTTTGATGTGTATCAGGATTTGTATACATCGCTGTACACAAGTGTGTCTTAGTACACACACACACACACACACACACACACACACACACACACACACACACACACACACACACGGAATGTAAAGTAAATGGAATGCACTAGGAAGTGATGTGGTGGAGGCTGACTCCATATAGTTTCAAATGTAGATATGACAGAGCCCAATAGGCTCACAACTAGGTGAGTATACACACACACACACACACACACACACACACACACACACACACACACACACACACACACACACACACACACACACACACACACACAATCCTGCTCCAACGAGAGCCCGAAACCGACTACCGATTGGGGGTGAGGGGATTGGTATACGCCTGATGACACCACCTGAGTGCTGAGTAGATGATTGGAACCCAAAAGCCGAACACACGTTATGTGACGGAATACATGTACGGATGTGATATGCAGGCGACGAGTCACAATAACGTGGCTGAAGTATGTTGACCAGACCACACACTAGAAAGTGAAGGGACGACGACGTTTCGGTCTGTCCTGGACCGAAACGTCGTCGTCTCTTCATATTTGGCCTGCAGTCGACTACATCTGTAAAAGTTGTGAAGGTAACTAGCGGAATAATTTATTTAACACGGAGAAAGTTATTAAACAAATGGAAAATTTAAAACCCCCAAAAGTTATCATGACTGAATAAATTATTCGCCTCTGTGCTTCAAGAATGTAATGAGCTAAGTTTTTGGTAAAATTGGTTCGTAACATAAAGATTGGTAACAAAAACGCAGAGGTGACACTTTCTGTATATAAATGGATGAAATGGATAGCACACAAACTAGAACACGAAACAAATGTATATGAATTGGGTTTACGTTTAGCTTTTGGAAAGACCTGGGTAAATACTGGTTTGGTAACTGGGTAGGGGAATGTGTGTGTGTGTGGGGGGGGGGGGGGAGACCACTACATCATGCCCTTATCCATGGCTAACCCACCCACGGGGGGTTCCCACGGTTCAGCATCCCCCACACTCTCCTGGGGTCGTCAGGAGTGGCATCTGAGACTCTTGATCTTTCCTGATAAGTGAGACAAGTACAGTCAGAGACCGGGCCGCGGGGACATTGAACCCCCGGAACCAATAACGGGTTCTTGAGGCTATCTTGAGATGATTTCGGGGCTTTTCAGTGTCCCCGCGGCCCGGTCCTCGACCAGGCCTCCACCCCCAGGAAGCAGCCCGTGACAGCTGAATAACACCCAGGTACCTATTTTACTGCTAGGTAACAGGGGCATAGGGTGAAAGAAACTCTGCCCATTGTTTCTCGCCGGCGCCTGGGATCGAACCCAGGACCACAGGATCACAAGTCCAGCGTGCTGTCCGCTCGGCCGACCGGCTCCCTCCCTCCCTCGACCGGGTTGGTAGAAAGACTGAATTTTATTGGCATTTTTTATATATATTTTTCTGTGTCAAAGGTAAATTCGCCATCACAACTTTTAAAATTTAATAAAAAAAATTTATTTATGAATATTCTTATTGTCCTTTATTGACTCGGTCGCTACTTGTAGTGTTCCTTATCTTAAACATCTTGAGGTTATCTTGAGATGATTTCGGGGCTTAGCGTCCCCGCGGCCCGGTCCTCGACCAGGCCTCCTTATTGTTACACACCCCCCAGGAGCAGCCCGTAGCAGCTGTTTAACTCCTAGGTACGTATTACTGCTAGGTGAACAGGCGCATCAAGGTGAAAGAAACTTTGCCCGTTTGTTTCCGCCTCTACCGGGGATCGAACCCGGAATTTCAGGACTATGAATCCGAAGCGCTGTCCACTCAGCTGTCAGGCGCCCTTATTCATGCCTTCATTCTCTTTTTATCTTTTCCGTCTATCTTCTCATATCTTTTTTTATCTTTACCCCCATCTACTTCCCCCTCATCCTCCCCTCTAGTTCTCCTTCATTCTCGCTCTTGCACCTCAGACCTTCACCCCTCTCGCCCCCCCCCCCATTTCTCCCCCCACACCCTCCTCCCCTCCCCCCCACTCTCCTCACCTCCCCCCACCCTCTCTCCTCGCCTCCCCTCCACCCTCCTCACCCCCCTCCCCCCCACCCCCCCTCACCCCCCCCCTCCACTAATTGCTCCACCACTGGTGTGAGTATTGGTCATCCTTCACCATCTTCCACGTCGGGACGACGGATGGCTGCTCCTGCCGGGTGCTGGATGACGCTTATATGAGAGCACCGTAATAGTACAGAGCGCCTCTATACGTCACCGTGGGGCGGGGGGGGCGGGGGCGGTCACGGTGCTCAGTATCTCGTATGTCGTGATCATGTGTTTATATTTCTGGCGGTGGTATTGCCGGTAGTGGTTTTGGTGATTGATTATTTAAGAGGCGTTGATGGTGTGGTGGTGGTAGTGAAGATGGTGGTGGTGGTGGTGAAGATGGTGGTGGTTGTGGTGAAGATGGTGGTGGTGGTGTGAAGATGGTGGTGGTGGTGGTGAGGGGTGAGTAAGGGAGGGTTCTAATTGGTATTTTTAAGACTGTATACAAACATTATTGTGGGGAGGGGTGTGAGGGAGAGACGCAGATGTGAACAGGAGAGTTGCTCTCTCTCTCACTCTCTCTCTCTCTCTCTCTCTCTCTCTCTCTCTCTCTCACTCTCACTCTCACTCTCACTCCCATTTCTGTTGACTTTCATTTTTCCTTTATCTTGTTTGCTTCGGTCCCTCTCTTTGATATGTCAGTTCACGTCCCATTCTTGCGTTTCTATTCTCTCCCCTCTCATTGCTCCTCTTCTCTCCTTCACCCCCCCCCTCTCTCTCTCTCTCTCTCTCCTTCCCATTTTCCCCCATCTCTATCTTTCCATTCCATATTTCCCCCATTATCTCTACCATACATCGTTTCCGTTTCCTTTCCTCATCTGCTGAGCCCCCACACCCTCCCTCCTCTCTCCCTAATACCAGATGCCGCTACCCCATGNCTCTCCACCCTCTCTCTCTCCCCCTCCCTCCCTCCCCCAGATATGATATAAATCGGTGTTCAAAAGCTTTTGACAAAGCACCGCTTTAGAGATCACTAACCAAGATGAAGTACCCGGGGTCATGAATAATTACAATACCGATTCGGTTCCGGTCTAGTGATTGCTTGCCGCTCCTCTTGCATATTGATCTTCTAGAGCGGTTGAGCATAGCAAGGGGGCTCCTCAGAGCTTGCTTCTCTGACCAGTGAGGGTCCAAGATAAGTGAAGACTTGCTCAGGGAAAACTTGGATAAAAAGGCGTTGCATCTGAGTTTAAGTGATCTGGAGGAACAGCGCAGTGATAAGAGGAATCTGGAGGAACTAGCGCAGTGATAAGAGAATCTGGAGGAACTAGCCAGTGATAAGAGAATCTGGAGGAAACTAGCGCAGTGATAAGAGAATCTGGAGGAACTAGCGCAGTGATAAGAGGAATCTGGAGGAACTAGCGCAGTGATAAGAGGAATCTGGAGGAACTAGCGCAGTGATAAGAGGAATCTGGAGGACTAGCGCAGTGATAAGATGAATCTGGAGGAACTAGCGCAGTGATAAGAGGAATCTGGAGGAACTAGCGCAGCGATAAGAGGAATCTACAAGAGTTATATTATTAATAAATGGAACTGCCATTCACTTTTGTACAATAATGAACAACTGGATGGAAAAGAATACGACACCCACTTTCCAAAACGAGTGCGACGGTCTCGCTTCATGCAGTCGGCGTTCAATCCCCAACCGTCCAAGTGGTTGTGCACCATTCCTTTCCACCCCCGTCCCATCCCAAATCCTGATCCTTCCCAGTGCTATATAGTAATGGCTTGGTGCTTTCTCCTCAGAGTTACCTTACCTGGTATTACCTTAGCCGCCCTCGAGGGCTCGTCAGGTCCAGCTGTGAGGGCAATTGTTCACTCGCCTTCAAACGTCGCATTTGTTACGGAATTGATCAGCCCACATGAAAAAGGCATCTTAATGCTGACGTTTTCTTTGCCTCGTTAGGTTAGGTGGGCTGCTTGGGTTCGTACGTTCATGGATAGGTAATACTGTTGTAATTTTTACGGAGTGACTTGTCGAGAGAACGGGCTGATGAGTGACAACCAGGCTGTGCTGTCTCCGTCGTTACGAGTCAGAATTTCAGAGGAATTCAAACGCCAACAGATTATTGGATCCAAATTACGCCATCTCCAAAATGTTCTTTAAAATGATTTCCAAAAGTATTTGGTCTTTTTAGAGGCATGGGACTTTAAGTTGCGATGAGAAAAATATAAATTCAAAGTACAAATTAATGCAGGCGAAGAGTCACAATAACGTGGCTGAGTATGTGACCAGACCACACACTAGAAGTTGAAGGGAAGACGACGTTGATACAAATTAATGTATCAAATATTATGGTGATTGTACACATCACAAGATCACTATATTTTCCTGTTCCCTGTTTGAAACGCCTGCCCGAAACGCTATGCGTTTCTTATCTATAAATTCTCTTATCTATAAATTCATCAATATTTGTATCACACTTTGTATGTACTTTACCTGAATAAACATTTGAATTTTTGAATTTGAATTTTTAATTTTTCCCGCCACCGGCCGGGTGCTGGCCGCTCACCGCCTTCTGGCGACCATTTGCGGTCGGCCAGTTTTGCCTGGTGGAAGAGATGCGGGATTACTATTCCAGTCCTGATGTCCAGGCCAGAGGGATGAAACGCAGCCGAACCAAATACTTGAGCGGTTGTATCCAGGATTGGTAGTAGGGAACGAAATTCTTTGATTGGCAATTCCCCCTTGAAGAATGGGTTAAGAAACTGGTACTGTGATGAGAGAGTCAGGCTCGTGCTTGCGCTTTCTAAATAAGAATTTATTTTATGTGATTCAAACCATTTAGAAATTTGGCACTAGACTATAGGAATTATGATCTAGTTTGTGTCAATAAGTAGCACAATAGGTAGTTTGTGTTGTCAATAGGTAGCTAAGTGATGCTTAAAAATCCCCATTTGGTTAGTCATACCCAGAGTACAGTGCCTAGGGTACAGTACAGTAATACAATACACAAGGTACAGTACAGTAATACAATAGTATAGTTCATTATACACTCGTACCCATCCTCTGAGGAGTGGGGAAAATTGTTAGGCACATAATTGAAACGGGTACTGAACAACAATCTTTATTTTTTGATGATATATTTTGTTATATATATATCTAAGTATATCCCCACTAAGGTGATCAAGCAGCCGCCCGTCCTCCTAAGATTTCCCAACGTCAAGAAACTGTCGTACTAAAGTGCCCATATCCTATCCTTCCAGAGGACCCTAAACACAAAACGGGACAGTATGTCAATTTCGCGAGCCGCTGCCATTTTCTAGTACGACGATTTTTGGCCTTAGCGTATACGTCGAAATGCGACGTTCTATTAGGAGGACGCGTTGGATCAAGAGGTTGGGTTTAGTGTCAACAAGGGGGTAAAGATAACATTCGTTGTATCGAACTAATCAATCCGTCTTCTTGAATGCTCCCAACTTACTAATGTACTAACCTAACCGAATTGAAATTGAATTGAAATTGAAATAAGTTAGTGAAGTAAATACACACAAAGGGTTGAGGTAGCTCAAGCTATCCCTACCCCGTTCAGTACATGTTCATACATAAATAGACATCACACCAAAAAATATTACCGAACATTCTGAGTGATAAATCAGAGGGTCCACAAAATAGGAATCAGTTTTAGCCTTAGGGGATTTATACATAAAAATCCGATGTATAATACATGTATAGTACTGTTCCCTGGGTACTGCATTACTGTATTGTACTATTCGGAAGCACTTGCTGTAGCAATATCCCATAGCCAAATTATTGTATTTATTAGCAAACAACCTACCTGCAATGTATAACTTATTCTAAATACATAGATATTGTAATGAAAAAAATGTTTGTAACTAGCTGACATTATACGGTGTGCAGGTTAGATGTAATTGTCCATGTATACAAATCTACGCTAAGGTCTAATTACCACCTTTTGTTCCCTCTATAATCCTTTTTTGCGCTACCGCTCACAGGATGAGTATGGGGTGTGTAATAAACTAGCCGGAACCACCGCGACAATAATAGGTAGTATGAGGAAATTTGAATCAAGAGTTGTGGTGGCACAAGCAGAGAGAGAACAGGTTGGACATTTATCTATCCTATTAATCATCATGCAGACGTCTTTTCAATACATCACGTGGGAGGATAGGATTCCCTGCCCGGAGTGAGAATTTTACTTTTATATTGTTTAAATGAAAATTAAATTAAATTTTTAATCCAAGAATGTGTATACAAAGAACATGAGAGTATGTACAATCGTAGGGACAAGAGTTACAGAAACAAATGCAGTCAAGAATACGCAAGCGTTTCGGGGAAAACTTAAAATATTTGGAACACGAAATTAAGGGTGTGGAGGGCTAAACTAAAAAGAGAAGCTAGCTAACAAACTTGAAAAAAGTTCATGAAAATTAACATGAATAGAATGACAATGAAGAAAGGACTAATTTTATTAGGAACATTTTTAATCATTTCTGAACACAAAATTAACTTTAAACTAGGGAAAATGTGAAAGTAGTTTGAAGATATTGAAGTA
>WNGS01161107.1:12105013-12121290 GCA_020271785.1 Procambarus virginalis
ACACACACACACATACACTCTGTATGTAATTTCTCAAAAGTCGTGTTTTTGTTTCTTAATTTTCGTATACTGGAAGCGATTATGTTTGTTATTGTGAGGGAAGAAGACAAACATTGAAGGTTTATCTCCAGTGGTCTAGCTGGGGCTCTTGGGACCTGTAGCCCGTTATTACACTGTATCGTAAACCCGTGCGAGTTAATATTTACATGACTTGCCAGTTGGCCTTGTGATGGGAGGCGAGGCTAGCGTTGTGTGGAGATTCTCGTCGGCTTAATTTAACAAGTATTTACCCAGGTCTTTCTTGAATCTAAACTTATTCAATTTATATCCCATTTAGTGTTCTATTTTGTTCCAATTTATATTCAGTGTTCTGGCAAAATACTTTGACCACAGATAAAATTCATGCAAAAAATTACGCAATCGTTGAAAAGTAATTTTATAAGTAGTTTGTCTATTTTAAGTACAAATTTCCTTAGCCACCAATTCTTTGAAATGTTTTATTTCTCGATGATCTTGATCGCCGAGGCCTTTGTCCTCTCCAGCCCACTTTTTTCTGTATTAAATAATATACGATATAAAGATCATATTTACATCAATTTACAAGGGAAACACTATAGTTTATACAATTCTCAGTAAACCATTTTTCATATCGCAGAGCATGAGCCGTAGACCCCAAATGTTATACTTGATCCTGCCTCGCAAGAACTTCAATATTTTGTCTACTGAGTAACCCTCCTGCCTGCCTATCACACACAAAAAAATGTAATCGGAAAGTAGCATAATTATTGTAATAATTTTCTTGCATTTTATGTCAATATGAAACATTAACAACCTCATTAAATCCACTCTAATGCTTGATCCACATAAAGCTTTGAGTGTCTGTGATGCAGTTCACAAGAACAACTTTCTACTGGCAGTTTTGGCCACATTAAGGAATTTAAAAATTCACTTCCTATTGGCCAAGCATCAGTTGGATGGTTTGTTTGTGCGGTAGTTAAGCCAACAGCGAGGTATAATTCACCAAATGCTTGAGCGGCTGTTGCTCTTGGCCCCCTCAAGAGTAACACTCAAATGTTATTGTTTACATTTGGGGCGGCGCAGGCGCACTACGCTGCCCCAGCTCTAGACTGTCGAGGTTGGAAGCCCCGAGAATATATCAACCGAAGGGAAGCATGGCGCATAAAGTTGCCACAATAATATAAACGCCGGGTCTTTAGACGTTAGGCAAGACAATAATGAACGTACTGAAACGTATGTTCGAGGTGCCATAAATAGTCGAAATGCCCAAACTTTCTGACTTGTTTCACACAGCTGCTAAGAATTTCTGAACATTTTAGGTTTGGCTTAATTAAGTTACGCTATTACGTTGGTTTGTTTAGAAAATGAAAGGGTTTCAATGATTTCTGCAACAAGCATATTATGATAATGTAATTAACACTTCAAACAGCCATTCAACCCCTAATGTACTTGTGTAAAGGAGGAATGTATATGTTTATCTCTCAGAATGTTCGGTAATGTGTTAATTGTTTGTCATGTGTGTCTATGTATGTATTAACACGATGTACTGAACGGGGTGAGAATAGCTTGAGCTACCTCATCCCTTTGTGTGTATTTTACCTCAATAAACTTATTTCAATTTCAAACCCCTAATAATCCTCCTGTCGCAGGATAACTTTTACAGCAACATCTCAATTCCGTTACATTTTTACAAAAGGATTTTCTCATATGTATTGTAGTTTATTGTATTTATATTGTAGTTATTGTATTATATATATTGTAATTATACAAATCAATACTGTAATTGTGCAACAAAGTTTCTTGTAGGTAACACGGCCTTCTATAACACAACTCCATCTGCTACCTGTTAGAGAAGTTACATTTTGTTTTATTAAATAATATAGAATATAAAGATCAGATTTACATAAATTTACAAGGAAAAATACTAAGAGAGGTTACTGGATACAGGCCAACCCCACATTCCGTACAGCCACCATCAACGGTCAAGACTAGGCTATCTGTGAAGATTAGCATTATCTGATTCCAGCAGTTAAAGGACCTGCTACAAAATAAAAATTATCACTGTCAGCAGATGATGAGGCACAATAACGTGGTTGTTCAAGTTCATTGAGACAAGAAAGAAATACATTTCAAAGGGATAGAATAGCCTAGGCTATTTCTACACCCCAAGCTGACTGAAGATCTGCTGAACGTGGCTGAAGATCTGCTGAAGATCTGATGACCAAAACACACACCAGAAGGTGAGACGACGACGTTGTTTGGGTTTGTCCTGGACCATTGTCAAGTCTATTGTCTTGACTACAGCTGAAAGTGATATTTAAGTTCGAGTTGCGAGAGAGGTTTTTGTTTACGAGTAGCTCAATTGAGATCTGAGAATAAGCAACAATGTAATCCTATACTTTTTGAGGTACAGAAAACAAAATCCTGCCAGAAGACGTGTACAGATGTGCTCCTTGTGTGCAAGTGGAGCACACACCTGGTGTTGCAGGTGTGCTGCTCGTGTTACAGGTGTATAGGAGCCGGGATGTGTCGTGAAGGGAAGCAGGCTGTTAGCAAGCACCAGTCATGATAAGTGGGGGAGCAGAGATGCTGGTGAGATGAGCAGCAGAAAGCAGAGATGATAATGAGGAGTAGGAGGAGGTGGCGGCCAAGTGGAAGAGGAAGTAATGGGGAGATGCTAACATAAATAGTAGAAGGAAGAAAACAAACAAGATATCCTCCCCTTCCACCGGAATTTTGGTATGATGAGGAGGATCTTCCAGTAGCGTTTGGACGGAGCAAAAGAACTTTGGTGGGGAGGGGGACGGAGAGGGGGAAGGCATGCGACAACGCAGAGACAAGACCAGCTGCACTAATCCCTGTCTGGCGCCATAGTGGTGGTGAGAAGTGTGGGACGGGTGAGCCGCCCGGGGTTGGGGTATAGGGGGGTTACTGGATGAAGTTGATGTTGGGGGGGGGGGGAGGGAGAGGTGTGGCGGGGTTATGTTCTGGGGTTGTGGAGGGAGATAATGACATGCAGAGGCAGGTATGGGAGCATCATGATATGTCTCTAAATAAGCAGTCATTCTCCCGCCCAATCATTATAACAAAGGGTCATCGGGTTCACAGCATTAAGATTCGAAATATTCGTAATCCATTGGCGATAACACAGTGGGCCAAAACTATTTTGTAGACAAGGCCGAGATACAGACATGGGCGGGATTTATCGCAGTTGTTCAAACATGGGGGAGAAAGTTGACGATATTACATACTTGGGGCGGGATTTATGACAATATTACAGACACGGGGTGGGATTTATGACAATATTACAGACACGGGGTGGGATTTATGACAATATTACAGACTTGGGGTGGGATTTGACAATATTACAGACACGGGGTGGGATTTATGACAATATTACAGACTTGGGTGGGATTTATGACAATATTACAGACTTGGGGTGGGATTTATGACATTATTACAGACTTGGGGTGGGATTTATGACATTATTACAGACTTGGGGTGGGATTTGACAATATTAGACACGGGGTGGGATTTATGACAATATTACAGACTTGGGGTGGATTTATGACAATATTACAGACTTGGGGTGGGATTTATGACAATATTACAGACACGGGGTGGGATTTATGACAATATTACAGACACGGGGTGGGATTTATGACAATATTACAGACGGGGTGGGATTTATGACAATATTACAGACTTGGGGTGGGATTTATGACAATATTACAGACACGGGGCGGATTTATGACAATATCAGACATGGGCGGGATTCATGACAATATTACAGACACGGGGTGGGATACACGGGGGGTGTGGGATTTATGACAATATTACAGACACGGGGTGGGATTTATGACAATATTACAGACACGGGGTGGATTTATGACAATATTACAGACACGGGGAGGGATTTATGACAATATTACAGACATGGGGCGGGATTCATGACAATATTACAGACACGGGGGGGGATTTATGACAATATTACATACATGGGGCGGGATTCATGACAATTATTACAGACACGGGTATGAATTTATGACAATATTACAGACATGGGCGGGATTTATGACAATATTAGACATGGGGGCGGGATTCATGACAATATTACAGACACGGGTGGGATTTATGACAATATTACAGACACGGGGCGGGATTCATGACAATATTACAGACACGGGGCGGGATTTATGACTATTACAGACTTGGGGGTGGATTTATGACTATTACAGACACGGGGTGGGATTTATGACAATATTACAGACCGGGGTGGGATTTATGACAATATTACAGACACGGGGTGGGATTTATGACAATATTACAGACACGGGGGTGGGATTTATGACTATTACAGACAGGGGAGGGATTTATGACTATTACAGACTTGGGGAGGGATTCATGACAATATTACAGACACGGGGTGGGATTTATGACAATATTACAGACTGGGGTAGGATTTATGACAAAAAATAAACTACAACGTTGCTTATATATATATGTATATTAGTTATATATGTGATTGGTTACAAAAAGTGGGCATTAAAGGGAAATAAAGGGCAGTTGTTTCCTATTTCCTAGAGGCTGTAGATTTCTTGGAACTCTTCCACGCCGGCCGATGAATTTCTAATATAAATTTTAAAACAGCCTTTAATAACCCGCCCCAACATGGCAGCTAGCCGGAGTAGCACAGTAATTACTCAATATTGGGTAATGGCTCTGAATATGCGACTACAAGTAAAATATCCTAACGTACTATAAAATCAATCCTAATCCCACGCCACTAAATTGATGCACTTGATAAACAAGTAACTTAATGGTTATTTACTTGAGCAATAAATCAGGTTACTTTGTGTGTAATACTGGGAGAGCGATTCACGGCACGTCGTCACCTCCGGTGCCTCAGTCCCACTACTGTTAAGCTGCTTGCTGTGCGGCAGCGTCGCCAGATGCCTTAATATCTAGATAGGTACCTGGCGGTGCCTGGGTCTCTCCCCCACCTTCCCCATCTCCCCCCTTTTATTCCTTCCTCATCTCTCTCCCTCCCATCTTCTCCTTTCTCTCAGGAAAAGCTATATTATGATCAGCTGAAACCCTATCAAAAAACTTTCTGGAAAATGAAATCACAATTTCAAACATAGGAACTGATCCTTCTTGAGGAAAGGCAGGGGGGTGGATGCTAGATGCTCCAAGCATCTAACCTCCCTTGGACAAGCAGAAATTCTATTCTAGAGAAATGGACTTATATATTTCAAGTTACAACTGTATGGCTTTCTTGACATTGAATTTACGTTAGAATATGTAATTAGGATAATTGAAGTAGCAACACCATGCCAAGCTCGAAACGTTGCCCCGCGGTACATAAAATATGATAAATGGAGCGTAACAGAAACATTTCCCCTCTCGGCCTTTTACCCCGTCTTCTTAAACGTCTGCCTTAACAGACCACTCGGTGAACCTAACATGAGTGCTATTCGATGCTATTACAAAATTGCCGATATTAATCCCAAATAACGAAGACGAGAACCAGCTTGGCTTCATAAATTTCCTATAGGATGTAGACTAGACTAAGTCTGTATCCTATAGATATAGCATAGGATACAGAATCAAGTCACAAAAGCCGTGCAAACCTCTGTTTCACCCACAAAATGTTGTCAACCGGCTCATTCCGTTTTCATAAATATATACCGTCAGGCTATCATATGGGATCATATAATAGTATACTCGTGCCCATAATTACCCACCTAAGGGTCAAGGGAAAGTGGTACATGACTTTTTACGGTAAGTAGGATAAGGAGGCAGACCATGCTATGATGTACACTCCTGCCACGCATGAAGCGGAGCGTTGTAGCGCACGCAAGCCTAGTCATTATGATATATCCATACATTAAAACATTGATTGTAACCATGATATATATGTGCTTTCGCCTACAGTTTAGACCTATTGTCTTATGTATGACCCTCTGTCCTGCGTGACAGTGAATACCAGCATTATCCTCACTTTAATAAGACTTAATCAAAATCCTCAGATTAGGCAAAATTGTAATTAATTTTGTCAATAAAGATGTTAATAATAAATTATGATATGCGCAAGGTTATAGTCGGAGAAATGTCGGCTCCGTGGTTTGAGCCATTGTTCGTGATTCTTAGAAATGTTCGATATTACGCTTAAGTTCACTATTAAGTATTGAACCTTTTGATGTTGGTGGTGTTTTATACGTGCGTTAGCCGGATAGAGTGACACTTAGCGATTGAGATTGAGTGAGTGACTGAGATTGAGAGATTGAGTGAGCGTGATTAGTTTTTGGAAGGAATGATTAATATTCGGACGGGTTAATCGACACTTGAACGGAACGAAAGGCCGAGGAAGGCAATGACTGTCCATGCGGATTGATGAGCTAAGAAACTGACATGTGGATGAACCAATTGATGTGCGGAGCCTTTACGGTACATGAAAAGACGGGCAAATGGACAGACAGACAGGAAAGAGAGAGACAGGCAGAGAGATAGAATGTTGGAGAAACGAGCAGACTTCAAAAACGTACAGGCGTCCGTATTTCTACCAAGCAACACCAACCAATGACAGGAAAACACAGCACAGACAACGAAGACAACATTTGAAACGAAGTAGCAAAAGTGAAGTCATCAAATCCGAGTGAAGGAAGCGGGTATAATGAATGCAGAGCGAGTCAAAAGGATGGTCAATAAATAATATCCCACTTCAAGCATTCTTTGCCCTCTCCCTACCTGCTGTTACTTCAAAGGCACCCCACCAGCAGAGTAAATGCCCTCTTAAAACAACACCGGTGCTCGGAGTTTGCAGGCAGCTCAGGTGTACAAATGTCAAATCAATGCCTCTTCATCGTGGCCCCTAAGATATAACTCTACTCCTGAAGATCTGCATGCAAGACGTCGCGTGTATCTGGGTGAGGAGAAGCTTCTGAAACTTGGAGGCTGTGAGGCCGTCCGCGTACCAGTGATCCCTTCCAGCTGCTTGAGTATAAAGCTGCTCCTGCTGCTTCAGGGTGGAATGTTGCTCCACAAAGACTTCAAACCGACTCTGTGCGACGGACCCTGGGGGACTTTTGTCCTAAAAAAAGAAACAAAATATCAAATAAAATTATTATACACTAAAGTTATACCTTTATTGTATTATAAGTAGTTGGTTTTATATATAAAAAGTGTGTGCTGAAAACGTTTTCTTCGAAGAACTTAGATTTCTGTAAACGGATTTCATGGGTACACTGAAATAGTTTTCTAATTCCACATTTCACACTCGGCAATAATACACCATATTAACGTAACCAAACGTAATGAAACCTAACCATGGATAGATAGGAGATAATAGATCGACTAATTATGTAGTCCATCTCAATCCATTCCCATGAGCGTATTTCCTTCCTGAGGGACAGGTCGTCTTGTGACAATGTTGAGAGGTAAATTTAGGGATGTTGAGGTGCTGTGTAGAGCCTCCCGTGTACTCTACAGTCCCGCCCCGACGTGTTCCTTTCTCTTGAATCTCCGCAAATCAGATGAGGCTTCTCTTGACACATCGCGAAGAGCGCCATGACGCTTCCTAATCCCCCTAGACTCACTACCAGTGTTTTGTGGTGTCAGTCTCACGATATGACCAAGAGGCCTCCTCACTTGGCCACCAAAGGTAGTGTCAAATAATTACACGTTGGTTGTCGACTTTAAGAATGTGCTGCTCAAGCCTCTTGTGAACTTCTGCAGCTGTTGTTAAGAGATTTTCAGTGTTGGCTACTTCTCGCGAAGATCACAACTTTGTCAGACAAACTTCACACTGCGTCACTTGGGTTGGACGCTAGAGCGACGGTCTCGCTTCATACAGGTCGGCGTTTAATCCCCGACTGTCCAAGCGGTTGAGCATCATTCGTTTTCCCCCCGTCCCATCCCAAATCCCTATTATGACCCCCTTCCAAGTACTATATAGTCATAATGGCATGGCACTCTCCTCCTGATAGTTCTATTCTGTGCGTTGACTTTTCTCTCACTGTGGTCGATTGGAATAAGGCTCGAGTCCAGCATGATGACCCTATGCAGGCGATGGGTCACAATAACGTGGCTGAAGTGTGTTGACCAGACCACACACTAGAAAGTGAAGGAACGACGACGTTTCGGTCCGTACTGGACCATTCTCGAGTCGATTGCCCTAATCACAGTCGACTTCAAAATGGTCCAGGACGGACAGAAACGTCGTCGTCCCTTCACTTTCTAGTGTGTGGTCTGGTCAACATGATGACCTTATTCGCCATTGGCTCGACGGTTATACCGCCAGGGTTCTCTTGACTACCATCTGTTTTTCGCAATAAGAATATTAATTTTAATACGTAGAAGCTACTTAATCTCTTCACAATTAATCACATCCAAGATTATATATTATATTCGTTACCAGTAACGAAGAATAACTAGGGTCCACCCTCGCCCACTCTCCCATGGGTGGGGGGGGTCAACCCTAGCCCCCGGGTGGGGTAAAGTAAGCGAACGCCCACCCTTCCTCCCTTGGGCTGTGCTTAGGTAAACACGACCGACGCCGTTCAAACCAAACCGTATTTAACTTACAGTCTCGCGACCCGTAACTCACCTGAGCTCGGACTCCCTATACCTTCCTTAATGTCTTACCTTCCTCAGTTTCTTGCCTTCCTTCCTTCCCGTTTCCTAGACACTAGTATCTTCTGCCGTGTTGATGCCCATCTCCTAAGTATAGGCTGTGGATAGCGTTGTTAAGAAAGTTTCCGTTCATATCTCATGATGTCTGTACTGAAGGTGTTGTCTGATGGACTTACCTGACGGACGTTACCTGTCAGGTGTTATCTGTCAAGCAGCTGACGGAGATGGATTCCTGGGGCCAGATTCACGAAGCACTTACGAACGTGTACATCTTTCCTCAATCTTTGACGGCTTTGGTTACATTTATTAAACAGTTTACAAGCATGAAAACTTCCCATTCAACTGAATCCTTGTCACGGCCCTTGTGGATTTGTTCATTTGATGCATCACGTTAGTGTGATCTCTGTGTGTAACTGTTGTTATTGTTATAAACAGCCTCCTGGTGCTTCGGAGCTCATTAACTGTTTAACAATTGTAAACAAAGCCGCTAAAAATTGAGAAAAGATGTACAGGTTCGTAAGTGCTTGCGTAACTGCTTTCGTGAATCTGGTCCCCTGGGGTGTATGCTCTCGTAGAACTGTGTTTTCAACTTAGTGACGGCTATAGTTCTTGACGCGAAGTATGTAACCCATCGTAAAGACGGCTGGATCACCGCGGGTCGCTGGTGGTTTGAGGCCCGCGGGACGGGTGTTTTCGTCTTTGCGCGGACATACGCGCATACAGAATATTGCCGGTGCGTATGTATGTGTCTGGCGTTGACTGTTGCGTCCCGCTGCCCGAGGTCAGGAAGGGTCACTGATGAATGATTCGCTACTTGACCAGCAGACTTATTGACTGCAGGTGTGTCTCACGCACTGGCTCTGTCGTGGGCTGTCTATATCTCTGTTTTGTCTGCTCTTACTCATTCACTCGCTCGATAAATGTTCCACAGGATTAATAATGAGTTGCTAAATTGATATCCCAAGCTAAATGCTGTGTTCTTACCACATCTCATATACACCTTTGTATATTGACCAGACCACACACTAGAAGGTGAAGGGACGACGACGTTTCGGTCCGTCCTGGACCATTCTCAAGTCGATTGTGATGAGGAAGTAGAGACATATCTTTGTATATGCGCTATTGTGTAATGATTTAAGGTATACATTCTGTTTATTATCAAGTGGCATCTGTACACAGTGTAGGGTGTGGCTGGAGCCCCATCATTCTCTCCTGAGGTCAGGTTAACCTTCCTGACGTGACCCTTAGTGTCTGTCACGGTAACTTGTAATATCCTAAGCTACAGGAAGAGTGATCCCCCCACAGTACCTTGGTTGTGTGGTAGGCTTTAGGTCTCTCAACCGCCGGAGGGTTATTAAGGCCACCAAAATATGCTTACTGTCTAGCCAACAGTGTACTGAATTGCCCGAATAGAAAACGGAACATCGCGTCAAACGGAACATTGCGAGCCGCTATGGTAATACAGCAGTTTTTTTTTTTTTTGCTTTCCTGGGGATTTTAGGTCAAAATGCGATGTACTATTCGAGAGGCCGGGTTGAGTTATAATATCCGTCTTCTGGTTGTCAGTCTTCCCTTGGAACACCTCTTCTGTGTGTGTGTGTGTGTGTGTGTGTGTGTGTGTGTGTGTGTGTGTGTGTGTGTGTGTGTGTGTGTGTGTGTGTGTGTGTGTGTGTCACCTAGTTGTGCTTGCGGGGGTTGAGCTCTACTCTTTCGGTCCGCCTCTCAATTGTCAATCAACTGTTACTAACTACTTCCCCCCCTCACACACACACACACACACACACACACACACACACACACACACACACCACACACACACACACACACACACACACACACACACACACACACACACTTTTTCAGAACTTTTTCAGTGTCAGAGTAGTTAGTAAATGGAATGCACTAGGCAGTGATGTGGTGGAGGCTGACTCCATACACAGTTTCAAATGTAGATATGATAGAGCCCAGTAGGCTCAGGAAACTGTACACCAGTTGATTGACAGTTGAGAGGCGGGACCAAAGAGCCAAAGCTCAACCCCCGCAAGCACAATTAGGTGAGTACACACACACACAAAACCCCCGCTCAACCCCCGCAAACACAACTAAGTGAACACACACACACACACACACACACACACACACACACACACACACACACACACACACACACACACAGAGAGAGAGGAAGCAGCCCGTAACAGCTGTCTAACTCCCAGGTACCTATGTACTGCTAGGTAACAGGGGCATCAGGGTGAAAGAAACTGTTCATTTTTGTTTCCCGCCGGCGCGGGGAATGTGTGTGGGGGGGAGGGGGGGGGAGGACTTAGTAGGTAAGGTCTTCGTTGTAACTAGCTCATCAAGATTGTAACTTGCTTAGCTAAATGAATTGTGGGGTTCAGTCCCTGAGCCCATATATGCCTCTGTAACCCTTTCCACTACCGCCCACAAGATGGGTATGGGGTGCATAATAAATGAACTAAACTGATTACCGTGAGGGTATTTCAGGATGGCTTCTGACCACAGCTTTTAGAATCGACTTGAAATGGTCCAGGACGGACCGAAACGTCGTCGTCACAAGTAGGGTATTGGTGAGGACTAATAATAAACAGAAGCTCCCTATGACTCTGTAATGTCCCCATTGGTCAAACTATTATGTATTAGCGGTAAGACCTACCATTAATGTATGATGACTTACTGTAAATATGTAGCTCTTGAAATGGCACTTACTCTGTAACTAGCTGACATTGTAACTATAAGGTGTGAAGGATAGATGAAATTGTTTATGTAATAATCTAAGATGAGGTCTGATAAAGACCTTTTGTGCCCGCTGTAATGCTTTTGCGCTACCGCTCACAGGATGAGTATGGGTTGCACAATAAACTAGCCGCCTTCGGCGGCAACAGTCAAAGTCGTCGTCCCTTCATTTTCTAGTGTGTGGTCTGGTCACATATTTCAGCCACGTTATTGGTTTTAGAAGTTGAGAGTACACCGGACAAGGAACTAGTCCGACAGCCACAGAGCACTATACTCCTTCCAGTTTGGCGCCGACACTTGGGCCGTTGAGCCGAGATTGCCATATAACTCCCTGAGCGTACACGAATATTATAGTTTTATAGACCATTAGCGACCTTGTCTTAAGGGGCAGAGAAATAATGATCTCAGTGGCTGTCCATGAGCTTGGATCGTGTGGTAAAGTTTGAGAATATTTTTTCAGTCTAAATGCTTCTTTTTTACTCTCCAGACCATGTTTTTTTTCAGTAATGCAATTTGCTCTTGGACTCGTGCAGTAAATAGTGAAGATTTAACACTGTGTCACTAAGAGTTTACACCAGTACAACCAAAAGGGTCTCTCTCTCTCTCTCTCTCTCTCTCTCTCTCTCTCTCTCTCTCTGCTCTCTCTCCTCTCTCTCTCTCTCTCTCTCTCTCTCTCTCTCTCTCTCATCGTCTCTCTCTCTCTCTCTCTCTCTCTCTCTCTCTCTCTCTCTCTCTCTCTCTCTCTCTCTCTCTCTCTCTCTCTCTCTCTCTCTCTCTCTCCCCCCCCCCTCCGTCTCTCTCTCCACCCTCTCTCTCTCCCCCTCCCTCCCTCCCCCAGATATGATATAAATCGGTGTTCAAAAAGCTTTTGACAAAGCACCGCTTTAGAGATCACTAACCAAGATGAAGTACCCGGGGTCATGAGATAAATTACAATACCGATTCGGTTCCGGTCTAGTGATTGCTTGCCGCTCCTCTTGCATATTGATCTTCTAGAGCGGTTGAGCATAGCAAGGGGGCTCCTCAGAGCTTGCTTCTCTGACCAGTGAGGGTCCAAGATAAGTGAAGACTTGCTCAGGGAAAACTTGGATAAAAAGGCGCTGCATCTGAGTTTAAGTGATCTGGGGAACTAGCGCAGTGATAAGAGGAATCTGGAGGAACTAGCGCAGTGATAAGAGGAATTTGGAGGAACTAGCGCAGTGATAAGAGGAATCTGGAGGAACTAGCGCAGTGATAAGAGGAATCTGGAGGAACTAGCGCAGTGATAAGAGGAATCTGGAGGAACTAGCGCAGTGATAAGAGGAATCTGGAGGAACTAGCGCAGTGATAAGATGAATCTGGAGGAACTAGCGCAGTGATAAAAGGAATCTGGAGGAACTAGCGCAGCGATAAGAGGAATCTACAAGAGGTTATATTATTAATAAATGGAACTGCCATTCACTTTTTGTACAATAATGAACAACTTGGATGGAAAAAGAATACGACACCCACTTTCCAAAACGAGTGCGACGGTCTCGCTTCATGCAGGTCGGCGTTCAATCCCCAACCGTCCAAGTGGTTGTGCACCATTCCTTTCCACCCCCGTCCCATCCCAAATCCTGATCCTTTCCCAGTGCTATATAGTAATGGCTTGGTGCTTTCTCCTCAGAGTTACCTTACCTGGTATTACCTTAGCCGCCCTCGAGGGCTCGTCAGGTCCAGCTGTGAGGGCAATTGTTCACTCGCCTTCAAACGTCGCATTTGTTACGGAATTGATCAGCCCACATGAAAAAGGCATCTTAATGCTGACGTTTTCTTTGCCTCGTTAGGTTAGGTGGGCTGCTTGGGTTCGTACGTTCATGGATAGGTAATACTGTTGTAATTTTTACGGAGTGACTTGTCGAGAGAACGGGCTGATGAGTGACAACCAGGCTGTGCTGTCTCCGTCGTTATGAGTCAAGAATTTCAGAGGAATTCAAACGCCAACAGATTATTGGATCCAAATTACGCCATCTCCAAAATGTTCTTTAAAAATGATTTCCAAAAGTATTTGGTCTTTTTAGACCCAGGGGACTTTAAGTTGCGATGAGAAAAATATAAATTCAAAGTACAAATTAATGTATCAAATATTATGGTGATTGTACACATCACAAGATCACTATATTTTCCTGTTCCTTGTTTGAAACGCCTGCCCGAAACGCTATGCGTAATGGTGGCTTTAGGCATTGTATGTACTAGCTCTTATCTATAAATTCATCAATATTTGTATCACACTTTGTATGTACTTTACCTGAATAAACATTTGAATTTTTGAATTTGAATTTTTAATTTTTCCCGCCACCGGCCGGGTGCTGGCCGCTCACCGCCTTCTGGCGACCATTTGCGGTCGGCCAGTTTTGCCTGGTGGAAGAGATGCGGGATTACTATTCCAGTCCTGATGTCCAGGCCAGAGGGATGAAACGCAGCCGAACCAAATACTTGAGCGGTTGTATCCAGGATTGGTAGTAGGGAACGAAATTCTTTGATTGGCAATTCCCCCTTGAAGAATGGGTTAAGAAACTGGTACTGTGATGAGAGAGTCAGGCTCGTGCTTGCGCTTTCTAAATAAGAATTTATTTTATGTGATTCAAACCATTTTAGAAATTTGGCACTAGACTATAGGAATTATGATCTAGTTTGTGTCAATAAGTAGCACAATAGGTAGTTTGTGTTGTCAATAGGTAGCTAAGTGATGCTTAAAAATCCCCATTTGGTTAGTCATACCAGAGTACAGTGCCTAGGGTACAGTACAGTAATACAATACACAAGGTACAGTACAGTAATACAATAGTATAGTTCATTATACACCTCGTACCCATCCTCTGAGGAGTGGGGAAAATTGTTAGGCACATAATTGAAACGGGTACTGAACAACAATCTTTATTTTTTGATGATATATTTGTTATATATATATATCTAAGTATATCCCCACTAAGGTGATCAAGCAGCCGCCCGTCCTCCTAAGATTTCCCAACGTCAAGAAACTGTCGTACTAAAGTGCCCATATCCTATCCTTCCAGAGGACCCTAAACACAAAACGGGACAGTATGTCAATTTCGCGAGCCGCTGCCATTTTCTAGTACGACGATTTTTGGCCTTAGCGTATACGTCGAAATGCGACGTTCTATTAGGAGGACGCGTTAGATCAAGAGGTTGGGTTTAGTGTCAACAATGGGGGTAAAGATAACATTCGTTGTATCGAACGAATCAATCCGTCTTCTTGAATGCTCCCAACTTACTAATGTACTAACCTAACCGAATTGAAATTGAATTTAAATAAGTTAGTGAAGTAAATACACAAAGGGATGAGGTAGCTCAAGCTATCCCTACCCCGTTCAGTACATGTTCATACATAAATAGACATCACACCAAAAAAATATTACCGAACATTCTGAGTGATAATCAGAGAATCCACGAATAGAAAACAGAATCAAAATAGGAATCAGTTTTTAGCCTTAGGGGATTTATACATAAAAAATCCGATGTATAATACATGTATAGTACTGTTCCCTGGGTACTGCATTACTGTATTGTACTATTCGGAAGCACTTGCTGTAGCAATATCCCATAGCCAAATTATTGTATTTATTAGCAAACAACCTACCTGCAATGTATAACTTATTCTAAATACATAGATATTGTAATGAAAAAATGTTTGTAACTAGCTGACATTATACGGTGTGCAGGTTAGATGTAATTGTCAATGTATACAAATCTACGCTAAGGTCTAATTACCACCTTTTGTTCCCTCTATAATCCTTTTTTGCGCTACCGCTCACAGGATGAGTATGGGGTGTGTAATAAACTAGCCGGAACCACCGGCGACAATAATAGGTAGTATGAGGAAATTTGAATCAAGAGTTGTGGTGGCACAAGCAGAGAGAGAACAGGTTGGGCATTTATCTATCCTATTAATCATCATGCAGACTTCTTTTCAATACATCACTGTGGGAGGATAGGATTTCCCTGCCCGGAGTGAGAATTTTACTTTTATATTGTTTAAATGAAAATTAAATTAAATTTTTAATCCAAAGAATGTGTATACAAAGAACATGAGAGTAATGTACAATCGTAGGGACAAGAGTTACAGAAACAAATGCAGTCAAGAATACGCAAAGCGTTTCGGGGAAAACTTAAAATATTTTGGAACACGAAATTAAGGGTGTGGAGGGCTAAACTAAAAGAGAAGCTAGCTAACAAAACTTGAAAAAAGTTCATGAAAATTAACATGAATAGAATGACAATGAAGAAAGGACTAATTTTATTAGGAACATTTTTAATCATTTCTGAACACAAAATTAACTTTAAACTAGGGAAAATGTGAAAGTAGTTTGAAGATATTGAGGTATATGATATTAATTATATATATATCTTAAAGATATGTCTTTATATCTTTAATATCTTAAACTGGTTGGGAGACGTATAGCTTCTAACCATAATTGGGAAGTTATTCCACATGTTTTTAAGATTCGCTACCTGGAACAAAGTTCCAAGCAGCACGGGCTATGGTGAGCCCGTAGTCATTCCACAATTTGGGACCCTTGATTTGTATAGAATTTCTGATCTGGTTAAGACTCTAAGAAATATCCGAGGCATATTTGTTCCTCGTGTGGTGACGTGAGTTCTATTACAGCTTTCTAGGAAGGGTAAGGTCAGGATTGACGTTGCAATTCAGAGTTTCATAGATACAGTATAGAGAGCGCTTGTGTGTGTGGGTGGGGGGGGGCAGAGATGTGATATTATACATGGTCAAATATTTCAGTAGGGAGCAGAGTGGTGTCTAGGACTGGTGTTTGTTATTGTTCTAATTGATGATTTTTTGTTGTATAATTATGATTTTCCTTTTCTCTCTC
>WNGS01161107.1:12121315-12208815 GCA_020271785.1 Procambarus virginalis
TCTCTCTCTCTCTCTCTCGTCTCTCCTCTCTCCTCTCTCTCTCTCTCTCTCTCCTCTCTCTCCTCTCCTCTCTCCTCTCTAAAACTCTCTCTCTCTCCTCTCTCCTCTCCTCCCCTTCTCTCTCTCTCTCGCTTCTCTGTGTGGGTCATTCAGGCAAGTCAAATTGACACCCATCATGGAAATGAGTATGAATATATGCATGACCGAGCCGTGTGTTTGTATATACGTGTGTGTGTGGGGATTTGTAGTGTTCCTGTGTGCACGTGTTCCCTTTGTTCGTATGCATGCCTGTGTGTTTAATGTATGTTGGTGTGTGTGTGTGTGTGTGTGTGTGTGTGTGTGTTTGTGCGCGCGCGACGGCGCGTGTGTGTCATGGTGGCACCCTTCCCATTTTCCTCTGTCATTCTCTCGTGAATAAATTTGTGCATATTTGGAACGTTTCTAATAGTGAAGTTCGTTATTTAAAATTAATGCATATCTTAAATCCTTCAAAGTGAGATCGGTTTTTATATTAAAACAAGATTATAAACGAGATGATAACGAAAGAGTCCAACACGATACCGCAACAAATGGGGCACAAGTATCGCGAGGAAATGAATAAAGCGGCCGGAAATTAATTAGATCGAATCTACTGATGGTTCATATAATCCTACTAATGGCAGGGCTGGAACAGTATATATACTCTGTAATTAGAAATGTCTTTGAGAACGAAGAAAAAGCATGTGTTGAGAACTATGCCCTCACAAGATGAGTGGCGCTGCCCAATAAACTCGCCCCTCGGGGCAAAATTGAAATTTAAATTTAATTTAAAATTAAGATTCCTTGAAAGAAACACTAAAGGTGCAGTGATCCGCTCCGACTCAAAACAGCATTATAAAGCTTTAGGAAAAGGCCCCCCCCCCCCACACACACACACAGTGGGCCGGTGGCTGAGCAGACAGCTCGCTGGACGCGTGATCCTGTGGTCCCGGGTTCGATTCCCGGCGCCGGCGAGAAACGATGGGCAGTTTCTTTCACCCTGATGCCCCTGTTACCTAGCAGTAAATAGGTACCTGGGAGTTAGTCAGCTGTTACAGGATGCTTCCTAGGTGTGTGTGGAAACAAAATAGTAGTAACAGTTGATTGACAGTTAAGAGGCGGGCCGAAAGAACAGAGCTCAACCCCCGCAAGCACAACTAAGTGAATACAACTAGTTGAATACACACACTCACTCTTCTCTCTCTCTCCTTCCCCCCCCCCCATGCACAATCGCACATACAGCCATCATGCTTGATACCCTTTCTCCTCCCACCGGCCCTCTTCCACGTTCCCTCCCTTAACTCCTCCTGCCTGGGCCTTATAACCTTCCCACATGCTTCCCTTGTCACCCCAGATATATCATCTCCTACCTTCCCCCCTCCCACATCCCTCCCTCCCACACGAGACGCATCAAACCTGTCTGTTACGGTCATCACAGGCGAGGTTGGGTTATTCAGCACCCTGATTTATGGGGGCCGCATCCTGACTGGAATTAAGTGTCAAGTGAAGAGTTTAATATTGCGGGGGAAGAGGGGGGAGGGGAGATACGTGGGGGAGGGGGTTGTCTAAAGGGTGGGGGGGGGGGGTAGCGTCCGAGTTGTTGTTGTTATAGATTCAGCTGCTCGGAACTAGTTCCAAGTAGCACTATGGTGAGCCCGTAACTTACCTGACACAGGAGGGGGGGCAAGTAGCACGGGCTATGGTGAGCCCGTAACTTACCTGGCACAGGAGGGGGGCAAGAAGCACGGGCTATGGTGAGCCCGTAACTTACCTGGCACAGGAGGGGGCAAGAAGCACGGGCTATGGTTAGCCTCGTGGACAGGAGATGTCTCCCGTGAGCGTCCGAGATTAAGGGGGGATAATCTAGAGCATTGGTTCCCAAACTAGGGGCCATGGACCTCTTAGGGAAACCTTTTTTTGCAATGTGTAAGAGGTAAAGTTGAATCGGTGTACAGATTATGATACTATCTTATCTTACCTTGAGGAGCTTCCGGGGCTTAGCGTCCCCGCGGCCCGGTCGTCGACCAGGCCTCCTGGTTGCTGGACTGATCAACCAGGCTGCTTGACGCGGCTGCTCGCAGCCTGGCGTATGACTCGCAACCTGATTGATCGGGTATCCTTTGGAGGTGCTTATCCAGTTCTCTCTTGAACACTGGATCAGCACCAGATACTAGAGGGAAGGACGGAAATAACTGGCTATTGGATATGTTGCTAAACGAAAAATAATGTAATACCGAGTGTAGGAGGGCATTAATAGGGACGTTGTGTGAAAAAGGGGTAACGATCGTAAGTAGTTTGACAGCCACTGGTTTAGAGGATGACGAGCAGCCTCCCAAGTGGAGGGTGGGAAGTGGAGTAGACTAGGGGGTAATTTAAGGGGGAGGGGAGAGCCTCAAAGGGAGTAGGAGTAGGTAAAGAAAGATGGGAGAGTAGCTTTCACATGGGGAGCTGCTTGGGGGCCTGGAAGAGGAGGCTCTAAACCACATTAATTGGCTGCCACTGGGAAGGGTTATGGGAGAATTGACGCGATATGAGAACGGTAAGTGGATTATTAACATCTTTATTGACAAATTAATTCCAATTTTGCCTAATCTCAGTAATTCAATTTGGTCTTATTAAATTGAGAATAATGCTGGTATTCACTGTCACGCAGGACAGAGGGTCATACACAAGACAATAGGTCTAAACTGTAGGCTGAAGCACATATATATCATGGTTACAATCGACTACATTAGACTGTATTCACGTTTCAATGTACGAATATGTAAATACAACTTTCTATTGTTCACTGCCACACAAGGGCAGGGATGGACTCGCAAGAGATGCAGCTTAAAAATAATATAAATTAAATTGTTCTTCATTCTTTAAACTAGACAAGCAAATTTTGGATAAATTATGAAATGAGGTAAAGGGAAGAGGGTGGGAAAGATGATTGAGGATAGGCAGTGGGAATAGACGGGAGGGGGCAGCGTGAAAGGAAAATAATTTAAACATTCTAAGTTCTTTTTCGGCCGGGCTCCTGGGCCGGTCCTGGGCCGGTCCTGGGCCGGGCTCCTGGGCCGGGCTCCTGGGCCGGGCTCCTGGGCCAAGCTCCTCGGCCAAGCTGGGCCAAGCAAATGATGGCGCAGCGGCCGGCTCAGAAGTGACTGTTTTCCTCTGACGTCATTTCCGGCTAAGGATTGGACTTCAAAATTCCCCGTGTAAACAGGACTTGTTATTGCTACTTTCACTTTTTTTTTCTGCATATTTTCCGCTTCGATGTTATTGGTGTTAACATTTTAAAGTTCTCTCAGAATATTTTTAATTCGGTATTTCCACCGTGGAACAAAACCCAAGCGTTTGGTTGAATCATTGTTATAAGAGGTAATAGAGGACTAGAGTTATGGGTGGGGGGTTACCCGGCAACTCCGGGTAAGTGGACGGTAGAGCGACGGTCTAGCTTCATGCAGGTCAGCGTTCAATCCCCGACCGTCCATCCAAGTGGTTGGGCACCATTCCTTACCCCCCGTCCCATTCCAAATCCTTATCCTGACCCTTCCGGTGCTACATAGTCGTCATGGCTTGGCACTTTATCCCGGATAGTTCCCTTCCTTCCCCCCCCCTCCCTCCCCTCTCCGTCATTCTTCCCTCTCTTCCACCTCGATATTGATGTTGCTGATACCGACATAACATGATTGTTTTCATAACATTATATTTAAAAATAATGTTACTCTAATTTAGATTAATGTAATTCTTTTGGAACACATTTGCAACCCGTCCTCCTAATAGAGCGTCACATTTAACCGATTATGTGCCTCTGTAATCCTTTACACCACCGCCCACGGGATGGGGTATGGGGTGCATAATAAAGAATGGCATTTTGACGTATAACTCTTAAGGCCAAAAATTGTCGTACTAGAAAATGGTAGCGGCTCGCGATATTGACATACTGTCCCGTTTTCTGTTTTAGTTTTCCTCTGGAGGGGTTAGGATAAGGGATTTTAGTACGACAGATCCTTAACGTTGGGAAATCTTGAGGAGGACGGGCCGCATTATATCTGCATTCACTGTTGCTTAGGGACACATTTCACCTCCACTCACAGCTGTACCGTCTCAGGTGACCTCTTCAGCCACCACCAGGTCCCCAGCCACCAGGGGCCAGATTCACGAAAACACTTACGCATGCACTTACGAACGTGTACATCTTTCCTCAATCTTTGACTGGTTTTGTTACATTTAATTAAACAGTTTACAAGCATGAAAACTTCCCATTCAACTGTTGTTATTGTTATAAACAGCCTCCTGGTGCTTCGGAGCTCATTAACTGTTTAATAATTGGAAATAAAGCCGTCAAAGATTGATAAAAGATGTACAGGTTCGTAAGTGTTTGCGTAAGTGCTTTCGTGAATCTGGCCCCAGGTCCTTTGTATGTTACTTGGTACAAAGCATCTAGTTCAAGTATATTTATTGAGACAAGAAAAAATACATCTCAAAGGGATAGAGTAGCTTAGGCTATTACAAAGCATCTAGTCCCATTTTTAAGTTCAGACCAAGAAAAACTGGCATTTTGTTAATGCACTTTAAAGCCACGCAATATGTTATGTTTGGTGTTGGGTTTAAGACCAACCGCTGGAGGGTTACTAAAGGCCTTCCCAAGTGCTTCTTGACCAAGCGGCATGAATACATTAGGCCTGGAAATTGTCCAGGAATGAAGTATACTCGGTGAATACACACACCAAAAGAGTCGGATAAGCCTATCAGTGTTTACATAGTGTACACGGCTTGGTGTTGGGCTTATAGCCTAATAGAGGGCTATTAAAGTAACCACAAGTGCCTACTGACCAATCAGCAAGTATACTACTACCCTGAATATGATCCAGGGGCCAGATTCACGAAGCAGTTATGCAAGCACTTACGAACCTGTACATCTTTTCTCAATCTTTGGCAGCTTTGGTTACAATTATTAAACAGTTAATGAGCTCCGAAGCACCAGGAGGCTGTTTATAACAATAACAGCAGTTGATTGGAAGTTTTCATGCGTGTAAACTGTTTAATAAATGTAAACAAAGTCGTCAAAAATTGAGGAAAGATGTACACGTTCGTAAGTACTTGCGTAACTGCTTCGTGAATCTGGCCCCTGGACTATAGTAAAATTCTCACTGTATATAAACCGAGAAGCAGGCTACAACGCTCGATGTACATGTCACTGCCTATGGTGTACAAGTCTCGACTATATCGTTACATATTGCTGCATATGTGTCATAACTGAGCGCATGTGGTAAGTTAGGCTATGAGCAAAATTCCGTTATTTTGCATTTTTTTGGGTGGTCTCATTAAATTAATAACGGAATTTATGAAATATAAAAAAAATGATTTTTATCACTTACATTAAACAAATTAGATGAGAAATGAAATTAGATGATAATCTAGTTTTTCATTAGTTAAACAGTTTAGACTGAAAGCACCGAATGCATCTCTGGTTTGTAAAAGCTAGCTAGCTCTCTCTCTTCTCTCTTCTCTCCTTTTTTTTTTTTTCTTTCTTTCTTTTCCCAGCAGAGGTACTGTAGTGGCCTCACAACTCGTCTTTATTCATGAGTGGACACTTCACTAGGAGATAAGGACAGTGATAGAGAAGGCGGCCGGTGTAGAGGCGGGTGAAGTATGGGCTGCTTGCCGCTGTTGGACGGAAGGGGGGGGGGGGGGGGAGACGGATTCGTCGTTGGGGTGGGGGGGGGGGGGAAGAGTTGTGTCGAAGAGTTGGGCACCTAAACTCCGGTTATTTAATAAGTCTTAAAATGTCGTCTGTTACACTTTCACAAAGTAATTAAGTTTTTTTTTTATAAATTTAGAGGTTCATATTCAGAGGACGGTCAGTTGCTCTCCGGCGGTGAGGGTGCGATCCTGTTCTGGTGTCCCATGGCAGTGCAGGCACACACACAGGCACGCACGCACGCGCACACTCGGGGGGGGGGGGGGGCGGTGGCTGAGCGGGCAGCACGCTGGACGCATGATCATGTGGTCCCGGGTTCGATTCCGGTCGCCGGCGAGAAGCAGTGGGCAGAGTTTATTTCACCCTGATGCCCCTGTTACGTAACAGTGAATAGGTACCTGGGAGTTAGTCAGCTGTCACGGGCTGCTTCCTGGGATGGGTGAGGTGTGGAGAAATAAGAATAGTAGTAACAGTTGATTGACAGTTGAGAGGCGGGCCGAAACAGCAGAGCTCAACCCCTCGCAAGCACAACTAGGTGAATACACACACACACACACACACACACACACACACACACACCCACACACACACACCACACACACACACACACACACACACACACCACACACACACACCCACATATGTAAGACCAATCATGGAGTATGCGGCCACAGCATGGAGCCTGTACCTTGTCAAGCACAAGACGAAGCTGGAAAAAGTGCAAAGGTATGCTACTAGACTAGTCCCAGAACTAAGAGGCATGAGTTATGAGGAAAGGCTGCGGGAAATGTGCCTTACGACACTGGAAGACAGAAGAGTAACGGGGGACATGATCACAACCTACAAAATCCTTAGGGGAATCGATCAGGTAAACAAGGATAAACTATTCAACACTGGCGGGACGCGAACAAGGGGACACAGGTGGAAACTGAGTACCCACATGAGCCAGAGACGTTAGAAGGAACTTTTTCACTGTCAGAGTAGTTAACGGATGGAATGCATTAGGCAGTGATGTGAAGGCTGACTCCATACACAGTTTCAAGTGTAGATATGATAGAGCCCAGTAGGCTCAGGAACCTGTACACCAGTTGATTGACACTTGAGAGGCGGGACCAAAGAGCCAAAGCTCAACCCCCGCAAGCACAATTAGGTGAGTACACACACACACAAATAGGTGAATAAATACACACTGCACGCCCCTCCCCCAAGCAACACTGGAGGATTTTGAGATAACTCAAGATGAAGTACGATGAAGGTAGACCCGGCTAAGGTTGTCGGACCAGATAAGATATCACCTTGGATATTAAGAGAAGGCGCGGAAGCTTGTGCTGGCCGCTTACTTTGATACATAAAAGCATTGGAAACATGAGAAGTGAGAGTTAAAGGCAATGTAGTGCCAATATGAAGATAACGAGACAGGAGGCATTAAACTACATGTCTGTGTCTCTTGCACATCATGTAAGGTGATGGAAAGATCGTAAGAGAGAGAGGCTAGCAGAACATCTGGAGGGAAGAGGCTTTATAACTGTCGCGATCGGCGACTGAACGGTTGGGTTCAGGAGCTGAAGCTCGCCTTGGCAGCACATATAGTGAGTTCACATAAGTAAATACACTTCGGTTACACAGGAAGAAGTTGAGATGAAAACAGGCAGAGGGTTGAGGAAGAGTTTGTGTGATAAGTGTGTTGGGGGGGGGGGGGAAGAGGGCGTCACTTAGATCAAATTTATGATCACTGCACACGCTTTTTCTCACCCTCTCCTCCACCCCCTTTCTGCATCTTTGCCCCCCCTCCCTCCCTGAAGCTCTCCCTCTTCCCTCCACCTTTTCACTCCCTCTTCACTAACATTCATCCATCACCTCCGTCACCTATTATCTTCCTCCATTTCCCGCCAGTGTGTCTGCATCAGCGTCCTCTGTTCCTGTACGCCCCTCTCTCTGCCATGTGGAGCGAGGCTATTCACCATCTTTTGAATTCGTTATTGCTGAGTTTCCTGTTCATTTGATGTTTGGGTTAGGCTACCATGGTGGACAGCCGGACAGAGTGGGCAGGTTAAGTCTTCCATTCTGCCTGAATTTATTGTCGTCTGTTTCTTACTGCCTTTATATACTGTATAAGGTCTTTGTGTCAAGTTTGGTAGGAAATAAGCTACCTATTTGGTGTTTACGAAGCTAGAGCGTGTTCGTCACCCCAATCATGTTCTTCATACAGCCTCTAAAAGCGAACAACCACTCCTTCAATTTGTCTAGCACCTTGTGCCCCGGCGGTGAACCGTCCACCACGCTCATATTTTCACGATAGTTGTGCTTTATTTGCAATCTCAATAAAAAGAAATCTGTTAACACTAGTAGGTTGTTCATAATTATCAGTAATATGATGGGTAACTTAACTAATTCTTACTGCACAGTGATTTTGGTATATGCTTAAATACTTTTCTGTCCACTGGACCACCTTTCTTGCTTATTCATTTTGTAGCATTGGCATGTGTGGAGAATGGTATCAAAGGCGTTCTTAGAATACAAACCTCAGGAGAATCTGATTTCTTCGACACCACTGGCACCCGAATGGTTTCTGGGAACTCTTGAATATTCTGTTTGACGCTTTCTTTGGGTAATTGTCAAAATAATAATCTTATTATAGATTTCTCAGTGGGATCGTGCGGGAAGGTTTTCCTTCCCAAATGCTCTACAAAATATTATGATTCCCATCACATTACATAGTTTGCATGCAAGCGACCACAGGCGGTAAGTTTAGTGCCTCTTTCTCCCATTTTCAATATTAGCATTAATTGGCTGTTGTAATGCATAAAGAAAATATTGCTCATTGGGGAAGCAGGGGCAGGTTATCTTGATGATTTCGGGGCTTTAGTGTCCCTGCGGTCCGGTCCTCGACCAGGCCTCCACCCCCAGGAAGCAGCCCGTGACAGCAGCTGACTAACACCCAGGTACCTATTTTACTGCTAGGTAACAGGGGCATAGGGTGAAAGAAACTCTGCCCATTGTTTCTCGCCGGCGCCTGGGATCGAACCCAGGACCACAGGATCACAAGTCCAGTGTGCTGTCTGCTCGGCCGACCGGCTCCCCGAGAGGCAGAGGAAGAATAGGTTGCAGCAAAGAGGTATTTTAGTACAAGAGCTAGTTTGCTTAACCTGGTCACGGCTTTTGGAATCTTGCAGTTGTCTGGTAACTTGTAAATTATAACTCTCAGGTATTCAGTAACTACTTGTATATCCATGCGAGCTGTTAGCGTAGCTGTGTGTATTCTTAACTCACTGGGAATGAAATGCCTTGAAATGTTGAAACAAACAAAATTAAATGTTCTTGCCTCACTGTTAGGAATGAAATGCAGGTCCTCTAACAACCACGTATATATAAGCACATCTGTTGCAACTACAGTATACTACTCTGGCCCTTCTAGTGTTGTGCAAAGTGGATGTGAATGGAGTTCTCCTCCTCGCACCACTGCCTCAAGTGTGTACTGCAGTTATTTACTACTCGTTCCCGAGGGGTACGGGTGTGTGGTGGCAGTGACGTGTATAAGGAGAGCTAAGCGACGCTTGAATCAGTGTAATTATAGTGAAGCTGGCGCTCGAGGAGGTGCCGAAGGAGAGGGAGGGAAAGAAAACGGAGGAAGAGAGGGAGGGGTTGAATTTGAAACGCGATATTACACTGATGGGAGATAGCTGCGGAGGGAAAGGGAAGGGAAGTAAAGGGGTGGTAATGTGGAAAGGGAGATAGTTATGCAGAGAAGCAGCAGTCTGGAAGTGGTAGATCAGCCGTATGTGAGAGCAATGGCTAGTAAGGACAGATCAATGCTGTTGCGGAATCCTTGGTGTGTGTGTGTCATCCTTGGAAGGAGTTTACTGGTCCATGTAGCTCTCCTGTTATACGGAGAGATCCGGTAAGTGGAAGAGTTGGCCTCGGTTGTCCCATAGTCATGTCGGCCAGTTAGTGATCCGAGTAATAATAGTTTACTAGGACACCGACGCTGCTTGGTTCAACCGCGGGGGTGATTGCGACTGTCATCTGCCATGTATAAGCGTAAATATTGCCACTTTTTAAAGTAACAGTAATACAATTTTGTACCTACAGCCATAATATTTGGTTCTAAAATTAAAAAAAAATGTAATATTGCAAGAATTGATTTTTGTTTGACAATAGAAATGGTACGTAATTGAAATGTATACTTCTTATGTAGTTTTGCTGTACTTATTTTACATCGCCCATTTACTTAAATGTTAATATATACCGTGAATATGTAGGGATTTACTTAATATTCTTTTATTAAGTAAATGCAATTCGATATCATGAATAGAAGTCTTAAACTAAATACACGAATAAATATGTCCGTAGTACAAAATAAGTTTAACAAGTTTATTCTAGATAGCTACATTATTTATATTAAATTTTTAGCAAGGAGTTGTTGTTGTTGTTAAAGATTGGCTACCTGGAACAAGAAGTTCCAAGTAGCACGGGCTATAGTGAGCCCGTAGTGGATGTAGCAAGGAGTGATACCTGTGGAATATATGTGAGTGGTCACTGAGGACCAGGAGGCGCGCCCCGAGGCCAGTTGCTTGAGTCACCCAGGCGTCCAGTAACAAATTAACCCACAAAAAACGGGCTTCGCGGGATAAACAAAACGGATACTAGAGTACATGCCTATTATTAGTGTTTTTTTGCCCCCTTCCTACGATACAAATCTGAATATCTCATTATTCTCTCATTTCCCGCTGGGTACAATTGGGAATAATTATTGTAGTTAGGGAGGAAATATGCGAATTTTGGCTCTGTACGGCTGCGAGAACGAGCAAAATAATCTCTCGTCGTGGCTTCTGGTGTGTGGTCCATAATGACGGTGCCATATGGGTTGGTGCGGGCCAGTTATTATATTTAGCCCAGTGGGAAGTTTTTACGAGAGGCAGTTGGTGGGCGGCAGTGGCGGCTCCTGCCCGGCTTGGGGGGGAGCGTGGCGACTCTCCCCCGCCCGCCTTGGGGGGAGCGTGGCGACTCTCCCCCGCCCGCCTTGGGGGGAGCGTGGCGGGTTCTCCCCCGCCCGCCTTGGGGGGAGCGTGGCGGGTTCTCCCCCGCCCGCCTTGGGGGGAGCGAGGCGGGTTCTTCCCTGCCCGCCTTGGGGGGAGCGTGGCGGGTTCTTCCCGGCCCGCCTTGGAGGGGAGCGTGGCGGGTTCTTCCCGGCCCGCCTTGGAGGGGAGCGTGGCGGGTTCTTCCCGGCCCGCCTTGGGGGGAGCGTGGCGGGTTCTTCCCTGCCCGCCTTGTGGGGAGCGTGGCGGGTTCTTCCCTGCCCGCCTTGTGGGGAGCGTGGCGGGTTCTTCCCTGCCCGCCTTGTGGGGAGCGTGGCGGGTTCTTCCCTGCCCGCCTTGGGGGGAGCGAGGCGGGTTCTTCCCGGCCCGCTTTGGAGGGGAGCATGGCAGCTCTCCCTCGCCCAGCTTAGGGGGAGCGTGGCGGCTTTCCCCCGCCCGCCTTGGGGGAGTATAGCGGGTTCCCTGCCCGCGTAGTTCGAGTTTGCTAAGATAATATATATTAATATTTGATTTTCTTTTTTTAAGCAGGGCTGTCATCATTAGTTGTGGTACTTACCTGTATGTGATGTAGGTCCAGCTTCAGCTTCTGGTCCCCGCTTCTGTCACTGGTCTTCTTTTGCAATGACTCCCACCCTATGTTTACTCTTGTCAGTATATGTGGAGTTAGCTTCAACTACCTCTCCTTTCAGCTCATTCCAATTGCTCACTACACTTACACAGTTCTTAAAGCCTTCGCACGGCTTTATGGCGCGGCTGAAATTTTTAGTTTTCACCTGCCCTCTGAAAGACCTTGTTTACATTAGATTGGAGATTTGCTGTGTCTTCTATATATTTTCTACTCTTATGTCATCTGCAAAAGATGTCATCTACCCTGGGGGGACTATGCTTCTCCCGGTGGATGATCCGGATTTTACTTAGTTGACTATTACATATTTGGTTCTGTTCGATAGGATATTAAAAATCCATCTCCATACTTTGCAAGTAGCTCCTTGTGTGCGCATTTTATGTGC
Source organism: Procambarus virginalis (assembly GCA_020271785.1). Classification (NCBI taxonomy): domain Eukaryota; kingdom Metazoa; phylum Arthropoda; class Malacostraca; order Decapoda; family Cambaridae; genus Procambarus; species Procambarus virginalis. The sequence continues at coordinate 12,133,069 of WNGS01161107.1, forward strand.
GATGACATTATTGCCGCATTCGTCAAAAGCTTTCATGAAGCTTTCGACTACGAACTGATGTAGTCAAAATGCTTGGACTGATACTACATCGGCGTTTTGCTCGTCTTCCATGGCATCTAAGGTCATATAATAGTGGTTTAGCAATTGTGGGAGGCAGGAGCACCGTACTCGCCTAATTCCATGTTTTGTGGGAAATTCGAAGTTTTCTCGAATATGAACAGCATCTGGCCAGTCCTCAGAAAGCGACCCCACAACGATCGACTAACAACCAAGTTCCTAATTACTGCTAGGTGAACAGAGGCAACGGGTGCAAGGAGACGCGCCTAGCTGTCTCAACCTGCCTAGGATTCGGTCGAGAACACGAGACCGTGTTCTCGACCCCTTGTTTTCCAGGGTTATATAGACTATGGGATTCCATGTGTCTTGTTATTTTACTTCTTAGCACTCGTCTTGAAAGATTTTGGTATTTTGTGTGATGTTAGTTATTTGTCTATAATTTTTTACGCCTGCTTTACTACCCTTTTTATGGAGAGGGGCGGTCTGTGCTATTTTAGGTGACCCACACTGGTCTTGAAAGATTTTGATATTTTGTGTGATGGTAGTTATTTGTCTATAAATTTTTTGGTATCTAACCGCCATGTCTAAATGATGGCTACCTGTGATAGTGTTTTTTTTTATTTTTTATATAAAATTTTTGATTATAGAATTCCCAGAGTCAGGGCCATAGTTGGTGTCACAGGGTGTCACGCACTAGGGGACACAGGTGGAAACTGAGTGCCCAAATGAGCCACAGAGATATTAGAAAGAACTTTTTTAGTGTCAGTGATTGACAAATGGAAATGCATTAGGAAGTAATGTGGTGGAGGCTGACGCCATACACAGTTTCAAGTGTAGATATGATAGAGCCCAATAGGCTCAGGAACCTGTATATCTGTTGATTGACGATTGAGAGGCGGCACCAAAGAGCCAAAGCTCAACCCCTGCAAGCACAATTAGGTAAGGGTACACCAAACTCCAGTAGGGGTCAGGGTGACATCTGAGACGAGACTCGAGGCTGGTGTTATGTACACGAATAATTAATTTGGGGTCTTAACCATCAGTGTGTTTAGGGGTTTACTGAAAATAGAGACGTACTGTGTCTTCAGTATTTCACGCATTTCTTTGCTGTCATTGTGTTTAATTATCTTTGCACAAGAGCCCATTACTTGATGCATATTTTTTGTATGCTCTGGTCTTTGAGAGGAACCCAAAATATTTCCTCTATGCAATTTCACTGACGGTCTTTTGTTCTCTTCATCTCGCCTGTTTTATGGTTCTTTTAGTTCAGTAATTTGAACAAATCCACAAGGGGCCGTGACGAGGGTTCGAACCTACTTCAGAGAGCATCCCAGACGCTGCCTTAATCGACTGCGCTACCACATGGTTAAAAGAATTGCAACCGGAAGTTCTACTGCCCTTACTTCGAAACGTGGGTTCGAACTCTCGTCACGGCCCTTGTGGATTTGTTCATTTGATGTATCACAGTATTGTGATTTCTGTGTGTTCAGTAATTTGTTTTTCCCCAACATTTCCTTCCTAAGGCACTACGGGCTCACCATAGCCCGTGCTACTTGGAATTTTGTTCCAGGTAGCGAATCTTTAACAACAACAACAACATTGCCTTCCTTGTCACTATTGGGGTAGAGTGGGGCGTTTGAGTAGGTCTGTGATTAGGTTTCTTTGTCTTTTGAATCTTTGAATGTAATATGAGCATATTATTAAGAGTTAGTTTAGTTCATTTATTATGCACCCCATACCCATCTTGTGGGCGGTAGTGGAAAGGGTTACAGAGGCACATAATGGGCTCAGGGACTGAACCCCACAATTCATTTAGCTAAGCAAGTTACAATCTTGATGAGCTAGTTACAAAATTCAATATAAGTCGTCACATCAACAATGGGTTGGAGATCGACCTCAAGTACAGGTTCTAAGAGCTCCTATCTTCTTGATCACTCTTGATTTAGTGTGAATGCCAGTTCCCCTGGTTTATATTTTAGGTTTCATTACCCCCAGTTGGAACCTTGTACCAGTTTATTCACTATTAGGTGCTGTGAGTGCTAATTACCCAAATCACTAATCACACTGTTTTTATTTTATTATCCTAGCTTATAAATAACCCTCCATCTTTGATGTTTGTGCTATGTTTGTGGTCCTTGATCTATGTTGTGTGTTTTCTTTCTCTCTCTCTCTCTCTCTACCTTTGCTATTTCCTTTCCAATCCCTTCTATTGCTACTCCTCATTCATACCCCTCTCTATGTTGCTTTTATTCCTTCTCTTACGCATGCTCTTGCTTTCTCCCTCCACCTATCGCTTTCTCTTTCGTTTTTTCTCCATCCTTTATTCTAATTTGTTGACTATGGATGTTTTTATTCTCGTATGCTTTCGGTTTACCGTCATATGTGAGGGCTTTCTACCCGCTTACACATCTTCTCTTCCTCAGCACTTAAACCGTTTTCTTCAGTCACTGTTGAATAAATTTGAAGATAAATCATGTGTCATTATGCATGTATTATCTTAATTTGATTAGAAATGCATGTTGCGCGCTCTTTCTCTCTCATTCTCTCATTCTCATTTTCTCATTCTCATTCTCTCTCTCATTTTCTCTCTCTCTCATTCTCTCATATTTCTCTCTCTAACGAGTTTCTCGAGAACGAGGCATAGAAAACATAATTATTTCTGTGATTTAGTTGTACTAATAACTGGTGTTTTGATTTGATTTTTATGTTTTAACTTGCAGGATTGGCGGCTGTCAGGGTAGATATCATATTATTGAGCGGTTATCTCGCTGAATGTTGCCGTCTTTATTGATGACGGTTAAAATTTTAGTAGCGATGATGGTGGCTGACGCTAATGTCCGTTGTCTGATGGGGCAGTATATAAATTTATAAATTAGTTTAAAGATATTATATATTACCGAAATCATATTATTTCCAATTTTTTTTTATTCCAGGACGCTCGACAGTCAAAACTGTCTTAGGAGAAAGAGAATCGGACTTAAATAAGGTAAGTCAATTTAAATTTAGCATATTTGTATTAAGAAAATATTTTCGTTCTGTTAATTTATTAGATGATCCCGGGAGGGATTAGCCTATGGATTTGCCATTTTTTTCGATTCAGATGTTCAAATGGCTTGGAAAAGTCGGGGAGGGGTGGGGGGGGGAGGAGGAGGAGTTATCAGGGGGAAAGCGCCAAGCCATTACGACTATATAGCCCTTGGAAGGGGTCAGGATAAGAATATAGGATGGGACGGAGGAAAGGAATGGTGTCCAACTACTTGGACGGTCGGGGATTGAACGCCGACCTGCATGAAGCGAGACTGTCGCTCTACCGTCCAGCCCAATTAGTTGAGGGGGGGGGGAGGAAGAAGGATGAGGTATGGAGCCAGATATCAACCAGGTATTGATAACCAACCAGGTATTGATAACCAACCAGGTAATGATAACCAGGTATCAATCAAAGGCGCCCTTGTTATGGAGTAGGATGGACATGACTGATTTTTAAACCGCCAGTTTGTTTACGAGAGTTTTTTATTAGATTAAGTAAAAACTTTATTGAGGTGATGGGCAGTAAGCACATTTAGTATCTTGGATATGTGAATGTGAGGCGTAGTAAATAATGTGAATATTATGTGCAAAATTAACAAGAAGCTAGGCTTATTGTTTTAGTTTCTGAATGCTCTTCACAAAGTTTCATACTTTTGATATTTACAAATATGAATTTAGTGATTAATATGTAAATCAAGGTAGTCTTGTGTACATTTATTGAGGGAATAGAAGCATACAAGAGAATGTAATGTAATCTCTAGCTAGTCGTTTCATTTGCACAAGAGTTTTCAAGGCGTTCCGAGTTGTGTTACTAAGATGTAAATGACACCTAGGTAATTTAAGAGTTAAAAAAAGAGAGGGAATATGAGGGATATTCCCATATGGACACTTAAATCTGTGGCAGTTAATGCGCCTCTTAGAGAAACCAGTTATTGTCCCAGATGAAGGAGAGGAGGTAGCATTTCTGCCATACACCTGGTGTCTGTGTATACAGAACTTCCGGAGATTAACCATACATCCGGTCTAGTGAAGACTTTCCGGAATATACACTATGTATATCGGCCCTCATTCTGCAATAGTGTATTCCCCTTAGATTTACCGGTCTTCGAGCCACCCGTCCTCTTAAAAATAACGTCACTTTTGGCTCGTATGCGCGCTATGGCCAAATTTGGACGTAATTTGAAATGAAATAGACTCAAAAAAGTGACGTTCTGTTCCGTTTTCTATTTGAGTCGTCCGGCGTACGCGCAGAGGTTATGAGAGGACACTTTAAATGTACGTTTTTCATAACGTTTTGAAACTTTGAGAATTTCCTGCTCACCTAACCTATCAGAGGACCCTTGACTTACTGTTGTTGAAAAAAAAATCAAAATTTATTTTCATTTTTTTTCCTCTTGGTTTAGGAGCCAGAAGCCAGTAAGCTTAGGGAAAACTGAAGCAAATACGAATACATTTCGTCTCTGTTTTATTAACCAGGCTTTAAACGTTAGATTACAATACAAATTTTTAATATTCTGGGAAAAAATATTTTAAGGTTGCTGATAAATCATTTTTTATATCGCGACAGAAACCTATTGCATATTTTATAAATAAAGAGGCCAGTCTAAGCTGTGAAAGCTGCCGCCAGAGACCGGGGCAGGAAGCGTCCAGCGGCTCTGATACTCCTGGGAATTAATGCCGGACAAGGAGTGCCAACGTCGCGGTCGTGGAAACACCGACTTTCAACCGCTCGTTTCATCTGAAATAACTTTTTATGCTTTGCCTTTTACGGGGTCATCTATACCTTAACGTTCTGTAGCATAATATACGTAAATAGAGAGAGTGGGGGAGGGAAGAAGAAGAGTTATGAAGCGGTCACACCTGCAGCGTTTCTCGTGTGCCAGGGTGCAGCAGTAGAGACGTGTGGGCACATGGGGAAGAGAGAGTATAGCATACGGTCCATTGTGTGTCACTCTGCCTCTGTTTAACACGCGCACACATTATACGGGAGTGGTATCAATATATATATATATATATATATATATATATATATATATATATATATATATATATATATATATATATATACACACATTGTACTCTACCTGCTGGGTGTTTGTTGCTAGATTAAGACTCGTGGAGTATGGACTCCAGCCCACTCTGACAACCTAACATCTAATATTTACATATCGGAAAATATCTTTACCAAGCTCTACGGTACTGACAGTAGAGCTTAGACGCTATTACCTTACCTCAGAAAGTTAATAATCCGGCTAATGAGTTTACAGTGGATAATATATATAATTATGCACAAGTTACTTGAAGGCTGCCGACTCCTTATCTAGATCTGTGATAGTTTTGTTACATTGTAACTATAAATACAAGTTATTAGAATAATAAATTGCATTCATGACTAATCCTCTTCTGGGCAGAATCTCGGGATTGCTACCTTTATTAGAGTATACATATCACCAGCCTTCTGATCCTCTTCCTCCGAGATTTTCTTTCTATGTAAGCTGTAATCCTACCCCTTGGGAATTCCTATAATTACTGAATAGAGCAGTGTTGTGCGTCCCTCAAGGACCATGCTGGGTCCCCAGTCGTTTGTTCTGGCCTCGTGTTATGACGTTGGGAGACGTAACTGTACTCCCGGTGCGAGCCCTCCTTTATATCTGTCAGCGAGGTCGATATTAAAATGATCGGGGTGTATAAACAGCACTGTGCTGTTCCATCTCCCGCTTGGACGACGCCTCGGGTACACAGACGCAAGATTTGTGGTATTTCTTGCAGATAAATGGACCTTATCCATCCAGTAGTCTTGCGGCTTCGAATGCGCGGCGTCTGAATTAATCCTGAAGGACTCCGGGCTTGAACAATAAGAAAACTAAGCTTATTATGGTTCATAAAATGTCCTAGATAATGTATCCGACCAATTTAGAACACGCTTGAATGTTTTTCTAAAGACGTAGCGTCCAGTTGCCGCAACGGAGTCACGATGCAATCATCTTCCTTGCGGGGAAACGGACGAGTTGGTCTCTTGAGCCGCCTAGCGCTCTCTCGTGTCAATAAGTCAAGTTGTCAAGATGGTGGCGATATGCTAGACAGCTGGACGTGCGCCCGCCAGCTCCGCCGCTGCTTGCCCCCAACATTTCGCTCATCTCCGTAAACATTCGCTTCCTTCCCTCAGAGAGGAGTCAATCACGGTCCTCGGTACACCCCCAAGGATGTCCCCAAGCATACTTGCCGCCGAATCTCCAGAGATAGATTATATATATATATATAAATACACACACACACATACACTCTGTATGTAATTTCTCAAAAGTCGTGTTTTTGTTTTCTTAATTTTCGTATACTGGAAGCGATTATGTTTGTTATTGTGAGGAAAGAAGACAAACAATTGAAGGTTTATCTCCAGTGGTCTAGCTGGGGCTCTTGGGACCTGTAGCCCGTTATTACACTGTATCGTAAACCCATGCGTGTTAATATTTACATGACTTGCCAGTTGGCCTGTGATGGGAGCCGAGGCTAGCGGTTGTGTGGAGATTCTCGTCGGCTTAATTTAACAAGTATTTACCCAGGTCTTTCTTGAATCTAAACTTATTCAATTTACATCCATCATTTAGTGTNGGGCTGGAACAGTATATATACTCTGTAATTAGAAATGTCTTTGAGAACGAAGAAAAAGCATGTGTTGAGAACTATGCCCTCACAAGATGAGTGGCGCTGCCCAATAAACTCGCCCCTCGGGGCAAAATTTAAATTTAAAATTAATTTAAAATTAAGATTCCTTGAAAGAAACACTAAAGGTGCAGTGATCCGCTCCGACTCAAAACAGCATTATAAAGCTTTAGGAAAAGGCCCCCCTCCCCCCCCCCCCCCCCCCACACACAGGGGGCCGGTGGCTGAGCAGACAGCTCGCTGGACGCGTGATCCTGTGGTCCCGGGTTCGATTCCCGGCGCCGGCGAGAAACGATGGGCAGTTTCTTTCACCCTGATGCCCCTGTTACCTAGCAGTAAATAGGTACCTGGGAGTTAGTCAGCTGTTACAGGATGCTTCCTAGGTGTGTGTGTGTGGAAACAAAATAGTAGTAACAGTTGATTGACAGTTAAGAGGCGGGCCGAAAGAACAGAGCTCAACCCCCGCAAGCACAACTAAGTGAATACAACTAGTTGAATACACACACTCACTCTTCTCTCCTCCCCTCCCCCCCCCCCATGCACAATCGCACATACTGCCATCATGCTTGATACCCTTTCTCCTCCCACCGGCCCTCTTCCACGTTTCCTCCCTTAACTCCTCCTGCCCTGGGCCTTATAAACCTCCCACATGCTTCCCTTGTCACCCCAGATATATCATCTCCTACCTTCCCCCCTCCCACATCCCTCCCTCCCTCCCACACGAGACACATCAAACCTGTCTGTTACGGTCATCACAGGCGAGGTTGGGTTATTCAGCACCCTGATTATGGGGGCCGCATCCTGAGTGGAATTAAGTGTCAAGTGAAGAGTTTAATATTGCGGGGAAGAGGGGGGAGGGGAGATACGTGGGGGAGGGGTGGCGTCCGAGTTGTCTAAAGGGTGGGGGGGGCTAAAGGGGGGGGGGGGGGGGGTAGCGTCCGAGTTGTTGTTGTTGTTACAGATTCAGCTGCTCGGAACAAGTTCCAAGTAGCACTATGGTGAGCCCGTAACTTACCTGGCACAGGAGGGGGGGCAAGTAGCACGGGCTATGGTGAGCCCGTAACTTACCTGGCACAGGAGCTGGGCAAGAAGCACGGGCTATGGTTAGCCTCGTGGACAGGAGAAGTCTCCCGTGAGCGTCCGAGATTAAGGGGGGATAATCTAGAGCATTGGTTCCCAAACTAGGGGCCATGGACTTCTTAGGGAAACCTTTTTTTGCAATGTGTAAGAGGTAAAGTTGAATCGGTGTACAGGTTATGATACTATCTTATCTTACCTTGAGGTGCTTCCGGGCTTAGCGTCCCCGCGGCCCGGTCGTCGACCAGGCCTCCTGGTTGCTGGACTGATCAACCAGGCTGCTTGCGCGGCTGCTCGCAGCCTGACGTATGAGTCACAGCCTGATTGATCGGGTATCCTTGGAGGTGCTTATCCAGTTCTCTCTTGAACACTGGATCAGCACCAGATACTAGAGGGAAGGACGGAAATAACTGGCTATTGGATATGTTGCTAAACGAAAAATAATGTAATACCGAGTGTAGGAGGGCATTAATAGGGACGTTGTGTGAAAAAGGGGGTAACGACCGTAAATAGTTTGGCAGCCACTGGTGTAGAGGATGACGAGCAGCCTCCCAAGTGGAGGGGTGGAAGTGGAGTAGACTAGGGGGTAATTTAAGGGGGAGGGGAGAGCCTCAAAGGGAGTAGGAGTAGGTAAAGAAAGATGGGAGAGTAGCTTTCACAAGGGGAGCTGCTTGGGGGCTGGAAGAGGAGGCTTAAACCACATTAATTGGCTGCCACTGGGAAGGGTTATGGGAGAATTGACGCGATATGAGAACGGTAAGTGGATTATTAACATCTTTATTGACAAATTAATTACAATTTTGCCTAATCTCAGTAATTCAATTTGGTCTTATTAAATTGAGAATAATGCTGGTATTCACTGTCACGCAGGACAGAGGGTCATACACAAGACAATAGGTCTAAACTGTAGCTGAAGCACATATATATCATGGTTACAATCGACTACATTAGACTGTATTCACGTTTCAATGTACGAATATGTAAATACAACTTTCTATTGTTCACTGCCACACAAGGGCAGGGATGGACTCGCAAGAGATGCAGCTTAAAAATAATATAAATTAAATTGTTCTTCATTCTTTAAATAGACAAGCAAATTTTGGATAAATTATGAAATGAGGTAAAGGGAGGAGAGTGGGAAAGATGATTGAGGATAGGCAGTGGGAATAGACGGGAGGGGGCAGCGTGAAAGGAAAATAATTTTAAACATTCTAAGTTCTTTTTCGGCCGGCTCCTGGGCCGGGTTCCTGGGCCAAGCTCCTGGGCCAAGCAAATGATGGCGCAGCGGCCGGCTCAGCAGTGACTGTTTTCCTCTGACGTCATTTCCGGCTAAGGATTGGACTTCAAAATTCCCCGTGTAAACAGGACTTGTTATTGCTACTTTCACTTTTTTTTCTGCATATTTTCCGCTTCGATGTTATTGGTGTTAACATTTTAAAGTTCTCTCAGAATATTTTTAATTCGGTATTTCCACCGTGGAACAAAACCAAGCGTTTGGTTGAATCATTGTTATAAGAGGTAATAGAGGACTAGAGTTATGGGTGGGGGGGTTACCCGGCAACTCCGGGTAAGTGGACGGTAGAGCGACGGTCTAGCTTCATGCAGGTCGGCGTTCAATCCCCGACCGTCCATCCAAGTGGTTGGGCACCATTCCTTACCCCCCCCGTCCCATTCCAAATCCTTATCCTGACCCCTTCCGGTGCTACATAGTCGTCATGGCTTGGCACTTTATCCCTCTGATAGTTCCCTTCCTTCCCCCCCCCCTCCCCTCCCCTCTCCGTCATTCTTCCCTCTCTTCCACCTCGATATTGAGTTGCTGATACCGACATAACATGATTGTTTTCATAACATTATATTTAAAAATAATTGTTACTCTAATTTAGATTAATGTAATTCTTTTGGAACACATTTGCAACCCGTCCTCCTAATAGAGCGTCACATTTAACCGATTATGTGCCTCTGTAATCCTTTACACCGCCGCCCACGGGATGGGGTATGGGGTGCATAATAAAGAATGGCATTTTGACGTATAACTCTTAAGGCCAAAAATTGTCGTACTAGAAAATGGCAGCGGCTCGCGATATTGACATACTGTCCCGTTTTCTGTTTTAGTTTTCCTCTGGAGGGGTTAGGATAAGGGCACTTTAGTACGACAGATCCTTAACGTTGGGAAATCTTGAGGAGGACGGGCCGCATTATATCTGCATTCACTGTTGCTTAGGGACACACACTACACCTCCACTCACAGCTGTACCGTCTCAGGTACCTCTTCAGCCACCACCAGGTCCCCAGCCACCAGGGGCCAGATTCACGAAAGCACTTACGCATGCACTTGCGAACGTGTACATCTTTCCTCAATCTTTGACTGGTTTTGTTACATTTATTATACAGTTTACAAGCATGAAAACTTCCCATTCAACTGTTGTTATTGTTATAAACAGCTTCCTGGTGCTTCGGAGCTCATTAACTGTTTAATAATTGTAAATAAAGCCGTCAAAGATTGATAAAAGATGTACAGGTTCGTAAGTGTTTGCGTAAGTGCTTTCGTGAATCTGGCCCCAGGTCCTTTGTATGTTACTTTGTACAAAGCATCTAGTTCAAGTATATTTATTGAGACAAGAAAAAATACATCTCAAAGGGATAGAGTAGCTTAGGCTATTACAAAGCATCTAGTCCCATTTTTAAGTTCAGACCAAGAAAACTGGCATTTTGTTAATGCACTTTAAAGCCACGCAATATGTTATGTTTGGTGTTGGGTTGAAGACCAACCGCTGGAGGGTTACTAAGGGCCTTCACAAGTGCTTCTTGACCAAGCGGCATGAATACATTAGGCCTGGAAATTGTCCAGGAATGAAGTATACTCGGTGAATACACACACCAAAAGAGTCGGATAAGCCTATCAGTGTTTACATAGTGTACACGGCTTGGTGTTGGGCTTATAGCCTAATGGAGGGCTATTAAAGTAACCACAAGTGCCTACTGACCAATCAGCAAGTATACTACTACCCTGAATATGATCCAAGGCCAAATTCACGAAGCAGTTACGCAAGCACTTACGAACCTGTACATCTTTTCTCAATCTTTGGCGGCTTTGGTTACAATTATTAAACAGTTAATGAGCTCCGAAGCACCAGGAGGCTGTTTATAACAATAACAGCAGTTGATTGGCAAGTTTTCATGCGTGAAAACTGTTTAATAAATGTAAACAAAGTCGTCAAAGATTGAGGAAAGATGTACACGTTCGTAAGTACTTGCGTAACTGCTTCGTGAATCTGGCCCCTGGACTACAGTAAAATTCTCACTGTATATAAACCGAGAAGCAGGCAACAGCGCTCGATGTACATGTCACTGCCTATGGTGTACAAGTCTCGACTATATCGTTACATATTGCTGTATATGTGTCATAACTGATCGCATGTGGTAAGTTAGGCTATGAGCAAAATTCCGTTATTTTGTATTTTTTTGGGTGGTCTCATTAAATTAATAACGGAATTTATGAAATATAAAAAAAAAATGATTTTTATCACTTACATTAAACAAATTAGATGAGAAATGAAATTAGATGATAATCTAGTTTTTCATTAGTTAAACAGTTTAGACTGAAAGCACCGCATGCATCTCTGGTTTGTAAAAGCTAGCTAGCTCTCTCTCTTCTCTCTTCTCTCCTTTTTTTTTTTTCTTTCTTTCTTTTCCCAGCAGAGGTACTGTAGTGGCCTCACAACTCGTCTTTATTCATGAGTGGACACTTCACTAGGAGATAAGGACAGTGATAGAGAAGGCGGCCGGTGTAGAGGCGGGTGAAGTATGGGCTGCTTGCCGCTGTTGGACGGAACAGGTGGGGGGGGGGGGGAGACGGATTCGTCGTTGGGGTGGGGGGGGGGAGGAGACGGATTCGTCGTTGGGGTGGGGGGGGGAAGGGTTGTGTCGAAGAGTTGGGCACCTAAACTCCGGTTATTTAATAAGTCTTAAAATGTCGTCTGTTACACTTTCACAAAGTAATGAAGTTTTTTTTTTATAAATTTAGAGGTTCATATTCAGAGGATGGTCAGTTGCTCTCCGGCGGTGAGGGTGCGATCCTGTGCTGGTGTCCCATGGCAGTGCAGGCACACAGGCACGCACGCACGCACACACTCGGGGGGGGGGGGCGGTGGCTGAGCGGGCAGCACGCTGGACGCATGATCCTGTGGTCCCGGCTTCGATTCCGGTCGCCGGCGAGAAACAATGGGCAAAGTTTATTTCACCCTGATGCCTCTGTTACCTAACAGTGAATAGGTACCTGGGAGTTAGTCAGCTGTCACGGCTGCTTCCTGGGATGTGTGAGGTGTGGAGAAATAAGAATAGTAGTTAGTAACAGTTGATTGACAGTTGAGAGGCGGGCCGAAACAGCAGAGCTCAACCCCTCGCAAGCACAACTAGGTGAATACACACACACACACACACACACACACACACACACACACACACACACACACACACACACACACAGGGGGGGCCAGGTAGCCTGGTGGATAGAGTGCAGGACTTGTAATTCTGTGGCGCGGGTTCGATTCCCGCACCCGGCAGAAACAAATGGGCAAAGTTTCTTTCACCCTGAATGCCCCTGTTACCTAGCAGTAAATAGGTACCTGGGAGTTAGTCAGCTGTCACGGGCTGCTTCCTGGGGTGTGTGTGTGGTGTGGGAAAAAAAAAATAGTAGTTAGTGTAGTTAGTAAACAGTTGATTGACAGTTGAGAGGCGGGCCGAAAGAGCAAAGCTCAACCCCCGTAAAATACAACTAAGTGAATACACACACACACACACACACACCACATATGTAAGACCAATCATGGAGTATGCGGCCACAGCATGGAGCCCGTACCTTGTCAGGCACAAGACGAAGCTGGAAAAAGTGCAAAGGTATGATACTAGACTAGTCCCAGAACTAAGAGGCATGAGTTATGAGGAAAGGCTGCGGGAAATGTGCCTTACGACACTGGAAGACAGAAGAGTAAAAGGGGACATGATCACAACCTACAAAATCCTTAGGGGAATCGATCAGGTAAACAAGGATAAACTATTCAACACTGGCGGGACGCGAACAAGGGGACACAGGTGGAAACTGAGTACCCACATGAGCCGAGACGTTAGAAGGAACTTTTTCAGTGTCAGAGTAGTTAACGGATGGAATGCATTAGGCAGTGATGTGGTGGAGGCTGACTCCATACACAGTTTCAAGTGTAGATATGATAGAGCCCAGTAGGCTCAGGACCTGTACACCAGTTGATTGGCACTTGAGAGGCGGGACCAAAGAGCCAAAGCTCAACCCCCGCAAGCACAATTAGGTGAGTACACACACACACACAAATAGGTGAATAAATACACACTGCACGCCCCTCCCCCAAGCAACACTGGGGATTTGAGATAACTCAAGATGAAGTACGATGAAGGTAGACCCGGCTAAGGTTGTCGGACCAGATAAGATATCACCTGGATATTAAGAGAAGGCGCGGAAGCTTGTGCTGGCCGCTTACTTTGATACAAAAAAGTCATTGGAAACATGAGAAGTGAGAGTTAAAGGCAATGTAGTGCCAATATGAAGATAACGAGACAGGAGGCATTAAACTACATGTCTTGTGTCTCTTGCACATCATGTAAGGTGATGGAAAAGATCGTAAGAGAGAGAGGCTAGCAGAACATCTGGAGGGAAGAGGCTTATAACTGTCGCGATCGGCGACTGAACGGTTGGGTTCAGGAGCTGAAGCTCGCCTTGGCAGCACATAGTGAGTTCACATAAGTAAATACACTTCGGTTACACAGGAAGAAGTTGAAGATGAAAACAGGCAGAGGGTTGAGGAAGAGTTTGCGTGATAAGTGTGTTGGGGTGGGGGGGAATAGGGCGTCACTTAGATCAAATTTATGATCACTGCACACGCTTTTTCTCACCCTCTTCCTCCACCCCCTTCAGCATCTTTGCCCCCCCCCTCCCTGAAGCTCTCCTCTTCCTCCACCTTTTCACTCCCTCTTCACTACATTCATCCATCACCTCCGTCACCTATTATCTTCCTCCATTTCCCGCCAGTGTATCTGCATCAGCGTCCTCTGTTCCTGTACGCCCCTCTCTCTGCCATGGGCGCGGCTATTCACCATCTTTTGAATTCGTTATTGTTGAGTTTCCTGTTCATTTGAGTTTGGGTTAGGCTGCATGGTGGACAGCCGGACAGAGTGGGCAGGTTAAGTCTTCACTCTGCCTGATTATTGTCGTCTGTTTCTTACTGTCTTATATATATAAGGTCTTTGTGTCAAGTTTGGTAGGAAATAAGCTACCTATTTGGTGTTTACGAAGCTAGAGCGTGTTCGTCACCCCGATCATGTTCTTCATACAGCTCTAAAGCGAACAACCACTCCTTCAATTTGTCTAGCACCTTGTGCCCCGGTGGTGAACCGTCCACCACGCTCATATTTTCACGATAGTTTTGCTTCATTTGCAATCTCTCAAGTGCCTAACGGCTCACATAGCCCTGTGCTACTTGGAACTCTTTGTTCCAGGTGCGAATCTTTAACAACCAACAACATGCAATCTCAATAAAAGAAATCTGTTAACACTAGTAGGTTGTTCATATTTATCACTATATGATGGGTAACTTAACTAATTCTTACTGCACTGTGATTTTGGTATATGCCTAAATACTTTTCTGTCCACTGGACCACCTTCTTGCTTATTCATTTTGTAGCATTGGCATTGTGGAGAACGGTATCAAAGGCGTTCTTAGAATACAAACCTCAGGAGAATCTGATTTCTTCGACACCACTGGCACCCGAATGGTTTCTGGGCTCTTGAATATTCTGTTTGACGCTTTCTTTGGGTGATTGTCAGAATAATAATCTTTATGAGATTTCTGAGTGGGATCGTGCGGGAAGGTTTCTTTCCCAAAATGCTCCACAAGTATTATGATTCCCTCACATTACATAGTTTGCATGCAAGCGACCACAGGCGGTAAGTTTAGTGCCTCTTTCTCTACCATTTTCATATTAGCATTAATTGCTGTTGTAATGCATAAAGAAAATATTGCTCAGTCAATGGGGAAGCAGGGGCAGAGGAAGATAGGTTGCCGCAAAGAGGTACTTTAGTACAAGAGCGTTTGCTTACCTGGTCCGGCTTTTGGAATCTTGCAGTTGTCTGGTAACTGTAAATTATAACTCGGGTATTCAGTAAACTACTTGTATATCCATGCGAGCTGTTAGCGTAGCTGTGTGTATTCTCAACTCACTGGGAATAAAATGCCTTGAATGTTGAAACAAACAAAATTAAATGTTCTTGCCTCACTGTTAGGAATGAAATGCAGGTCCTCTAACAACCACGTATATATAAGCACATCTGTTGCAACTACAGTATACTACTCTGGCCCTTCTAGTGTTGTGCAAAGTGGATGTGAATGGAGTTCTCCTCCTCGCACCACTGCCTCAAGTGTGTACTGCAGTTATTTACTACTCGTTCCCGAGGGGTACGGGGTGTGTGTGGCAGTGACGTGTATAAGGAGAGCTAAGCGACGCTTGAATCAGTGTAATTAGTGAAGCTGGCGCTCGAGGAGGTGCCGAAGGAAGGAGGGAAAGAAAACGGAGGAAGAGAGGGAGGGGATGAATTTGAAACGCGATATTACACTGATGGGAGATAGCTGCGGAGGGAAGGAAGGGAAGTAAAGAAGGTGGTAATGTGGAAAGGGAGATAGTTATGCAGAGAGGCAGCAGTCTGGAAGTCGTAGATCAGCTGTATGTGAGAGCAATGGCTGTAAGGACAGATCAAGCTGTTGCGGAATCCTTGGTGTCGTGTGTGTCATCCTTGGAAGGAGTTTACTGGTCCANATAATCAATGCTTTCTTTCCTGCAAGCCTCATGGCCAATCGATCTACGAAGTCATGTTTTCCAACTCAACATGGGATGGGATCCACAAAATTTTATACAAGAGTTATTATCATTGGCAAAAATTACATTCCATTTAATATTGCAAGCTACTTCCGACATACATTGTGATGGGTTATTAAGGACTGCAGAGCACTTTTAGAGTCACAGAAAACACCACCACCACCATTGAGCTTAAGGTATTCAGTAGCTAGATAAATGCCCAATAGCTCGGTCTGTCGTGCTTGCCCAGTTGTTCAATCTCTGTGTACTAGTCATGATCATTTCATTCCCTTTATACACTGCACATGCACAACCTGTTCTACCAGTGCCTAACTGCACGGAGCCATCAGTAAAGGCATAGGATTCAGTCGGTTTGAGAATTTGAAGATGACTGTCAATAGCTTCTAATGTTATACATCTCAAATGTCAGTGTTATACATTTGTTTTACACTGATGGGGGTATAATGCAGAGAGACCTCCACATCTTTCCAAGGGGGAATATAGTGAACAGTTTTATCAGGGTTAAGAGAACATTCAGTTTCTGAAGATTATAGGCACAACAACTGAGCCACACACTGTAGGGAGCTTTTTGCGGCGGATTGGGGGAACAGTCAGAATTGTTTAGAATGGATCTCAATTTAATTTGAATAGAGCTGGGGGACCATTATTTTTCAAGGTTTTGGCGCAAAACATAGTACTAAGTAGAACTATTCTTTCGTAAATGGAAGGTAAGTTTAGTTCCTTTTCATGTTAACAATTCTGACAGTTCTAGGACAACCCAGGATGATGCGCATGGCATCATTCTGTACTACATCTAGGCCTTGTAATTGTTTAGGAGAAAAATTAAGAAGATGCAAGGCATAATAATCAACAACAGATCTTATAAAGGACAATATAAAAAACTACGAGCATATTTTATGTTAATGCCAAATCCTTTGCCAACAAGGGTTTTGAGAGGTTTAAGACGCTCAACTAGTTTTTTTTGCGCAGGTTGCTGACGAGATTTGTATCATTAACCTCGACTCCAAGATATTTATAAGACTCGCAAGTCTCCACGGGCACTCCATTAATAGTATAGTCAACATGAGAATGGGGAATAAGAACCCTTGTTTTATCAACAGAGATTATGAGGCCACATTCAACTACTTTCTTGGAGAATGCATCAAGTAACACTTGTAGCCTTGGTTTACTGTGTGCCATAATACAAATATCATCAACATACATTAGTGTGGTTGGTGGTGTGGGTGTCGGGGTGGTGGAGGGTGCGGACCCGCCCCCGTCGTCGGCTCCCTCGCCTCCGCCGGCTCCCTCTCGCCTCCGCCGGCTCCTTCGCCTCCGCCGGCCCCTTCGCCTCCGCCGGCCCGTCTCCAGCTCCGGTTGCCTGCAGGGTGTTGGCCTGTACCCCATGTGGGTGAGGCTGATGTTTTTACGGATCGTGTGTTGCCCGGTGACTTGCGGCCGGCCGTGGGCTCTACTGGGATGCCTCCTGCTGGGGGGCGACAGTTCGGATGATCAGAGGCCTCTGTCCAAGCGTTCCCGGAGGACTAGGAGTGTGTCGCCCCCTCGTGTGGGCCTGTGCGGCCTCCTGTGGCGCCTACGACGCCTGCTGCTGGTGCCCCCCTCCTTGGGAGGTTTCCCCTAGTGGTCGTGACCTTGTGGTGGTCCTCACGAACCTGTGCGCCGGGAGGCCTCTGATCCTGTGCCGGAGGTAGGGGCCTGGCAAATGTGCGTTCCCTGTGGTTCCTCCTGGAGTGAAGAACCGTGTGACTATCAATACGGACCTCTGTGGCTACCCTTGTCCATCCCCTGGTGCTCGAACCCCTTGTGCTGCACCCCTCCCTGTGGTATCGGCCAATGGAGTCCCGCTCGATGCGTCGCAGACTCTGGAACTTACTGTGGATAGCCGGGTGTATCCGGCGCCGTGGTGCCCCTATACTATCTGGGTACCGAGCGTGAAGTTTTGTTTATGGGTTGTCGGAGCTGATGCCTCAGCCTTGTGCGTCGCCTGGTAGACCGGTGTCTGATGATGTCAAGCTCGTTTGGGAGGTGTACTGTTTGCGGTTTCCGAAGAGGGAGTTTCCCGATAAATATGCGTAGTTTTGTGCTTGCATTATATGCTCCCGGAACGTTTGTAACTTATTGTATTGTCTGCTATGTGGTTGTTTTGTTTGCCTAGTTTCGACTTTGTGTACATTGTTTTTGTGCTTTGTTCATACTATAATGTGTTTTCCGTGTGTGTTCGACTGTTCTGTGTTGTGTTCCTAATGGTCTTGTGTGTGTGTGTGCTTCTGGTGGTGTGGTGTGTTTTTTTTTTTTGTCGGTCCTGCATGTTTCGGTGTTTTTACGTGTCTGGGTTGTGGTTGCCGTTTGTTTCACGGTTCCTGTGTGTTTCGGTCGAACGATCGCGTGTTTCTGTACTGTGTGTGCCGGGTGTTCCGCGGGTGTGTGTGTGTATTGTAATTTTTTTTTAACTTGTACCTTTGCTTCTAACTGTTTAATTTTTCGCCATTGTGTGGTTTTTAAATGTATGTCACTTAGCGCGCCTGTCTGGTTGTGCAGTTTATTATTGTGTTTTCTAGTGAATTTGCTTGTTTTCTTGGATTCTCATTTACGGTTTGCTCTGTAATTGTCCACGGTGTTTTATTGTGTTTCATGTTTGTTCAACTTTTGGTGTGTCATCTGTATTGTATTTGTTCTGTGTTGCTTGCATGTCAATTGGTGTTATGTTGTTGGGTGGTGGTGCTGGTGTAAGGGTTTTCCTTTGGGGCTTCGGTGCCTT
Source organism: Procambarus virginalis (assembly GCA_020271785.1). Taxonomy (NCBI): domain Eukaryota; kingdom Metazoa; phylum Arthropoda; class Malacostraca; order Decapoda; family Cambaridae; genus Procambarus; species Procambarus virginalis. Next base: position 12,151,547 of record WNGS01161107.1, read on the forward strand.
AATGTGTAAGTTTTCCTTGTCATGTATTTGTTTTATAAATAAAAAATTGAAAAACGAGCCAGCTCGCTACTTTGCAGAGCCAGAAGTGACCCCGAATAAACGTCCATACCACCTGGGGCCAGATTCACCAAGCACTTACGCAAGTACTTACGAACGTGTACATCTTTCCTTAATCTTTGACGGCTTTGGTTACATTTATTAAACAGTTTACAAGCATGAAAACTTCCCATTCAACTGTTGTTATTGTTATAAACAGCCTCCTGATGCTTTGGAGCTCATTAAACTGCTTAATAATTGGAAACAAAGTTGCCAAAGATTGAGAAAAAGATGTATAGGTTCGTAAGTGCTTTCGTGAATCTGGCTGGTGGTCAGTACCGTACTAAGAGCTACCCAGATACATTTGCTCTCTCTGGTGGCCAGGACCACACTTCAGGTTGTGAATTAGTGGTGCCTGAGAAGAGAAGGGGGGAGGGGGTTCGTGAAATAGCAGTACTTGTATGTGTGGGGGGGGGGAAGGGGGGAGTTAAGAATCGGCAGCACATTGGGGTTAAGGCAAGGGTGAACTATCTCCACTAGCTGTTCACTCCCACTCCTGTGTTAATAATAAAGTAGCATTTGTTAAAACTGTAATAGTTACAGTATTCATTATTAACATCCTATTTCCTAATTATTCTGAAGTGGGCAGGAAGCAGGCTAGAGGAAAAAGGGTGGATATTGCGGATTGGTTTGGTGTTGGGCTTGAGGCCTATCAACCTCTGTAGGGTTATTGCGGCAACCATAACTGCTTAGAGACCAACCAGCAAGAATAATTGTTCCAATCGTGGTCCGAGACTAATGTATATACACTCACTTGTTGGAGTACTCGTCCACGGTCCGTGTAGTCCATGAAACAATGAGGTATTGATGATATTGTGTTTACCGATGCTTTGAGTAGGGATATTTTGAGTGGGGAGATGGTTCTCAGCCCATCACTCTTCCTCGTACTCTCTGACTCGTATATAATGGAGGAAGGCAATAACTGTCTTCAGTAATGGCAGTTTTAAATGTACAATACAAATAAAATCGTACATATTTTATAGGCCAATTAAATTGAGATCAGTAGTATATTTCACTAGCTCATTCGCTTTAGTAATGCTGTACTAGGCTTGCAGTTCCCCAAAGAGGTGCTGTACTAGGCTTGCCGTTCCCCCAAAAGAGGTGCTGTACTAGGCTTGCCGTTCCCCAAAGAGGTGCTGTACTAGGCTTGCCGTTCCCCCAAAAGAGGAGGTGCTGTACTAGGCTTGCCGTTCCCCAAAAGAGGTGCTGTATTAGGCTTGCCGTTCCCAAAAGAGGTGCTGACTAGCTTGCGTTCCCACAAAGAGGTGCTGTATTAGGCTTGCCGTTCCCCCAAAAAGAGGTGCTGTATTAGGCTTGCGTTCCCCCAAAGAGGTGCTGTATTAGGCTTGCCGTTCCCCCAAAGAGGTGCTGTTATTAGGCGTTGCCGTTCCCCAAAAAGGTGCTGTACTAGGCTTGCCGCTCCCTACCTACGTGCTTTGCGCCCCCCAACTAAGACTCTCCATTCTCCCAACATTATTCCCAGCTGTCTCCTTGCAGACAGGCAAACACGAAAATAAACAGACAGACGAGCGTACAACAGGTGTAATAGCGGAGAGACAGACAGGTGAAGGCAAGTTCTGTGCCCGTGGATGGGAAGGTATATCATGGCCCCTCCGACTCTTCGCAGTTTTATTAACATTTATAAAAATCGGCTTGGCGTAATTTACTTTCCATTGTTGATGGTCGTCTGTCTGGGTTTTGTTGTTTGCGTGTGGAGGCGTCAGTCTCCCGCCCGCCATTTATGGCGGGAATGTGTGTCGCGCATATGGAAAATATATTATCTATTAGAGGAAAATCATTTAATTTTAAGGAACAAATTAATCCCATATTTTAACTTGAAACCTTTTTAACATATTTAACAATGGAAATAATTTAGCAAATCATAATGAAATCATAATAATGTTTGTATGGGATACAAAACACGAATGTACCTTAATATTAATCTCGAAACAAAATCTACTCGACGAGCGAACGGAATCTTCAGAAATAAGAGGGTGACTATTAGTAATGAGTATCAATGTCTTTCCTTATACAGTGTGTGTGAAATTCGTTGGCCTTCATGCATTATTTTCGACCATCTGACGCGATCCACCTGCGTTCTTATGATGCATGGCTACTGACGACGGTTAATAGGCTGCAATGAGCCGCCATCTTAGTCATTGTTTCGACGTGTGAGGCAGTACAGGACCCCCGCCGGAGGTTCCGTGTCCGGGGGCCCCTTCCTGAAGTGCTGTGTCCGGGGCCCCTTCCTGAAGTGCTGTCTGGGGGCCCTTCCTGAAGTGCTGTGTCCGGGGCCCCTTCCTGAAGTGCTGTCTGGGGGCCCCTTCCTTAAGTGCTGTGTCTGGGGGCCCCTCCCTTAAGTGCTTTGTCTTTGTTGCAAACACGTCACTTCTGCGGTGTCTACTTCTGTTTATTTGATGTTCTCATTATCCATCTTCATGTTGACCAAACTACACGCTAGAAGATGAAAAGACGACGACGTTTCATCTAATAGTGTTCAACATTCTTCAGCCATGTTATTGTGACTCCTCGTCTGCATCCATCTTCATCTTCTCAATCATTGCCCAACTTATCTCCTCGTCTATCTTTTTTATCCATCTTCCCCCTCCTCTTTTCATTTGTTCTTTTCCAATCTCTAATTTCCCACATCTTAATAGTAATGTTTCTATCTGTAGCTACGCCAAGCTGCGCCAAGCTTGGCACAGCCTTGCCACACTCCACTAGTACTGTTTTAATGGCACTGACCTTAATCATGATGTATGAATGATCTTGGCTGAAGGGTATGCGAATCTGGTCCTTAATGCTGCTGTTTCTGACCACCCTCGACTTGCTTATTGAGGAAGCTGGATGTTTACCTTGGTAAACGAGGACAGAAGCTGCTCAGCTTATATGTGCTCATTCTCTCGCATTCTCTCTTCTCATTCTTTCTCTCTTCTCATTCTTTCTCTCTTCTCATTCTTTCTCCCTCTCCCCCTCCTCCCCCCCTCTCCCTCTCTCTCTCTCTCTCTCTCTCTCTCTCATATAAACTACTCGTAAATTAGGTAGCAATTGAGATAGTTGATACAAGGGTGTGTTGAAGTAAAGTAATTGCTTGTGGAAAATTTGGTGGCGAGTGTGTTGATTCTTAGATAAGTGTTTGAGTGCTGGCTTCTGCCTTCACGATCCTTGGGCCCCTGGGGAGAGGTGCCTGGTCTCCTGGGGAGGCGCTCACGGAACCCTCATCCATAACAACCATCAACCACCACCAGCCACAACAATAATCATCAACCACCACCACCAGCCACAGAAACCACCGCCATTCTCTTGTTTTTCATCACAATCCACACTCCCTCCCCTGGGGTTGAGCTCCTTGTATAGCCATCAATCCCTGCCGTGCTCGGACACGGCGAACTGTGACTGTTGGCGGATACAAGACAGACGGATTTTAAAACCAACCCAGCCTAGCCTACCTGAACCCAACCCAACCAAGCCTAACACAGCCTCACATTCTCTCACATTTGCCCGTCCTCTCAAGTATCTCGTCTTACAATATATTTTAAGTTTTACCAAAAACTCGAGCTTTGTGGAATCGTTTTGGCACGGGGTTGGGAAGAGTGGAATGGGACACATACACTAGAGCATTACATCTTTGACTGGAAAAAAGTAGCCATTTTGAGATAAATTTAAACTTACGTTGCAGGAAACCATCTTTTGATCAGACGCTGATCATCTTCGGGAAGGTGTCTGGCTAGTGGTTGAAGAATGAGACACGTTTGGGGTAATGATCCTTAAATAAAGCCACTTATCACTTATGGGAACATGAGTGTGTCCTTAAGGTTGCCATGTTTGGTTTTGCGACACCGACACGCTTGTTGAGCTGGACACTATATGAAAGTTGGGGGTGGCGAGGGGAGGGGGGTGATCTGCAGGGTGTATGGGGTGGGGTGTGTGGTGGAGAGATGATTTGGATGTGTCGGAGTGGAATGTTTGGGAGTGCGGTGTGTGTGGGAAGGGAACATAGCACTATGCCAAAGAGAAAATCAGTAGAAGGCGTGAGCAGGATTCCTAGCACTATGTCAGGAAGGTGTGAGGGGGGAGTGGTGGAGGTTTGTTGAAGGTGGGGGTGTGTTTTGAGGTTAAGGGGGAGTGACGGGGGGGGGGGGTGTGAGGGTAGGGAGGGGTGTGTGTGTGGGTTGGGGGGGGGGGTGTTAGGGGGAGCCCTCGTCAGTGGGACGTGTGGTGTGGACTTGATGACCTCACCTGACGCTCGGTGACCGGTAGTTGGCCACGGCCACCACCATGTGTACAAACAAGCACATACACACGCAGGACATGTATACAGACAGGCACATACACATGCATGACATCTATACAGACAGACAGACACACACACACACGCAGGACATCTATACATGGCCACATAAACATTTGCGCTCTTGCACACAATTGTTGACACTCGCTGAAACTAATTATCTTCTTTGTTTTGGTGGTGGGCTTAAGGCCTGCCAACTTCTGAAAGGTTATTGCAGCCTCTCCAATAGTTTACTGACCAAATAGCAAGTACACCTCAGTCCATAGTCCAGGACTATGGTAAACTCTGTGTACCTACTGTGAAACTGACGTGTGGATTTGAACAAACCCCGTGTAGTACTGATGACTGTGATGGGAGGAGGGACACTAATGGCAGTAGCCTTTGTAGCTACGCCAGACGTGTTTTGATTAGGGTAATCAAAACAAAATATAAAAACCCACTCGCGCCGCAGTCCTTATTATCACACGTGTGTGGCCTCTGCTCTTCCCTGTCCGCCCGGCCACTGGATTTGATTGGCCAATATGTCCCTTTCTTTATGTGCGCCAAACCATTGGACAAATAACTCCCTTTGAGGCCCTCACTGTCAGGCAAATAGGTCGAATATAGCACCTGCAAAAGCCCTTCCCTTCTCCCCTGCTCCTTGTCAATGGTCGGAGAGGCTCAAGGCCTTTGTTATCGTCCAGTCAGCTGTGAATGCCATCAAGTGGTGTTTGGGTGATCAGCTGTTGAGACCGGACTGCCAGGCGCCGGGCTCCCAAGGGGCGAGACTCCTACGCTAAGCTGAGGGTTTTTGTCCTTACTGTCTGTCTTGCAAGGAGACGCTCTATTCCCAGCCTAATTCGGGTCCTGGGATTTTTATCTCGTATTGAGTGGGAGAAAGGGGACAGTGTTCAGGTATTTGTGACAGTCGTTGTTAATTTGTTGTGGTCTTTGAATGTACAATTTGTATACATACCTGGTTATTTGTAGCTGAAGACACAGACATACAAAAAAAACGTTTCAGAGCGCAGTAGACAGTAAACAAAAGATCGAGTTATAGGGACATGTAAAAATCATCTCGGGGCCTCGGAAAGTCATGTCCTGGAATGAGCATGGGGCTTCTATTGTCGCACTTAGTGACAGCATCTAACTATGCCACCCCGTCTCATGCACGTACTCCCAAAGCAATGTGAAAAGGCGTGAAGACATGCAAAGCGAAGCCATTACCATCATTCGTGCAATGGCTTCAGTTCCCATTGCAATCATTCTTGAGTTCCCAAAAATTGCCAAAACATGCGAGAAGAGGTCTCTCTCTCCCCGGTGNCTCACTTTCTTGTATCCAGTTTCACCCTCACTCCCCACAAGTGTAGGAAGTTGTTCTATGGTCAATGTTACTTGGGTAGGCTCCTCCTCCTGTGAGGTAGTTTCCAGGGGTTCAGGGGGAGGTGGAGTGGGGGATGGAGGGCTTAGGTCTTCCTCAGGCCTGCTTGGGCAGGAGGAAGTCCTGGGGGTGAGGGAGCAGGGGCTACTTGGGGTAAGGGGAGGGGGAGGACTTGGGTTTCCTGATGGGCATTGTGCATGGGCAAGGGAGGTTTGTGCTGGGGGAGGAGGGCCCTATTGGGCGGTGTGCTGGGGTGTTGCATTCCCCCTTGGGTTCCCGGGTTGCTGGACTGGGGCTCCCCACTCCCCTCTGGGATTGCTGGGTTGGAGGCTGAGGTTCCCTGGCTCCCTTCCCTCTCCTTGCGCCTTTTCCTTGCATCTGCTGCCCTTACTATCTCGTCTCTGGTCATGTCTCTCTGAACATATACCTCTTTGTAGTTCCTTGCATACCTCAGTTTGCTCTTCTTTACTAGGATGTCTTCTTTGATGTCCTCGCTCTTGAATACTACCTTGATCAATCTCTTTTTGTCTCTGTTGTACTGGCCAATCCGGAAAAACTGTTCTATGTCTCGTTCAGCCCCTTCCATTCCTATCTCCTTTAATATCCCTGCCACTTCAGCTTTGTCTTTGTGTGTGTGTGTGTGTGTGTGTGTGTGTGTGTGTGTGTGTGTGTGTGGTGTGTGTGTGTGTGTGTGTGTGTGTGTGTGTGTGTGTGTACTCACCTAGTTGTGCTTGCGGGGGTTGAGCTCTGGCTCTTTGGTCCCGCCTCAACCGTCAATCAACAGGTGTACAGGTTCCTGAGCCTATTGGGCTCTATCATATCTACACTTGAAGCTGTGTATGGAGTCAGCCTCCACCACATCACTGCCTAATGCATTCCATTTGTCAACCACTCTGACACTAAAAAAGTTCTTTCTAATATCTCTGTGGCTCATTTGGGCACTCAGTTTCCACCTGTGTCCCCTGGTGCGTGTGCCCCTTGTGTTAAATAGCCTGTCTTTATCTACCCTGTCGATTCCCTTGAGAATCTTGAATGTGGTGATCATGTCCCCCCTAACTCCTGTGTGTGTGTGTGTGTGTGTGGTGTGTGTGTGTGTGTGTGTGTGTGTGTGTGTGTGTGTGTGTGTGTGTGTGATATTTACAATTCACATCAGCTGATGTCGAACCGGCATTCCTTAGGGCCTAGTTTCTCTGGTGACTTAGTTCATTATGACGCCTGCACCCATCCTGTGAGCGGTGGTGGACTGAATACAAAGTTGCAGTACAGCCACCGTATCCGCATAGCTAAATAATTGACATCATTGATGAAACATGAACAGTGTGTTAGTAAATACATAAATAGTTTACAGTCAGGCGTAGCTAGCATATTAGAGCCTAATACCATTATGCAACCATCCAGCGGATTACAGCTAGAATACAGTGGTATATAACGGGCTTAAACGCCTGCCATTTCTTGAGCATTTGTGGTAGTTGTATCTGAATTCATGTATATGCATTCGTTCAGTTACATCGTGCCTCCTCTGCGGAGTAGGTTCAACGGGTCGCTCGTACCCACACTGGGGAACAAAGCCCGCTACTGCCCCGAATGCAAATATACCAGGATGCGGGGGCAAACGGGAGTCCCCCTAATACGAATACGTGAATACTTTTGCTGATAAAATTTGCATTAGTTCAGAGCTACATCAGCAGGTGAGGGGGAGAGTATAGCGGGCTACATCTCTAGGTGTGTATACACTGAGAGTTTAATTGAGTTGTTGACTCTCTTCATGGCAAGTTTACTTCCTGAGTGGTCAGTAAACTGTTGTGGTGGCCTTAATAACCCTGTAGAGATTGATAGGCCTTAAGCCCAATACTAAATCCAGAAGGTGGTGTCAAACTCCCAGAGGAAATTTTTAAGTCTGCTGATCTTACAGGGATTACCCGTAGATATTTGCTTCTTCCTGCATAGTTCTAGATGGAATAGCTAGGGCAACATTCACATTGTTTCAGATTCAAATTTCCTGATATTCTCACTGTATCTTGACCCTCAGGTGGTTCAAAGGAAGTCCAAGGGTGGTAATCAATGCCCTGTTTAAAGTCAAAACGCTTTGGCTAACTCACTATTTATATCACACGACCGCGACTTGGGACCACTTTTAGCAAAAATCCTTTAGTTTAGTTGTGACTACATGACTAGTTAGTTAAGTTACTGGCACCGGTAATACGAGGCTTCACCATGAGGTTGATAGTTTGGTCATGATCGCCAACACATACTTTCAGGCTTCGGTATATTCATTAGTCGCCTCAAGAATATATAAACATAAAGGTAAAGCTTGTTTTGCTGCGTATATACTTTACTGTTAAGTTTATGTAAATCTAAACACTGAAGTTACAGTATAATGGCAGGTTAGAAATTAAGGTAAACTGTGGCTCTAATTATCCTGAAAATTAGCTTTAAATATTATATTTAAAACTAACTAATCTTTTAGTATGAAATAATAACCCCCTTCAGTCAGCGAGTCCGTTCCGGCCACCCCAACCCCACTCTCGTGACTCACACGGCCCACTCACCCACTCCATCCTCTCTGTACCAGGTACATCATCCCCCCTATTTACCGGACGCACAGGACCATGACGCGGATGTGGGCGGCGCTGGTGGCGGTGGCAGGACTCTGGACCCTGGTCACTGCCCACAAGATAGAGCTTGGACGGTGTAAGTCACTACCGGAGGTCCGGAACTTCGACCCAGACAAGGTGAGGACCATTATCACCAACTTGGGTTTGCTACGTTGCTGCAGGTAGTGGCTAAGATAATTCTTTCATGAAAATATTAAATATTTTGGGGATAGATATAAATAGGAACCGCCTCGTATGGGTAACTAGGCCTTCTGCAATTTCATTATTTCTTATGTTAATCGTTTGCTTCTTAGCCACGAGTGGCGCCATAACAAAGGTACGCATGTCTGTTGCAGTTCGCAGGTGTGTGGTACGTGGTGGAGTCGATGCTGGCCAGCAGCTCGTGCATGATGCTGGTGTTCAACCGTACGGAGGATGGGTTCACGGTGCAGGACTCCAGGGAGCTCCTCATCGCAAAGACCATCGGGTTAGACCATGTCTGGAGAAGCACTGGCACCGTGGCTGTCTCTAGTAACCACTCTGCTAAGATGACGATGGATATGCCATGGAGTGAGTATGGGGGAGGGAGGATTGGTCTGTGTTTACAGTGGAAATGGAGTGGTTTGTGTTTACCCTGGGAGTGGAGTGGTCTGTGTTTGTCTTTAGGATAGAGTGGTCTGTGTTTGTCTTTGGGATAGAGTGGTCTGTGTTTGTCTTTGGGATAGAGTGGTCTGTGTTTGTCTTTGGGATAGAGTGGTCTGTGTTTGTCTTTGGGATAGAGTGGTCTGTGTTTGTCTTTGGGATAGAGTGGTCTGTGTTTGTCTTTGGGATAGAGTGGTCTGTGTTTGTCTTTGGGATAGAGTGGTCTGTCTTATCATGGGAGTGGTCTGTTTACCATGGGAGTGGAGTGGTCTGTTTACCCTGGGAGTGGAGTGGTCTGTGTTCGTCTTTGGGATAGAGTGGTCTGTGTTTGTCTTTGGGATAGAGTGGTCTGTGTTTGTCTTTGGGATAGAGTGGTCTGTCTTATCATGGGAGTGGTCTGTTTACCATGGGAGTGGAGTGGTCTGTTTACCCTGGGAGTGGAGTGGTCTGTGTTCGTCTTTGGGATAGAGTGGTCTGTGTTTGTCTTTGGGATAGGGTGGTCTGTCTTATCATGGGAGTGGTCTGTTTACCATGGGAGTGGAGTGGTCTGTTTACCCTGGGAGTGGAGTGGTCTGTGTTAGCTTTTGGAGTGGAGTGGTTGGTATACCATGGGAGTGGAATAGTCTGTCTTTATCATGGCGGTGGTCTGTGTTTCTCATGCAACTGGAATGAGTGTGGGAGAAAATGTAGTGGCCTGTTTACCATGGGAGTGAAGTGTCACTGGTGAGCATGGAGTATGGAAAAGAATGAAGTGGTTATGGAGCGGGTCTGGATTATTTAATGCCTGTGGCGAGAGAGTGCCTATGGTGTTATGGCTGTGAGAATCATTGCTGGAAAATATAGGCAAAACATATCGACAATTTCAGAGAACCCAGCTACCAGATTGAGCCCTAATCTCCCTAATTGTGATAATCTCTGTTGCGTCTTTAAGAACTGAAAACCCACACGCCCGGACCTTCTTTTTTGGGGTTTACATGGGTGGTAATAATAGGTCCAGAGTGAAGGAAGATGGAGAAAGAGAGAGAGAAGATAATGGTGTTTTGTACTTGTCAGAAAGTGACTTTTTTTAATATATTTACAGTACCTGTAATTATTTTCTTAGTAACACATGTACGTTCTTATATCAAGCAGAGCTCAGGTTCTGTTTTCTACCAGTGTAAGTCTTGATATTTGGATGTGCATGACTTAGAAGTCTAGCCGTGCATATCGTGGTATGTAGTCCATATCCTGTACTGCCGTTCACAACTCATATCTCTGCTATTCCTTCCCACCAGCTCCAAGATTCCTCACCACCTACCTGACGGTGGTGGACACAGACTACACTCAGTTCGCTCTCCTCTACGAGTGTACCACCATGCTCCTCGTCCGACGCTACACTGTCCGCATCTTGGGTCGCCAACCTACACTGGACGGTGCTCTTATTGACCAGGTAGGTGTACTCACCTAGTTGTGCTTGCGGAGGTTGAGCTCTGGCTCACTGGTCCCGCCTCTCGACTATCCTCAACTAATGTACAGATTCCTGAGCCTACTGGGCTCTATCATATCTACATTTGAAACTGTGTATGGAGTTTGTGTGTGTACTCCCCTAATTGTGAGTACAATTAGGTGAGTACACACCAGTGAGCTCTGGCTCTTTGGTCCCGTCTCTCAACTGTCAATCATGTGTGTGTGTGTGTGTGTGTGTGTGTGTGTGTGTGTGTGTGTGTGTGTGTGTGTGTGTGTGTGTGTGTGTGTGTGTGTGTGTGTGTGTGTGTGTGTACTCTCCTAGAGAGTCTGCAAAAGAGAATTTACCTACTTTTTTCAGGCACCTTTATTTTCTGAACTTGAATTTATACCATCTTGTTAGGTTAGGTTACTCAGTGCCACGTTCAGAGAACCTACTAAACTGAACGCATCATATTTTACACATGGCAGTAACAGGATTATGATTTTAGTTGCATTGAAATCTCTTAAGATAAACTGCACCTGGAGTGAGACGTGACATTATAGCTGCATTTTAGATTTTGTGCACGGTAAACTCTGGTTGACACTACAATTGTTATGTTTATGCTTAGTTATTACAGAAAACAATGAGAGCGTCTAATGACGAATTCCCTTTCTATGGTCAATGATAATTTCCTTCAGAAACGCAATTTAAAGTTACGGTCTCGTCATGAAAATGTGACATTTGTGTTAGGCTTTTGATTAGGTTTGTGTTTGTCACTTTGTTGCTGTTAATTATCCAGGTGTCATTGGACATGAATAGTGTGAAGGGCACAACAATGAATGAATACTTGTATTTGTAGTACGTGGGTGAAGCATTTATAGCGTTGTGGTTCGAACAGAATTCGTCAGTGAAGCACTTGTTCCGGAAGTGTTTGAACGAAATCAGTTGTGAGTCGTGGGTAAACAGTTTTTCATTCATAAACAGCTGGGGTTTGGCGGGTGCATGGAATCACTTTTGGGTCTTTGTTTGGAGGACGGGCTGGACTTACAACTAACGACGCTCGAGCTTCGTTCAGTGTTTCACTTCCCCTGTTCGAAGCATGTTTCATAAAATGATGCCGAACTTAACTTGGGTCTGTGTTAAACAGACAAGCAAAATATATAAGAATATTAATGTGTATTTTATATAATATATTTTATTATACCATTTGCGAAATATTACAAATATGCCTTCGTGAACGACCGCTGCATGGAATGATTTTTTCCTTTTTAGATGGCTAAAATATTACAAACTTCCGATTAATTATTACCCTTGTATTATTTATTTAGTTTTGGAAAAATATTTAAATATAGAAATATCACCATTTTGCTTTTAACTGAAAGGAACTTATAAAACTGACTGAAACTCTCCGAACACAGAAATAATTGGAACATATAAGTGATCTTGCCAATCGAATTATTGTTGCCATGTTAACCTTGTTTTTTCTCTGTGTTTACAGTGGAAGGCAAAGTTGAAGGAGATGGAAATTAACCCCAGTTCTTTCAACAAAATTAACCATGACAACTGCAATAGGAAAGGTCAGGCCGATTTCGACATCAACGTCAGTGACGGCACCATTGGATTTAGCGATTCTAACAACGGTACATTTGGAGACAACGAACTGGATTATAGCGTCTTTGGAGGGAGCGGAGCTGAGAACATTACCAGCGAGGTCACTGAAACCGACAACGAACTGAACAATGAGATTTAGAAACGTGGTCTTGGTTCCGTAGTGGCAGTTGGAAGGTGTTTAGTGGTAGCCTCATCACCCACTCCTGGATCACGATACATTGGTGGTAGGTGTGATATTTCTCTCCCATAAGCTAGGTTATAGTATCATATGGTGTGGAATTTGTGAATAGGCTGTTATGGGCATTATTCCTATAAATAAAATTAGGAACTGGTGTGTTTTAACACATTATTATACATCCTTGTCAGTTTTTTTTTATAACAGAAGAATTGTGCTGCATGTAATCTTGTTGTTGCTGTTACTGCTCGTATGTTGTTACTTTGCATACTGTTGTTGTTACTGTTATTACTCGTGTTGATGTTACTGTTACTGCCGCATTTATAGTTCCCGTTGTTGGGGAAATTTCCTTCCGATAAATTTGTCATCTTTCCTCATTCATGGCGGCTTTGTCTGCATTTATTAAACAGTTTATGAACTCGTAAGCGCTACGAGGTTATTTGTAACAATAATAACCTTGGAATGTGAAGTTTCTAAGCTCGTAAACTGTTTAATAAATGTAAACATAACCGCCAGGATTGAGGGAAGATGTGCCGGTTTCGTAAGGGGTTGTGCGAATGGTTGATATATCTTGGACTTTGGCATATCGAGGTTTCTCTAGACAAGAGGTATTCTACCTTTCCCCTCCCCGTAACCTTGACTAGTGTCAGCTTGGTACTGTATCTGTAGTATTGACTAAACAAATATGCAGAACAACATTCAGCTGTAAATAGCTTCAATAAATGGATAACTGTATAAACATTTAAGTCTGTTTACATATAAGCAAACAGCAATTGAAAAGAAAGTTATTGAACAATTTCACATTCTTGGCGTGCGGTCGAATATTAAGTGCAAGACATATACTGGATTTTAGATATATCAAAAACATTTACCGCTCCAATCTGTGAAACCAGCAGCAGCCTGTTGGACCAAGCTCTCAAGTCAAGCCTGCCTCTGGCCTGCCGTGGGGAGTAGAACAACTCTCAGAACCCCCATCAAGCAGGTACCGAGTAATAGAGTATGTGTAGCACCTGGATTTTCCATAAATGCATTTCCTAAATAGCGGACGGATAGGTTTATCGAGGCCCCCATAGGCCAAATTCTGATGGCCTTCTCCACGATATGTAACAGCTGAGTAACGTCCAGGTGTCTCTAGTTGTTGACAAGTGAACAGAGACATCAGGTGTAAAACGTTATCCAGATGCATCTGTTTTAGTTTTGGGCCTATATAACGCCTATCAATTTATGGAAGGCTATTAATAAGTCAACAACAATAGCCTACTGACCAACCAGCAAAAATACTTTAGTCGTGAATTAGGTTTGGTGCCTTCTTTTGATAATTACTTACTTAGTCCTGAACTAGGCTGGCCACTGAATTTAGTCCAGGAATAAAGTAAATATTTATTGTATATATACCGAGAAGCAGGTTAAACCACTGGTGCAGTCATCTGGAGGATAAACCCTTCGTGTAAACTCTACCTACTATCAAAAAGAAACTTTGTATATACATCCCTGTTTGTTCTGCAGCAGTTAAATTGGATTCCTGGGAAGATGAATACGGGAGGACAAACCCTTCATGCAAACTGCACCTACTATCAAGAAGAAGAAGAAGATGAATACTGTGCCAAGGGCCTGCTTGTAATTATGAATCGTTTAAAATACTACTAAGCTGACTTTACTGATTGATGTGTTTTTATCAAACTTAAAATTTGTTTTTTTATGTATTACAAATTTGAGGTATGATTATATATATATGCTTTTAAATGAAACTTACGAAGCCATAAAGTGTAACTATACTCCTGTAGCAACTTTTTCATGATACTATACTATAGTTTACTATAAAATAATTACGTTTTCTTTCATAACAAAGAAAATGGCCAAATCGTAAGGGGTAAACTTGCACATAATTCAAATATTCCAGTGCAGATAATAAATTACAATAACGTAAGGGGAAAATTAGACACCCAATTCAAATCTAAAAAAATAAAATAACTAACGTTCGGTCCGTCCTGGACCATTATCAAGTTCAGTAATGGAAAAAAGTGGGGGGAGAAAGTATGTTTATAAGGTAAGAGTGAGCTGAAAAAATTATTTACCTGATTTTTTTTAACCTGAGGGCCACTAACACTTGGCCTCGACAAGGACAGGAATCCGGCGGCTTGTCGAAGGTTTCCCCATTTGCCTTGATTTTTTTTCTAGTTCGATTTTAAACCTAGCAGAGTTTTGATATTTGCGGCTTCAGCGGGTAGGCGTTTCCATGGGTTTATGGATGAGACGAGATGATGGGTACTCTTGTATTCCAGTACCCTAAAGATTAGGGTACTGGAGGGCAGCCCTACATAGGATTAGTCTCTTCAGACATATAGTCCGCGGCTTGTCGGTGACCTTACCAGTGATGCTATGTGCACGCGGTCACCAATTCAATTACTGGGTCTATTTACTATACTAAGAACATTTTGACTGACCTTTACGATGGGTAAAAAGACAAAAAGGTAAGATTTAATAACTTATTTAAGGTTAGCTAAGATTAATGATGATTATAATTAATAATTAGGAGAAGTGTTCTTGATTATCGAAAAGTTAGATTAGAATTATCCGATTAGATACAGTAATTTTAAAAATATTCGATGTTTCTTGAAATTTTGCATACCTAGAACACGACACGCCAATAGATTTAGAACCAGGTCCCCAATAACTATTGGATGAGGAGTTGAGGATCGGTACCAAGTCGACCCTCCCACCAACCGAAATCGATAATATATATACGAAGGGAATCAGCACTGGGAGAATAGTGAAGCCCATATTACTGTTCAGCGTAGACCCATTTAAAACCTTGGTATAAATTGTATGTTTTATATATAGATTTTAACAATTATAAGTGATTTATGAAAATATATGAATCAATTAGGCACACAAAAAATACTTAAAATAGAAGAACATACGTAAGCTCTTAATCCGAGTCCATTTAAAAATTAAATTAGTGATAAACATATTTCTTGAAGTTCTGTCTACCTTTGCCAAGCCTAAAAATTTACTTAAAATGTATGGTAAAGCTGGTAGCCGCGCTTTTTCAGAATTGGCGTTCGATCCTTTAGAGTCCATATGGATACGGTCTTCAGTTAGTTTTACATCATAAAACATGAAACACAAACAGCAATTGAAAATAAAATTATTGAACAATTTCACATTCTTTATCGTGCGGTCGAGTATTAAGTGCAATACTCTGTAGTAGTTTAGCCTGGCGCGTAAAATCTGTATACAAATATTATTTCTCTAATATATAATAATATTATTTACCTATAAATAATATAATATTTACCTACAAATAATATAATACTGTTATTTACTTACAAACTTCTATCCAATCAACTCTCGAGTTCAGATAATCAAAACAACGTTGTGCATGTTTAGAACAAACTAAGCAAATCTGAAATTAGTCCCTTGCTAACAATATATAAACATTAAAAAAAAATTACTTTTTCTAGGGACATAATTTAGCAGAAGTAAAAGGAATCTTCGTATTTTGATCGAAAATAATATGGAACTCGAATTCCTGAGTTCCATTCGGGTCCCTGAGCAGCCCGGCCTCGCCCGAGTGGTCCCCAGCTGTGTTTGTTGATCAAGAATTTTGGGTTTGGTGTTCATAGGACAGAGTGACGACAAGCGATTGAAAGTAATATTAACAGCAAACATGTGAGCACGCATAATGCTGTGTTGAGTGGTGACATACGTAAGCTTAGTGTCTAGTTTGTATTCAGTGATCGAGTAGTCATCTTGAAATTGGCTTTAATGTGGAATTTTAAACAAGTTTACTGATGTAATAACTCAAAAATTGCATAGTGAACATCGTGAATGCGACGGTGTGGTGTTGTTAAGGCTCGGGCTGTGTGTGGTCACCTGCTGGACTGGCAACAACTCGGTGTTGAGGTGAGTTTCTCGCCGCCCCTGTAAACCTTTCTTCCTCATAAATACAAGCTTGCTTAATTAGGCCAAATGTTGTTGCTTTAGATTCAGCTAATCGTAGCCAAATTTCCACGTAGCACGGGTTATGGTGACCCCGTAAGCCGAATGTTGTATATGCTCTGGATACACAATAATTGCTCTAGTCCTGAGGTGTTTGTATGCCTAGTATATCCCCCCGTGGGGCGTGTCAACAGTTCCTTTCCTCACTTCATATTTAATATTCTCTCCGGCGGCTCTGCTCTGATCATGTTCTACAACGTCCCACCTTTTTATATAAAGACAAAATATAAAGTAAAAATAAATGCATAAAGTATAAATAAAGCATAAATAAATATAAATATAAAATAATACTTTTTATAAAAAGACAACGTCTTTTTATATCTTAAGATGAGGTACTGCACCACAAGGTGGTGTAGGCTGG
This sequence comes from Procambarus virginalis, assembly GCA_020271785.1. Classification (NCBI taxonomy): domain Eukaryota; kingdom Metazoa; phylum Arthropoda; class Malacostraca; order Decapoda; family Cambaridae; genus Procambarus; species Procambarus virginalis. Next base: position 12,168,105 of record WNGS01161107.1, read on the forward strand.
CCGCAGGTAGCGGCCAAACGAGCCAGCTCGCTACTTTGCAAGTACTTACGAACGTGTACATCTTTCCTCAATCTTTGACGGCTTTGGTTATATTTATTAAACAGTTTACAAGCATGAAAACTTCCCATTCAACTGTTGTTATTGTTATAAACAGCCTCCTGGTGCTTTGGAGCTCATAAGAGTGTGGTGGCAACCACCAGCGGGGTCGGACGTTCCCCTGGTCTCCCTGCTGGTGTTTACATTGGGTGATTGTTGGTTGCCCTGACGAGTGGTTGTTTGCCACTGCAGGGTGACTGTCTTTCAGTCTCAGTATGGGGACTTACGTGCCGCCACTACGGAGGAAGGACTCGGCTGGGCTGACATTTACCTGTCGGGTGGATATTGGCGTCGTCAGCAACACTCTGTTTGCGGTTATGGGTGTGAAAGTGGAAGATCTCGTCGGTCTACAGGTTGTTCGTGACGACAGAGTAGTTGTGAAGTTCGCCGAGAGTGGCTTGTTCCGGAGGTTTCTCGACCAGTATGAGGACAAGGTGGTGGGGCTGAGCAACGGTCTTGGCTCTGTGACTGTGACGAATTTGAGTGTGGAGTACACATACGTGTCTATTAAAACTGCGCCGTTTGAAATGTGTGAGGATCTTCTCCGTCGGGCTCTTGCCAGGTATGGGCGTGTGGACTCTATTTGTGTCTGTAGATACACAACCGGGGACGTCAAGGGGCTCGGTAATGGTTACAGGACGGCTAAGATGGTTTTTCATGGGAATGTGCCTTCTTCTCTCGCGCTTGCTGGCTTTACGGTCTGCTTCTCCTACCGGGGGCAGACTCGGACGTGTTTTAAATGTGGCCACGTTGGACATTTGGCTGCTGCCTGCGACACTAGGATGTATGATCGGGTAAATGTGTTTCATGAAGCGGATTTTCCTCCCTTGCCCGAGCGTGAGGATGTCTTGGTTGTGGATGGTACCCCTTGTGAGAGGACAGTTACGGTGATGGGTGCCGCTCCAGTTAGTTATTATTAACATCTTTATTGACAAAATTAATTACAATTTTGCCTTATCTGAGGATTTTGATAGTCTTATTAAAGTGAGGATAATGCTAGTATTCACTGTCACGCAGGACAGAGGGTCATACATAAGACAATAGGTCTAAACTGTAGGCTGAAGCACATATATATCATGGTTACAATCAATGTTTTAATGTATGGATATGTGAAAACAACTTTCTACTGTGCACTGCCACACAAGGGCAGGGATGGGTTCATAGGTGATGCAGCTTAGAAGTAATATACATAAAATTGTTCTTCATTCTTTAAAATGGACAAGCAAATTTTGGGTAAATTGTTAGGATGTCGTCCAGAACGCCTGAGTCAATAAAATAGTTACACAGTTGGTGGTACAAGAGGCCAGGAGGTCTAAAGTCCTTTACGGTTTCACATTCATCAATGTAGTGTTCTAGTGAATGCATTAAAGGTTTATCACAGAGTTTACAATCTGAGTATTCTGGTAGTGGCTCAGCCTCACTAACCTGCCAGATGTGTCTATAGCCAAGGCGAATTCGCGCAATGACTACATCACACTGCCTGGTTCGGTTACTGTGCTGACCATACAAATACCTATTATTACAAAACTTGTCTTAACTTTTAATACTGCAGCTTTCAGGTCTCTGGGCATTTCTTAGTTCTTCTAAATCTGAATTAATTTCTTTAATTTGTATGTTTCTAATAACTGCATTAGATAGTCCAAAGTCATAATTAATGCTTTCTTTCCTGCAAGCCTCATTGGCCAATCGATCTACGAAGTCATGTTTTCCAACTCCAACATGGGATGGGTTCCACACAAATTTTATACAAGAGTTATTATCATTGGCAAAAATTACATTCCATTTAATATTGCAAGCTACTTCCGACATACATTGTGATGGGTTATTTAAGGACTGCAGAGCACTTTTAGAGTCACAGAAAACACCACCACCACCATTGAGCTTAAGGTATTCAGTAGCTAGATAAATGCCCAATAGCTCGGTCTGTTGTGCTTGCCCAGTTGTTCAATCTCTGTGTACTAGTCATGATCATTTCATTCCCTTTATACACTGCACATGCACAACCTGTTCTACCAGTGCCTAACTGCACGGAGCCATCAGTAAAGGCATAGGATTCAGTCGGTTTGAGAATTTGAAGATGACTGTCAATAGCTTCTAATGTTATACATCTCAAAATGTCAGTGTTATACATTTGTTTTACACTGATGGGGGTATAATGCAGAGAGACCTCCACATCTTTCCAAGGGGGAATATAGTGAACAGTTTTATCAGGGTTAAGAGACACATTCAGTTTCTGAAGATTATAGGCACAACAACTGAGCCACACACTGTAGGGAGCTTTTTGCGGCGGATTGAGGGAACAGTCAGAATTGTTTAGAATGGATCTCAATTTAATTTGACTAGAGCTGGGGGGACCATTATTTTTCAAGGTTTTGGCGCAAAACATAGTACTAAGTAGAACTATTCTTTCGTAAATGGAAGGTAAGTTTAGTTCCTTTCTCATGTTAACAATTCTGACAGTTCTAGGACAACCCAGGATGATGCGCATGGCATCATTCTGTACTACATCTAGGCCTTGTAATTGTTTAGGAGAAAAATTAAGAAGATGCAAGGCATAATAATCAACAACAGATCTTATAAAGGCAATATAAAAACTACGAGCATATTTTATGTTAATGCCAAATCCTTTGCCAACAAGGGTTTTGAGAGGTTTAAGACGCTCAACTAGTTTTTTTGCGCAGGTTGCTGACGAGATTTGTATCATTAACCTCGACTCCAAGATATTTATAAGACTCGCAAGTCTCCACGGGCACTCCATTAATAGTATAGTCAACATGAGAATGGGGAATAAGAACCCTTGTTTTATCAACAGAGATTATGAGGCCACATTCAACTACTTTCTTGGAGAATGCATCAAGTAACACTTGTAGCCTTGGTTTACTGTGTGCCATAATACAAATATCATCAGCATAACATTAGTGCGGTTGGTGGTGTGGGTGTCGGGGTGGTGGAGGGTGCGGACCCGCCCCGTCGTCGGCTCCCTCGCCTCCGTCGGCTCCCTCGCCTCCGTCGGCTCCCTCGCCTCCGTCGGCTCCCTCGCCTCCGTCGGCTCCCTCGCCTCCGTCGGCTCCCTCGCCTCCGCCGGCTCCTTCGCCTCCGCCGGCCCCGTCTCCGGCTCCTGTGTTGCCTGCAGGGTGTTGGCCTGTACCCCCTGTGGGTGAGGCTGATGTTTTTACGGATCGTGTGTTGCCCGGTGACTTGCGGCCGGCCGTGGGCTCTACTGGGATGCCTCCTGCTGGGGGCGACAGTTCGGATGATCAGAGGCCTCTGTCCAAGCGTTCCTGGAGGACTAGGAGTGTGTCGCCCCCTCGTGTGGGCCTGTGCGGCCTCCTGTGGCGCCTACGACGCCTGCTGCTGGTGCCTCCCCTCCTTGGGAGGTTTCCCCTAGTGGTCGTGACCTTGTGGTGGTCCTCACGAAACCTGTGCGCCGGGAGGCCTCTGATCCTGTGCCCGGTGGTAGGGGCCCTGGCAAATGTGCGTTCCCTGTGGTTCCCCCTGGAGTGAAGAACCGTGTGACTATCTATACGGACCTCTGTAGCTACCCTTGTCCATCCCCTGGTGCTCGAACCCCCTTGTGCTGCGCCCCTCCCTGTGGTATCGGCCAATGGAGTCCCGCTCGATGCGTCGCAGACTCTGGAACTTACTGTGGATAGCCGGGTGTATCCGGCGCCGTGGTGCCCCTATACTATCTGGGTACCGAGGGTGAAGTGTTTTGTTTATGGGTTGTCGGAGCTGATGCCTCAGCCTTGTGCGTCGCCTGGTAGACCGGTGTCTGATGATCTCAAGCTCGTTTGGGAGGTGTACCGTTTGCGGTTTCCGAAGAGGGAGTTTCCCGATAAATATGCGTAGTTTTGTGCTTGCATTATATGCTCCCGGAACGTTTGTAACTTATTGTATTGTCTGCTATGTGGTTGTTTTGTTTGCCTAGTTTCGACCTTTGTGTACATTGTTTTTGTGCTTTGTTCATACTATAATGTGTTTTCCGTGTGTGTTCGACTGTTCTGTGTTGTGTTCCTAATGGTCTTGTGTGTGTGTGTGCTTCTGGTGTGTGTGGTGTGTTTTTTTTTTTGTCGGGTCCTGCATGTTTCGGGTTTGTTTTTCCACGTGTCTGGGTTGTGGTTGCCGTTTTTTCACGGTTCCTGTGTGTTTCCGTCGAACGATCGCGTGTTTCTGTACTGTGTGTGCCGGGTGTTCCGCGGGTTGTGTGTGTGTGTATTGTAATTTTTTTTTTAACTTTGTACCTTGCTTCTAACTGTTTAATTTTTTCGCCATTGTGTGGTTTTTAATGTATGTCACAGCGCGCCTCGTCTGGGTTGTGCAGTTTATTATTGTGTTTTCTAGTGAATTTTGCTTGTTTCTTGGATTCTCATTTACGGTTTGCTCTGTAAATTGTCCACTGTGTTTTTATTGTGTTCATGTTTGTTCAACTTTTGGTGTGTCATCTGTATTGTATTTGTTCTGTGTTGCTTGCATGTCAATTGGTGTTGTTGTTGGGTGGTGTGTGCTGGTGTAAGGGTTTTCCTTTTGGGGCTTCGGTGCCTTAATGTTGTCATGTTTTCCTTGTCATGTATTTGTTTTATAAATAAAAAATTGAAAAAAAAACCAGCTCGCTACTACTTTGCAGAGCCAGAAGTGACCCAGAATAAACGTCCATACCACCTGGGGCCAGATTCACCAAAGCACTTACGCAAGTACTTACGAACGTGTACATCTTTCCTTAATCTTTGACGGCTTTGGTTACATTTATTAAACAGTTTACAAGCATGAAAACTTCCCATTCAACTGTTGTTATTGTTATAAACAGCCTCCTGATGCTTTGGAGCTCATTAACTGTGCTTAATAATGGAAACAAAGTTGCCAAAGATTGAGAAAGATGTATAGGTTCGTAAGTGCTTTCGTGAATCTGGCTGGTGGTCAGTACCCTACTAAGAGCTACCCAGATACATTTGCTCTCTCTGGTGGCCAGGACCACACTTCTAGGTTGTGAATTAGTGGTGCCTGAGAAAGAGAGGGGGGGAAGGGGTTCGTGAAATAGCAGTACTTGTATGTGTGGGGGGGGGGGGGAAGGGGAGTTAAGAATCGGCAGCACATTGGGTTAAGGCAAGGGTGAACTATCTCCACTAGCTGTTCACTCCCACTCCTGTGTTAAATATAAAGTAGCATTTGTTAAAACTGTAATAGTTACAGTATTCATTATTAACATCCTATTTCCTAATTATTCTGAAGTGGGCAGGAAGCAGGCTAGAGGAAAAGGTTGGATATTGCGGATGGTTTGGTGTTGGGCTTGAGGCCTATCAACCTCTGTAGGGTTATTGCGGCAACCATACTGCTTAGAGACCAACCAGCAAGAATAATTGTTCCAATCGTGTCCGAGACTAATGTATATACACTCACTTGTTGGAGTACTCGTCCACGGTCCGTGTAGTCCATGAAACAATGAGGTATTGATGATATTGTGTTACCGATGCTTTGAGTAGGGGATATTTTGAGTGGGAGATGGTTCTCAGCCCATCACTCTTTCCTCGTACTCTCTGACTCGTATATAAGGAGGAAGGCATCTGTCTTCAGTAATGGCAGTTTTAAATGTACAATACAAATAAAATCGTACATATTTTATAGCCAATTAAATTGAGATCAGTAGTATATTTCACTAGCTCATTCGCTTTAGTAATGCTGTATTAGGCTTGCCGTTCCCCAAAAGAGGTGCTGTATTAGGCTTGCCGTTCCCCAAAAGAGGTGCTGTGTTAGGCTTGCCGTTCCCCCAAAAGAGGTGCTGTATTAGGCTTGCCGTTCCTCCAAAGAGGTGCTGTATTAGGCTTGCCGTTCCCCCAAAAGAGGTGCTGTACTAGGCTTGCCGTTCCCCCAAAGAGGTGCTGTACTAGGCTTGCCGTTCCCCCAAAGAGGTGCTGTATTAGGCTTGCCGTTCCCCCAAAGAGGTGCTGTACTAGGCTTGCCGTTCCCCCAAAGAGGTGCTGTACTAGGCTTGCCGTTCCCCCAAAGAGGTGCTGTACTAGGCTTGCCGTTCCCCAAAGAGGTGCTGTACTAGGCTTGCCGTTCCCCCAAAAGAGGTGCTGTACTAGGCTTGCCGTTCCCCCAAAGAGGTGCTGTGTTAGGCTTGCCGTTCCCCCAAAGAGGTGCTGTACTAGGCTTGCCGTTCCCCCAAAGAGGTGCTGTGTTAGGCTTGCCGTTCCCCCAAAGAGGTGCTGCATTAGGCTTGCCGTTCCCCCAAAAGAGGTGCTGTATTAGGCTTGCCGTTCCCCAAAAGAGGTGCTGTATTAGGCTTGCCGTTCCCCCAAAGAGGTGCTGTATTAGGCTTGCCGTTCCCCAAAAGAGGTGCTGTGTTAGGCTTGCCGTTCCCCCAAAGAGGTGCTGTATTAGGCTTGCCGTTCCCAAAAGAGGTGCTGTACTAGGCTTGCCGTTCCCCCAAAAGAGGTGCTGTATTAGGCTTGCCGTTCCCCCAAAGAGGTGCTGTATTAGGCTTGCCGTTCCCCCAAAAAGGTGCTGTGTTAGGCTTGCCGTTCCCCCAGAGGTGCTGTATTAGGCTTGCCGTTCCCCCAAAAGAGGTGCTGTATTAGGCTTGCCGTTCCCCCAAAGAGGTGCTGTATTAGGCTTGCCGTTCCCCCAAAGAGGTGCTGTATTAGGCTTGCCGTTCCCCCAAAAGAGGTGCTGTGTTAGGCTTGCCGTTCCCCCAAAGAGGTGCTGTATTAGGCTTGCCGTTCCCCAAAAGAGGTGCTGTACTAGGCTTGCCGTTCCCCCAAAATAGGTGCTGTATTAGGCTTGCCGTTCCCCCAAAAGAGGTGCTGTATTAGGCTTGCCGTTCCCCCAAAAGAGGTGCTGTATTAGGCTTGCCGTTCCCCCAAAAGAGGTGCTGTATTAGGCTTGCCGTTCCCCAAAAGAGGTGCTATATTAGGCTTGCCGTTCCCCAAAGAGGTGCTGTATTAGGCTTGCCGTTCCCCCAAAGAGGTGCTGTATTAGGCTTGCCGTTCCCCCAAAGAGGTGCTGTACTAGGCTTGCCGTTCCCCAAAAAGAGGTGCTGTACTAGGCTTGCCGTTCCCCCAAAAGAGGTGCTGTACTAGGCTTGCCGTTCCCCCAAAAGAGGTGCTGTACTAGGCTTGCCGCTCCCTACCTACGTGCTTTGCGCCCCCCAACTAAGACTCTCCATTTCTCCCAACATTTATTCCCAGCTGTCATCCTTGCAGACAGGCAAACACGAAAATAAACAGACAGACGAGCGTACAAACAGGTGTAATAGCGGAGAGACAGACAGGTGAAGGCAAGTTCTGTGCCCGTGACGATGGGAAGGTATATCATGGCCCCTCCGACTCTTCGCAGTTTTATTAACATTTATAAAAAATCGGCTTGGCGTAATTTACTTTCCATTGTTGATGGTCGTCTGTCTGGGTTTTGTTGTTTGCGTGTGGAGGCGTCAGTCATCCCGCCCGCCATTTATGGCGGGAATGTTGTCGCGCATATGGAAAATATATTATCTATTAGAGGAAAATCATTTAATTAATAACAATATAATTTCCCATATTTAAACTTTAAACCTTTTTAACTAATATTTAACAATGGAAATAATTTAGCAAATCATAATGAAATCATAATAATGTTTGTATGGGATACAAAACACGAATGTACCTTAATATTAATCTCGAAACAAAATCTACTCGACGAGCGAACGGAATCTTCAGAAATAAGAGGGTTGACTATATAGTAATGAGTATCAATGTCTTTCCTTATACAGTGTGTGTGAAATTCGTTGGCCTTCATGCATTATTTTCGACCATCTGACGCGATCCACCTGCGTTCTTATGATGCATGGCTACTGACGACGGTTAATAGGCTGCAAATGAGCCGCCATCTTAGTCATTGTTTCGACGTGTGAGGCAGTTACAGGACCCCCGCCGGAGGTTCCGTGTCCGGGGGCCCCTTCCTGAAGTGCTGTGTCCGGGGGCCCCTTCCTGAAGTGCTGTGTCCGGGGGCCCCTTCCTGAAGTGCTGTGTCCGGGGCCCCTTCCTGAAGTGCTGTCCGGGGGCCCTTCCTGAAGTGCTGTGTCTGGGGGCCCCTCCCTTAAGTGCTTTGTCTTTGTTGCAAACACGTCACTTCTGCGGTGTCTACTTCTCGTTTATTTGATGTTCTCATTATCCATCTTCATGTTGACCAAACTACACGCTAGAAGATGAAAGACGACAACGTTTCATCTAATAGTGTTCAACATTCTTCAGCCATGTTATTGTGACTCCTCGTCTGCATCCATCTTCATCTTCTCAATCATTGCCCAACTTATCTCCTCGTCTATCTTTTTTATCCATCTTCCCCCTCCTCTTTTCATTTGTTCTTTTCCAATCTCTAATTTCCCACATCTTAATAGTAATGTTTCTATCTGTAGCTACGCCAAGCTGCGCCAAGCTTGGCACAGCCTTGCCACACTCCACTAGTACTGTTTTAATGGCACTGACCTTAATCATGATGTATGAATGATCTTGGCTGAAGGGTATGCGAATCTGGTCCTTAATGCTGCTGTTTCTGACCACCCCTCGACTTGCTTATTGAGGAAGCTGGATGTTTACCTTGGTAAACGAGGGCAGAAGCTGCTCAAGCTTATATGTGCTCATTCTCTCGCATTCTCTCTTCTCATTCTTTCTCTCTTCTCATTCTTTCTCTCTTCTCATTCTTTCTCTCTTCTCATTCTTTCTCTCTNAACACTATTAACACAAGCTACAATAGTACAATAAGCTACAATAGTAGCTTACAGGATGATGAGTAAGCTACATAAGCAATACCTTACCTTGCAATGATTTCGGGGTTCAACGTTCCCGCGGTCCGGTCCCCGACCATCCCTCCTCGACCTCCTTCTACTACCAACATTCCTGAAGCAAACCTCCGAACCCCCTCCACCTCCCCCAGCAACAGGTTCCACCAGTATGCTGCATGACGCATTCATATTACCAGGAACCACTCGACGGTGTGTCGGAGGGAGGCGTCTGGCGGAGGAGCCCCCGGCGACCCCTGGAATATAACCCACCCGGCTCCGGCCCCTTCCGCCAGTGCTGCTCCGGACGCTCCAGGTGAGTGACTCTTTCTCGGCGTCTGTTAGCATCACTGTTGTTTTACGGGCTCACCATAGCCCGTGCTACATGGACACTTCGTTCTGAGTAGCTAAATCTGAAACAACAACACAACACTGTTGCTGCCGGAGAGGACTGGTTCTTTGCGACCCTGTACTCATACCTGGTTGATGGGGTTCTGGGAGTTCTTCTACTCCCCAAGCCCGGCCCGAGGCCAGGCTTGACTTGTGAGAGTTTGGTCCACCAGGCTGTTGCTTGGAGCGGCCCGCAGACCTACATATCCACCACAGCTCGGTTGGTCCGGCACTCATTGGAGGAAAGAATCTAGTTTGATCTTGAAGATGATCTTCCTGTGAGTGGTAGTTTATGGGGTACCTCGTACTCATCATCCTGTGAGTGGTAGTTTATGGGGTACCTCGTACTCATCATCCTGTGAGTGGTAGTTTATGGGGTACGTACCTCGTACTCATCATCCTGTGAGTGGTAGTTTATGTGGTACCCCGTACTCATCATCCTGTGAGTGGTAGTTTATGTGGTACCTCGCACTCATCATCCTGTGAGTGGTAGTTTATGGGGTACCTCGTACTCATCATCCTGTGAGTGGTAGTTTATGAGGTACCTCGTACTCATCACCCTGTGAGCGGTAGTTTATTGTGCCCTTCATATTCATCCTCTGAGCAGTAGCGCAAAATGGATTACAGAAAACATAAATGATCTCAATCAGACCACACCGATATTATACATTCCCATTCGCTAGACTTGTGTGTAGACGCTCCCCCACACACGCAACTCTCACACGATTCGCGTGCATAAATACATTTAAATATATATTTGGCGGTCACGAAGACGACAAGTGTCGTCTATTTAATTAAGGATCCCATATACCCCTTGCTGTGTGGTGTGTGGCTCAGAGGTTACAATGTCACAAAACGGGTTCGGGTTCAAAACCCCGACTATATTTAAAACTAAGCAAAGACATGTATATTTGTAGTGAACTAGTCACCGTTAATGTTAATTTGCATATCATGCATCCCCACAGCCACCCAACGTGCGGAGGCGGAGAAAGTTTGACCGGCGCGCCCACTACCAGCCCGTCCTCCTAAGGTGTCCCAACGTCAAGAAACTGTCGTACTAAAATGCCCTAATAGTTTATATGCCTGAGGACCCAAAACAAAATACCGGGACAGTGGCTAGCGAAATTGAATATTTCGCGGTCAATTATGTATACCATTTTCAAGTACGTCAATTATATACGCGGTCGAAAATGTACCATTTTGTTGTACGACGGTTTTTGGCCTTAGAGTATACGTCAAAATACGATGTTCTATTAGGAGGACGGGTTGGTGAGACGCGCACACGCGCGCACACATCCCCAGGCTACCGCAACTGACTCCCAGGTCCCAATTTATTGCTAGGTGAAAAGAGGTATTAAGTAGAAGAAACTATATAATTGTTTCCGTCTCGGCCGAGAATCGAACCAGGGCCCCTGGACTGAATCGTGGACGCTGACCACTTGGCCGCAATACCCTGTGTGTGTGTGTGTGTGTGTGTGTGTGTGTGTGTGTGTGTGTGTGTGTGTGTGTGTGTGTGTGTGTACTCACCTAGTTGTGCTTGCGGGGGTTGAGCTCTGGCTCTTTGGTCCCGCCTCAACCGTCAATCAACAGGTGTACAGGTTCCTGAGCCTATTGGGCTCTATCATATCTACACTTGAAGCTGTGTATGGAGTCAGCCTCCACCACATCACTGCCTAATGCATTCCATTTGTCAACCACTCTGACACTAAAAAAGTTCTTTCTAATATCTCTGTGGCTCATTTGGGCACTCAGTTTCCACCTGTGTCCCCTGGTGCGTGTGCCCCTTGTGTTAAATAGCCTGTCTTTATCTACCCTGTCGATTCCCTTGAGAATCTTGAATGTGGTGATCATGTCCCCCCTAACTCCTGTGTGTGTGTGTGTGTGTGTGTGTGTGTGTGTGTGTGTGTGTGTGTGTGTGTGTGTGTGTGTGTGTGTGTGTGTGTGTGTGTGTGTGTGTGATATTTACAATTCACATCAGCTGATGTCGAACCGGCATTCCTTAGGGCCTAGTTTCTCTGGTGACTTAGTTCATTATGACGCCTGCACCCATCCTGTGAGCGGTGGTGGACTGAATACAAAGTTGCAGTACAGCCACCGTATCCGCATAGCTAAATAATTGACATCATTGATGAAACATGAACAGTGTGTTAGTAAATACATAAATAGTTTACAGTCAGGCGTAGCTAGCATATTAGAGCCTAATACCATTATGCAACCATCCAGCGGATTACAGCTAGAATACAGTGGTATATAACGGGCTTAAACGCCTGCCATTTCTTGAGCATTTGTGGTAGTTGTATCTGAATTCATGTATATGCATTCGTTCAGTTACATCGTGCCTCCTCTGCGGAGTAGGTTCAACGGGTCGCTCGTACCCACACTGGGGAACAAAGCCCGCTACTGCCCCGAATGCAAATATACCAGGATGCGGGGGCAAACGGGAGTCCCCCTAATACGAATACGTGAATACTTTTGCTGATAAAATTTGCATTAGTTCAGAGCTACATCAGCAGGTGAGGGGGAGAGTATAGCGGGCTACATCTCTAGGTGTGTATACACTGAGAGTTTAATTGAGTTGTTGACTCTCTTCATGGCAAGTTTACTTCCTGAGTGGTCAGTAAACTGTTGTGGTGGCCTTAATAACCCTGTAGAGATTGATAGGCCTTAAGCCCAATACTAAATCCAGAAGGTGGTGTCAAACTCCCAGAGGAAATTTTTAAGTCTGCTGATCTTACAGGGATTACCCGTAGATATTTGCTTCTTCCTGCATAGTTCTAGATGGAATAGCTAGGGCAACATTCACATTGTTTCAGATTCAAATTTCCTGATATTCTCACTGTATCTTGGCCCTCAGGTGGTTCAAAGGAAGTCCAAGGGTGGTAATCAATGCCCTGTTTAAAGTCAAAACGCTTTGGCTAACTCACTATTTATATCACACGACCGCGACTTGGGACCACTTTTAGCAAAAATCCTTTAGTTTAGTTGTGACTACATGACTAGTTAGTTAAGTTACTGGCACCGGTAATACGAGGCTTCACCATGAGGTCTCGCGTTGATAGTTTGGTCATGATCGCCAACACATACTTTCAGGCTTCGGTATATTCATTAGTCGCCTCAAGAATATATAAACATAAAGGTAAAGCTTGTTTTGCTGCGTATATACTTTACTGTTAAGTTTATGTAAATCTAAACACTGAAGTTACAGTATAATGGCAGGTTAGAAATTAAGGTAAACTGTGGCTCTAATTATCCTGAAAATTAGCTTTAAATATTATATTTAAAACTAACTAATCTTTTAGTATGAAATAATAACCCCCTTCAGTCAGCGAGTCCGTTCCGGCCACCCCAACCCCACTCTCGTGACTCACACGGACCACTCACCCACTCCATCCTCTCTGTACCAGGTACATCATCCCCCCTATTTACCGCACGCACAGGACCATGACGCAGATGTGGGCGGCGCTGGTGGCGGTGGCAGGACTCTGGACCCTGGTCACTGCCCACAAGATAGAGCTTGGACGGTGTAAGTCACTACCGGAGGTCCGGAACTTCGACCCAGACAAGGTGAGGACCATTATCACCAACTTGGGTTTGCTACGTTGCTGCAGGTAGTGGCTAAGATAATTCATTTATGATAATAGATATATAATATTAATTATTTTGGGGGTAGATATAAATAGGAACCGCCTCGTATGGGTAACTAGGCCTTCTGCAATTTCATTATTTCTTATGTTAATCGTTTGCTTCTTAGCCACGAGTGGCGCCATAACAAAGGTACGCATGTCTGTTGCAGTTCGCAGGTGTGTGGTACGTGGTGGAGTCGATGCTGCCAGCAGCTCGTGCATGATGCTGGTGTTCAACCGTACGGAGGATGGGTTCACGGTGCAGGACTCCAGGGAGCTCCTCATCGCAAAGACCATCGGGTTAGACCATGTCTGGAGAAGCACTGGCACCGTGGCTGTCTCTAGTAACCACTCTGCTAAGATGACGATGGATATGCCATGGAGTGAGTATGGGGAGGGAGGATTGGTCTGTGTTTACAGTGGAAANTATCAATGATTAAATCAAATAATAAAAAACTGACCAAAAGATAGAAACAAGCATGGTGCCTCGGGACATGACGGCTACACAGCTCAGCGGTCAGTTAAATCAGTAAATAATTGTCAAAGATGCGCAAAGCGGAGCTGCCACGGAAAAATCGCCACCTCGGCGAAATCGTCATTTTTCGCAAAACTCAAATCAAAACCAGCCATAGAATCGTTTTCAAAATGCTACCATTAGAATTACCGCATCACTGGACGTTTCTTTCTGTTAACTCTTTCTTTGCTAATTTTAATATTAAGCCTTTTACACATATATTTACCGAGATACCACCAATTCAAATATCATCAATATCATCATGTTTTCTTAACATATTATCAAAAATGAGTTGATGAACAAGTAATAATATTATAATCAGCCTAATAGTAAATGGATATTAAAAATTATGAATTTCTTTCTTCGTCATTTATGTAGACACTTTTTTATATCTTCAAGCCTATAAGCACCTACAATCACTGTGTAGAAAATTTCTCTGTCTACAATGTCATCAGGATGTTGGATATCCACTAGAGTGAGGCCTGCCTGAACCAGGATGTTGGATATCCACTGGAGAATCCTGCCTGAATCAGGATGTTCAATATCCACTGAAGAAAGTCCTGACAGAATCAGGATGTTGGATATCCACTGGAGAGAATCCTGGTTGAATCAGGATATTCGATATCCACTGGAGAGAGTCCCTGCCTGAATCAGGATGTGGACGTCCACTGGAGAGAGTCCTGCCTGAAACAGGATGTTGGATATCCACTGGAGAGAGTCCTGCCTGAAACAGGATGTTGGATATCCACTGGAGAGAGTCCTGGTTGAATCAGGATATTCGATATCCCTGGAGAGAGTCCTGCCTGAATCATGATGTTGGATATCCACTGTAGAGAGTCCTGCCTGAATAAGGATGTTGGATATCCACTGGAGAAGTCCTGCCTGAATCATGATGCTAGATGTCCACTATGAGAATTTGCCTTCATTAATTTATTTTGGATATCTCAGGATGATAGACATCCTACATTATATCAGGATGTAGAATACCCACGAAGGAATCCGGCGGCTGTAACGAGTATATAGAGTCCCACTGAGGCACAACATACCAGAATTATATCAAAGAAAGCAGATATCCATAGATGCGATGCCTTCTACAATATTCAGAGTGCAGGATATCAACAGCTCTCAGATATGCTTTCATTGTCGTCAGGATCAAGATATGTATGTATGTCAAAACCTTAAATAAACATTTTGATTTGATTGATTGATATCCAAAGAATGTCCATAAACAAAGATAATTGATCAATAACTCTTGTTATATAAAATATATTATAGCGGTTCAGTATGATGCATCACACAACTAGCCGGTCATTTCTCGGCAAAAACCTTTTGTTTTCTTTGATTTTTAATTACCTTATTTCCTATAGAAACAGAAAATAGTCAATGATTAAATCAAATAATAAAAAATGACCAAAAGATAGACACAAGCATGGTGCCTCGGGACATGACGGCTACACAGCTCAGCGGTCAGTTAAATCAGTAAATTTGTCAAAAGATGGCGCAAAGCGGAGCTGCCACGGAAAAATCGCCACCTCGCGAAATCGTCATTTTCCGCAAAACTCAAAATCAAAACCAGCCATAGAATCGTTTTCAAAATGCTACCATTAGAATTACCGCATCACTGGACGTTTCTTTCTGTTAACTCTTTCTTTGCTAATTTTAAATATTAAGCCTTTAACACATATATTTACCGAGATACAGCCATTCAAATATCAACTTATCATCATGTTTTCTCAACATATTATTAACAAAAATGAGTTGATGAACAAGTAATAATAATTATAATCAGCCTAATAGTAAATGGATATTAAAAAATTATGAATTTCTTTCTTCGTCATTTATGTAGACACTTTTTTATATCTTCAAGCCTATAACAGCCTACAATCACTGTGTAGAAAATTTCTGTCTACAATGTCATCAGGATGTTGGATATCCACTAGAGTGAGTCCTGCCTGAACCAGGATGTTGGATATCCACTGGAGAGTCCTGCCTGAATCAGGATGTTCAATATCCACTGAAGAAAGTCCTGACAGAATCAGGATGTTGGATATCCATTGGAGAGTCCTGGTTGAATCAGGATATTCGATATCCACTGGAGAGTCCTGCCTGAACCAGGATGTTGGATATCCACTGGAGAGAGTCCTGGTTGAATATGGATGGATATCCACTGGAGAGTCCTGCCTCAATCAGATGTTGAATCTCCACTGAGAGAGTCCTGCCAGAATCAGGATGTTTAATGTCCACTGGAGAGAGTCCTGCCTGAATCAGGATGCCAGATGTCCACTGAAGAGAGTCCTGCTGAATAAGGATGTTGGATGTCCACTGAGAGAGTCCTGCCTGAAACAGGATGTTGATGTCCACTGGAGAGAGTCCTGCCTGAATCATGATGTTGGATGTCCACTGGAGAGAGTCCTGCGAGAATCATGATGTTGGATATCCACTGGAGAGAGTCCTGCCTCAATCAGGATGTTGAATCTCCACTGGAGAGAGTCCTGCCAGAATCTGGATGTTTAATGTCCTCTGGAGAGAGTCCTGCCTGAATCAGGATGTTGGATGTCCAGTGAAGAGATTCTGCCTGAATCAGGATGTCCACTGGAGAGATTCGTGCCTGAATAAGGATGATGGATGTCCACATGAGGAATTTACCCTCATTATTTTAATCATATTGGATATCTCAGGATGTTGGACATCCTACATTATAATCAGGATGTAGAATACCCGCGAAGGAATCCGGCGGCTGTAACGAGTAAATAGGAGTCCACTGAGGCACAACATACCAGAATTATATCAAAGGAAAACAGATATCCATAGATGCGATGCCTTCTACAATATTCATAGTGCAGGATATCAACAGCTCTCATATGCTTTCATTGTCGTCAGGATCAAGGATATCCAAAAGAATGCTCATAAACAAGGAATATTGAGTGAATAACTGTTGTTTAAATATATCTATAGTATATAAGATATATATATATATATATATATATATATATATATATATAATATATATATTATATATATATATTATATATAGCGGTTCAGTGCAATGCTACCTTAATTGTATATGATCATCATCATATACAGACAAAATTAACTTATAAAATGTTGAGGTAAAGATAGACGTATGTCAATTATGACACAGGATCGCTCTTAAGAACTTAATTATAAACCATAATATTATAATTATAATAATTCATTGTGTTGGGGACAGGAAGCCACAGTATATTCATACACGATAGGCTTTTATCATGGTCATCCTTAAGGTCGAATTACTGACCCCGCCCAGGATGCAACCCCACAACAAGCTGACTAACTCCAGAGTACCTATTTACTGGTAGGTGAACAGTCGCATTACGTGAACCCATACTCATCCTGTTACCAGTAGTTTGTGCACCCCATACTCATCCTGTGACCTGTAATTTATTGTGCAACCCATACTCATCCTGTTACCAGTTGTTTGTGCACCCATACCCATCCTGTGACTTGTAAATTATTGTGTAATCCATACTTATCCTGTTCAAGTTCAAGTTCAAGTATGTTTATTGAGATAAGCAATAAATACATCTCAAAGGGATAGAGTAGCTTAGGCTATTTCTACCCCCCCCCCCTTATCCTGTTACCTGTAGTTTTTGTGCACCTCATACTCATCCTGTGAGTCATAGAACATTGTGCAACTCAATCAACTATAGTGTTGGTGCTGAACCATCTATGTCATTAGATATTGAAAATGTTCTTGATATCATTCAAATTGTCAATACGAGAGCCGAATACATAAGTTGAGTGATGTCAAAGGAATCATATTGACTGACCGAGCCCCACTGTAAATATTTGTGGCTTCCTGACCATAAAGTTACCGCCACGGTCGAGGGTAAGAGACCGGATGTACCCATATGCAAGCCGCACTAGCTATTAGTTCATATAAGCTGACAACTTACCCAGATAAACAAAACTTCCTAATAATATATATTCAATTAATACAAATGAAATGTTTAAATTGTGATTATATATGTATCACGTGGACAATTTTTAATGTAATTTTTCCCCATATATTCGGGATCTTTATTATGCTTCGTCTTGAGGCAAATCCCAATACCTTACGCCATATTGATGCTCTATCCACAGATATCGATACCACTAACATCGCACATCATAAAAAAATTTAAGAGTGCTAAGAAGTAAGATCACAAAATACATGGAATCACAGCATCCCCATAACCCGGACAACATGGTTTCAGAACAGGGCGCTCTTGCCTGTCGCAGTTGCTGGACCACTCTGATATGGCATTAGATGCTATGGAAGACAAACAAAACGCTGATGTAATTTACACAGATTTCGCAAAAGCTTTTGATAAATGTGACCATGGTGTTATTGCACATAAAATGCGTTCAAAAGGAATTACCGAAAAATAGGCAGATGGATCTACAATTTCCTGACCAACAGAACCTAATGTGTAATAGTCAACAAAATAAAATCCAGCCCATCAACCGTGAAGAGCTCAGTCCCCCAGGGTACTGTGCTTGCTCCAGTACTTTTTCTCATCCTCATATCGGACATAGACAAGAACACAACCTATAGCACTGTATCATCCTTTGCAGATGACACCAGGATCTTCATGAGAGTAGGCAACATAGAGGACACGGCAAACCTCCAGTCAGATGTAGATCAGGTCTTTCTATGGGCTACAGAAAATAATATGGTGTTTAACGAAGATAAGTTCCAGCTCATGCGCTATGGAAAAAATGAAATATAAAAACGGAAACCACGTACAAAACTCAGACAAATCATAACATAGCACGAAAAGGCAATGTAAAGGATTTGGGTGTACTCATGTCGGAAGACCTTACCTTTAAAGAACACAATAAAGTGCCGTCACAACTGCACGAAAAATGACGGGTTGGATAACAAGAACTTTTCACACTAGAGATGCTATACCGATGATGATACTTTTCAAAACGCTGGTGCTCTCTAGAGTGGAGTACTGCTGCACAATGACAGCCCCTTTCAAAGCTGGAGAAATTGCTGACCTGGAGAGCGTGCAGAGATCCTTTACTGCTAGAATCCACTCGGTAAAACATCTAAACTATTGGGACCGACTAAAGAGCCTAAATCTGTACTCCCTTGAGCGCAGGCGGGAGAGATACATAATAATTTACACATGGAAAATATTAGAGGGGCTGGTCCCAAACCTGCACACAGAAATAACATCACATGCGACCAGAAGACATGGCAGGATGTGCAGAATACCCCCGTTGAAAAACAGAGGTGCAACTGGTACTCTGAGAGAGAACTCTATCAACATCAGGGGCCCGAGACTGTTCAACACGCTCCCGCTACACATAAGGGGCATAACTGGCAAACCCCTCACAGTGTTCAAGAGAGAACTGGATAAGCACCTCCAAAGGATACCTGATCAACCAGGCTGTGACTCATACGTCAGGCTGCGAGCAGCCGCGTCCAACAGCCTGGTTGATCAGTCCAGCAACCAGGAGGCCTGGTCGATGACCGGGCCGCGGGGACGCTAAGCCCTGGAAGCACCTCAAGGTAACCTCAAGTTAAGGTAGGTATGGGTATGGGTTGCACAAACTGCTGGTAACAGGATGAGTATGGGATGCACAATAAATTACCGCACAGAGGATGAGTATGGGGTGCACAAACTACTGATAACAGGATGAATATGGGTTACACAATAATTACAGGTCACATGATGGGTATGGGGTTGAACAAACTACTGGTAACAGGATGAGTATGGGTTCACAATAAATTACCGCACAGAGGATGAGTATGGGGTGCACGTAAACAGGACTCACAGGATGAGTATGGGGTGCACAATAAGCTACCATTCACAGGATGAGTCTATGATGTTCGTGCTCTATATTAAGATAACTAAAATACACCTCTGTTTCCAAATACTTTAATGACCAATATTTGCAAATATATTTTATGTTTCCGATTTTCTGATAATATAAAACATATCATCATATGTATAGGGGTCCCAGTATTAGTCTTGTTCGTTCTCGACACACAATCGAGAATTCCGTGTTCGAATCCTGGGCGGGACAGAAATGATTGGGAAAATTTCCTTTCACGTAATGCGACTGTTCACCTAGCAGTAAGTAGATACTCAGGAGTTAGTCAGCTTGTTGTGGGGGTTGCATCCTGGGCGGGGTCAGTAATTCGACCTTAAGGATGACCTTGATAAAAGCCTATCGTGTATGAATATACTGTGGCTTCCTGTCCCCCAGCACAATGAATTATTAATTATAATATTATGGTTTATAATTAAGTTCTTAAGAGCGATCCTGTGTCATAATTGACATACGTCTATCTTTACCTCAACATTTTATAAGTTAATTTCTGTCTGTATATGATGATGATCATATACAATTAAGGTAGCATTTCAACTTTATAGGAAATTGTTAAGTCCAAAATATATCTTGATTCTTATACTTGAGATATTGTTACTATAAACGTTTGAAAACAAAGTTTATATCTGTATTTAAAATATAAAACATTTTGCGTTTATCAACGCATCTCTCTGAATTACAATTTTTTTCTGAATTGTGAAGCCTGTATTGGCCGCCTGGCAGGACACTGATGCATTGAAAGTTTTAATGTGTCCGGACACTGGCGATGGTGTCGTATTGGCTATTTATTTAACCATGTCTTGGCTTTCATTTAAGATATATTTTCCTTGAAATGTAGTCACATTATCGTCTACATCTGTGTTTATGCTGACATATAAACCTTTGATGTTACTTTGCACATATGCAAATGAATTACACAATTAATTCACTTGTTTGCAGGCCTTCACACTCCCTGAGATAGCCATCACGTAAATGTAAAAAGGCATATATGTTCACTTTCACTTCAGTTATATTTATGCTAAAGTATTAACATGCAGCTTATATTTCTGTCTTTATTATGACATAGAAAACTTAGTTTATTACAATATTTAGATTAAATTAACATTAATCTTCGAAAGATCATAGATCCCATCGATAGGGTGAGCGTCGGCCAAGAAACCTTGTTTAAAATATGAATATCTTTCCTGTCTAATAAGATATAATCTCTGTGATGGATTCACAAAAACTATTTTATCTCTGCATTTCTGATAACATATACAAGTATAAGTTTTATTTGTGAATCTCTATTAATTAAGCAATATATCAGAGTGTGTGTAGGGTTCGGTGTTCTATGAACGAAAAGGACATGTGTAGTTTAAGTAGCGAACGCATACAAACGAATAACGTTAGTATCTATATAACAAAATTATTGTCCTATAGAGTTGATTTAACTTAGACACATTTTATAAATAAATATTAAATGTTTTGTGGCTATTTATGAAAGATATTATTACAAATACCCATTCTACTTGTTAATATCATTAATTAAATTTGCGACAATTTGAGCAAAGAATTGCGACGACTGGATCACTGTGTACAGGAGGCTGATATGGCAGCAAACACTCTCCAGGCGACCATATATCTTGGATAAGTCGCTCCACAATTTTGTCGCTTGGACCGTCGACTTCCTATGGCGTCACCTGCTACATATTTACTTCGAATTTCGATATGAAATTACATTATTTCAGAGTGAAAATAGGTTTGATCGTGTTCTACGTGCAACACCAACATTACAGAAAGTAAATATATCATATTTCTTCATTACTTACGTAATACTAGGAGGATTTGGGTACATTTGGGTAGATTTGGGTAATTCTACGGACCCCAATAAACTTATTTCAATTTTAATTTCAACTTGGGGAACGAATGCGACGGGTCCGTCTAATTACCACAAGCTTCACAAAGCTTCCTGGCAATACGTTAGTAATGAATAAATATGATATGTTAGGTTAGGCTGACCTAACATAACCTAATCTAACCTAACTTAACCAAATCAAACCTAACCTATCCTA
This sequence comes from Procambarus virginalis, assembly GCA_020271785.1. Lineage (NCBI taxonomy): Eukaryota > Metazoa > Arthropoda > Malacostraca > Decapoda > Cambaridae > Procambarus > Procambarus virginalis. The sequence goes on from WNGS01161107.1 coordinate 12,189,396, forward strand.
ACCTAACCTAACGACGCTTGGATCGTCGACTTAATTAATTTGGCTTCACCAGCTCTTTATTTTCGTCTAATTTCTTTATAAAAAGATACTTTTTCAGATTAAAATGATGTTTTTTCGTGTTGTACATTCGGCACCAACATTATAATGAGTAAATATATCATATTTATTCATTACTAACGTATTGCCAGGCAGCTTTGTGAAGCTTGTGGTAGCTTGTGGTAATTAGACGGACCGAATGCGACCGATAATCAGCCTGAAAGAAGTGGCTGATCCGAGACAACACGCAAACCACGGTGCGGTGCTCACGCTATTTGGGATTCTTCAGAAACCATTAACACAGGGAAGGTAAGTGTGATGTGGGGTCTGGGGGAAGGGAGGGGCTGCACCATGAAGGTCATTCTGTTAGGAAGGTGGTTGTACTCTCTTCTGTGGTGGAGGTTGTACTCTTCTTCTGTGGTGGTGGTTGTACCCTGCTGCTGTGGTAATTATTGCACTCTGCTGATATGGTGGTTTTTATGCTGTTGCTGTGCCCAGTCCTTCTTGTTATATTAGAAATAATAATATGGTAATAATAAACATCTCACAATGAAAACCGGAATCCGGGAGGACACACACCCTTCATGCAAACTGCACCTATACTATCAAGAAGAAGAAGAAGAAACTGGAACCATTGCTAGTGTTTGCTGGGAATTTGCGTGCCACTGATGCCTCAGGTCGGTAACTGTCTCTACGGCAAGCAAGAAGACGACTTATGTCAGCGTCTTACTTGATTTGTTGCAAAATCGGGCCCTCCCACAGTTCAGTGCTTGCAGGCTGAGTGTGAGAGCTCTCCTCAGCTCATTGTAAAGCCTTACCATAATTCTTCTGACTAAAATACGATCGACAATCCAGTTGCAACCATTTCCCAATTACTGAGCACAAGTGGAGGTTTCAGGAGTCAAGTAAACGAATTCTGAAGGGAGAGCCGGATGAGCCGGATGGAATGGAATTATCAGAGAGAAAGCGCCAAGCCATTACGACTATATAGCACTTGGAAGGAATCAGGATAAGGATTTGAGATAGGACGGGGGAAGGAATGGTGACCAACTACTTGGACGGCCGGATGAGCCGAGTTGCCGTGTAAATGTGGACCTGCGGGTCTTGGCAAGCAAGTCTGACTGATGAAGTTATCAGAAGTCAAGCCTAACCCTAGGCCGGGCTTTGGGGGATTAGAAGATCTCTCGAGCAACGACAGGTAAACTGCTGGGTGCACAGTGGGGATGGTGAAGTAACAGAGCCATTCGTCCCATTACTCTGGATTCGGATCTACAATATATATATATATATATATATATATATATATTATATATATATATATATATATATAATATGATATATATATAGATTATATATATAAATATATATATAAGCAGCTAGCTGTTCGAAACGAATGAATTAATCCCTATACCATAGAATGATGTTTAAACCACATCTCATTTCGTAAGTTATAGTCCCAACATACAAATTACAAAATATTATTTAAAGTAGTGAGTGACAAAAATCACGTTTTCTATGCACCAGTAAGTTAGGTGGGTGGCTTGGGTTCGTCCATTTCTGGTTAGGTTAGCACCTTGTATTTNAAGGGATGAGGTAGCTCAAGCTATCCTCACCCCGTTCAGTACACATCGTGTTACTACATACATATAAAACACATCACAAACAATAACATATTACCAAACATCCTGAGAGATAAACATCTACATTTCTCCTTTCCACAAGTAGTATGGTACCAGACGTATACAAATACTTTTATGACCACCGTGAGAAGATCGTAGTGTCATGTTGGTTAGGTTAGGTTAGGTTAGGTTAGGTAGGTAAATTGATACCTGGTTGATACCTGGTTGATGGGGTTCGGGGAGTCTTCTATCCCCAAGCCCAGCCCGAGGCCAAGCTTGACTGCCTGGTGAAAAAGAGGGAGGGGGGGGGGGGAAATGGTCAACTTGATGTGTTGGGGGTTAAGTGGGAGGTGCATTCGAGTATGGGGGTGTATGTGAGTGAGTGTGTGTGTGTATGCAAGCGAGGGAGATGGAAAATACTTGAAGGCTAGGGGGCCAGATTCACGAAGCAGTTTCGCAAGTACTTACGAACGTGTACATCGTTCCTCAATCTCTGATGGCTTTGGTTACATTTATTAAACAGTTTACAGGCATGAAAATTTGCCAGTCAACTGTTGTTATTGTTATAAACAGCCTCCTGGTGCTTCGGAGCTCATTAACTGTTTAATAATTGTAAACAAAGCCGCCAAAGATTGAGAAAAGTTGTACAAGTTCGTAATTGTTTGCGTAACTTCTTCGTGAATCTAGCCCCAGGTCCCAAACTTGCAAAGTAGAATAACAACAAACTGGAGCGAAAGATACGGAAGAAAATGCAGAATAGAACCAGTGAAGAGTAGTGCCATAGGCACAATCAGAGTACACTGAAGATCAGAGGTCCACAGCTGTTCAATACTTTCCCAGCAAGCATTAGAAATATTGCCAGAACAAAGGTGGACTTCTTGAAGAATCATTTAGACAAGTTCTTGCAAGAAGTGCCGGACCAACCAGGCAATAGTGGATATGTGGGCCTGCGGTCCGCTCCAAGCAACAGCCTGTTGGACCAAGTTATCACAAGTCGAGCCTGGCCCCTGGCCGGGCTCGGGGGAGTAGAAGAACTCCCGAAACCGTCTCCAGGTGTGATGCTCCAGGGGCAGAGGAGTAAATTACCCAATAGTAGTGAGGTCTATCTTAGTGTATCGGGGAGGCCAGGTAGTTGATTGATTGCCAGGTAGTGTTTGGAAGGTAAGGAAGTGAGGTGAGGCCAGTAGACTTGAGAGAGCAGGGAAGTGAGTGGAGGGGCAAGGAAGTAATGAGAGGGAAGGGAAGTGAGTGGAGGGGGAGTGTGTCAGGTGAGGGAGAGGGGGGTGTTAGGGGGAGAGAAGGCGCGCGCCCTCTAGGACTCTGGACAACCTGGCGCCACACTCACCACCACACCCTCCTTTCACCTGCTCCCTCCCTCCCTCCTTCTCCTAACCTCTATTTCGTTAACTTCTTTTTTAATATTCCCACCGTCGTGTCTTTTCACCTTCCTGGTGTGGCACACAGTGACTGCGTGGGGTGAGGTCTGTGGCTCCTGGTGCTCCTTGTATCGCCTGGTTGTGCCTGCTGCGTTATTGTTTTGTTTTTGTCAACATTCCTGACGAGTTCTGTGTCGTATCTGACATTTAGGGTGTGGATGGAGGTGGCTTCCACGACTTCTTCCTCGAGTGTTTTCTACGTGTTGACCTACGTGTTGTACAGGGTCACTGTGTCCCTACGTGTTGTACAGGGTCACTGTGTCCCTGTACTCAGTCATCACTGACACAGTACACTGACACAGTACACTGACACAGTACACTGACACAGTACACTGACACAGTACACTGACACAGTACACTGACACAGGAGTAAAGAGTAAGAGTGCTTCCTAACATTTCCTCGACTCATTTCCAACTTTTACCTACTGTATATTCCCTTCTGTTTTCTCTCCATTTAAAAATAGACTGTCCTTCATCAGCTTCTCCTTCTCCACCTCCTTATCCTTCTGTTCCTTTCCCCATCTATTTTTTTCCGCCCTGTTTCCCTCTGTGTTCTCCGGCTTGTGGGCCATATGAGTGGCGTTTATCTTCGTAATATTCGGTCATTTTCTCCTTGACCTGGTCCAAAGTTAGGGAGAGACTTGACTTTTGACTTGAAACTTGAGCAGTGAGGCTGTTAATGCTTGGTCCAAGCAATACAGCTTGCTGGATCAAGCTCTCACAAGTCAGGTGTAGAACAACTCCCAGAACCCTATCATGGTAGGTCTTAAGCAGGTTGACGTGTCTCGTGGGTGTACCGGCTGATCGCCCTGGTTCTGATCGAGTCGCAGGTGACCACAGCCGTCGTCCTCTTGGGTGTCGTATGCAGAGGTCGTCCAGGTCTGATCGATTGCTTGCAGGTCTGGTCGATTGCTTGGAGGTCAGAGGGTAGCAAGCGACGATGGAATCGTTCTCTGGGAATTATGGGGTACTGGGCGGTTCTGGGTCTGGGGGGAGGGAGGCTGTAGAGCTGAAGGTATTTGTCCATTGCTACCTTGACCTAATGCTTTTACCGTACTAGGGGGGGGGGGCTGTTAGGCCTAACAGTGTTCTTACTTCCGCCCTCTCTATACTTAAGACAATTCGTAATCACAGTAAGTTCTATGACCGGGGTACCCTTCTCTTACACCCAATACCTTGAAGTCACTGGGCTCAAGACCTGTGTTGGCATCATGATGCTATACTGACGTCACGCACCTCGTGCATGCCATATATGAAACATTTTATCACTTGTGATGACGTAGAAGGGATACATACTATTCTCAGATCATAGACCCCCTAATCCTTCAAGTGCCGGGGCTCTTGGAAGGGTATAGATTCCTGATTCCTGTAAAGGTTGTAGATAAGTCTCGTCTTGTCATTGTGATCTGAGCGAAGAAGAAGCCAGTGGTGGTGGTGGGCACTGAGCTCCTCTGCTGTCATTGTGGATAGCTTCCTGCCTGTCTTGTGGGATGAACGGGTCGAGTTAGCGCGCGGTGGCGGCACTTCGAGGCTCTGGGGGTCAACTGGAGAAGAATGGAATAGATTAAAGGTTGGCATATGCGAATGATGGTAGAAGATTGATTTCTGTTTACTTGTCCCATCTCCGGTTGAGGGGAGGAAGGTTTCTAGGGGGAGGGGGGGGGGTACTGAATGGGGGAGGAGTAAGTAAGAGGATGGGGAAGGGAGGGAGGGAGGGAGGGAGCAGTACTAGTATTGATATGATCTTGAATGCGGAGGCTCGACATGACCTCACTTTGACAGCAGAGGTCAAGATTAAAATACACTTGCTGGTTGGTCACCATGTTATTGTGGTGTCCTTAATATAACCCTCGAGTGACTGACGGGCCTTAAGCCCAACTCCAGACCAAAACTAATTGCTCAATCTCGATTGTGAGTTTGAAACACTCCTGAAGTCGTTTCCTATCTTACCCCACCGCGTATAAGCTACCCCCAGTCACCCATAGTTATCTTGAGGTTATCTTGAGATGATTTCGGGGCTTTTTAGTGTCCCCGCGGCCCGGTCCTCGGCCGGGCCTCCACCCACAGGAAGCAGCCCGTGACTGCTGACTAACACCCAGGTACCTATTTTACTGCTAGGTAACAGGGGCATAGGGTGAAAGAAACTCTGCCCAATGTTTCTCGCCGGCGCCTGGGACCGAACCCAGGACCACAGGATCACAAGTCCAGCGTGCTGTCCACTCGGCCGACCGGCTCCCCGGTCCACAGACCCAGTATTCCGTACTAACTCCTATAACAACCTTGCATTAAATGAATATCTTTATATCTACCCAATTCAGGCCAGTCACTGAACATTCTTTTCTTCGTAGACTTTGCTGTGCTGCTCAACGGCCGCACTTCGCAGACGCCGATGACCACGAACCGCGTGGCCACAGGGCGACTCTTCTTGCGGAAGAAGACCCTTCACTTCTCCTTCCTGCTGGAAGCTGGCGCCCCTCCACCTGCCTCCATACAGTTCCTGGACGACAGTGGAGACATACTGGAGCAGCTGGAGGCGCAGCCTACGCCCTACGAGGCTACCAACAACAGAATATGTGGAGCTTGGACCAGGGTACCCAAGGAGTACAGGTGGGAATTGTATTATCGTCATTGCTGTATTTTAAGGCTTTTGTTTGGCTTTGTATTTACTGATTCTCCAGTACTGATATAGATGATGGCAACATTGCAGAGAATGACTTAAATTTAAACAAAATTATATCCCTATACACACACAGAAATCACAATAGCGTGATAAATCAAATGAACAACTCCACAAGGGCCGTGATGAGGATTCGAACCTGCGTCCGGGATGATCCCAGACGCGCCTTAGTCGACTGCGCCACTGTAAACACTTGTGGACTTGTTCATTATATCCCTACGTATGTGTATGACCCTAGCAATACAAAATGTGTATTGTAATCCCATTTTGGCACGTATATTAATTTAGATATGCACTTCACAATTTCGTGTATATTGTATTTTTAACGAGGGGTTCGAGGGGGAAGAACCCGGGCACCCCAAGCAGTATACTGTATACATGGAAATGTATACTCGTGGTGGGAAACTAGAAAAGGGGAGAAGAGGGGGGAAAAGAGGGCAAAGGGGGGGGGGGAGGGATGGAATAGGGGTGTGGGGGAGAGAAAGAATGTCCCGGGCATCGCCGGGTAGCCCTCTCGATGACCTCTCTATTGATCTTCTACTCTGTGGGGGAGCCCAAGTTGTAATGACTGCTGGGGTGCTGGGGAGGTTACTGTGTCCCTGTACTCAGTCATCACTAACACAGTACACTGACGCAGTACACTGACACAGTACACTGACACAGTACACTGACACAGTACACTGACACAGTACACTGACACAGTAGTACACTGACACAGTACACTGACGCAGGAGTATACTGACACAGTAGTACACTGACACAGTACACTGACACAGTAGTACACTGACACAGTACACTGACGCAGGAGTATACTGACACAGTAGTACACTGACACAGTACACTGACACAGTAGTACACTGACACAGTACACTGACGCAGGAGTATACTGACAGTACACTGACACAGTAGTACACTGACACAGTAGTACACTGACACAGTACACTGACACAGTACACTGACACAGTACACTGACACAGTAGTACACTGACACAGTAGTACACTGACACAGTAGTACACCGACACAGTACACTGACACAGTAGTACACTGACACAGTAGTACACTGACACAGTAGTACACTGACACAGTAGTACACTGACACAGTACACTGACACAGGAGTACACTGACACAGGAGTACACCGACACAGTACACTGACACAGGAGTACACTGACACAGAACACTGACACAGGAGTACACTGACATAGAACACTGACACAGGAGTACACTGACATGAGTACACTGACTTAGGAGTACACTGACTCAGGAGTACACTGACACAGAACACTGACACATGAGTACACTGACACATGAGTACACTGACACAGGAGTACACTGACATAGAACACTGACACAGGAGTACACTGACACAGGAGTACACTGACACATGAGTACACTGACTTAGGAGTACACTGACACAGGAGTACACTGACTCAGGAGTACACTGACACATGAGTACACTGACACAGAACACTGACACATGAGTACACTGACACATGAGTACACTGACACATGAGTACACTGACACAGGAGTACACTGACACAGTACACTGACACAGGAGTACACTGACACAGGAGTACACTGACATGAGTACACTGACACAGTACACTGACACAGGAGTACACTGACACAGAACACTGACACAGGAGTACACTGACACATGAGTACACTGACTCAGTACACTGACTCAGGAGTACACTGACACAGAACACTGACACATGAGTACACTGACACAGGAGTACACTGACACATGAGTACACTGACACAGTACACTGACACATGAGTACACTGACACAGTACACTGACACAGAACACTGACACAGGAGTACACTGACACAGAAGAACACTGTTACTAGAGTACACTGACACAGGAGTACACTGACACAGAAGAACACTGACACTACAGTACACTGACACAGAAGTACACTGACACAGAAGAACACTGTTACTAGAGTACACTGACACAGGAGTACACTGACACAGAACACTGATACTAGAGTACACGACACAGGAGTACACTGACACAGGAGTACACTGTTACTAGAGTACACTGACACAGGAGTACACTGACACAGGAGAACACTGACACGAGTACACGACACAGGAGTACACTGACACTGGAGTACACTGACAGGAGAACACTTGACACAGGAGTACACTGACAGGAGAACACTTGACACATGAGTACACTGACACATGAGTACACTGACACATGAGTACACTGACAGGAGAACACTTGACACATGAGTACACTGACAGGAGAACACTTGACACATGAGTACAATGACACAGGAGTACACTGACACAGGAAAACACTGACACTGGAGTACACTGACACAGGAGAACACTGACACATGAGTACACTGACACTGGAGTACACTGACACTAGAGTACACTGACACTGGAGTACACTGACATAGGAGTACACTGACACAGAACACTGAAACAGGAGTACAATGACACAGGAGAACACTGACACATGAGTACACTGACACAGGAGTACACTGACACAGGAGTACACTGACACAGGAGTACACTGAAACAGGAGTACACTGATATTCCTATTTAGCACTGTTATAGTGCACTCTATTTTTGTTCCTTTACATTATTATATATCATTTAATTTAATATTGCAACGTCAACATTATTTTTGTAATGTTAATTTTTATAATCAACATTGTCATTCTTCTTAGCTTTATTAACATGCAACTGAAAACGTTACTTTTAATATGTTGTCAAACCAGATGTGTCGAGGCTTACAAATCTCTTCTATCAACTGTCAGTTGTCTCACTTCACTAACGCCACCTTTTGACCTTCAGAGCTTTACTGAGGGACGAAAGGATGTGGGTTGCAATATCCCCTCCCGATGACTCCCAAGAAGACGTGATCAGTGGACAGTTAGCACGGTACGTGGGGGTCGACACGGAGGTGTTCTCAGCACTACTCACACCTACACCCACTGCCAATCAGACCCTTAGTGGCGGAGGCACCGCAATCATCTCTGTCGACCGCAAGACAGACTCCCTGCATGTAAGTCTCGTCTTTAATGGGATATTTGCTGCAGAGGAATCCCACAATGCCACGCTTGTAGTGGAACTTCTGCCGGAGCGTGGCCTTGACCCGGTGACGGACACAGTTGTTCTGCCCAAGGTTTTCTCGGTAAGTAGGGCTTTGAACGTTAATGGATTATTTGTAATAAAACCTTGATGTGGCTGTATTATAATGCAGCTTCTAGTTTTTCATTGGATTATGAGTCTCAGATAAGGCTGCAGTAATTAAATTGGTTTTGCAAGTCTGTACAAGTATTAAGAACATTTTATACAACAATTAATTTATGATAATATATACAGACAGGAGAGGGGTAGAAAACATTATGGGCAATACATTGCTTATACAAATTATTTTCCTTCTTTATTTAAGGACTTGAATCGGGCAGAAATAATGACTACTTTGGGAGACAATAGTCTTATTCGACTGACCCGAGGCCAAGTGGCTATGAAAATCTGGAGTCAGGCTGCTCCAGAACGGGCCCTGGAGGGCATGATCACTCCTCGGGCCACCTGTAATGTGTTTTCTGCAGTCCTAAGCATACCAGTTCCTGACCCTGAAGATGTCGATGCTCCGGAGAGGACAGATGCATCGTCGCCTCATGGTGCAGGCTGGGCTCTCCTTACCCTTTCCAATGATGGCACCTTCCAGTATCAGGTGTTTGTGAAAGATTTTGATGTTGCCACTCTTACATTGGAAACCAAACATCGGCGTCGAGATCGCATCGTCGACAACTTGACCCCATTTTATCGGGAAAATTGGGCTAATGGTACCTACGATAGACCAACATACAGTGATCTGGATGCTCTGCTCCGTGGGAAGCTGGAGGTTGTTGTGAGTGCTGGGGAGAATAGTGAAGAACTTCGTGGGATGCTTAACCCAGTAGCAGTGACAGAAGCTTTACGGTCTCCACAGCCAGTACTATTATCATCCCCTGAAGTACCTATGGCTGCAACAGTGTGGGTGGCTGTAGATTCGGCATGTGTCACTCATTATGATGTGATGGTTGCGGGTCAGCCTCCAGGAGGGGCTGATGAACCCTTCTGGAACCTCATCCTCCGTGAAAGAGACGACTCCTGGGATCCAAGACACGAGAATAATAGTGTTGATCTTGAGACACAGGTGGAGGGACGTGAACTCTTCGCTCATTCAACCCAGCTGACCCGCTTGTCCCTTTCCCGTCTCGGTGCTGGAGTAACTTACCTGGACTTAGTCTTGCTGCCTCATGAAAACAACACCACCCTACAGCCTTCTCTGAGTGGTCTTGTGCAAGGAGTCTCTGTCCCGTCCAATTGCCTCTTTGGTTCAAATGTTCATGAGATCATAATTCCTGGAGGGGGTAGTGAAGAAGGTTCACACGGAATGTGGCATTTAGATGAAACTGAGGCAGAGGCCGTTAGCAATAACTGTATTGATGAAGGTCAGTGACTGTAGAATTTTTTTATAATTGTATACTGTACTGTACTCATATTTTGATTACTGATTATTCACCAGGAAGAGATTTATCAAATTTGTCTTTTATCATTGGAAAATTAATCACTGTACTTTTGTCAATCACTGATATAGTTTGGGGTTTATATATATTAACTACATGAATACTCTGTACTGCATAAATACTCTACACATAGTGTAACAATATTAAGAACTTGCATGAGGTTGAAGAAAATCTAATGATATCTACTATTCTGTAAAATACAGTAGTATTTTACATGAATAGAGATACAACTTCTTATTTTTAACAGCGAATATTATCTTTCTCTTGCAGAGAAGCGAGTGTTTGAGGATGGAACCAGCTGGCAATCACCTGTCAACACGTGTTCCATGTGCATGTGCCGAAGGGGTAAAATCACGTGTCAAGATGTGGTGTGCCTCGAATTAGACTGTGATGGAGCGTACACCCCACTGAACCAGTGCTGCCAAGTGTGCCCAGGTGAGACCACTAACACACAGACATGAACATTCAAACTTAGATAGGCGTTAGAATTGATGGGAACAGAACGAGACACAGGAAAATTTAAATCTGGATGACTCCGGAAGACACTAGAAAATATTTCTTCAGTATAACAGGTAGTGAGCAAGTGGACTGAGTTTAGAAGAGGCAACAAAGCCTAATTAAGCTCACTACCTAAACAGCAAATATGATAGAGCACAAGAGGGTTAGATGTTTGTGCACCAGATGAAGATAGGAATAATCCCAAGCACAATATGTAAAATGCCTATAAATATTTACTGAAATAATGGTATACCTGATTTGGACCAAATAATTATAAATAACCTTTAAATATGGCAACACTCTTAATTCTTTCTTAATAAGAATTTGAATGCAATGGTGCAACACTGTCCAGGTCCCCCCCCCTCTCCCCCATGGATATTATGCTTTACTTAACAAATGCTGACACTTGGTCATTCAACACGACAACTAAATGACAACTCTTGATATTGAAAAGTGAACTACAATCTCTATATATCAATTCTTCTTACAAGTGAGTGTACCCGCTCAACAAATAACATTGAGTGCTTTTCATTAAGATTTCATTAGGCTCTTACTCTACCCAATATTCTCCAGCAAAATATATTACTCTCATATAGTGGTTTACTCTACTCTCATATACTTTACTTTACTCTCATATAGTGGTTCCCTTAATCTTCTCTGAATTAACTTACAATTAATCTTGACTAGGCAAGTATGAGTGTACAATAAGTGTACGCATATACAGTACTTAAATAATGAGCTGTTGAGTTTTAAAATATACCTAAGAAAAATCATCAAGGCAAATGGGGGGGACCTTTGACAAGCCACCGGCTTCCTGTCCTTGTAGAAGCCACTAGGGCTAGTGGCCTTCAGTTAAATCAGGTAAAATAAATCAACTGGCTTGCTCACCAAAAGAAAATTTTTCCCTGTGCTTAGAACACTTCATGGCAACATCCTATCAGAAAGGGAATGGAGAGGGAATTTGATCTACCTTTATTTTGCAGGTGGCAGTGATGTTGCTGAAGAAAAGAAAATGTGTGAGTTAAATAATCAAAAGCATCTCGTGGGATCAAAATGGCATCCTTTCCTTCCTCCAGAAGGCTTTGATAAGTGTGTCTCCTGTGCCTGTGAAGTAAGTCGTGATATTTATCTAGTTTCCAAAATACAGTTGTAAAAGAACAAATGAACAAATCCACAAGGGCTGTGACGAGGATTCGAACCTGCGTCCAAGAGCATCCCAGACACTGCCCTAATCGACTGAGCTACGACATGGAAAAGGAGTTGAAACCGAAGTTCTACTGAACTTACTGGATCCTGCAGCCTCTCTGAGGCACAAACCAGGATTTTTCTGTTTCAATACATATAATGAACACTTTGATGTGCAGATGCTTTCGGACGCAGGTTCGAATCATCGTCACGGCCCTTGTGGATTTGTTCATTTGATGCATCACGCAACTGTGATTTCTGTGTGTACAGTTGTAAAACTTGGAATATTTGCTGTTTCAGTATCAATATCAATATCAATACATGTATTGAACACTTTGATGTGCAGATGTATTGCTTGTTCAAAGGCAGTTTCATCATTTATCATCCAGAGGTTGTTTTAAACTAAAAGATTCTGTCTCACAATCCAGCTAAATTCAAGTGCACAACCAGTAGTTAACTGCCATCGGTCCCCTTGTCCACTGCTTTCCTGTGATGTTGATGACATGGAGCAGCAGCCAGACTCCTGCTGTGCAAAGTGTCGAGCCACAAGACCTGAGGTTGCTTTGCCTACAGCCCAGCCAGGGATGGTCAATGAAGGGGATTTACTTACAGAGGAGGAGCATAGGAACAACATTCTCAGCAGAGGTGGTTGTCTTAGGAACAATCGGGTGAGTACCTTGTCATGCAAGGTTCATTGTTACTCAAGTGATAAGTGACCTGCCCAAAATCCTATGTGTGCTAGTGGCTTTGCAAGAATGTTAAAATACCAATATTATGTAATCTATATAATGGGTTTACTTTTAGGTGTTACTTCTGAATATGGCATAGGTTGGACAGCTTTTTAATTCATTAGGGAGTGAGTTCCATAGACTAGGTACCTTTGTTTGCATAGTGTTTACACAGATTTAGTTTGACTCTGGGGATATCAAAGATATATTTATTTCTGATGTGGTGATTATGGGTTCTGTTATGTTTGACTTTTAAAAAAAGTGGTCTGCATATTGATCTATACCACTTTAGTATTTTAAAATTTTTGGTGAGATCTGCCTTGTCATGTCTGGTCTGCAGTATTGTTATTTCATGAGTTTATTCATACATGTTAGGCTTTTATCGAGGTTCCTTCCCTGGTCCCCCCCCCCCCAAGGTCAAATTACTGACCCCACGCAGTATGTAACCCCACAATAACCTGACTAACTCCTGAGTACTTATTTACTGATAAGTAGAAGGAAATGCGCCCAACCATTTTTGTCCCACCCGGGATTCGAATCCAGAATTGTGCGTCGAGAACGAACCCGACTGTACTACCGGGATCCTAAATTTGTTTATTTTAAGCAATTTGTTTAATAAGGTAATTAATTTATTACATGCAAAACAGTTGATTTGTAGCAGCCATGACAAATGGTCATAAAATATTTTCTACATTCAAAGAACTTTAGTTATGGAGAGTGTGAATTCAGAAAGTATCTATATACCAATTTCTTACTTCTCAGCACTGATCATTTTTGCCTTTTAGGTCGTGTACGAGAATGGCGCGGAGTGGCACCCCAGAGTGGCATCTATTGGCTTCTACAAATGTGTAACCTGCAAGTGTAAGGTGAGACCCACATAGCAGCTTAGTACTGTATATATAAAGTTTACGGAAAGGAGCCAGTGCATAAGGGGTAACTTTGTTTTTTTATTTTGACCTCGACGAGGGGTCTATCCATTTTGTCCTTATGCCTTTTTTTTCAGGTGGCTGTTGAATTGAAGCAGCGTTTTTGCATTTACGGCTTTTGGCGGGTAAACAGTTTTGTGCGTTTGTAACATTATGAACGAAATAGCATCTCCTCTTGCTGTAAATGTACTGTATATGATATTCAATTTCTGTCCCTACTAATTAACCTCTTCACATTTTCTTATGTATAGTTTATAAATACAAATTATTATTATTATTCTTATAATTATATATATTTTTATTATTATTATTATTACAACATATGTACACTAGATACTGTTAAGGCAGTGCGAAAGGAAATAAGTATTTGTTTCTAATATTTATTAATTATAAGTTTTCCTTAAATATGGGGATAAACATATGACAATCAGTGCAGATTTCATTCACTTTAAGTGTCTTTAAAGTCTTTTACTTTTTTTTTATTAGTCTTTGGTATGGTATATATATATTGCTTTGGTTTCCTGTAGTCAGGGACAGGATGCCTGTTAGGTTGATTGAGGTTCCTCTAGGTCATCTACTGACCTGCCTCAGGTTACAATCACAATAGTTGCCAAACTACTAGGTCAACAGAGGCATTAGGTGCAAGTAAATATGCACAACCATTTCTGTCCAGCCTGGGGATCGAATCTGGACTCCTCAGTTGTGAACTGAAGACATAGACCACCACAGTGGTAAGGAAATGTTTCTGCTCCAGTCAGCCTTAATTTTAGCTATAAATCCCCAGTTTGATAACTGTATGTAGTAAATGAAGGGAGAGGGGGGGGGGGAGGGGAATAGTAGGCATGTACTCACATAGTTGTGCTTGCAGGGGTTGAGCTTCGGCTCTTTGGTCTTCGTATGTGTATGATAAGAAAATCTAATTATGAAACTAGCTCACTGCAAAGGTAATTTGTTTATTTACTTGAATTTACCTGAGAACTGCTAACACACTAGTGGCCTCAACAAAGACAGGAAGCCAACAGCTTGTCAAAGGTTCCCCCATTTGTTCTGATGATTATTTCGAGCTGAATTTTACATTCCAGTAGGGTTTTGGCATTTATGGGTTACCATTGCCATTGTTATACAGGGTTTATAACCCTTTGGGTGAAAAAAGCATCTCCTGTTTTCAGTCCTACACTGTACTCACCTAGTTGTGCTTGCGGGGCTTGAGCTCTGGCTCATTGGTGTCGCCTCTCAACTGTCAATCAACTGGTACAAGTTGATTGGCTTGTTGACTGTGGCTTGTTGAGCTTGAAACCGTTACTCCTTGTTTTTGTTATGTCTGACCTTTTGAAGAATTTGTCTGGATCAACATCTCTATGTTAGAGGTTGTACTTGTCATCATTCTTGAACCGATTGTTGATATAGTAATTCATTAAGCTGTGTAATTAGTATATCAAGACTGTAACTTGCTTAGCTAAATTATTTTGTGACTTCAGTTTCTGAGCCCATATGTGCCTCTGTAACCTTTTCCAATACCACCCACAGGATGGGTAAGAGAGTGCTTAATAAATGAGCTAAACTAAAAAAAAAAATCAGTGCAAACAGCTGGTTAGTGCCTAATTTTTGTGATAGCAAAATCTGCAAATGGAAGTCTTCAGGACTTCCTAAGTGTTTCCTTAAACATCCATAATTCCTGAATTAACTGGGAATGTGTTATGTTTTGGTCCCCCCAAAAAAGCTTATTTCTAGTTTTGTTTATTAAATAAAATGAATGTTAATAACATTATAACTGCTGGTATAAAAACATTAAATGAAAACAAAAGAAAATAGATATCACAATAAGAACTGTACATAAGTAATACTAAATACTACACATCACGTTCAATCTTAACAGACCATTTTGGGGAAATATGACATAAAGCTATTAATTAAGAACTTCTTGGGGAAAGCACACAAGTTAGAATTTAATTACAGTATATAAATTTTGCAATCCAGATGATGATGATCAGCAGTCCCCGTGGCGCAATGGTAAGACATTTCGCTTGGCAAGCGCTTTGGCTTGGGTTCGAATCCTTGCCAGGGAGGATTGACCGGGTGCGAATCCTTAACTGTAGCCTCTGTTCACCCAGCAGTGAATGGGTACTTGGTTGTTAAATGATTCGGCGAGGTCGGATTCCGGGAAAAATTAGGATTAAGGACTTGCCCGAAACTCTACGCGTGCTAGTGGCTTTACAGGAATGTAAACATTTGGCATGTTGTAAAAGCTTGTTTTAGATTTAGGGTTTTTGGTTGAATTTAATACAGAATAGTAATACAAGGCTTTGAAAACATGAATATTAATTAATAAACATAATGCCATTGTAAGGAATTAAGAGCTAAGCTCACAGGTACTAGTATTATTCAGAAATGATTTTCTCTGGCATAATGGTTCATAGCTAAATAAATATACAGTACAATTTATTTTATAATAATTTCTTGTCTTATCTTTCAACAGGATAGAAATATCACATGTGTTAACCAGCAGTGTCCCACTCTAAGGTGCCCAGCTATGGTACAGGAAGAACAAGAGTGTTGTCCTCGGTGCACTAATGAGAACAGCACTATTAATAACCGGAATAAAGCACAGTGGCGAAAACCATTCAGAACACCCTCGCACAAGAATAAGAACAACCGTATGCGTAGTTCGGGTTATGGTCAAGCAGTAAACACTGGCAATAAATTTTATGGTGGTTAAGACTTCAAGGGTTGCAGTAACTGCCATGCACCATATTTGGATGTTTTTTACAGAACGGAGAGATGCTAATCATGCTGAATGTTTGCTTTTGCAACTGGGATCTCCAACCTGTTATTTTTCCTTCTTTTGTGGCCCTGATGTAGCAACTATCTTTGATGAAGTATGAAGGTATGATGGGAGTCATAAAACATAGGACAAAAAGGAAGCACGCACATCTCGGGTTCTGAATGCAAACTATGATGTGCTAAACTAAAACTGGTAAAAAAAAAAAAAAACAGAACCTTGAAACAAACTACAGTAAACACCGAAACCAAGCTAAAAAAAAAAAAAATCACAGTATTCTTTTACATATACAAATAGCTAAAGGTTGCAATCATATCGTAAGGTCTTGACATCAAGAGTGGCTGATATGCAGACATGCCTGAAGCTCTTAGCAGTCTTAAGAATGCAGATAGGCCTGAGGTCTTCCAAGTAGGGCTGAAGGATGAGGACAGGTCTAAATTCCTAAAGCATTTTATTATGCCCCGGGATGTAGAAATGCCTGACGTGCCCAATAAAGGGCCAGACTGCATGGGACCTGAGTTGTTAAGCTGCTGCTGAGGTAAGACTGGTATCTTCCTGGTGGAAGATGTCACTGAGGAAACAAAACTAGTATTCTGCAAGAATCATGGAAGGACTTAAGGTACTTTTTTTTTTTTTTACATAAGCCAGTCATTTTCAAAGCAAACATTTTTGCATCTGTTGAATGCAAGTGTGACACCACCCCCAATAAGCGAATGTTATGATTTTGAATATAAATATAAAACTATTCTTGCAGGGAATGGATACTAACCTGAGGATAAGTGTTACCATACGTGTACTGTACAGTATATTGAGTGTTACTAATGCATTAGGAATGGATTATTGTAGAAGTAACCTACAATATTTTATACCAGTGCACCTAGTAAGGAGGCTTGGCTTAATACAGTAGTGGCAAAAAAATAAATTATATAAAAGTTTATTCTAACCACCTTGATTGATTCCTCTCTACCCCTCGGCAGCATGCTGCCTGTTTTTTGTACCAAAGATGATGGGTGTTTCTAAATCTGATTTTGAGTAGCTACAAGAGTATTGACGTATTGGTGAGGAGATCAGCAATTATATTGCCATAAAACTGTTCAGATGGCTCATTTTTTACTTCATTAAAAACTAGCTTTCTGTGATGAACAGTAACCTCTTCCCTTACACATATTGTGAGACTTAAGGAATTTACTAATAAAATGAATTAAAAATCAAACTTGTTGTGTTTACAATACTTCAGTTTTTGATAAGAAACAAGTATGAAAAACACAAAACTATGAATCTCCTCACTCTCCCCCCCCCCTCTCCTCCTTTTATTCTGTAACTGGTGGGCAGAACTCACTCTATAAATCACTGACAGAGTTCATACTCCAAGCTCAATTCTAGGCTGATAATGTAGGTTACTGAAGTCATATTTTGAAGTGCTGAGGGTGTGATCACTTCTCATGTGGTGCATTTTATTCAAACTGTGGAGGCTACTGCTTCTATTCATAGGGTGAAACAGTAAATGTAGTTTATTACTTTTATTAGAATGATGTTGTGAACTTTTTTTGATGGCAACAGGGTCTGATTCAGTCTTTGAGGCTACAAGTGATGAAGAGTATATAGTTTTAAGTCCTGACAATTGAGAGGTTTTTTTTCGGTGAAACAGACCCTGATGTAGTAGGAAGAACAATATTTTTGTAAAAATGTATATACATTATAATAGTATTAGCTATTTTGTGACTAGAGATTGCTTTACAGTTATATGCATGTTTGGGAATCACTGCAACTCTACAAAATAATTCAGTAAGGTTTACTCTTAAGGTGGAACTGGAGCCTAACTGAATTATGAAAGGATATATAAGCTCATGTCCCCAATGTCCAGCAGATTGTCATCTATGGATAAGTGCAAATATTAATTCAGTTAGTTGGCAAGCAATGCCTTTCTAAAAATGTCATGGTGTATGATACATTAATATGATGATGAGGTTTGGAGTTGCAGAAAATATATTAGAAGGCCAGTTAGACTTTTTTGCAAAATATGTTGTTTGCCACAACACACAATGAAAATAACATGTATTAGGCCCAGTTAGCAAAGAATTTGCTAGCATTATGCAGTTTATAGTTTTTTTTTTTTTTGACTCGGAAAAAGTAATTACATTTCTTTATTATGATGTAAATAGTATTTTAAGTTATTAATACAGTATTTATTGTAGATAGGCTACATGTATTTTTCTGACTTCCAAATTTTAGTGTTCTACTACTGATCGTTCATGATCGTTCATGACTACTGATCATGATCGTGAGTTCATGATTCCTGCTTTGTCCTGAATTTCAACTTTGTCATAACATTTTTCAGTTACTTTTTTTTTTTTTTTTTTTTGCATTTATCCATAGATTACATAATATAACATATGTAACCCCACTTTTTAGACTTAATATTTGTAATAAAATTTTAACAGCAAAGTACTTGGATATTTGTCACAGTATTAATGCCACTTACCAACAGCCAATATACACTATTGATCAGTTGTGTTATATAGCATTACATGAAAATTTAATATACACTATTTGTAAGTTGCATCATCCAGCAAGAAGTCAAAATCTCATTGGCTATCCAACCTAATCTAACACTATTTTGATGGAGCTAAGTTAAGTTACAATCTGTAGTTAACATAGGAACCAGTTATTTTGTGGTTTGCAGTATGAACTGTTTGATCAGGGGAAGAGACCAGCTGTTGGCAGGTGAGACCAGCTGTTGGCAGGTGAGACCAGCTGTTGGCAGGTGAGACCAGCTGTTGGCAGGTGAGACCAGCTGTTGGCAGGTGAGATCAGCTGTTGGCAGGTGAGACCAGCTGTTGGTAGGTGAGACCAGCTGTTGGTGGGCAAGACCAGCTGTTGGTGGGCAAGACCAGCTGTTGCTGGGCAAGACCAGCTGTTGGTGGGCAAGGCCAGCCTACACTGGCAGCCTTCAGGGCAGGTATGCATGGGGGCTTAAATTGCCTTCACTGGACT
>WNGS01161107.1:12213815-12220782 GCA_020271785.1 Procambarus virginalis
TTTCACCACTTTATTTTTTTAATTTTCACCCTTTTCCATTCTCTCCATTTCTACCTTTACAGAACTTTGTTCATAATTTAACGGTAGTTAAGATTTCCTTTCTCACAAAGATACTGTATGCCTGTACATTTCCCCAATCTTATTTTTTTTAATTTAAATTATTTTATCAATGTTGTGTGTTCATATGATATTATGGAAATTTAAGTTAATATCTGAATGATAAGGAAATTGTTATTGAGACATAATCAACTTAAGGTTTTATATACTGTGTGTTCTAAGTTTTATGTTAATATCTAATATTGTACAACTTATTTATGGGAAGATTTAAATCAAACTTGATTAATGCTGGTGATGGTCATGGGGCATCTTAATAAACTTTATTAGTTCTTCGTTGACTTGGTTACATGAAATTTCTGCGAAGAGATGTAATTGAAAGGGTTAATTTGTATACAGGTACTGTATTGTTAAAATGTAATTAAACATATACAGTAGATGGATATAATACAGTAGTACAGTGCAGTGTTGATGTGTAAACTAAGGCAGCTTCATAGTAAAAGGAAACATTCAAAGATAAAAGTACAGTATACATCTCCAAACAACCCAACCCCGCACATATGAACTGAAATAAAAGTGAGAATGTTTTAGTCTATCCTGGACACTTATCAAGTTGTGATGACGTTTCGGTCCGTCCTGGAACCTTATCAAGTTGTGATGACGTTTCGGCCCGTCCTGGAACCTTATCAAGTTGTGACAACGTTTCAGTCTGTCCAGGACCCTTATCAAGTCATGGCTTGATAAGGGACCAGGTCCGACGAGAACGTTGCCGCTGTCATTTCATATGTGTGGATTGTGTTGTTTGTTTCAGCCACAGTGTTACTTATTCTATGTACATCTCTAATATATTGTTTACTTTTGAACTGGTGTAGATATTAACCTGGGCCACGATCAAATAATTAGGAAGGTATTAATACTGCTGTGATATTATGATCAGGGAAATGATTCAATTTGGTATGCACACCCCCAACATCTTCATCCCCTCTGTAGACAAATTTAATAGAGAAAATTTAAATTATATTTCAAAGATTTCTCTATATTTAGTGGTTTCCAACTTGTGGGTTGTGATCCCCAAGGGGAATATGGGTCTTTTGAGTATTAGAAAAAAAAAAGGTTGGGAATCAGAGCACTATAACAACAACTCTTTCCATGGTCTTAATAGACACAGGTAAAGTAACTAGTACATAAGTCATAGTACACATTTCTTAGATATACTGTACAGTGCCTCAGCAAATCACTCTTTCATACTGAAACAATTCAGCTCAATATAATGATCTAAGGAGAAGTGGTTGCTTTGTTAAAACAGGTGGATATAGGGACATGCCTATATCTCATCTTAAACCCTTACCTAAGATCAAAATAAATTTACATTACATTTGATATGAGTTGATATAAAAAACATTATGAAGTATGAGATGCCAAAACCACCATTGGATTGTATAGTTTTATTAAAATGGATATTGTCTTCGGTATCTGACATAGTTGATTTGATCAGTAATGTATGAAAATGCCAGAAGATTGATAACTATTGATAGAGTTGAGGGCAATGTGCTACTGCTGCTACATGTCTGCTATTCATATACAGTATACATGCAAGAAATCTGATGCACAATAATATCACAAGGAAGTGATATATCTATGAGAAAGTGTTGAAGCCATACGATGGGCTCAAACCTGCATCCATGGACTCCTCAGCACACGCACTACCGACTGAACTATAATGGTTGAAATACTATACTTCTAGCCCATTATGGTCCAGTCAGTAGTGTGTATGCCTGAGGAGTTCGGGAATAGCGGTTTGATCCCATCATTAAACTTCAATATTTTATCAAATAAATCTTATCTTTATATATACAAAAACTTATTATCCATACAAACTATATCTTTGCAGAGAAAGTTATATTATCTTTGATAAACATTTTGTCAAAAAACTGTTATTATACTTTAAAGGCTGCTGACAAAGAATGCTCTGTATCTAAATTTAAGAGGGAACTACACATGGTCATAGCAGTGTATCAAACTAATGTCTTCCTTATTTTGATAGCAATCACATGTAAGCCAAACGGGCAATATTTTTTTTTAGCATTATTGCCAACAATCCCTGCTGCTGCCGTTGTGTGTAATGATGCACTTAAGCTGGGAATTGATGTGTTTGTATTATATACTGATTACAAGCATTGTCTCTCTCATTCCTGTTTTCTTTTACTTTTGATTCTTAATTGTCTTTTATTGCATATTCTCTTTCTACCTACATTTGTATCCTTTCATTCATTGTATTCTGTCTTTCATTGCCATTTTCCCTATTAGTGTATGAAATAGTCAAATATATATAAATATATATATATATATTATATTTATCTTTTCTTAGCATTCCTAAATATGTACATAATAAACTTTTGTTGTTGTTCTAAAAGAATAAAGTCAATACAGTTGCTCTGACTTTATATTATCCTTGCACAGGGAGACCTCCTTCCCATACAGTCGTAGATAATGCAATAGTTACCATTTAGTATCTAGTATTATTTAAATATAAAAGAATCTGTACCACTTGTTAGGTTATACACATATATCAGAAAAAGGATGAATTAAGACAAACATGGGGAACTATGTACACGTTTGTGTGTGTTTATTGTTACATGTATGTTAAGTGAGGTTATATCCAGCTGATGGTGTGCTTTACGTAGCATAAAAAAACAAGACGCTGCATAAAAAGGTTCAATGTGCATATGGGAAACAGGAGAAAGTAAAAGCCAAAATTAAAACAAAAATTAAATTAAATAAAATAAAAGTTACTTTTAACACCTGCACTACGACTGTCTCTGTACACATAAGTCAAAATCAAATAAAACTGTTTACATTAATTTCAACTCATGACCCAGACACTTACAACAACAAAGCATGAAAGTACAGTGCTACAAGATACAATACCTAACACCATAACTTAATGAACTGCCTTAGCAAGTCATCAAAAGCTAGATGTTAACCCAACAGAACATCTGAGCTGACTAAATAGACTGTCTGGTTTCTGACATAACCCAACAGAACATCTGAGCTGACTAAATAGACTGTCTGGTTTCTGACAGACATCAACTAGCTTACCTTCCAGGAGGGAAGGTTGCATGATCGCTAAACTATCGTGTCAGTGGTTAAATAATGTATCAGCACCAGGCGCAGGAATGCCAAAAACATACGAACATAGAATGTCATGTTGCCTGTTAATATACATTTTAATATTAATTTATTTTACATATACGTACACATAAAACATTTACATAAACTCTTGAATGGGCTTAATGTTATCAATGACTGCTTGGCAGAAGCCAGTACCCGAATAATGAGAGTAATTATGTAACAGCATATAATGTATATATAATTCCCATTATTAGGAACAGGATGCCTGTTATTAGGCTTATTTTTAATCTAGAAGCCTGTAATTAGATTTATTTTAATCTGCTTTTATCATAACCTCTCCCATGATTATTATAAGGTCCTCTCATTTGTAATATAGCTCTTCCTTCGTCCATCTATGTGTTGCTTGCTGGTAGACTGTAGGCATTAATGACTGTCAGTTTATCTTCCTGATCACAGGTCTCTAGTACCATTATGCCAACTTATGGGTTGAAAAGACTTCATTCTCTTATCTTTAGCTGTTTATGTACCAGCAGAGCAATGCTTCCACCTTTTCTAATTTTTCTCTCATATCAAATATAGCAGCCAACTCATTAAAATTTTTATCTTTGACAATATGTGACATCCTATGTTGTATTGCATAATTTAACTCAAGTACAGTACTGTATTTTTTCCATCACACCCCATCTATGTTAGCATACACAGTTTTCAGGACCATGTTCCCTCCTTTGTCCTTTACTATCCCTTATTGTAATGATATTTGTTAGTTTACTTTTATGTACCATTTTACAGGTTTCCTGATCCCTATTACCATGTAGGAAAAAAATTATTTTTTATTCATACCCTCATTTAATCATGTTGCTTTATCGAAATTCAGTTTAGCTTCTGTCTCTGTCTCTCCTTTAACACATTTCATCATAATGACCCCAATTTCCCATCCACATCACTTTCTAATTTCCTAAAAATGTACTGTATTCAAACGTAATTCTTCCATCTGTTTAGCTCCACTTAAGGTAACCTTTATGTGACAACTTTTTACATTTTTGTATACTGTATACCGATTCTTCTGTGATCACATATATATTGTCTTTGGTTGAAAGGCCTTGCACTAACCCCTGCAATTTGATTTATGATCTTTATTTCTTCTGCAGCTCTTTCTGTCCTAGATGTTATTTCTTTTTCTTTGCAACGAAAAATTATTAAGGACTTGCTTCTATCATGGTGTTTGATACCAGTCTAATATTTGATGCACAGAATTATAATTTCTAATTTTATAAGTCTAATTTGTTTCAAATGTCCTTGTGCAATTACTGCCTTGCTTCCTTAACTACTTATGCTAATGTTGCTTTCTTTCTGGCCACTTGTGTGCATGTTTACACATATGAATGTGTGGAGTTCGAAAGAATTTGGAAATCAATCGATCAATCAATGCCAATAGATATATATTTATTTTCTCGTTCGTTCCTTCATTCATTCATTTCGCCACAAGATCAACTTGGGGAATACTTGTGTAAAGGAGGAATGTATATATTTATCTCTCAGAATGTTCGGTAATATGTTTATTGTTTGTGATGTGTGTCTATGTATGTATTAACACGATGTACTGAACGGGGTGAGAATAGCTTGAGCTACCTCATCCCTTTGTGTGTATTTTACCTCAATAAACCGGTCCGTAGAATTACCCAAATCTACCCACATCTACCCAAATGTACCCAAATCCTCCTAGCATTACGTAAGTAATGAAGAAATATGGTATATTTACTTACTGTAATGTTGGTGCTGCACGTAGAACACGATCAAACCTATTTTCATTCTGAAATAATGTAATTTCATATCGAAATTCGAAGTAAATATGTAACAGATGATGCCATAGGAAGTCGACGGTCCAAGCGACAAAATTGTGGAGCGACTTATCTAAGATAATGGTCGCCTGGAGAGTGTTTGCTGCCATATCAGCCTCCTGTACACAGTGATCCAGTCGTCGCAATTCTTTGCTCAAATTGTCGCAAATTTAATTAATGATATTAACAAGTAGAATGGGTGGGTATTTGTAATAATATCTTTCATAAATAGCCACAAAACATTTAATATTTATTTATAAAATGTGTCTGTAAGTAAATCAACTCCGCAGGACAATAATTTTGTTATATAGATACTAACGTTATTCGCTTGTATGCGTTCGCTACTTAAACTACTCATGTCCTTTTCGTTCATAGAACACCGACCCTACACACTCTCTGATATATTGCTTAATTAATAGAGATTCACAAATAAATCTTATATTTGTATATGTTATCAGAAATGCAGAGATAAATAGTTTTTGTGAATCCATCACAGAGATTATATCTTATTAGACAGGAAAGATATTCATATTTTAAACAAGATTTCTTGGCCGACGCTCTCCCTATCCATGGGAACTATGATCTTTCGAAGATCAATGTTAATTTAATCTAAATATTGTAATAAACGAGTTTTCTATGTCATAATAAAGACAGAAATATAAGCTGCATGTTAATACTTTAGCATAATATAACTGAAGTGAAAGTGAAGATATATGTCTTTTTATAGTCACGTGATGGCTATCTCAGGAGTGTGAAGGCCTACAAACAAGTGAATTAATTGTGTAATTCATTTGCATATGTGCAAAGTAACATCAAAGGTCTATATGTCAGCATAAACACAGATGTAGACGATAATGTGACTACATTTCAAGGAAAATATATCTTAAATGAAAGCCAAGATATGGTTAAATAAAGCCAATACGACACCATCGCCGGTGTCCGGACACATGAAAACTTCCAATGCATCACTATATAACCTGAGCTTGTAAAAGCACCTTAATCACCTTCAGTGATTAAGTGCTAATTGCACACTAGTTTCTTTATCAGCTATCTCACCCTGTCAGATAAATGAGATAATGTCTGTGAATGCATGTGTGTATATATGTATATGGTGTGTTGGTATGTATGGTAAAATATATATGGAAGCTGATCAGAATTACATTTCACCTTTGTAAATGTACATTAATGACACTGTGTAGATGACACATCGAACACTTTATGTAAGGATACATAAATCTGTGTATCTATGTATTTACGTATATAGGTTAGCTTAGCATTTTTAAAGCACCGACTCACCTTCAGTGGTGATTGTTCAAAAACCTTCAAATATATGTTTAACACATCTCTAACCCTGTCCATGGAGGACAGAAGAAAATGTATATATGCTGTTAGCATTGTTAATGTGTGGCCACGTCTGTGGTAGAAAACATAAAAAAAAAATGCATCAGTGTCCTGCCAGGCGGGCAATACAGGCTTCCACAACACAAAAACATTTGTTAATTCAGAGAGATGCGTTGATAAACGCAAAATGTTTTAGATTTTAAATACAGATATAAACTTTGTTTTCAAACGTTTATTGTAACAATCTCAAGTATTAGAACCAAGATATATTTTGGATTTAACAATTTCCTAAAAAGTTGCAATGTTACCTTAATTGTATATGATCATCATTATATACAGACAAAAATTACTTATAAAATGTTTGATGTAAAGATAGACGTATGTCATTATGACACAGGATCGCTCTTAAGAACTTAATTATAAACCATAATATATAATTATAATTAATTCATTGTGCTGGGGGACAGGAAGCCACAGATATTCATACACGATAGGCTTTTATCAAGGTCATCCTTAAGGTCGAATTACTGACCCCGCCCAGAATGCAACCCCCACAACAAGCTGACTAACTCCTGAGTATCTACTTACTGCTTGGTGAACAG
>WNGS01161107.1:12324369-12334799 GCA_020271785.1 Procambarus virginalis
TAAGCAAGCACCTTTGCGTCACAGATCACACAGGCCGAAGTCGTAGCCAAAGCCGAAGTCAACTGTCTCATTAGGACCTTTTTTTTCCTGATCTAATAATCATATACAGGAAAACTTTACATTTAGGTCATTGATTTAAACAATGAACTAGATGTAACCATTTGTTTGTTCGACGTTGCTTTGTGTTCAGAAGGTGGGGGGGGGGGAGGTTGTTTGCGTGTCTCTGGGCTGAAGCCAACCTGCGGCAGACCTGACGTAACAGGCGCCACGGCTGATTGTTGACAATTATTGTAGAGATGGAGATGTTAGAAGCTTTTAATACCTAATTTATGCTGCTACTTGACAGCTTTAAGGTGTCGAGGTCAGCCTCTCTGAATATTGTTTGTCAAACGAGATCACTTTTAGACAGGGAATGTGTGTGTGTGTGTGTGTGTGTGTGTGTGTGTGTGTGTGTGTGTGTGTGTGTGTGTGTGTGTGTGTGTGTTTGTGTGTTTGTCTCTCTCTCTCTTTTCTTCCACCGGATGCCTCTGTCTACCAGAACAAATGCAATATATCCATACATAACAGACCTCCAAGTTAAAATACATCCAATACAATAACCTCATTCATCTTTATCAATATACAGTGACAACCAACAAAGTATCGTTAATAAAGGATCTCCTCACAGAACCCCCCCCCCTATACAGGGGGAAGGTATGGCTAGTGAGAGCTGGATACTAGAACATAATTTATATAAATGAGATATAGGGTAAAGGGGACATGCAAAGGAAGAGGGGTAAGGCAGTCGGTTAAGGCAGCGTCTAGGATGCTCTCTGGCGCAGGTTCGATCCCTCGTCACGGCCCTTGTGGATTTGTTCGAAGAGGAATAGGTTCGGCTCGAAGGACCAGAACTCTTAAAACGCTACAAATGAGGTGGGTAAAGATACTTGGAATAAAAGTTGAGAAAAGAAATTCAGTTAATTTTCTAATACACAAACCGCCAGATACAATGGTTGAGGAATTTACAGAGCAGGTAATCACAATAGAGAATAGGGAGCCGGTCGGCCGAGCGGACAGCACGCTCGACTTGTGATCCTGTGGTCCTGGGTTCGATCCCAGGCGCCGTCGAGAAACAATGGGCAGAGTTTCTTTCACCCTATGCCCCTGTTACCTAGCAGTAAAATAGGTACCTGGGTGTTAGTCAGCTGTCACGGGCTGCTTCCTGGGGGTGGAGGCCTGGTCGAGGACCGGGCCGCGGGGACACTAAAAAGCCCCGAAATCATCTCAAGATAACCTCAAGATAATAGACTTTATTTTTGGGCAAATTCCATACCAAGTGTTATCTTCCTTGAAGACAGCACTTGGAAGGGGCCAGGATAAGGTTACGGGCTAGTCATGCTTGTACCTCCTCCTAGGTGGCTTAATCTTCATCAATCAATCAGGATAAGGATTTGGGATTGGACGGGTGGAAAGGAATGGTGTCCAACCACTTGGACGGTCGGGGATTGAACACCGAACTGCATGAAGCAAGACCGTCGCTCTACCGTCCAGCCTAAGTGGTTGGACAGGGTATAGGGGGAAACATGCATAGTGTGCATGGAAATCTTTAAAATAGCAGTTGTTGTTGTTGTTGTTAAAGATTCGCTACCCGGAACAAGAAGTTCGAAGTAGCACGGGCTATGGTGAGCCCGTAGTGGATGTTTATATAAAAAATAGCAGATATAGCTCCCCTACACAAGGAAAGTAGCATATATAATAACTGGGGCCAGGTGGTTGAGTGGAAAGCGCGCGGGATTCTTAATCATAGGGACCGGGGATCGATCCCCGGCGATGGTGGCAAGAAATGGGCAGTTTCTTTCACCCTGATACGCTTGTTCACCTAGCAGTAAATAAATACCTGGGAGTTTGACAGCTGTTACGGCTTACTTCCTGGATGTGTGTGTGGTAAAAGAAAGTTGATTGATTGACAGTTGAGAGGGGGGTTGAAAGAGCCAGAGCTCAACCCCGCAAGCACAACTGGGTGAATATATACAGCATTGGCCAAGAATTATAGACCACTAACAACAGTTTTTGAAAGCGAGGAGTCACAATAACGTGGCTGAATTATGTTGACCAGACCACACACTAGAAGGTGAAGAGACGACGACGTTTCGGTCCGTCCTGGACCATTCTCAAGTCGATTGTGAGAATGGTCCAGGACGGACCGAAACGTCATCGTCCCTTTACCTTCTAGTGTGTGGTCTGGTCAACAGTTTTTGAAAGATTGATCAGAAATCTCCAGTTTTAAGGAGACAATGACCTCCACAACCCGGTTAAGGAGACAATGACCTCCACAACCCGGTTAAGGAGACAATGACCTCCACAACCCGGTTAAGGAGACAATGACCTCCACAACCCGGTTAAGGAGACAATGACCTCCACAACCCGGTTAAGGAGACAATGACCTCCACAACCCGGTTAAGGAGACAATGACCTCCACAACCCGGTTAAGGAGACAATGACCTCCACAACCCAGGTCAGAAGGAGACAATGACCTCCCCACCCCGGGTCAGAATGGTTTAAGAACGGGAAGATCATGCTTTTAGCAGCTACTTGATCACTATGGCAATCACAGAAGCATTAGAAGAACAACAGAATGCTTCAGCCTACAGTTTAGACCTATTGTCTTATGTATGACCCTCTGTCCTGCGTGACAGTGAATACTAGCATTATCTTCACTTTAATAAGACTATCAAAATCCTCAGAGTAGGCAAAATTGTAATTAATTTTGTCAATAAAGATGTTAATAATAAGAAGAATGCAGAGGTGATCCACACGGACCTCTCAAAGACATTTCATAAATGTGACCGTTGGGAGCGTGGCCTCGGGCCGGGCTTGGGGGAGTAGAAGAACTCCCAGAACCCCATCAAGCAGGTGATAACCCATAAAATCAGATCAAAAGAAATAACCGGTAAAGTAGGGCGATGGATGTTCCGTTTTGTCAAGCAGAATGCAAATAGTAACAGTCAAACTAGATCAAGTCCAAACACAGAGGAAAGCTGTGTATCTCAGGGCACTGTCCTTGCACCACTGCTTTTTCTTATTCTCATATCAGATACTAGAGAGGTACCCGGTGGTTCCCGGGGTAGTGTCTCGCTCCCTCTCACTCTGTCCCATATCTCCTTGCTCCCAGCCTCTCCCCTCCTCCTCTGCTTTCACCCTTCTCTCAGAACATTAATTACTAAGAAACACTGAAATATCTGTATGGGTCTCTCATACACTGTATTATTATTATTATAACTCGTATCTGGGATGCTCTCGGACGCAAGTTCGAATCCTCGTCACGGCCCTTGTGGATTTGTTCATTATTATAACTAAAAACTCTAGGTAAATCATACCAACATTTCCAACTTGACGCCATGAAAATTACCCTGGGGAAGAGGGGGTCTCTATAAGTGCTAATATTTCATAAGGTATTAAACATAAGCCGACCCCGTTCAGCCAGTGTCCATCCCAAACTCCAGACCATTCCCCCTGCAAAGTTGGGTGAGGCTCGCCCCGGCCTGGTCGACGACCGGGCCGCGGGGACGCTGAGCTCCGAAATCATCTCAAGGTAACCTCAAGGTAAGCATCTGGCCTCCTATTTTAGACAGACAGAACAGAAATTTTCTTGTAGTACAGTATTGCCTTGAAGTACCCGGCGGTGCCCGGATAGTCTATAATAATTATATATATGTAAATATATATATATATATATATATATATATATATATATATATATATATATATATATATAAATATTGATATAATATATATATATATATATATATATATATATATATATATGTATATATATATATATATATATATATATATATATATATATATATATATATATATATATTTGGACCTAATACACTTGTTATTAAACACAACAGCATTGTGACTTTACTTTCATGAAGTATACTTTCAGGAGTGAAAGTATACTTTCGCTCCTGAAAGTATAACTGTTAAACTAACACAGCTATACTGAGCTCACAAGGTTGTTGTTGTTGTTGTTTTACATTTAGCTACTCAGAACAAAATATCCATGTAGCACGGGCTATGGTGAGCCCGTAATTGAGTTCGGTTATTCGCCATAACCTTGTTACTGTGATATTGGGTCAAAGTTTTAAATGGAGGTGGGGTTGGAGGTGAGGTTGGAGGTGGGGTTTCCTCTTTTTTCCAGGTTTCTTTTTCGCTTCTGTTTCATCGCACTGGTTTCAGTCGTGTTTTAATAACATTATCTTGGTGGCGGATGTAGATGCTGAATGTTCACTAGTGAGTCCCATTCTTCAACTGCTTTTGTAATCATTGTAGTCGATGTGGAATTTGCATCTAATGCAGCTGCTGTCATTGGATTAATGTTGAGTTTGATGCGCAGGGCTTCAGTTGCTTCACATTCCAGTAATGCAAGATGTGCAAAGATGCCACATCTATGCCACTCTTTAAATATTGTGTTTACTACCTCCCCGCTGCACTTGTAATCAAGTCTGAGTCTGTGTATGACTATGCTTACAAGGTGATGAAGATTAAGCCGTCCAAGAGGTGGCACGGGCATGAATAGCCCGTAAGTGGTAACATTTTTGTTCAGTAAATGTATACAGTGTGAGGTTACATTTAAGCATCAGGCTGCTATCGCTTGGGGAGGATGCTGCTTGACATGAGGGTCTCCAGCTGCTGGACACCTTACAAGTTGTTGTTGTTAAAGATTTAGCTACTCAGGACGAAGTGTCCATGTAGCACGCGCTATGGTGACCCGTAAACCTTACAAGGAGAAATCTAGACATTTATAAGTGTAGGTACACCTCACTCTACGATTGACCTAACCTCCTTAATCGTAGGAAGCAGCGGAGGAAAGGGTGTAGGTGATTGTTGCCTGATTCCGGCTTCTAGCTGTCTCAGAGTCTTACATCTTCCCTGGGTCAATGGAGGACCATCACACAGTTGTATGATCGATGCCGAATTCATCTCGATGTTGATCACTGGTGTCAGCTCCCGAATGAACACAACCTCAGCATACGAGCCTCCTACGGTCGTCGGGGCATGTAATACTGTCGTATCTTCCACTATGTCTTGGTGATTCAGGATGGTGTGTGGTGTTGAGAATGATGTTGCTTAATACCTCCGTCTTGCAAGTGAAGTGTAAGACGTGACCAGACCACACACTAGAAGGTGAAGAGACGACGACGTTTCGGTCCGTCCTGGACCATTCTCAATCGATTGGACGGACCGAAACGTCGTCGTCTCTTTCACCTTCTAGTGTGTGGCCTGGTCAACATACTTTAGCCCCGTTACTGTGACTCATCGCCTGCAAGTGTAAGACGTCTACTCATGTATTCTTGGTGTGTCCAATGTAGCATATATTTGGAGTACACAGTCTCAAGAGTCGCATTTGTGTTGATACACAACATTAGTGCACCTCAGTTTGTCAGAGGCGGCAGAGATGGTATTTCTCATGAAGAGGGAAGATGTTGTTATAATAAATGACGGACGAATCTTTGCATTTTCACTGCAAGGTGTAGAATTCCTGTCATTTGTATCTGTATCACCTTCATCCTTCTTGTATGCAACTCCAGATAGCAGTAAGTGTGTGTATTGTGTGTGTGTGTATAAGAGAGAGAAAGATAGAGAGAGAAAGAGAAGAGGGAGTGAGAGAGAGAGGAGCGAGAGAGAGGGAGGAGAGAGAGAGAAGAGAGAGAGAGAAGAGAGAGGAGAGAGAGAGGAGAGACATAGGAAAATATGGTCGAGAGTCAGTGCATTAGACAAGCGATGTCATAAAGCGGGTCCAAGAGCTAACAGCTCAATCATGCATGCACGAACAGTATACAGAAGAGAGAGAGAACTCTAGCTCCCGAGCCCCGACTGTCATCCTGGGTCATCTAGTCTCATTGACCCTCCCTTCCCCCCCCCCAGGGCCGGAGCTTCCTCCCGAAGCTGGTTCTCCCAAGTGAAACCCCCTGAGTGAACCTCTGAGTGAACCCCCTGAGTGAACCACCTGGCCTTCAGGAAAGGTAGGGGCTCACGGTGTGCTGGCTCAGGTGGGGAAGTGAGGGTGAGTCGTGAGGTTGATGTGTGGGTGTTAGAGGGGGGGGGGTGTAAGGGGGGGGGGAGATAGGGTTCAGGTGGGAGGGGGTGGGGGTGAGGGGGGAGAGGATAGAAGTTTTTATAGTGACTGTGAAGTTGACGCATGTTTCTAGTGGGCGCCAGGGTGTCGCTCCCCCACCCACCCCTCCCAGCGCCCCTCTCCTCACACCCCCTCCCCGCGCCCCCTACCCCTACCTGGAGGTAAATCGCCACAGGTTCTAATTCTAGGGTTCCAGGCTGGCATCCAGGACTTCAGCCTCCTCCCCCCCCCCCCCCTGAGTGATTGGGGTCTCTATGGTGATTGGAGACACCTACATCCAGGGGCCCTTGGCTGAGTGTTAGCGCG
Source organism: Procambarus virginalis (assembly GCA_020271785.1). NCBI lineage: Eukaryota > Metazoa > Arthropoda > Malacostraca > Decapoda > Cambaridae > Procambarus > Procambarus virginalis. The sequence goes on from WNGS01161107.1 coordinate 12,330,800, forward strand.
CGGGTTTCGTAGTCCTAGGGACCGGGAATGGATCCCCCCGCGATGGCGGAAACAAATGGGCAGGGTTTCTGTCACCCTGATGCACCTGTTGACCTAGCAGTAAATAGGTACCTGGGAGTTAGACAGCTTTTACGGCTGCTTCCTGGTGTGTGTGTGTGTGTGTGTGTGGTGTGTGTGTGTGTGTTGTGTGTGTGGTGTGTGTTGTGGTGTGTGTGTGTGTGTGTGGTGTGGAAAAAAATTGTAGTAGTAGTAGAAACAGTGATTGCCAGTTGAGAGGCTGGGCCGAAGAGCAGAGCTCAACCCCCCGCAAGCACAACTAGGTGAATACACACACACACACACCCACGCACACACACACACACACACACACACCACACACATCAACACCCACACACACCCACACACACACAACACACACACAACACAAACACACAGGAGTCATTGCTGTATAACAACTGATGCTCGAAGGCGGGATCCAAGAGTCTAATGCTCGTTCCTGCAGACAACTATAGGTGAGTACATTATAGGTGAGTACACACACACACACACCACACAGGTCAGACGCATATTTGCTTGACTGCCAAAAGGGCCTTTGATACAGTACAGCACATGAGACTGATATTCAGACTTGAGAGGCAAGCAGGAGTGAGTGGAAAGGCCGTAGAATGGGTGAAGAACTACCTAACAGGAAGGAGCCAGGGAGTAATGGTAAGGGGCGAGAAGTCGGACGGGCGAACCGTAACAAGTGGAGTAACTCAAGGATCGGCTGCTGGGACCAATCCTCTTTCTAATTTACGAAAATGACATGTTTACAGGAGTGGAATCATCCATGTCAATGTTTGCGGATGACGGCAAAAATAAGGAGGAAGAGTTGTGACAGCTGAGGATTGTATGATTCTCCAAGAGGACCTGAACTGTTTGCAGAGATGGTCAGAGGAAATGGCTACTGGAATTCAAATCACCAGTAAATGTAAAGTTATGTGAAAATTGGGATCAGTGTGATAGGAGACCAAAGGGACAGTACACAATGGAAGGGGAACGGTGCCTACCTGTAACGATATCGGAGAAAGAGATCGGGAGGTGGATGTGACACCTAATTCAACTCCTGAGGCACATATAAATAGTACAACGACCAGCAGCGTACTCGACACTGGCGCGTAAAATTAGAGCTTCATTCAGAAAACCTAAATGAGGAGGCGTTTTGGGCACTTATTACTACTGCCTACGTGAGGACCGGTCCGCATTAGAGTATGCCGCGCCATCATGGAGCCCCACCTGAAGAAACATGCAAGGAAACTGGAGAGGTTCAGAAGTTTGCAGCGAGGCTTGTCCCAGAGTTACGAGTAATGGGATATGAAGAGCGTCTGAAGGACTGAACCTTACGACACTAGAGAAAAGAAGGTGGAGAGAGGAGGATATGATAGGGACCATAATAAAAATACTCAGGGGAAAGTGACAAAGTGGAAATAGATGAAATTTTCACACGTAATAGTAACAGTACGAGGGGGCATGGATGGAAACTGGAAACTCAGATGAGGTACAACAGAGATGTTAGGAAGTTTTTCTTTAGCGTGGAATTGAGAGTGGAAAAATGAAATTCCTTGGGGTAACAGGTTGTGGAAGCAAACTCTATTCATACTCTTAGGGTATGATAGGGAAATGGGAATCAGGAGTCATTACTGTAAACAACCCATGGAAAGGCGGGATCCAAGAGTCAATGCTCGCTCACTTGCAAGCACAAATAGGTGAGGTACCACAACACAGCACACACACACACACACACACACAACACACACACACCACAGCACACACACACACCGCACACACACACACACAGGTTCAAGGTTTGCCACCAGACATAGTACCCGAGCTGAGAGGTATGAGCTACGAGGCAGCGACTGCAGGAATTAAACCTCACTTCGTTTGGAAGACGAAGAGTTAGGGGGGACATATCCACCACCTTCAGATTCTCAGGGGATGCGACAGGGTTGATAAAGACAGGCTGTTTAACACAAGGGAGCACACGCACTACGCCCGCCGGACACAGGTGGAAACTGAGTGTGCCCAAAATGAGCCACAGAGATAGTAGAAAGACTTCTTTTAGTGTACGAGTGGTTGACAAAAGGAATACAATAGGAAGTGATGTAGTGGAAGGGGCTGACATCCCATTACACAGTTTCCAAGTGTAGATGTAGATCGATGCCCATTAGGCTAGGCAAACTAGTACACCTGTTGAGTTCGACGGTTGAGAGGCGGGCCCAAGGAGCCAGAGCTCAACCCCCGCAAGCACACTAGGTGCGTACAACTAGGTGAGTCACACACACACCACACCACACACACACACACAACCACACACACACACACACACACACACACACACACACACACACACAACACACACACACCACAACACACACACAGTTGTTGCTGACGACGCCAAAATTATGAGAAGGATTAAGACAGAGGGAGGACAGCTTGAGACTTCAAGAAGACCGTGACAATGCTGCAGGAATGGTCGAACAACAATGGCTGTTATAGTTTACCCACGCAAAGGTAATGTAATGGAAGATAGGGGTAGGAAGCAGGAGACCAGATACAAGGTATTCATTTGGTGAGATGAAAATACTTCAAGAGTCCAGAGTAGAGAGAGAGAGCCTGGGGGTTGATATCACTACAGACCTGTCCCCTGAAGCTATATCAAGAGGATAACATCAGCAGCCTATGCCAGGTTGCTAACTAAGAACGGCCTTTAGAAACGTGTGTAAGGAATCTTTCAGAACATTATATCCACATATGTCAGACCAATCCTGGAGTATGCGGCTACCAGCATGTATGTGCCCGTATCTATGTGACAAGCATATGACTATATTGGAGAAGGTTCAATGGTGTGCCACCAGACTAGTAACCCGAGCAGGAGAGGTATGAGCTACGAGGAGCGACTGCAGGATTAAACCTCACTTCGTTGGAGACAGAAGAGTTAGGGGGGACATGATCACCACATTCAAAGATTCTCAGGGCGAATCGACAGGGTTGATAAAGGACAGGCTGTTTTAATGCACAAGAGGGCACCACGCGACTAGTGGACACAGGTGGAAACTGAGTGCCCACATGAGCCCAAGAGATATTAGAAAGAACTTTTTTAGTGTCCGAGGTGGTTGACAAATGGAGTGCATTAGAAAGCGATGGGGTGGAGGCTGACTCCATACACAGTTTCACAGTGTCAGATATGATAGAGCCCAATAGGCTCAGGAAACTGTACACACAGTTGATTGGACGGTTGAGAGGCGGGACCAAAGAGCCTAGAAGCTCAACCCCCCGCAAGTGCACAACCTAGGTGAGGTACAACTAGGTGAGTAAACACACACACACACACATCAAGGACGCAGCAAACACCGTTATCCCAAGTCCAAAAAGAAAACATGGAAATGAAGGAGAAACCTCATGGTTTAATTAGAGACGTAGGCTAGCTAAGCAGCAACGTAAAAGGACATGGAGAAATCGTATAGGAATAAAGGAACACTGAGAGCAGAGAAGATATCAGAATGCCAGGATGAATAATGTCAGGATGAGAAGAGAGGCAGAAAGACAATACGAAAAGACATCGCAAGGAAGGCAAGACTCAGCCTAAATTGCTGCTAGCCACATCAGGAGAAAGACAACAGTAAAGGAACAGGTATGAATAAGAATAGGGAAGAAGGATTCACCTACAAACGTCAAGGAAGTGTGTGAGGAAGTTCTGAATAAAAAATTCCCTGAGGTCTTCACCCTTAGAGCAAGGAGAAACCCCAGAGATAAGAGAGGGAATAGCTAATCCAGAATCCACTGGAAGAGTTTGAGATTACCAGCGGGGCAAGTAAGGAAGTGTTACTAGAGTTGGATGTGACAAAGGCTATAGCCCCAGATGCAATCTCCCCTTGGATACTGAACGGTATATGGAGCAGAAGAACTGTGCCTGCCACCTCCATAGTGTAAACCAAATCACTGGCAACAGGGAACTGAC
>WNGS01161107.1:12351029-12361106 GCA_020271785.1 Procambarus virginalis
GTTGTCCTCTCTGGACGGCTCATTATTAACACTGACATTTATCTCCATCACAAACCAACAGTTGACGATAAAGTGCTCAAGCTTACTCAAGATACTGTCATTGGCCGCTTAATTATCTCCGCCTCCTTATCTCCATTACTTTCAATAGCACACGACATACGACTTACACAAACAAATTGCCACTTATGGCAACACTGCTGGAAGCCTACAGATGGCCAACGGTCCAAAAGAACTTTCCAGAATTTGATCATGGAAATGCGTAGGAATTACAGCCTCATCTGAGCTTTCAAGAATATTGCAATTTGGTGGCAGTATGTCATGGCGTGTCCTAAACCTATGGATGACCTGTTGGGTCTCGTGTCATGCAGGTCGGCGTTCAATCCCCGACCGTCCAAGTGGTTGGGCACCATTCTCTCACACTTCAACTTATTTTACGAAGTTCAAGGATACATGTATGTGTGTTAATGTGTGTACTTTGTGTATGTGCACATGTGTGTGTACACATCTACTTGTACTCACCTAGTTGTGCTTGCGGGGGTTGAGCTCTGGCTCTTTGGTCCCGCCTCTCAACTGTCAAACTGTCACTGTGCGTGTGTACTCACCTATTTGTGCTTGCGGGGGTTGAGTTTTGGCTCCTTGATCCCGCCTCTCAACTGTCGTGTGTGTGTGGTGTGTGTGTGTGTGTGTGTGTGTGTGGTGTGTGTGTGTGGGTGTGTGTGTGTGTGTGTGTGTGTGTGTGTGTGTGTGTGTGTGTGTGTAAACTTCCCCCATCCTCACACCAGATGTCACTAGCATCTTAATTAGGCTTCTTATCATAGCACCCATTTATTTACGTCTGGTAAGATAAGGACAGCATCAAGAGCAGCTTCGAAGGAGGGAGAGCGAGAGAGAGAGTGAGAAAGCAGGGAGAAAGCAAGAAGAGATAAAGGAGTAAAGAAGACGAGAATATATAATTATGAATGGGAAAGAATATAAAGGCCAAAGGAGAAAATCAGAATGACATGAAATATTTATACACACTTGCCCTGTGTGTCCAGTTCAGCAACCAGGAGGCCTGGTCGACGACCGGGCCGCGGGGACGCTAAGCCCCGGAACTACTGCAAGGTAACTGTCCTGGTAGTCGGGTAGGAAAGCCCTTGTTAACAACCTATATAGAGGATACACCACTACCGCATCCTCTCTACCTTTCAATGGGAAGAATAATCAATCTTTCCCATAACCAACTTCAGCTGATCATAATATTATCAAAGATGCATCAGTTACATATTTCGCTACATATGTCGCTACATATCCGCTAATTCCCAAGTATCTTAATACCTTAATTACTGGCAGCCTGACTCTATCATAACTATTTGTTCACTAACTTCATAATTGCATTAATATATATTAGGTCACTATAAACCCTTGTCCTATGGATCCGGGTTCGATTCCCGGTCGAGGCAGAAACAAATGCAGTTTTATTTCAGCTGATGCCTCTGTTTACCTAGCAGTAAATTGGTACCTGGGAGTTAGACAGCTGCTACGGACTGCACCAGAATTTGTTTAATTACCTAAGTGTAGTTACAGGATGAGAGCTACGCTCGTGGTGTCCCGTCTTCCCAGTACTCTTTGTCATATAACGTTCTCATCTAAAACATTTTATTTATTTATTTATTTGTTTTTTATACTGTTTGTGTTTATATTTGTGTTATTCAACACAAGGGCACACGCACAAGGGGACACAGGTGGAAGATGAGTACCTAAATGAGCCACAGAAAGAACTTTTCAGTGCCAGAGTAGTTAGTAAATGGAATACGCCAGGAAGTAATGTGGTGGAGGCTGACTCCATTCAGTTTCAAATGTAGATATGATAAAGCCCTGTAGGCTCAGGAATATGTAAACCAGTAGATTGACAGTTGAGAGGCGGGACCAAAGAGCCAGAACTTAACCCCCGCAAGCACAACTAGGTGAGAACAACGAGGTGAGCACACACACACACACACACACACACACACACACACACACACACACACACACACACACACACACACACACACACACACACACACACACCACACTATTCGACACAACATTTAGACAATTTATAGGTGATTACTAAGGCCATAATTACGGTGTTGGATGAGAGCGGTGGTGGCACACACACACACACACACACACACACACACACACACACACACACACACACACACACACAGGGGAATACATCACACACCTTACAAGTTCATCAGTTAAAGAACAAGAGGAGGAGAGGAGGAGGAGAAACAATTAAAGACAGATAAGAGTCACACAATGAAAACACAAGAACGTATCTATGAGAACATGTTAAAGATATAGTGTGTATGCCTGGGGAGTCCAGGGGACGAGGTTCAATCCCATCTAATGGCTTCAACATTTTGTCAGAGACGAGATCGCTACACTTAACCCACATAAATACAAAAGTGCGAATGGCTTTACTGAATATAGGAATTATAGCGGTTTTTATAGTTATTAGTTTTATATATAAGTATTATATGTGTGAATTCAAAACAGTGATGCATCAACGAGGGTCAGATGGGGATGGTGAAGATATTGTTAGATTTTTACTTAAGAGTTCAATCGACTTGAGAATGGTCCAGGACGGACCGAAACGTCGTCGTCCCTTCACTTTCTAGTGTGTGGTCTGGTCAACATACTTCAGCCACGTTATTGTGACTCATCGCCTGCTTAAGAGTTCAACATTAGTCTATCACTTTCAAATTTGTTGTCATTCAGATACATAGCATTAATGTCATAGCATTTGGGGGTGATTCTTTCACACATTTTCGACAAATATCCCAACACTACCAGAATGGCATCTTGCCAAAAAGTCTCAACTTTGCTAATTACAAATAGTCCATTAGCGCTGTAACTTGCTTGGCTAACAGAGCCTCTCCGCTGCCGCCCACAGGATGGCTGTGCATACTAAACCACACAGAATCAATGCCACTGCGCAGTTTGTGCTTCCTGTAGGCACCTTTAGTCCTTACTAGACTAGGGAGCCGGTGGCTGAGCGGACACAACACTGGACGCGTGATCCTGTGGTCCCGGGTTCGATCCCGGGCGCCGGCGAGAAACAATGGGCAGAGTTTCTTTCGCACACTGATGGAGCTGTTACCTAGCAGTACATAGGTACCTGGGTGTTAGTCAGCTGTCACGGGCTGCTTCCTGGGGGTGGAGGCCTGGTCGAGGACCGGGCCGCGGGGACACTAAAGCCTCGAAATCATCTCAAGATAACCTCAAGAAGAAGGAAGGAAGGAATTATCAAGGGAAAGCGCCAAGCTATTACGACTATATAGCACTGGGAAGGGGTCAGGATAAGGATTTGGGATGGGACGGGGGGGAAGGAATGGCGCCCAACCACTTGTGGACGGTCGGGGATTGAACGCCGACCTGCATCTTTGGAACAACTGTTCATTGTACCTCCTGGGTGATATCGATCCGATGTGTGCCAATGGTGGTCGGGGTTCAATCCCACGACCGCCCATAAGTGGTTGGGCACCATTCCTTTCCGCCCGTCCCATCCCAAATCCTTATCCTGACCCGTTCCCAGTGCTATATAGTCGTAATGGCTTGGTACTTTCCCCTTGATAGTTCCCTTCCCATCCCTATTTAATGTTAGTGTGAACAGCTAAAACATATTACCTCCCCCCCCCCCAGGGTACCATTCCTTCCCCCCGTCCCATCCCAAATCCTTATCCTGACCCCTTCCAAGGGCTATATAGTCGTAATGGCTTGGCGCTTTCCCCTGATAAATCCTTAATCCTTACCCCTCCCCCTGTCAGGACGCTTTCCTCGGGATATTGGCCTCACAGACATGCCATATAACTCCGGACACCCACAGACGTGCACGTGAATAACATTGCAAGCCACATAAACATTGCAAGCTGTCAGCCAAAAGCTCGTCCAAGAGGCGCTCGACGACCCCCCCCCCCAAAGATGCATTAAATAATAAATAAATATAAATAAATATGTTTATTCAGGTAATGTACATACATACAAGTGATGTTACATTAATGGATTGATTTATAGATAGAGCTAGTACATACAATGCCTAAAGCCACTATTACGCAATGCGTTTCGGGCAGTAGTTCGGGCATTCATCAACGTTAACGTACCGCGCGTTCACATTTCAGGGAGCCACGACGTAATATTCGATACAGTAGAACGTTCGGATTTGTTCCAGCAATGTTGTCCCCAAAAGCTAACCATCTCATCTCATTTGATTTGTTTCGTGAAATGCTAACATGTCAGCGAATAACGCAACCCGTTCTCGCACTTTCGTATAGTCAGTATTGACTTATTTAATACGTGCATATGTGACATACTAAACATTCTAGTTTACCTTGAAAAGCTTCATAGAAAACACCGACCTTACCTAACCTTCTTAGTATGTTAAGATAAGCATCTTATTGCTTCGTACTTACAATTATTACTTAACTTATAAGTAATAAACCTGTAGAGAACACAGGAGCCCTGTAGAGAACACAGGAGACCTGTAGAGAACACAGGAGACCTGTAGAGAACACAGGAGCCCTATAGAGAACACAGGAGACCTATAGAGAACACTGAGCCTTGTAGAGAACACAGGAGACCTGTAGAGAACACAGGAGACCTATAGAGAACACAGGAGACCTATAGAGAACACAAGAGACCTATAGAGAACACAGGAGACCTGTAGAGAACACAGGAGACCTATAGAGAACACAGGAGACCTATAGAGAACACAGGAGACCTGTAGAGAACACTGGAGACCTATAGAGAACACAAGAGACCTATAGAGAACACAGTAGCCATCGTATTTCGACGTCAAAATATGATGTACAAATTGTAAATTGACGGGCAGTCCCGTTTTCTATTCGCGAATCCTCGGTTAGGTTAGGTTCGGGGAATATAGTGCATCACTTTTGGTGGCGTGATAACTCGAGAAGACGGCCTGGTTAAACAGCGCTGCTCACAGTCTGGCACATGAATCACAGCCTGGTTGATCAGGTATCCTTCGGAGGTGTTTAAGTTCCTCTTTGAACACAGTGAGAGTAAGAAGCCAGTCTCCGTAGTGTAGTGGTAAGACACTCGCCTGGCGTTCCGCGAGCACTTTGTCATGGGTTTGTATCCTGGCCGGGGAGGATTTACTGGGCGCAAATCCTTAACTGTAGCCTCTGTTTAACCCAACAGTAAAATGTGTACTTGGTTGTAAGATAAGCATCTTATTGCTTCGTAATTACAATTATTACTTAACCTATACCTATAATAGTAATTACAATTATTACTATAATTGTAGCCCTGTAGAGCCCTTCTTCGCGGCGGGGATCGTATTCCAGGGACCTGCCCGAAGCGCTACGCGTACTAGTGGCTGTACAAGAATGTAACAACTCTTGTATATATCGCAAAAAAAGTAATGCTTCTTATGTTTAGAAGGGAGAGTGTTGAAAATTCTTGATCCCTTGATGTTGATAGTTCTCTCTCGGCGCCCCCGTTGTAGGAAGTGATAGGAAACGTATCCAACCATTACTGTTCCGCCCGGGATTCGAACCCCGGAATTCTCGTTTGAGAGTCGACAACGAACCCGACTGCACTACCGGGACCTTTAATAATTTTTTCAATTTTTAATTCAATCAATTTATGTAATATCTCTCGTATGTATGTACCTTACCTGAATAAACATTTATTTATTATTTATTTATTTATTAATTTAGTCTACCATCAAACATGTGCAGTTGGGTAAATTATCACCATTGTCATACCATTTAATATCCGTGAGATACTAGAAACATAGTATCTCACTTCAGGTAAATTCAGAAAAATAATATAACACAAAATCAGACAGGTCGATTACTACACAAATTCTATAGTTTGGCTCTAAAAAGTGTTGCAATGAGAGAAAACGTGTGAACAAAAATTCATCAGAGAAAACGAGATTATACTTTGAAAGTAAACTAAGTTATATCAAGTAGAGACGTACAGAAAATACTTTCACTGCAATTTTGTATTCTCGTATTACAGAGGATAATACAAGTTATATTTGAATAGTCTAGGTGAAAATATACTAGTTAGGAGGGGTAGTTCAAAACTACCATTAACATACAGAATCATACATCTAGCAGAGTTCCCCCGGAGCCTATATCCAAATAGCACAGTATCCCATATGGGATAGATCGTCCCAAGTATGGGATGTTCTTCCTTACCTAGTACTTACTTAATTACCTAGTTGTGCTTGCGGGGGTTGAGCTCTGGCTCTTTGGTCCCGCCTCTCAACTGTCAATCAACTGGTGTACAGGTTCCTGAGCCTATTGGGCTCCATCATATCTACACTTGAAGCTGCGTATGGAGTCACTCTCCACCACATCACTTCCTAATGCATTAAATTTGTCTACTACTCTGACACTGAAAACAACATTCTGACACAACATTCCTATATGATTCGTTGTGAGAGGAAGAATTTGAAGGGGTAAGCATAGAGTACAAGAAGTACTCGCGTAGAGTATTCTCTTGTACAAGAATGTAACAACTCTTGTATGTAAGTAGAGTTTGAGACAGGTCACCTCTCCATGATCAATCACGTGTAGTACCAGCCAGGAATAATACTCAAAATTCACACGAATCAACACCCATTTTCCCTTTTTTTTTATTTATATGCAAGAGTTCTTACATTCTTGTACAGCCACTAGCACGCGTAGCGTTTCGGGCAGGTCTTTAATACCAATATTCCCAGGTATACGACCCGCCAAATAGTTTTAACAACCAGGTACCCATTTACTGCTGGGTGAACATAGGCTACAGTTAAGGATTGGTGCCCAGTCAATCCTCCCCGCCAGGATACGAACCCTGGAAAAAGCGCTCGCGAAACACCAGGCGAGCGTCTTACCACTACGACACGGGGACTGCTGAGCTATATACAATCTCTCCCATTCCCATTAACTTCTTAAACTTGCTTTACTAGTGAGCTTACGTTAATTTGTGCTCATTCCAGAAAAACATAGACTGTTGTTACAGTCGTTAGACAGATGATGAATCTCACGTTACAGCTATTATTCGGACACTCAATAATTAGTAATTATTGAGTGTATTAACCTCTCAGACTGTTAGCAACCTTGCATCATTATGTACACGTCCTTGAGTTTTTCTCTTCCACATTTAGAAAGTGCCATAATCTATCACCAAGATGAAATCTCTCCCTGTACCTGAGAATGCTTGTAATAATTATTGAGTTAGTAATTATTGAGTAATTATTGAGTAATTAGTAATTAGACACTCAATAATTAGTAATTCAGCTGAAGACCAGACATATATCAAGCCAGTGTTTAATTTCAAAATACAGTTATAAAACCTCCTCAGAAACATTAGGTTAATTAGAGATGGTGGTCCTCGGGTCAGTAATTGTCAAAAGAAAGTACTAATCCAATATATGTACATTGAGTACTTGGACATTGACTCCTGCATGGACGCCATTCATACTCTAAGATTTTTGCAAATTATAGCATATAGGGCTCTGAATTGGGGAACTGCTTAAATTGTGGTTGAAGTTTTTTGCAGAGTCCGTACAAGATCGAGGTCTGGGAACGATATGGAGTCAGTGAACAATGTGTAGTGTAGTGTAGTGTAGTGTAGTGTAGTGTAGTGTAGTGTAGTGTATATGGAGTCAATATTGGTTTCTACATATAAACTCCGGGTTGAGGAAGAACGGAACTCTCCCAAGCTCACGTGCAAGCCAGAATGATGTAAAGTCGCAAAACAATGAAGGGTCGAGGTTAAGGTTAACGAATACACGAAACAGTCAAGTAAATTCTTGCAGTATTATTAATTAGTATAAACTGCAGTGCAGTCCCTGAAAGTCTACCCCCAAGTTTATAAAAAAAACGACGATTCAAATTATAAGAAAACGTTATATTGAGATGGTAAACTATCCTATTGGTTATATACGCCTAATTTTGCCTTTCCACACTTGGGAAACAGGAAACTTATTAGGTCCATGGAGCTTGTTAAGTGTCCCTCATCCAACTAAGAGCCTTGCCCAGGATACACACCCCACAACAATTCAAGTACTCCACCCGACACTACAGAAGCAAACTACCGCAATATGTCGCCGGCCACTGTTAACAATACTTTGCCTGTTAATCACATAAGCTGACAAAATAATTCACTGTAAACATAAAAGCTGTACTTACCAAAGCTGCTCAGACGATGGTGCCGGTTTCACAGAGACGGTGAGCGTCAGCCTATCACATCCCAGTCACCTCAAGTAAGAGTACACAGCTCACCAGCCGACCAACATCACACATCAATTAAAACTAATGTCACCAGCCCGTCCAGGCAGACGTCGTGGTGACGTGACGTCGCGCGACGTAACGCTTGATAAGGTCCATGTTATGTAACACCCAAAAACGTCACTGGAAATAGCGTACAACGATATTATGCTGGTGATGCCGCGGGCGGGCGGCACGTGGTCACACCTGGCGGCCGTGTTTACATTGTCATTTTCTCCCGCCAGGGATCCCGACTACAAAACTTATCAACTGAGAACTAAATAAAAATTTAATATAATTGAACGAATAGTAGTGGTAATAATTGTGATAATAAGAATTATTCGCCGTCTAATTATATTTTTATTCTTAGCTATTATAGCATTCTGCCCGAAACGCTATGCGCGTTTGTGGTTTTGCAGGAATGTAAAATACCTATCTTATGTAAGCTCACCAACCCATTGTACCTTCTTGCGAATAAATTATGATTATTATTATTATTAATAATAATATTATTATTATTATTCTTTTACTACGAGTATTACTATAATTATTAGTGTAAAATTCTAAAATATAAATACATGCGGATTACTCTTGTCTCGCCGTAAGAAGGCTTTGTCAGACTGGATACAATTGCCTGTCAGGACTTGACTGTTTGTGCTTACTTATTTGTGTCGGCGAGAAACGAGCTTCAGCTCTCGGGGCCCTTAACAATGCTCCTCAATTGTCTGGTACATCGGCCAGTCGATGTTGGAAGAAATTATGATACACTATCTTGCGAGACGTGACATAAGGTGAGATATAAGGGAAGGTTTACATGTGGATGTAAAGTGTTTACAATGGGAATATAAGCACGACCCTGTCAAACTCATAACAATGGTCAAGAACTAGATGCATTTCTATATTGGTAACAATGCTCTAAAGTAACGAATGGGATAAATTACCAGCTCGCATTACTGAGGCTAAGAGTTTTGTAAGTTTTAGAAGTAGAAATAAATATATGATTAAAATTGGTTTGCTCTAAGTACCAGTTGCATGATACAGTCAAGCAGGCCAGCAGCCTAGTGAACAATACGAGGCTCAAACAATATTAATATCTGCGGCTCATGCGGTACATAGCCTAAAAAAGTTTCCAAAACAGTTGGAATGCTATAAAAATCAAAGATATATGTCCCACAATCTGCTCTTCTCACACTATATTATTCAATAATTTATCACTATCTAAACATCTAAATTACGGAATATGTGCATAGGTTTCAACCCACCGTAAACTACCTCAAACTTATAATTACCCAGCGAAAATCAACTATCAGAATTATAACAAATTTTGTCCTCATACAATGCACAGCCTTCTATCTATCTGCACTTACAAAACCTGGGGCTAGATTCACGAAGCAGTTACGCAAACACTTACGAACCTGTATATCTTTTCTCAATTTTTGGTGGCTTTGTTTACAATTATTAAACAGTTAATGAGCTCCGAAGCACCAGGAGGCTGTTTATAACAATAACAACAGTTGATTGGCAAGTTTTCATGCTTGTAAACTGTTTAATAAATGTAACCAGAAGCCGTCCAAAAGATTGAGGGAAAGAGTGTACACTTTCGTAAGCTACTTGGGTAAACCTGCTTTGTGAATCTGGCCCCAGCATCCTTTATCAATTCACATCCTATTCTGAAAGACACTTTCTAGCAATAGAACCCAGGACATCACAACGAGGAAATAAGTAGTCACCTTTGATGTTCCAGCGTCGGACATATACAACAAAACTGCATGCGAATACATAAAGCCCAAATAAATGGAATTTTGCCAATTCTGCCCAA
>WNGS01161107.1:12376129-12387597 GCA_020271785.1 Procambarus virginalis
TGTAGCGAATTAGAACGGGAAAAATAAAAGACTGAAGGTCATTACATTAGACAACCGACAGTTGAAAAGGCGGGTCCCAGGAGCTTGAGATCGCTGCTGCACAAACGGGCACGTCACAAAGGACACTGCAACTCCCTAAATAAACGAATAGGAAGGATGCCAAGCCCTTAACGTGAATATATACAGGATATGGAGGCGGAGAACAAAACATTTTGATACTAACTCCTTCCCAGAATTGTGAAACCTAGAAGAGCATCATGTGTCTGCTAGCGGTGGTGGCACTCCTGGTGGTGGCACTCCTGGTGGTGACACTCCTGGTGTTGGCACTCCTGGTGGTGGCACTCCTGGTGGTGACACTCCGGGTGGTGGCACTCCTGGTGGTAGCACTCCTGGTGGTGGCACTCCTCATGGTGACACTCCTCATGGTGGTGTCTTTTTCTACCACAGACGAGGCCATACATGTAAACAATGCTAACAATATAACCATATTGTCTGTCTGCCATAGAGAAGGTTAGAGAGCTGTCCTCCATCAAACGCAGTTGGTCATATAAGTTGCCATCCATACTGGGTCATTGAACATGCAACCACAGAATGAGATTGAATTCACAAACCAAACTTCAATTTCAACCAGCATGCCACCACAACAACACACACACACACACATTTCCTTGCTGTCTTTGCACAGGAGAAGTGCTTTCTCACATCTCTATAGCTCTATCAGTTCCCCTGAGGATTTTACATGTGGTAATTATTTCTCATCAATTTTTTCCAGTCACGTGGAATTTGCAACTTGTTTTCAGTTTGACTAGTTAAGGGCTCCACGCTGACGCTGAATATTCCAGGATTAGTCTGACATACGTGGGATATAAGGTCGTGATTCATACTCCATTTCTAAGGCAGTTGTAATGTTGGTCAACCTACACTATGCCGCTAATCATATCCATTTCATGTGGGCTTCGGGAGATGGATTGTCTCTGATATCAGGTCTTTCTACCCGATTCTTGAAAGATATCATCTCTCTATTTGGCACCTTGAATCCGGCCCAGTGAAACTTTAGTAGCCATTTATCGGACAATTCTTTCAGATTATTCAGGTCATCTTCTAAAGTCTTCCCCCAACTTTCTCCATCTCAATCCTCCACGTTGTCTTCAGCAAACATCTTGGGAGATCGACTTGAATCGAATCGACTTGAGAATGGTCCAGGACGGACCGAAACGTCGTCGTCTCTTCACCTTCTAGTGTATGGTCTGGTCAACATCTTGGGAGATCATTTACATATATTAGAAAGTGACAGGCACAGTGCCTTTACTTCAGCCAGTACTCCATGATGTGATTCTTTCCGGCCCAGAAGTCTGTAGCGTGTTGGAGGCTTCCTTATACCTCTTAAGGAGACCTCCTTAAGGTGTCTCCTTACCTCGTCTATGTGATCTCAAATTCTTCCACTGCTGCTTGATCACCGCCTCCGAAGTTCAGGCTTGCTTTATTATCAAGACCAAGAAGTGCTAATAAAGCAAGAAGTGCTTTATTATAAAGCATTTCTGGCTTTATTCTGAAGACCTCCTTGTATCTCTTGTTAAGTTCCTCACACAGCTCTGTGTCATTCTCTGTGAAGATGTCCTATCTTGTCAGTAGTTAAATCACCTGTTCCTTTACTGGTGTTTTCTTCTTTATGTGCTGGATCTTTCCTAAATTTGCGATTTCGTTTTCATTTTCTCTCTCCCGTTAATCTTCTCACTTTGAGTTACGCATTCGCGAGCCTGTGGTACCCCCTTTCCCCACACTCTGATGTTCTGTTATTCCTGTAGTTGGTCCTTTACATCCTTGGTTGAATTATAGGTTCCTCTTCTGATGTTGGTTTAGAATGTTCCTCGTTGCAACTTCCAATAGCTCAGCTTTCTATGTATCTGTGCCTCGCTGTAGTTCTTTGTTCTCCCAGTCTATCATACCACAGTTGAGGTCTCCCATTATTATTAGTCAGATGACAGCTGCGGCTCTTACTGTCATTGTAATAGAAGTGTTGGTTCTGTCAAACTCCTGTCTGGATCTCCGGTCATTTAGTGGAGGCCTGTGTATCACTACTACTGCTACTGTCTTTGGTTGTCACATTGTCATGGTACCCATTATGTAGTCCCTGAAACCTTAATAGCCTGAGATCACCATATTGAAACTCCAGTCCAGTCAACAAGACCACTCCGTCTCTTCTTCCTTCCTTCCTTCCTTCCTTCCTTCCTTCCTTCCTTCCTTCCTTCCTTCCTTCCTTTCCTTCCTTCCTTGCTTCCTTCTTTCCTTTCCTTGTTATATGGAAGTTACAAGGAAACTGCAGTATTTACGGCACCTGACAGTTTTGTTTCTGCGAGAGCAATTACGTCTGAATTTCTTCACGTGATGTTTCCCCAAGTTCACATGCTTTGTTTGTAATCCCATCTGTGTAAACATTACGTTAAAACTCGCTTTCTTCTATGCTTACTTACACTCGCCCTTGACCTCAGTTCCACTGGTGAGGGAAATTAGTGTGTGTTGTATTAGGAGGGATTTATTGACTGGTGTGGTTAGTGACTTGAGGGGAGTTCGACCCCCCACTCTACCCCCACGACGGATGGGCATGAGGGTAGAGGTTAGGGTGCGTAGGCAGTATATCAGTGATTCGGATAGAGGATTGCACATTATTGGGGGTGGGGAGTGGAAGGGATTGGTTACCTGGGGGGGAAGGGAGGGGGGGGGATACGATAAATATTTATTAAAAATATATACCTTTCTTTCCCCGTACAGCAACAATTTGAACATTATTTTCTGTAAGTTTTATTCTCTTCATTGTTCAACCCAAGTTTTTGGAAGAAAAAGGTGGTGGCCGTCATTTGTTGATGTGCTGGTGGCGTGTGCTAATGACATCACGTAGTTCCTGTCAGCTGACGCAATGGCGTTCGTGACCGAGGCTGACGTCACCGGATTCTCAGTAGGCATAAATCCATGTCACGCCCGTCTTCAGCGTTCACGGAGTCACGGCAGCCGTTGGGTTTGGCTTAGTGTTGGACTTAAGTGTTGGACTTAAGGCCTATCAACTCCACCAGGGTTATTAAAGTCCTGACACCGGCTTGCTGTCCACCCAGCTTTAGTCCTGAATATTGTCCATGACTAAAGTATAAGAACTTAGTGTATATACACACTATATAAACACTATATACACCTCTCAGTGTTTATACCCTCCCCCCACCACTTGAGTTCCCGGATGAGCTCTGGAGCCCCTGCTGTTGTCACGCCTTCAAACAAGCGCTGACCTTTCATGATTCTTTTTTTTTGTATTATTTAATCTTATAAATTATGGAATTACTGATAATTATTAGTGGTTATGTTATATTATTAAAAGTTCAAATAGACATGCAAGTTATTTTTTTAAAGAACTATCAAAATTATATTCCGCGTTTTATATTTACTGTTCAAACTATAGATAGTATTTGTTTAATGAATGATTATTGCAATAATAATAAAACAAATACCAGATGTATAATACAATACTACCATAATACAGCACTGTATTTAATAAACAAAATCAATGAATCACATCCTTAAACTCAGACTTAAAACATGGGTAAACTCTCCAAATCCGGGAACACAATCAGGACAAGTTTTCAAATTACAATCTCCTTAAAAAAGACTCTATACGAAGTAAATCCCAATTTCAACATGAACATAAAAGTACCGAACGAACCCGTAGCTATAGTTCAAGCTGCGAACGTTCGTAAATGCAATTTTCGTAAATCCCTTCGTTCTGATGCATCTATAAGAGACCTTTACTTATACACCAAACCACTTGGGGTGGATTCTCCCCTCTAAATAAGAGGGGGAGAGTTAAGAGGGGGAACTGGGCGCTGTTAAGGGGGTGTTGGAGATAGTGTGGGGGCTAAGGGGGGATTGGGGTAAGTCGATAGGATTGGGGAGATTGGGGGGGGGCGTACTCGGTATTCTACTAGGACATACAGTAGGGAAGAGGGGGGGGGGTGTTTACAGCCGCGTGGTGTTGACAATCTCCACACTGGTGTACTGTCTCTCTCTGCCAGCCTTACGTGGCCGCCACTAGGGAGGAGGGGTAGGTGGACGTGTACACACACACACACACACCACACACACACACACACACACACACACACACACACACACACACACACACACACACACACACACACAGTCACAGGGATGTTAGAAAAAACTTATTCAGTGTCAGAGTAGTTAACGGATGGAATGCATTAGGCAGTGATGTGGTGGAGGCTGACTCCATACACAGTTTCAAATGTAGATATGATAGAGCCCAGTAGGCTCAGGAATCTGTACACCTGTTGATTGACAGTTGAGAGGCGGGACCAAAGAGCCGAAGCTTAAAACGACTCGTGATGATGTGACTATGTGACACTGATGAAACATGGTCCTAGCATAACTACAAAACACTACGGGAGAACGTTAATAAACTAGAAAGAGGATTGGTTCAATACATGGCTACTTGAATTCAATACTTACAATTGCAAAGCATGGAAGAAGACTGGGAGACCTGAGAGACTGTACGCCCTTGAGGGTCACCAGACGAGGCCTAGAGACTAAAGTGTGTTACCAGACTCTCAGCCCTATGTCACCCTTCATTAGGACACTATTTATGTAGGCAATTAATATACGGCTTCTGAAAAAAAGTCAATTATTTTATCAATGATGATATTGAGTTCTTCAATGTTGCAAATATGTGTGTTGAGTTTAAATATGTGAAGGGCTGAGAACTGCTGCATATTATCAAACATTATTAGGAAACTGCAGATGTTTGCTATTCGACGCTATTATCTAGAGAGAGGCTTGAGGAAAGTGGCGAGCCTCCTCCAATCAGTAGCGAGATGACAAATGACGTCATTTTGGCAGCAGCCAATGCAGGAGCCGTAATTTGAAAGCGTTACCGGAAGGACGACGGATTCCAGAGAGCGTCAGTCAGACCCTGGCAGCCGGCGGGACAGGACGCAGGGTGTCGCTCAGAGGATCAGTGGTTCAATTTCGTCATAGTGGGAGCTGGAGGCGCCGAAGCAGGAGGAGGGTTAGGTCGGGGTGGACCGACGGCAGGATGTCCTTAGTCTGCTTTGGCTCTAGATAGGAGGGCTAGATTAAGGCGTGACAGTGGAGCAGAGGAGACATCTTGACGTCTGGAGTGGTGGTCAAGGCCACGAACATCGCAGGAGGAGGAGCCAGGAAGAAGGAGAAGATCTTCCACGGTTTCATCAACAAGTTGGCGTGTAAGGAGTGTCGAAGACATTTTATGACTCGTGAACGTCAGGTTATGTGGGACACAGCCATGATCATCATTGGCTATGTGGGACACAGCCATTGACTATCAATGGGTATGTGGTTGACAGGAACGTGGGAGGAGCGACACAGCCCCACAGGTGTACTTCTCCAGGTGCCTGATATCAGCCACACACATTCTCACGGTTTAGTCAAATGAAGACTTAGTAGGTGAATGTTTTTAGGGATAGCGGAGCTCTATAGGGATTAGAGGATTATATTATATATTATATATATATATATATATATATATATATATATATATATATATATATATATATATATATATATATATATATATATATATATATATATGTATGTATATATACATATATATATTATATATATGTATACAAATATTAGTATATATTGGTAGCAGTCTTTCCTGTAGGCATATATAAATGAATGTGACCGAAATGACGAGATAAATGATTCTAACACGAAACTTCTCTATTTTCCTTCACTTAAGAAGGAAGTTGAAAAATAAACTCCCCAAAGTTCATTTTTACAGTTTTATTTGGCCCAATGCAGAGAGGTGGGTTCCGTTAACCCTTGTTAACATTGTCAAAGGCAGAGTAGGAATGATTAAAAATGGATTGATTGATTGATGAAGATTTAGGCAATCAAGAGGTGGCACGGGCATGAATAGCCCGTAAGTGGTAGATTTTTGTAGAGTGAATGTGATCTTTGGTCGTGACAGGATATACTGCGTGCTGAGCTCGTATTTAAATCGTCAGTCCTTACTATGTGGCTGCTATCGCGGGGGAGGATATTGCTTGACAGTATTTATGAGAGTCTCTAGCTGCTGGACACCTTTTCTGACTAGAAGAGTGGCAGTGTTGATGGCTTTAGGGTGGTTCCTGTAAGATTCAGGGACTCTTAAAGCTCTTCTAAGGTCGTTGGTTGCTTCATATTCCAGGAGATAGTGAAGTAGTGGCTTTTCTGTGACTGTTTGGCAGAAGATGCATTCCCATTCTCTAGGTTCACTAATTTCCCAGTTGCATCTGTAACTCAGACGTAATCTATATAGTAGGCAGGCGATGAGTCACAATAACGTGGCTGAAGTATGTTGACCAGAAAGTGAAGGGAAGACGACGTTTCGCTCCGTCCTGGACCATTCTCAAATCGACTAGAGAATGGTCCAGGACGGACCGAAACGTCGTCGTCCCTTCACTTTCTAGTGTGTGGTCTGGTCAACATCTATATATTAGGCCTCCATCAGTCTCAGGAGACCTTCCACCCCATCTTCCCTACCTTCCAGGTCCCTGTGGGCTCAAGGAGTCACCCCACCTTCCAGGTCCCTGTGAGCCTCCAGGAGTCACCCCACCTTCCAGGTCCCTGTGAGCCTCCAGGAGTCACCGCACCTTCCAGGCCCTTATGAGCTCCAGGAGTCACCCCACCTTCCAGGTCCTTGTGAGCCTCCAGGAGACCCCCCACCTTCCAGGTCCTTGTGAGCTCCAGGAGTCACCCCACCTTCCAGGTCCTTATGAGCCTCCAGGAGTCACCCCACCTTCCAGGTCCTTGGTAGCCTCCAGGAGTCACCCCACCTTCCAGGTCCCTGTGAGCCTCCAGGAGTCACCCCACCTTCCAGGTCCTTGTGAGCCTCCAGGAGTCACCCCACCCTCCAGGTCCTTGTGAGCCTCCAGGAGTCACCCCACCTTCCAGGTCCTTGTGAGCCTCCAGGAGTCACCCCCACCTTCCAGGTCCTTGTGAGCCTCCAGGAGTCACCCCACCTTCCAGGTCCTTGTGAGCCTCCAGGAGTCACCTCCACCTTCCAGGTCCTTGAGTACATGCAATCTTCCTGCCCTTTAGAGCTTCGAGCATCAGGAAGCTTCTTTACCTTGGAGGTACTTGAGCCCTAGGAAGCTTCTTTACCTTCACGGCTGTGGACGCGGGAAGAGGGAGGGACAAGTACACTGCATTCTTCTTTTCTCTGATGTCTTCGAGCGCATCAATACCGCACTTTACGCGAAAGTTATGCAAAAAGGATTCAAATTTGCACATTGCGTGGGTATGAAGACGAGCTTTCAGTAGGCAGGTAGGCGTAAATTAAGTAGGTGAGCAGACGTAAATTGGAGAACTGTTCAGACACAAATTGAAGACACGAGCAGGTACAAGCCAAACTAGTAGGCAGGTGTTAACTGAGGGTAAACAGATTTAGCAAACTTTGGTATATGGATACAGCCAACATGTAAACTCTTGTAAATTCCACTACAAAGGCGGCTAGCTCGCTCGTAAATAGCTGGAAATGACAGCCTTAATTAAGTGCATGAGATCACTCCTTGTTCCTCTTCTTTTTTTTTACAGATTCTTCAGGCTGACCTTTGAGAACAGGTTCAAGACAATAGGCCGTGACGTCACCGCCTGGCCGGCCACAGCCACATCACCGCGTTTACGGGAATCTTATCACTACTGGATGTGCTGAAGTACTCTGTCTGTGTCTGTCTGTCTGTCTGTCTCGTCCCCCCCCTCTCTCTCTCTCTCTCTCTCTCTCTCTCTCTCTCTCTCTCTCTCTCTCTCTCTCTCTCTCTCTCTCTCTCTCTCTCTCTCTCTCCCTCCTTCTCTCTCCCTCTCTCTCTCTCTCTCTCTCTCTCGAGCACACAACGATATGTATGCCATAAGCATACAGGGTACAAAACACAATCAAATCTGCCCATAGTAAGAAAGCAGCATGTCAAGGATTTGGGAATAATGATGTCCGACGACCTAACGTTTAGGGAGCATAACCAAGCAAATATTGCGTCAGCCAGAAAATGATAGGATGGATTGCGAGAACGTTCAAATCCAGGGATCCCATCACAATGGTTGTACTCTTCAAGTCACTTGTGTTGTCCCATCTCGAGTACTGCTCAGTACTCACTTCCCCTTCAGAGCAGGAGAGATAGCTGAAATAGAGGGAATACAGAGAACATATACGACATACATAGACGCGATAAAGCACCTAAATTATTTGGATAGTCTCTAAGCTCTCCAAATGTACTCACTAGAAAGGAGACGAGAGAGATATCAAATAATATACACCTGGAAAATACTGGAGGGACAGATCCCAAATCTACACATTAAAATAACAACGTACTGGAGTGAACGATATGGAAGAAAATACAGAATAGAACCAGTGAAGAGCAGAGGTGCCATGGGCACAATCAGAGAACACTGTATAAACATCAAAGGTCCGCAGTTGTTCAACGTCCTCCCAGCGAGTATATGAAATATTGCCGGAACAACCGTGGACATCTTCAAGAGAATACTAGATAGTTTTCTTCAAGAAGTGCCGGACCAGCCGGGCTGTGGTGGGAATGTGGGCCTGCGGGCCGCTCCAAGTAACAGCCTGTTGGACCAAGTTCTCACAAGTCAAGCCCGGCCCCGGGCCGGGCTTGTGGAGTAGAAGAGCTCCCAGAACCCCATCAAGGCAGGTATCAATTAGGTAATCTGAAAAGTAAGAGTCCCGACGTAACACCACGAGAATTAAGCCTCAGATCACAGAATAGCAACAATGGGCACATGATCGCCACATACAAAATATTCAGGTAGTGTTATGGACGGGTAGACGAGGACACATGTTATGGATAGTACAGGAACAATCGTAGGTGAAACTAATATACTTGAACGAGTCACTTGGATATTATAAGTCATTTTATGCCCTGACAGGATAGTGCCTACATTGAGCGCAGCGGAAGAGACAATCTTCGCACACAGATGTCGACTAAAGGTACAGAGGCGGAACCCAAAGACCGAATTCCTCCCACCACACACACCTATCTTGAGATTCTTGAGATGATTTCGGGGCTTTTTAGTGTCCCCGCGGCCCGGTCCTCGACCAGGCCTCCACCCCCAGGAAGCAGCCCGTGACAGCTGACTAACACCCAGGTACCTATTTTACTGCTAGGTAACAGGGGCATAGGGTGAAAGAAACTCTGCCCATTGTTTCTCTCCGGCGCCTGGGATCGAACCCAGGACCACAGGATCACAAGTCCAGCGTGCTGTCCGCTCGGCCGACCGGCTCCCAAGCCGGAAGGCTCTCTGCCTAGGAGAGTACAGCTATGCGAATACCGCCAAACACATTTGTTTTAATGTTGTGTTTGCGACCCCGTGAGTTGAGATAATATATGACTAACTCTGTAGAGACAACCTGAACACTGGAACACTTGATGACACCCTGGACCTGTAGCCAAGACTGACTGTGTGATGCACCAATGATGTATTGTATTGTATATATCAGGAGAAAGCACCAAGCCATTACGACTATATAGCACTGGGAAGGGGTCAGGATAAGGATTTGGGATGGGACGGGGGGAATGAATGGTGCCCAACCACTTGGACGGTCGGGGATTGAACGCCGACCTGCATGAAGCGAGACCGTCGCTCTACCGTCCAGCCCAAGTGGTTGGGCGCACCAATGATGTAATAGGCGACGTAATTATAACTTGAGTTTGTAAGAGTACGCTAACCACCATATGTGGTTGAGTGCTCAATAACCCACTACACAGTATGTGGAACACATCTCTAATTAGCTGTGTCTACGTAAGACAGACGAGAATATGCAAGTAAATATGCTGATTACAATTATACACCAATGGCCTCGTCTGTCGTAGAAAAGCAACAACAACAACTCAAGAAGAAGAAAGCGAATAAAGTAATTGCCGCCATGAGTGAAGGGGTTTACTGACCGGACATTAAGTGATGTAGTGAGTGTGAGATCACCATCCAGTTCCTGGCCCCAGAGCTTGTACCTGGAGTGCCCAGGGGGAATTGTAGACTCGTCCGTCGTTCGTAGCCACCTACCACAGGTAACGGTGGCCCCCAACCTGATCCTGGCCACCATTGTGTCGCACAGTCTCGTCGACGTTTTATGCTGCCCCGTAAACATAGTTCTCGGATCTGACCAAGTCATAGTTTTTTTATGCTGGCGCTTTCTGGCTTTTGCAAGTCAGTAATTTCTCTCCTGTTGGACCTGAGTGTTTGGAACAATATGGTCTTGGCAACAGTCATGGGGGATGTTTAGGTCTTGTTCAACTTCATCCTTGTTACACGCTAATTTCTGTGTCATTATAATGGGTTATATTTATGCGAGACGGTATCCATACAAGAGATTCTAAATTCTTAACTCTGCGCAGCGATCAGGTTATTTATTATTGCAATTATGAGGTTTTCAACTGTCGATCATGCAGGAGAAGTTTTTAGGTGCTTGAGGAGCAGACTTTGAATCACAAAATATTTCCACCCTGCGAATTAAATGGTCAACTCTATGCGAAAGCTACGCCATGTTTCACTATACGAACTCTATCAACTAAATTATATTATAATTACATGTCTTGCATGAGTGTGTTAGGAAGTTCACCGTCCCGTGTCTGTGGGACGGTGTTGTGTCCCACTGACACGCCTCTCTGGGGGCTCGTGTTTTGTGTTCGTCTGTGTCACTGTGTCCGTATCTGTGACCTTGTCTGTATCACTGGCAGTGTGTTTATATCTGTGTGTCTGTGTGTACGTGTCATTGTGTACGTGTCTGTGTTAGTGTCCGTACTCACCTAGAGTTGAGTTCGCACGGTCCA
Organism: Procambarus virginalis; assembly: GCA_020271785.1. NCBI lineage: Eukaryota > Metazoa > Arthropoda > Malacostraca > Decapoda > Cambaridae > Procambarus > Procambarus virginalis. Next base: position 12,386,989 of record WNGS01161107.1, read on the forward strand.
GCCTCTGCTCATAAGCCCCGCCTTTCGGCCATTATTAGTTCAATGCAATGACTCGCTTCACTCGTTTTTCTTGTCATATTGACCCTAAAAGCTGTGTATGGAATTGGATTCGACAACTTCCTCGTTTATTTCCTGCCACTTACTGACGAATGTGAAACTGGCAGAGTTCTTCCTGACATGTGTAACTCATCTCTGTGTTCCGGCTTCCAATTAACTGACAGTTCTCCTGATAGTTCCCTTCCCTTCCTTAGTATCTCGTACATCGTTATCATGACTCCTTTATTCCTTCTTTCCTCCAGTATAGTGATGTCCACCTCCTTCAGTCTTCATAGCTCAGATCTCTTAGCTCAGGAACGAGCCTTGTTGCAAATGTTGGAGGCTAACCAAGTTTCGTCTTGTGTTTCTTCAGGTAGGGGGTTCCATGCCGGAGCACCATACTCAGTAACGGGTCTAACAAAGGCTGTATACAGCGCTGGGAAGGGACCCCTTCGCCAAGTTCCTTAAAGGATAGCTGGACGTTGTCAGTATGGCATATGTAACCGTTGGTATTCTGAAGTGTGTCTCTCGATCTCCAGTTATGTCCACTCCTGAACTATGCAGGATTTTCCT
>WNGS01161107.1:12427648-12438577 GCA_020271785.1 Procambarus virginalis
CACACACACACACACACACACACAACACACAGCACACACACACACAAGTAACTAACTAACTGTTTACTAACTAAGTAGTTAGTGTAGTTAGTAAACAGTTGATTGACAGTTGAGAGGCGGGCCGAAAGAGCAAAGCTCAACCCCCGTATACATAAGGAATACAAACTAAGTGAATACAACTAAGTGAATAAAACTAAACAACAAGGAATACAAACAGTGATACACAAACCACACACACACACACCACCCACACACACACACACACACACACACCACACACACACACCACACACGCATACTCCAAGTACATCGCCAAAGCATTGCTGGTATATATATATATATATATATATATATATATATATATATATATATATGCTCGAGTTTTGTTTAAATATATATATATATATATATATATATATATATATATATATATGCTCATTTTGTTTAATATATATATATATATATATATATATATATATATATATATATATATATATATATATATATATACATATATAATCATGTAACCTAACCTAACAACATCTAACAGACATCTAACCTAGTCTAATTTACATAAATCTATAATATATAATAATATTAACTTATATATAAGATAAAATATATTTTAATACACAGTATGTTAACATTGATGAGTGCGTCTTGAGGGAACAGCCGAACGCTTAAATATTTAAAGCATTAAATATTTTACATTCGTAAACAGGGGGGGTTGGCGTGAATTAACGAGAATTTGGCCATTGTTGATGAAGACGGGTTGAAAAAGAGTACCGGGAAGACGGGACACTACAGGCGTAGCTCTCATCCTGTAACTACACTTAAGTATTTACACACACGCTAACTACAGAGGGAGCAAGAAGGCCCCTGAATATTCTTAAAGTCATGACGCCTCTGAAATAGAAATTAAAAGTGGCACAAGACTGGGCCGCGGGGGCCGGAACAACCGTGGGCATCTTCAAGAGGAAACTAGATTGTTTCCTCCAAGGAGTGCCGGATCAACTGGGCTGGAGTGTGTGGGTCTGCGGGCCGCTCCAAGCACAGCCTAGTGGACGAAACTCTCGCAAGTCAAGCATGGCCTCGGGCCGGGCTTGGGGAGTAGAACTCCCAGAACCCCATCAAGCAGGGGACGCTAAGGCCCGAAATCATCTCAAGATAACCTCAAGAAGAGTCATAGCCACTGGTGGTCGAATGGAAAGACTTAGAGGACAAGGTAGCAGAAGGCACTCAATTCTCCCCCACAGCTCCAAAAGAAGAGATAATGAAGGTCGTAGATCATCACGTTACACACTCGGCAGCCGTACAAACCGGCGGCTCTCGGGAGCTGCAGTTCGCCCCTGCAGACACAAGCAGGCGAGTACCCATAGGTGCGGTAAATCGTACACAAGACGGTTCCCCAACGCTCGTTTTACGACTGTTCAAACCGTCAGTATCGTTATTTTAGGATGCATTACCTAAGCTTAGACTGTGTAGGCTGGGATGGGTAAGGTTGGGTAGATTTCAAAATCCGTTGGCGAACCGTTATATAAAAATTCTATAAAACTGTCAGGAAGAATATTGTCCGTGATACCACGTACGTTAACTATGCATTTACCCGAAACGCTGTGCGTATTAGTGGCTTTAGGTATTGTATGTACTAGCTCTATATATAAATCCAACATTATGTTCGTAACTCATGTATGTACTTTTCCCTGAATAAACATTTGAATTTTGAATTTTTGAATTTAGCGCCAAGGCCGCGCCCCCTGGTAACGGCCCTTAAGAACAACAAGCACACGTTGCCGCTACAGAAGCAGAGCAAAGATAATATTTGTACAGCTTTAAATTTATCCAAAGTGATGCGTGTGTGTTCTGACCAAACAGTTCTTATCTATCACAGATAACAGAACTCAGCTTCTGGGCCCCGCCTCCCTACTGGCGGGGGCTTCTCTAATGACTTCCCTTTGTGTTTGTTGTAATATTTATCTTTAAACCCGTAGTTGGCTCATAACAGAAAACAAAACCCGGGTTCGATTCCATCGTAGGACGGAGATATTTGAGTTCGTTTCCAAACACCTGATGCCTCTGTTCACCTACCAGTAAACATGCAGTTGAGAAATAGGCAACTGTGATGGGTTGCCTCCTACGGAAGGTCATTCATCGACGTTAGGAAACGTGGATCTAAACACTCCTAAAGCGACGGTCTCACTTCATGCAGGTCGGTGTTCAATCCCCGACCGTCCACCAAGTGTTTGGGCACCATTCCTTCCCCTCCCCCGTCCCATCCCAGATCCTTATCCAAACCCCTTCCCAGTGTTCAACCCGTCCTCGCAAATTCGTATAGTCAATATTGACTTATTAAATACGTGCATAGGTGATATACTAAACATAATAGATACCCTTAAAAAGCTTCATAGAAAACACCGACCTTACCTAACCTTGTTAGTATGTTAAGATAAGCATCTTATTGCTTCGTAATTACAATTGTTACTTAACCTATTATAGGTATAGGTTAAGTAATAATTGTAATTACGAAGCAATAAGATGCTTATCTTAACATACTAACAAGGTTAGGTAAGGTCGGTGTTTTCTATGAAGCTTTTTAAGGGTATCTATTATGTTTAGTATATCACCTATGCACGTATTTAATAAGTCACTATTGACTATACGAATTTTCTAGGACGGGTTGCAGTGTTATATAGTCGTAATGGCTTAGCACTTTCCCCCCTGGATAGTTCCTTTCTAACCTCCTTCTAACCCTCCTTGACCTTCGACAGCAAGGAACCGCAAGATCCTGAAGACAGCTTTCTTTACCACTGTAGATTACGTCGTTGAAAGGAGCTGTGAGCGCCTTAAGTGATCAGTTCCGTGCCGCTTAAACTACCAATTCCCACTGCATAATCCCACCACAAACATAACAAGTCTTGATTGACACTTCCTTGTGAATGAATGTTATGAAACTTGTGTTTTATATTTCTCGAAACACGAATGAGTCTTAAGTCTTCTTCTTCTTGATAGTAGGTGCAGTTTGCATCAAGGGTTTGTCCTCCCGATGACTGCAGTCTTAAGTCAACGTGGGAAGGCAATAATGACTCTTGTCGAAAAGCAATGACGTTTCTTTTGTGAGGCACGAGGGCCAGGCTCTTTTGTTCTGAAGCTCTTTAGTTCTGAAGCTGTTTTGTTCTGAAGCTGTTTTGTTCTGAAGCTGTTTTGTTCTGAAGCTGTTTTGTTCTGAAGCTGTTTTCTTCTGAAGCTGTTTTGTCCTGACGCAGTTTTGTTCTGACGCAGTTTTGTACTGAAGCTGCTTTATTCTGAAGCTGTTTTGTTCTGATGCAGTTTTGTTCTGTTTTGTTCTGAAGCTGTTTTGTTCTGAAGCTGTTTTGTTCTGAAGTTTTGTTCTGACGCAGTTTTGTTCTGAAGCAGTTTTGGTCTGAAGCTGTTTTGTTCTGAAGCTGTTTTGTCCTGACGCAGTTTTGTTCTGACGCAGTTTTGTTCTGAAGCTGTTTTGTTCTGACGCAGTTTTGTTCTGACGCAGTTTTGTTCTGACGCAGTTTTGTCCTGGGGGTTGAGTTGTCTTGGGACTGCTTTGAATCCTCTGGTCCTAATACTCTCATTAGAATTACGAGACGAATAATTTTCAAAATATATATATCTATATTATATCCAAAATATAATTTTGAGATATGATGTAACAATTATATATAATGAAACCACAATGAAGGAGCTTCAAGACGCTCTTTCATGGTGGTTGATGAACTAACGACAGGATAACTAAGCAGGATAACCACACGAAGCCAACTTCCAACTCTACCATCCGGAGCACAATAGGGGGGGGGGGGGTCAGCTTTACCATATGGGAGCCGGTCGGCCGAGCGGACAGCACGCTGGACGCGTGATTCTGTGGTCCTGGGTTTGATCCCAGGCGCCGGCGAGAAACAATGGGCAGAGTTTCTTTCACCCTATACCCCTGTTACTCTACATGGGCCAGGTAGAAGGGAGGTGGCATTGCCAGATGGGTGTAAAAAAAACTGACATTGTTTTGCAACACCGCACTTCCATTCATACATACATAAATACATTCATGCATAGATACATACATCCGTCTGATTAACCATCTTATTACTAAAGGATAAAATATCTGAAACCCATGCATTGTATCCACATTTCGCTTCCAATAGATACATGATAAGAGAGTAAGAAAAAAGTAGTGTATTTGGAAGACTAATAATAACAAACAGAAGATCTCATATGACCCTGTAATATCTCCATTGCCCAAACAATTATGTATTAGTGAAAAGACCTATCATTAACGTATAATGATTAACTGCAAATACATAGCTATTGAACTGGAACATTTTCTGTAACTAGCTGACAGTTGAATTATAAAGGTGTGAAGGATAGATGTAATTGTTAATGTAATAATCTCTGTTGAGGTCTGATGGAGACCTTTTGTGCACTCTATAATACTTTTTTGCGTTACCGCTCGCAAGATGAGCATGGGGTGCACAATAAACTAGCCGCCTCTGGTGGCAACAATTAATCCAGTGGCTGAGAATACTCTAATGTTGAGGCTTCTCTGAACCTGAGGATCCTCTAAGATGAGGATCAGGATCCTCTAATGCTGAGGATCCTTTTCAGTTTGGGAAGTGTGCAGGTGAAGATGTTGCTCACGTTGCACAGCAACTCGTCAATCAGCCGTCAATAAGGTATCGTCACAAGCCCAGCCTAGCTCCTCCTTCCCTCTATATGATTACCCATCTTCATTGACTAAAAATTCTCTGTCTCCTTCCATCTTTACGCACTTCTTTCCTTCCTCTGATGTAGTGTTTCACTCTCTCCTTCTACCTGCAATCCGTCCCTCCCTTCCTACGTCTATATTGGCAACCCTATCCTAACCCTCTCTCCATCTATATATTTCCTCTCCCTCCCTATACGTACATTTCCGTCGTCCTTTAGCATTATGGTGACAGCTGTAGCCTAATAATCATTGACCACATCTTCCCTCTCTTTTAAATGCTTCTACTACACCAATTCCTTCTCTCACGACCTCCGCCATTATGGTATAGAGCTTCTAAGCCCTTCGCAATGGCCACAAGTACGCGCTTGTCAGCTCCATAGACTCAGCATTAAGGTCGATTCACATAAACGGAGGACGCAGTTTGGGTTGATGGTGGTGCCACCCGTTTCTAAATTACACTCAGGAATTGCGACATTCTGTAGTTTTTCGCAAAGCCTTTGATACTGAGCCTCGCGAAACAAGCCTGTATGGTACTGGATAGGCGAATGATTGTTTTTTTTTTTTCAAAGGGAAACAGCAAGCAAACTTAGCAAGCAAGCTAAGTTTGAGTGGAATACCGTTGCAGGTGAAATGCCTCAGGGCAATGTTCTGGGACCTCTGTTGTTTATCTTATACATATGTAAACGATTTAAAATCAGGATTGAAAAATAACATTTGCAAATTTACAGACATTACACAAATATGGCGGGGGAAAAAAAAATCGTAGAAGACGACTTAGATAGGCTTTACAAATTAACAAATGAGTGGCAGATGTAATTTAATGCTGACAAATGTAGGGTTCAGACCTACATGATAACATTTCTAATGTTAACAAAAGTAATGATAACATTTACCAGATATCATCTGGACAATGTTCAAATTGTTGAATCTGAATACGAGTTATGATTTGTTGGACATCCAAGCCTAAGAAATATGTATAAATGTACAAAATATGACACATTGAACAATGGCACTAATATCTAGAAGGTTTAGCAACACTTCAGCTAGAGAATCATATTACAATGCCGTAGTGCTTGAATGAAGGTAAAGGAAAGACCCAATACAAGTGTTAGTGTATTAAAACCTAATTTTCAGATGAAACCTACATTCTTTATCAAGTAAAAAGTGTTTACAACACCTTGATAAAGGATGTAGGTTTCACCAGAAAATTTGGCTTTAATACTCTTGCCCATATATTGTGTCTTTCCTTGACGTGAATAAATCCACAAGGGCCGTGACGAGGATTCGAACCTACGTCCGAGAGCATCCCAGACGCTGCCTTAATCGACTGAGCTACGACATGGTAAAAAGAATTGCAACCAGAAATTCTACTGAATTTACTTGGATCCTGCAGCCTCTCCGAGACACAAACCAAAATTTTACACAATTCCCCCATGCACTCGAGCTATGTCAATAGGCCTTCTTCTACCTCTACAGTTCTACCTCTTTCCTTCACCTTCAAGGTACTTTATATTATTTTGCGTTTATATCATTTCTTTGTTAATTAAGCCCCATTTAGACGATGCAGTTCAGGATATACATAAATCCATTTGAAAGTAAAGCTGAATTTATAATAATTAATATAATAATACTGAGGTGTTAAATATAATACAAAACAGAGCACGAAACAGTGGATGCAAATTGGACGAGTTTAGATTCAGAAAAGACCTGGGTAAATACTAGTTCGGAAGAGAGATTACCAAGTAACATATTAGACGTGGGATCGTTGGGTTCTTTCCAGCGTAGGTAAGACATATATGTATGAATTTTGGCTTGGTATAAATAACAGCAGCCTCGCGTGGAGTTTCCTTTATTCTAATGTTCTTATGATGATAGGCGGGACCAAGGTACTGAAGCTCAATCTACACAAGTATAATTAGGTGAGTTAAGAATGCATGACACACACATTCTTAATGTTCATTCCGTATCATATATATATATATATATATATATATATATATATATATATATATATATATATATACATATATATATATATATATACCGAGTGTGTGTGTGTCTGTGTGCACGCGCGCGTGCGTGCGTGTTTATTTAGCACAGTTGCCTAATTTCTCTAGTAACGAGTCTTTCGATAATTTATTCTTATGCGTTGATAGATATATTCAATTTAACACTGCTGATGCCCATTTGCATATTTTGACAAAAAAATATTTTTGCAACCTAACCTAACGTTAATGGATGTCCCCCTGGCGGTATCTCACTTAATTTACAGTATTGTTGTGGATCACCTGTTGGCAATAATACCAAACAACATTCAGTCCAGTTTCCCGAGAATTTCTAATGCTCTTGACCTTTATAGACCGCGAGGTATATCACGTTTTAAAANAATATTCTTTGACAACTGGGGACAATGTTTATATTAAATGTTTGCACATGTGCAAGAGATTGCAACTTCTGTCAATTATGGGGGTGGCAGCCTTCGCTAGTACAATTGTGGGGCTGGGGGGGGGAGTATGTGAGTATAGAGGCAACAGAGGACCCAGAACCTCAAATAATATAGAGCCATGCAACAGGGGACCCAGACTCAACATATTAGTGAGCCATGAACAGAGGACCCAGACCCAACATAACAGAGCCATGCAACAGAGGACCCAGACATCAACATAACAGAGCCATGCAAACAGAGGACCCAGACCTCAACAGAAACACTAGAGCCATGCAACAGAGGACCCAGACATCAACATAATATAGAGCCATGCAACAGAGGACCCGACCTCAACATAATATAGAGCCATGCAACAGAGGACCAGACCTCAACATAATATAGAGCCATGCACAGGGGACCCGATATCAACATAATATAGAGCCATGCAACAGAGGACCCAGACCTCAACATAACATAGAGCCATGCAACAGAGGACCCAGACATCAACATAACATAGAGCCATGCAACAGAGGACCCAGACATCAACATAACATAGAGCCATGCAACAGAGGACAAGACCTCAACATAATATAGAGCCTGCAACAGAGGACCCAGACATCAACATAATATAGAGCCATGCAACAGGGGACCAGACATCAACCTAAATAAGAGCATGCAACAGAGGACCCAGACATCAACATAATATAGAGCCATGCAACAGAGGACCCAGACATCAACATAACATAGAGCCATGCAACAGAGGACCCAGACCTCAACATAACATAGAGCCAGAAACAGAGGACCCAGAATCAACATAACATAGAGCCATGCAACAGAGGACCCAGACCTTAAACATAACATAGAGCCATGCAACAGAGGACCCAGACCTCAACACACAACACCACCACAGAGACATATAACACAAAGAACATAAGTATTATAAGTACTATAAGTACAATGCATAATTAGTTGCACTTGTGAGCACTGAAACACATTCCTAACTGTAAGGCTTCAACTCCTAAACTTTAAGACATGACAACTGAGTTATCAGACATACACAAGGCTGACACTGCCAAAATTTAAAAAAAAATTTAAACTGCCAAAACTGAATACGAAAATGTCTAGACCGGGATTCATCGTGGACGTTAAGTACTCACTGACGAAACCTCTCCATCTTTCCTCAATCATGGCGGCTATGTTTACATTAATTAAAGTTCATGAACGTTGTCTACGACAATAATAACCTTGAATTTCGAAGTTTGTGAACTATTTAATAATAATTAAGACATGATCGTGAAAACATGAATAGGTTTTACAGGTTGTAAGCTATCTTGAGATGATATCTTGAGATGATTTCGAGGCTTTTTTAGTGTCCCCGCGGTCCGGTCCTCGACCAGGCCTCCACCCCCAGGAAGCAGCCCGTGACAGCTGACTAACACCCAGGTACCTATTTTACTGCTAGGTAACAGGGGCATAGGGTGAAAGAAACTCTGCCCATTGTTTCTCTCCGGCGCCTGGGATCGAACCCAGGACCACAGGATCACAAGTCCAGCGTGCTGTCCGCTCGGCCGACCGGCTCCCACGTGAATGAAGCTAAGTGAATCAATGTCAAAAGTATGTTGAATAAGGCTATATGATACTAGGATTCACTATGGAAACATTTGCAATCATTTGCAAACATTTGCAGCCTCTCCTTTCCCTATCCCCGTCCAGTGCTCTATCCCCCTCTCCCACATTCCGTCCATCTCCCCCATTCCCCCCCCCCCCGTCACCCCAGGTGGAGGCGCGTGACTAAGCTTCCAGCGTGGAGCCTCTGGAGTACTGGCGGGACAAAAACATGACAAGCACCTCTTGGGGAGAGAGATATCTGTGAGAATGTCAGCAGGTTAAGGCCGCCCGCGCTACACCCATAGTGAATGTCTGATCTCTACCGCTTCTACACCACCCACTCACTTGTCAAAGTTGAGACAAGGCTCAGCAAATGACCCGTGACTGCGACCCTTCGACGTGTTTGGAGACTTGCCGCAAGAACAGTTCCAGGGAGGTCAGGCTGGAAGCCTGAATTACAAAAAGCTTTAAAACGTATTCTTGAGACAGCCGGTAATGGCAGACCTTCAACTTTTCTCACGCACAAAAACGCTTCTGATACTGAGAGTAGGGAAGGGCTGTTACTTCCTCAGGCGGAGTGGAAACTCCAAGTCACGGAGCTAATGGTTCTCCTATCTTTTATGTGTACACGGATTGAAATATTCACCAGGAGCAAAGGAGGATTTGCGGGTTACTCATTCACTTGGTTAAACACCGTTGGTTCCGGCTTGTAGGTGGTGGGTGACCGCGTGTGGAGCCTACAAAGCCCTAGGCTACGGGAACCTGAAAATACCTAACAGGGTTTGTGGCGTCAACGACGGGACATCAAGTGGCGTGGTTGGGGTGAGGTTAACTACGGGCGGCGCTGAAGGACCTCCACACAAGATGTGCTTTAAATTCAAATTCAAAACATTCATTATAATAGTTGTGTACATTTATAGTGGAGTTCGTTTACATTGACCTTGTTCAGCAGCTTCGGAAGACTAGCTGTTCAGCTGGTAATTACTCTCTCAGAACAAAGGCGCTTCCTGCTAAAGTTATGCAAGACGACTTTGCAACTGTTGTATATGAAATAATGAAAACCTTTGAGAAGAGGACAGGAACGGTTGGGCACGTTTCCTAGCAGTCAACCCCAATTGTTGTGGGGTTGCCTCCTTGGAAAAGACAGTATAGTTGACCTGAGGGATGTCGATAACCCTAATGGGAGTTATATAGAAGGGACTGCTAACCACACGCTGGCTACTAGACCACGGAGACCCCACAAGCACCACACCCCCCAGAGGACCAGCTGCCCATACCTGTAGTGTGGTTACCTTTTACTAAGAGTGTCCCACGGTAATTCGATGATTAATATGCAATAATTCCAGAGGACCAATGAGTATACCATCTACTCCCACATAGGCTCGGCAATACCTCTCCTTTGTGTTGATGGTACCAACTAGGGACTAGAGAGCGCTGAGAGTAGGCCTATGAGCCGAGAGGAGAGCCGGTCGGCCGAGCGGACAGCACGCTGGACTAATTGTGATCCTGTGGCCTGGGTCGATCCCAGGCGCCGGCGAGAAACAATGGGCAGAGTTTCTTTCACCCTATGCCCCTGTTACCTAGCAGTAAATAGGTACCTGGGTCGTTAGTCAGCTGTCACGAGGCTGCTTCCTGCGGGGTGGAGGCCTGGTCGAGGACCGGCCGCGGGGACACTAAAAAAAAGCTCCGAAATCATCTCAAGATAACCTCAAGAAATCCCGGATATCAGACCAGCTTAACTCACATAAGCCTGCCTAGTTTTTTCATATTACCAGAGATTGTGTGGTCGGATGACCCAGCAACACACTTAATATGATGGAAGGCAAAGGTAAATGTTTAGATCCTTTCCCTCATTCCTCATCCACACTCCTCTCATTCCTCACGTCCCTTCCTCATCCAGTACTCTCATGGACCATAGGGGGACCAAAGAGCCAAAGCTCAACCCCCGCAACGCACAACCTAGGTGAGTACACTCACTGCTAGTTCGCAAAGCTACGATATATTATATATTTCTTCAATAAAACCTCATATCATAACGCCGCAAGTCATGTAATTGTACATTGTATGAATCTAAATTTAGGAGTAATGACACAGAGCCTGATTACGTAAATGTACGGATAACCCTTCGATTTTGGAGTCGCGCGGGTACAATCTATTTCAGTTAATA
>WNGS01161107.1:12486878-12507781 GCA_020271785.1 Procambarus virginalis
AATGCATTATCAATAAATTTAGTTACTGTTTTTCATATGCAATAGGATAAATGATAAACAATTTACATGATACAACTATTATTAAAAAATAATTATCACAGCAAAAACATGAAACAAATGAGATGGTACATGTGGCAATGAGGTCAGCAAGGAAGAGAAGGGAATTATCAGGGAAAAGTGCCAAGCCACGACGACTATGCAGCACTTGGAAGGGGTCAGGATAAGGATTTGGGATGGGACGGGGGAAAGGAATGGTGCCCAACCACTTGGACGGTCGGGGATTGAACGCGACCTGCATGATGTGAGACCGTCGCTCTACCTTCCAGCCCAAGTGGTTGGGCAAGGTCTGTAAAGAACTGATTACAGGGACTATTTAACAAGTTAATCTATGACAAAATGCCGGACACGTGATTTTTATATAGTAATACAATGATATAAATAACATTAACCAAAGCTGGCAATCAAATTCATATCTGATCATATTTTGTAGTACAGAAACACAACCTTCAAGGCCTGACATCATTAGTTGGAGGAAACTTTATTACTTTCAGTTATATTAATTATATTAATGAAACCACAGTATATACAAAAATATAAAGTGGATTATTATGCTAGTTCCTGACTGATGCAGAATTGGAAGCTGGGAAGAGCTTAGTACCAATGGCTATCATGTGTAGAGCTTGGTACCAATGGTTAATAATATGTTTTCAAAATGGTACCAATGATCACCATGTTTTGAGCGTGGTACGTCATGTCTAGAGGAGTATAAATAAATGAGCTAAAATATAGTGGATAAATCACAGCTAAGCAGTGCAACTATACACAATACTTTATAATACATTTCAAGAAAGTAGAATGTGCACTACAACTTACAGATATTAATTAATGTGCTAAGCTGAACCTGCCATACACAGTAGACTATTAGATGTTATATATGGGCCTAAGCAAAAATTCAATTTCTAAGTTATGTTTCAAAATCTAATATACTGCAGTACTGACTGGACTGCCAATATATGGAAAAAAATACTAAAAAAAAAGATTGTACACACAAGAGCTACACAATAACTAATTACTGAAAGAAAGCACTAAGCCTGCAAAGCTACATAGCACAGTGTCTAGGACAGGTCCAAGGTAGAGACTGAGAATAATATCTCTGGGGCGAGCATAATGATGGCTGAATGGGCTATATCAACTTGTGTATATGATCATTGCATAACATAAGGATGGAGAGAGAGATGGAGACAGGTGGATGAAACAATGCTTGACTGAATTGTATATGGCAAGATTAAATGAAACATGGCTAAACAGAAATGAAATATGGATAGACTGAATGAAACATGGCTAGACTGAATGAAACATGCTTGCCTGAATGAAACATGGCTAGCCTGAATGAAACATGGCTAGACTAAATTTTACAACCTGCCTTGACGTATATGAACTGGGTCTGATAATGCGATTACATTTGCTGTTAATACTGGGTTATTGCAGGCAAGAGAAGTTTGGTTGACTTGTCTTTAATTTTTACAATGACTACCCGAATTCTATACACGGATGATCCACCAATGAACATTATGTTACTGAAAACAAATGAAGCAAAATCATTTGACACAATAAAGACTTAATATACAGTATAATAATACAGTAGTAACATACCTTTTTTAGTTGTTATTCAAAGATTATATTATTCAATATCGGATAAACCTATAATTATATTTTTGAATAAACTTACTACATAGTAATAACTAAAGGAGAACTAATGATTTGATAAAAGACCTAAGTTACTAAGATAGCCGACAAAGGGGTGCTAAATAACATTAAATTAAAAACTTAAGCCTTGAATGTTTAGTAAGGCTATTTGGTTGTGATATTCAGCACTTATTAAAATTCCTGCATTATAAAGTTATAGTAAATATAGTATTATTATAGCCAACATTTTTTAATGGGTCCAAATATATGAATAATTACATTTTTAAGCTAGTTAGTTTAGTTCATTTATTATGCACCCCATACCCATCCCGTGGGCGGTAGTGGAAAGGGTTACAGAGGCACATAATGGGCTCAGGGACTGAACCCCACAATTCATTTAGCTAAGCAAGTTACAATCTTGATGAGCTAGTTACAAAATTCAATATAAGTCGTCACATCAACAATGGGTTCGAAATCGACCTCAAATACAGGTTCTAAATTAATTAAGCAACTGACATGTGGAGAGCTAGTGTCACAATTTTTAGCTAAAAACCTATTTTGCTAATTTATGCCAAGCACTAAATTAAAAAAAATTAAAGTCAAGTAAAGTTAAAATATCTGACAAAAACTTGGTATAGCCAGTAAAATTTACTACTGTATTTTCAAAGTTACAGCATGACATTGTAAAATATCTTTTGAAGATTACTTTATATTTCATAACCCACTTTGGACTAGCCACAATGTTGTCTATAAATGTATGATTTGTGAGAATTCATGAAGAGATTTTATACATAATGACTGACACTTGTCTATTTATATACATCTTTGGCATATGGGACTATACTGACATTTCAGTATAGACAAAAGCAGAAAGTTATGTCTTTTTATAATTTAATTATGTCTATATACAGTTGCACTAAAGGTTGACAGCTGGGTGCAAAACCATTCCCAATGGCTGGCTCGTGTCTAGCCAGGACTTGACACTGCCTGGTGGGTCAAGTCTAGCTGGGACTTGACACTGTCTGGTGGGTCAAGTCTAGCTGGGACTTGACACTGCCCGATGGGTCAAGTCTAGCTAGCATTTTATGTCTGGTGGCTGAAGTCAAGCCGGCACTTGATGTCTGGTGGCTCAAGAGGCTAAAATGCTGAAGAACCAATAAGTACAAAGGATAGTACAATGGACCTTGTACAAGTATATATTTTGTCTATAGAAGAAGGTATATGATCTCAATATAAGTACATAAAAAGTATCTAATATATAATGATGCAAGATACCTACATAAATTTTTGGGTGCTGTATAATGGTATCTCGTCCACAGTTAAACAACCATAGTCATATATGATATTAGTCACTGGAACATAATCACAAAATTGATTGCATAATTCACTCCACTTCTGTATGTATTGATACTCAAACGTGTTCAGTAAATTATGAATTTATGGAGGAATTATGAATAATGGCATTGCATGACTCTCAATGTCTGTCCTAGAATTTTTTTTGGCAAATCAAAGACTTTTCCAAATATATAATTCAGAGCATAAATGTACTGTATAGTATTTATAAACCAGAGTAAATTTTAAGGGAATATTTTAATGATTGATTTACCATTTTTTGTCATAACACTACTCATATATTTTTACTTCTTTTGATTGATAAAAAGACTGTTTAGGATCTTTTCGGAGACCCGTTCAGCTCTTATGTACATTAATTACATATTGCCATTTAATGATATTGTTTCTCATACACAGAAGAAACATTTATTTTATATGTAAATATACTCATGCAACAGAGTTTTCAATTGAGAGTACTGTATTACAGCTACTATATGTATTTATTATTTAGTGTTACAAGTAATGTTTTTATTTTTACTTGCTTATTATCTGCACTCTATTAAAAAATTTGTTTGTTTGTGTGTATTAAAAGTGTGTTTTCTTAACAATTTCCAATGCTTCTTTTTAGGCTCAAAATTTTAAATGAAGCTTTACAACAAGGTTGCCTATTTGTTTGCATAGATGTTCAGTTATATTGGCTTAAGGTTAAAATTGTAAAATATTCTAAATTAGCCATACTGACCATTTCCAGGATGCAACCCATAATAACTGTAACTCCCAGGTATGTGTTTAACGGGGAGCTGAACACAAACCAAACTGCTTCTGTCCAGCACAGGGATTGAACCAAAGTCCCCTCAATTGTGAGCTGAAGACACAGACCATTATGCTACAGGACTCTTATATATTTTTTCTTTGACACCATGCTGTCCTGTGCTACAGAACCCATATACTGTAATATCTTTTTAGACACCATACTGTCCTTTGCTACAGGTCCCATATAATATCTTTTAGGACAACATACTGTATTGTCCTATGCTATAGGACCCCTATGATATATTCTAAAGCAACATATTGTCCTTGCTATTTTATACATCACTTTTTGCTGTTTTCTATAATTACATTACTAACATGTTTACTAAATACTCTTACGGAGTATAGTTACAATAGTTTGCAGTTTTTATGAAATTTATAAATGATTAACATTTTCTGCCAAAATAAGTTTCAGTGTTTATTCTACCTTAACATACTCATGTGTTCATTGAGCGAAAATTTAAGGGTGTTAAATTTACACTGGACGTCTTCATCACCATTAAATAGCTTATTATTGTTTTAAAAATGTTTCAACTTTCTCTAAGTCAACAAAACCAGTTATATTTTTATTTTGATATAAAAATACTAGCAATGACCTGTCAAAATAGATTAAATATATTTTTCTCCTAAACCTCTTACTTCCGTGACTCACATTTAAAGAAAACGATTGCAAAGTCATTAACTGTGATTATTTTTGTTACCAGCTTTTCCTTATCTCTTCATGACTGATAAAGTTAAGTGGCATCTGACAAATTTTACAATTATTTATCTTGGCAAGTGCATCCAATCCTAGGATCGCCATCACCCGTAAATTAATAACAATTGTATCTCCGTATTCACGGTCTTAATCTAATACAGTATTCATAACTAGTAAGAAATAATAGGAGTTGACCTTGCTTTAGTGTTTCTAGTAGGTCAAGGTTAACAGTCTTGCTCTGGGAAACCTGGAAAGTATTAAAACAATCACCAGGCCACTGAATTTACAGCAGTCTCAGTCTGGTGTGTCTTTAAGAAGGCTCAAAACCATGACCAACTCACTGTAATGTCAGTGTCTTAGACTAGAATTTCTGAAAGTCTTGAAACTGATTACTGAGTCACTTTACTTTGTCCTTGCTCTGATGGGCTTCAAGAGTGGCAGAGATTAGTGTCGACTTAGATTCTCCTGCGTGGTCCTCCTCGGTGAAGACAGCCACCTCTGTGATGGCCACCCATGACTTCTGCTTGGTGCCAATGGCTATTCTGAGGCACTGAATGCCCTTAGGGAAGGTCTTTCTCAAGTTTCTTACATCTAGTTCTCCATTTTTGAAGTCCTGGACAGATGAAAAACCTTTGCACAAGGCCCGTTTAGGGTTCTCCATCTTAACAAAGGTTGAGGATACTTCTAGACTGCCATATAGGAGACGATCTCGAGTCTGAAATAAGAATTTTATTATTTATCTTGTAACTGTAAATTCTTAGTCACTCAAATATTTGTTATTTACAAAATAGTAATTATTGTTAGGTGTGTGCCCAACATAATGGGTCAGGATTGCCATAAAAAAAAAAGAGTGCCACCTAACACTGTACCAATTCTTCCCCCACAATGAATCCTGCAATATCATATTAAATGACGGGCTCACCATAGCCCGTCTGCTTACAACTTTTGCTTGAGTAGCTGAATCTAAAACAACAACAACAACAACCTGGAATTATTATTATTTTGTTTACTTTCTTAATTTCATTTGTAGATTGTAAAATTTTATGCACTCCGTCACTATGTGATGGAGTGCGAAAAGATACGTGAACTTAGAGACAATTCTATAACCAATGTTCCAGCGATGTGTAAATATTTCATTCAAAATGATCTGCTACCAGAAATTTTAGCCAAATATCCCCAGTTTGCTAACTGTAGGTAGTAACTAAGTGATTGTAACCTATCCACCGCTGCCCGCTGGATGGGGGGCGGTGTGCAGGACAAACATATAAATTGTGACACTAGCTCTCCACATATGTCAGTTGCTTAATTTAGAACCCGTACTTGAGGTCGATCTCGAACCCATTGTTGATGTGACGACTTATATTGAATTTTGCAACTAGCTCATCACGATTGTAACTTGCTTAGCTAAATGAATTGTGGGGTTCAGTCCCTGAGCCCATTATGTGCCTCTGTAACCCTTTCCACTACCGCCCACGGGATGGGTATGGGGTGCATAATAAATGAACTAAACTAACTAACTGATGTCCATAAAGTTCGCAACAAATTTTATTCATACTTTGCCTGTAATTAGCTTTAATATGCAAGTGGTGATAATATGTACATTGAGCTTTACTATGGCAAGCTTCCAAAGCCATACAACATGAATATTAGTATGTAATGGTTTGTACAATTTGGACCCATTTTTAATTGAGCAATTAAAAAACAATCTTTGTAGGATGATTAATGTACATATCTCATTAAGAATAGGACTTCTTAGAACTCATATGTATTAGTCATTAAGGATTGTGCTTCCAAAAACTCACATGTATTGGTCATTAAGCCTTCTGCAGTTTCCACTTAAATTTTAAATTTAAATTTTGCGCCAAGGGGCAAGTTTGTTGAGCAGCGCCACTCATCCTGTGAGTGGACATACCGCTATAGCAGCATGTACGACACTCCCCAATAGGAAGAAAACCCGCTGGGATGTTCATCCTGTCACTTATGTTCATGAACCAATATTACAAAGACATTGTTTTTCACCTCGCACATCAGATTCCTTCCTATATATTCAAGTGTTGTATTTCATTGATTATATTTTTCAAGATGTGTTGATTAACACGTAAGCGCTCAAGTCATTTCTTGTTTAATTTTCTATTGCGGTTATATATTTTCACATTCTGTCCCTGTCAAGGCAACTAGAGATGGTGGCCCTCAGGTAAATCCAGATAAATCCAGGGTTTTCATACTATTTTTTATTTTATTTTTCCATATATACAATCTTGTACAGGCACCACATTCTTGTGCAGTCACTAGCACGCATAGCATTTTGGTCAAGTCCTTAATCCTATGTTCCTCGGAATACGACCCCGCCAAATCATTTAACAACCAGGTATCCATTTTACTGTTAGGTAAACAGAGACCACAGTTACGGATTGATGCGCAGTAAATCCTTCCCGGCCAGGATACAAACCCAGGCAAAGCGCTCAAGAAACGCCAGGTGAGTGTCTTGCCAACTACACCATGGGGACTGCAAGGTATTAGGTAACACTCCTAGAATAAGTAACACTCCTCATCCACATTGGTTTGGAGACTACTACTCAGGGGGGTGTAGGAGACTGTCAACAGGTATTCCATGTTTGGCTATTCATTTTTTGGAAACTGCCGAGCATTAAGAATTGATATTATGGACATAGTAGCAAGGTGTCAGTCCTCTTCAGTGGTGTTTTCATACTGTTTGGTATCTTTCTTTTAATTTCTTCTAATGCATCTGGAAATACCAAAATTTAATATCTATACTCATTTTCTAGGGAACTGTTAAGTTTAATGTTAATATTCAAGGGTGCATAGTGTGTTTGGCATGCCTCCATGGTAAAGTATTTTCAATTGATTCAAAGATACTTGTACCTGGTTTGGAGTCTGGAGACTGAAGTTGGTGGTTCATTTCAGAACTGGTCTTTACCTTACCATACCTTGCGTTGATCCCGAGGATCAAGATCCTGGCAGACCAGTCTCTGGTTGATACCTGGTTGATGGGGTTCTGGGAGTTCTTCTACTCCCCAAGCCCGGCCCAAGGCCCAGACTTGACTTGTGAGAGTTTGGTCCACCAGGCTGTTGCTTAAAGCGGCCAACTCTGACTCTCTGACTCTCTGACTAGGCCTCTTCCAAGGTATCTTCCCATGTCAACCTGCAGCTTTAAGACATTTGCCAAATTTTTGTAAGTTCCAAGCCCTGATATATTTAAATAGTTATGTTACCATATTTATTGCTTTTCAGAAAATCTCTGGACCAAGGGATAGTTCCCCAGATTGGAAAAATGCAAATGTCATCTCTGTTTTCAAAAAAGGCAGAAAGAGTTCAACAGAAAACTACCGTCCGATCAGCTTGACATCACATATCTGCAAGCTCACGGAAAGAATCCTAAGGGAAGAAATCAGTCATCATTTCATATCGAACAACCTTGTAAAATCGACTCAACATGGGTTTGTTAAAATAAATCCTGCCTTACAAACCTGCTCACATTTCTGGAAATGGTAACCAGTCACTCAAAGGACTTCCAGTGGATTTTAGTATACATGGATTTTGCTAAATCTTTTAATAATGTACCACATGAAGGACTAGCAAGAAAATTACAGGAAGATGGAATAAATGGTAGAATACTAGAATGGGTAAAACAATGGCTAAAACCAAGAAAACAGAGTCATACTAAATGGGAATGACACTGGAGAAATGGGGTGAGTGGGGTACCACAGGGGCCCATTTTGGGGCCAACCCTTTTGTCATATACTAGTCATATACATATATATACAAATGATATTGAAGCCTTACAAAAAGATATACATGAACTCCACAAATGGTCAGAAGACTAGCAAATGCTTTTTAATATTGAAAAATGCAAGAATTTGGATGTGGGGCATAACAACCCATGTCACAACTACCAAATTAATAACATTACCTTGTAGCAAATTATTGAAGAAAAGGACCTTGGTGTCAAAATTCACCACTCACTGAAAGTTGCACAAGAGGTAGGAGCAGCAGTAAGAAAAGCTAAAAAAAAACTAAAAATAATCAAGCATTCCTTTGACTTTAAGGAAAAGATGGTAGTGATTCAACTTTATAAATCTCTGGTGCACCACCACTTGAATTATTGTATATATCCAAGCATGGAAACCTCATCTTCAGGACATACAGTGGCACCTCGATTAACGAGCGGCTCTATCTACGAGCATTTCGAGTAACGAGCGAGCCACTTGCAGAACATTTGTCTCTACTAATGAGCTTTTCCTCGATTAACGAGCGTTTGCGCTGGTTCTCGGACACCTTTTACGACAGTTTTGTTGTTGTTTCGCAAGACGAGTTTTCCATGTGACGATCTCGGTGCTGGAACAGATTAAACTCATTAATCGAGGTGCCACTGTACCTACTTTGGAGAAAGTACAACGCTGGGCAACAAAAATGATTCCAGAACTAAGTCAACTCTCGTATCAATAATGGTTGAGGACCTAAAGGTTAACAATACTGCAAACCAGACATGAGAAGGCTGAGCTCATCAAAATTTGTAAAATACTGAACAATATGGAGGATGTTGATCGAGACAATTTCTTCAAAAGGTCAGATGTAACACAAACAAGGAGCAACGGTTTCGAACTCAACAAGCCACAATGCCGAATTGAAAACAGGAGATGATCTTTCACCCATAGTGTTATAAGTCATGGAACTGCCTACCCACTGAAGCTGTAACTGCAAAAACACTTAAATTTTAAAATCCAGCTGGAAAAAATCATCATGGCAAATAGGGGGGGGAGGACCTTTGAAAAGCCACTGGCTTCCTGTCTTTCCTGAAGCCACTGGAGTGTTAATTGCCCTCAGGTAAATTCAGGTATATATTATCAGGTTTATAGAAGCTTCCTTTCATATCTCAATATGTTATGGGATGGGATCACATTCGACAAATCCTGTCTTAATAGATGAACTAAACTTAACGAGTCCCTGATATTTTTCTGGTTTCGTTCTGTGCACTGGTTCATGCGATATAAGGTTTTTGGGTACCAATGTCTGGAAACTTGCAACAGTCCTGAGAGGGGTGACTATTCCCTACTCATATCATTCCATCTCTATTCTAAGCCTATTCAGTTTAACTCCATTAACATTAAATACTGTACATGATTATTTTCATGTTCAGATTAAAATACAGTATATATTTTACCACTTTAACTTTCATCCAGTTAAATCTGTCAATATTACTGGACCATATATAATCTTTGTATATTTTAACTGCACAATTAATTGTATTGCTCACATAATATATCTCATTTTTATATTCACTTCTTTACGAATAACACAGTCTCACTTGCCCAGAAAATAATTTAAACTACAGATTTTTCTGATAATGTAACCTCCTTTCTCCTTTCCTTGCATGCAAATTTTACCATATATTTCTCCTCAACACTGCCAGTCTAATAATAATAATAATAATATTTGTCTATTTGTCTTCTACTCATGTTAGTACCCAATACATACCTTCTTATTGATTGCTGCTCCAGTAAGAATTACCACCCTGGATATCTTCAGCGGTTCTGGAAAAAGGATGTCAAAGGTGTCTCCTGGTTTAGGAATGCCCCAAAACATACCCGGGGCTGAGGAGTAGGCATGCTCTGCCAAGTAGGCTTTATACTGTCGGATGGTTGTCACTACATCAGCCGTTGGATTGACGTGGGAGAAACGACGCTTTACCAGACTGCAAGGCAATGAGGATAATAACAACAAATTAATAAATGTAAGGAAAGAATGCATTATAGCAATAAACTATATTTCACTCATATACTCATAAATCATATTGACAGAACAATCTTGCATCATACTAAGAAGTGGACCTAGAAGTAACAGCTAACCAATCACTTAAGACAGTTAAGTTTCAATTGTGTCTGGGTACAAGTAACAGGATGAACAACCCAGTGAGCTTCCTTCCTATGAGGGGGTGTTGTATATGCTGCTATGACAGTTTGTTCACTCACAAGATGAGTGGCTCTGCCCAATAAACTCCCCCGTCGGGGAAAAATTAAAAGAAAATTAACATGCCAGATTTGGCTTGACATCGTTGATGAGTTCTAATTTCACACTACCTCAGAACAACTTGTTCTTAATTTGTTTTGAATTTGAATTTTGAATTTTGAATTTGACTATTAAATCAACTCTTAGTGAGCAGCACCTCCCTCCTGTGGTTTCAAGCACTGGCAACACTACAAATGGTTCAAGAACCTTTGTCAGCTCCTCACTTAAAAAAATCTAGAGTGTGCAGTTAAAAATGGTGATTTAGCTTTACTACAAGTACAGTATTTTGTTACATGTTGACTATATAATTACTTTTTAGCACCAAATTATAAATAACATATAGAATGTTTTGATTTTTTAATCATATATATTAACCTGTATTAAGTATAATACAAATTTGTATTTCCGGGTAAATATAAAAAAATGTAATAATTTCGCATCTGGGGCAGCCATTCAAGATTACTGGAACAATTTCCAAATGTCTTGCAATTATGCATGCTAACAACACAAAAGCTGACTAGATCCAGTATCATATTTTGAGAACAACAACGATGACATGTATGACGCCAGGTGAGGTTATAAGCGAAAGAACTTGCCAGTAAATGTTGTGTGTAAACTCTCAGTTACCAATACCACCTTTATCAAATGATGAAAATTTTCTGTTATTGACAATCCCAGCACTGCAGTGGTAAGACACTCGCCCCGCGCTTTGCGAGTGATTCAGCCTGGGTTCATATCCTGGCTGGGGAGAAGTGACTGTGGTGTTTGTGTGTAGCTGAGAAAGTCTTGGTTGTAGGGTTGATATAAAGCCATTGCTTGGTTACTGACTTTAATACTTATAAACGATTACATGACTAGCTGCTTCCAAGCTGGTAGCGTCCTGTACGCTCTCTTGTTTATCTCCTCTCTTCGCGTCCGAGCCACACCACACATACAAACGGATGGTACCGTTTTCTATGAACATAACAGTGACTAGTCGCCATTCCTTAATTGTACGCCTCTGTTCACTCAGCAGTGAACGGGTACTCCGTTGTTAAGCAATTTGGCGGATTGTATTCCAGGAAAAATTAAGATTAAGGACCTGCCCAAAACACTGTGTGTGCTAGTGGCTTAACAAGAATGTAAGATAGCTCCTGACATAAATAAACTGTGTAGATAGCTCCTGACATAAATAAACTGTGTAGATAGCTCCTGACATAAATAAACTGTGTAGATAGCTTCTGACATAAATAAACTGTGTAGATAGCTCCTGACATAAACAAACTGTTTATTGTTTATTTGTTATATTTTATTTGAGAAAATACTGTAGTATGTAAGGATAACTTCTATGGATATATTTAATGGCATAGCCATGAGTGTGGAAATGTTAGGTGGCTGCTAAAGTCAACAACATCCTTCATCTGCTACCCTTTCTCACTTCTTAACACTTTGCCTGGCCCGGCGGACCACCTGCATCACACCGCAAGGTAGACCAGGCGTTGCCCATGGACACACAACCCAATGCTAAACTCCTTCACTCACAATGTTTATATTTAATAAAAAGAATAAGCAAAATTTAATTGATGACGGCNTACTAACTATAATATAATCAGAAAACTTTTGCATTGTGTTAATTGTTATTACCAATTAAACAATTATGTAATTTTTGTTTTCAATGTATAAATTATATGTCATTAAGCATTGTTTTATACTAACTGCTCGTGTATCAACATTATTATTATTTCGTACATCCGTGTACACTATGTCAAGACAACAGGAAAGATCATCCTGATAGATCTATAAATAATAATCTGTTCGTGTTCTAATATATCAGAGAAATACAACAACCTTCCCGTGGTGCTGATGGGATGTATATCCTCATTTTCTTTTTGTATACACACAACACAACACACACACGCGAAAACAGTCAGAAATACACAGGCACTCAGGTGAACCCCTGAACCAGTCGTCCATCCGTCGTACTCAACGAAAGAAAACAACTTGGGACCTGGGCAACTCACTGATCCATTCTCAGGCGACACACACAGGCCGCCACAGCATGATGAACACGACCAAACACGTTATTAGGTGAGCCAGAATTGTCTAACACGCACAATCATCTAAAGGGTGAAGACCTTATTTACTAACACCACCATAGCTTCAGAGAAGGCACGCGTCCTGCTTAATGAACCTATTGGAGTTTATCACACAACATCAGAGATAATGCAGGAAATGGCAGAATGGGTCGATTTGTGTCTAGTTGGATTGTCAGAAAGCATTTTATACAGTTCTAAAAAAAAAACCGTTTAATATATTCTCAAGCACATCACTGAATATAGCCACATATACGCGTACTTAGTAGCCTGTATTTCTGAATTACCCTAAAGAATTAGACCCCATAAGCCACTCTTGCATATTATATTCATCGATTGTGTCTTATCTGATGTGAATGCTGTTAATAACGGATTCCCACAGGGATCAATGCCAAAGTTTCTTGATTTTTTCAAAAGTAAATGACATACTGATATCGCTAACTCTTAAATGGAGTTAATCTTAAGCTTTCTGTTCACACCACTTTTGATTAGATTAGACAAGAATACCTCTTTATTTACCATAATGTACATGAGGATTGTTTTTTTTTTGAGGACTTGATATATTACTGATCAAATTAAAGTTCTTGTTTACTTATCACCACCAGCAATCAATTAACACCCAGACACATTTGCTATCACTCCAACGTCAACTGACGGGATTCACTGAAGTCTTAAGAATTCTGATCTTACGCTTTGATTTTGGTTTAGTGTTTTGGGCTTAAGGCCATTTAACCTCCGGGGGGCTATTATCACCCGCCAATTTGTTTCCCGGATCAATAACCCTATTTACAAACTAACATTTACCCATTTCTTTTCTGAATCTTAACTATCGAATTTGTATCCAATGCTTCGTGAACTTCGATATTTATAAAGTGTTAACACTATGAATATCTCCTTTGCTTTCGTTAGCTAACATTTTCTACACTATTATTCAGTATTTATTTTACAGCAAAAATTTACACTGCCTTACACTTGCTTAACCCATTCAGAAATGTAACGATTTGTATATTTAGTTACGACGACAAGAAAGCTCTAGTAAGTGTACATGCAAGTGCCAGCATCAACAGGAGTCAAGTGTTTATGAGGGGAGAGGCTGTGAGGAGGCGTCACAGACACTTCTGGCTGCAGGTGGGCTGGGTGAACAGTTTGTAAACATTGATGAAACGCTTACATTATCTTGAGGGTTCGAACCTTTCTTTCTCATGGTGTTGGTATGGTATACCAAGGGAACATACACAGGTGCTCTAGCTTCTGTCAGGTCAGACGCTGGTATCAGGTCTTTAGGCTTCTTCGTCCAGAATATGGTCACGAATGTTCAGTTTACATTAATTAAGAACTTAAGCTAATTTAACTTCCTCAATCCCCAGTAATGTTACTTGTAAACCTGACAGACGACGCCTCCGTCTGACCAAATCAGAAAGCTGTGACCACTTACCTGTTTTGTCAAGTTATACCCACCGCAAATATATTTCACACTTAGTAGTCTCACTTGAAATGTAATAAGAGCGAAATTTCAGCTTGCATATCATATGATCGCGCTAACATGCTTCCCCCACAATGATCACTTGAGACAGGGGCAGGCACACATGTACTACATATGTGCACATATATACATATATTACTATAATACGAGTTTTGCGAGATCACAAAATTTACTCTGATTCCTCAATAACGAAATTCTACAATTAAAAAATTATTAGCCAGAACTGAAATGGTCTAATATCTTTAATTAACCTGTGCCAAGTAGCCAGGCTGTCACTCATACGTCAAGCTGCGAACAGCAGCATTTAACAGCCTGGTTGATCAGACCAGCAACCAGGAGGCTCGATCAGAGACCGGGCCGCGGGGATATAATCCTCAGAATCTTCAACAGGTAGGTAATCAGTGTTTCATGCATTATAAATGTTCCTAACTGATGTAGTACAGCGGTCGATCCTGACAGCAGCGGTTTAGTTCAAACAGCTGCATGCTTGCAGGTTACACCAGCAGACAACAGCCGAGGTACATATTAACTGTGATGCACATATATGTAAACTTACACATCTAAGAAACACTATTCACTTACCCTTCAGGAGGTGTTTAATGCAGTTTTGTTTTTCAAGACTAGAAAGCCATTTGTGCCTTGTACGACTGTCTATTACTCTCAGACTAAACGACTAACTGATGGTCTTGCTTGGTCGTGTGTTGCGTCAGGTACGGGATGGTCAAACTGTACTCGGGTCTTGGGCACCTGGTTCTTCAACATTGACAACGTCAGCTGAATACCGACGTAGCCGCCACGAAGGTGCTAAGAAGAAAAACATTCGTAGTTAAGAAGAAAAACATTCGTAAGTACCTTCGTGAATCTGGCCCCTGGACACCACCTCCGCCAGGGGAGCCGCCAGGTCACGTTGTTTCGCAATTTTGGATTATGATACTGCCGTTTGGCGATCCTATTGAACGGTCCGGATTGTTACAACGCCTGGCGCACATATCGCCTTGCGTCACAGGATAGTTGATAGATTTTGAACGTTTCTGGTTGGTTCTCCCGGCGGGGTGACGGTGTCCGGCGCTGGCTTGGCCGGGAGTTGGTTAAGGGAGTAGAAGAACACCCGAGACACTCTCCAAGTATCCATCTTGGTGGGCTCCTGGTGAGGTCACTAAGGTGTGCCCTCAGACGTGGTGGGTAGCTAATTTCTGCTCTGCCACAGGGCACTGGATGAGAGTTTTCGTTTTAGTTGGAGGCCGAGTTTTTGCTTTTGCTAATGTTCTCTGTGTAGGGTAGAGCCGGTGCTTGTCACCCTGAGGGACTCTTGGGACTCCTCAACCAGGCGACAATCATTTCGCCTGATGGTCTTGTTTCGTGATAAAACCCTTCACGGGTCACGGGTACGCCGGGACGCAGCCGCTCCTTCCTTCCTTGTCGCCCCCTAAATCAACAACATACTCAGGCACTTTGAAAATAACTCGTTTTATAATAATAATAATAATAATAATAATAATAATAATAATAATTCAATTATTTCTTCTATTTTTATATTTTTTTATTTATATATACAAGAGTTCTTACATTCTTGTAAAGCCACTAGCACGCATAGCGTTTCGGACAGGTCCTTAATCTAACAGATAATTTAAGTAGGTAATTTCCAGTAAAATAGACCTAACAAAAATTAGACCATGGAGGAATGAATTAAGGGTTAAGTGTTCCTACGATGAACATGACAAGGAATGTAGATCACTGGGCCAGATCCAGCCCGTCCTCCTAAAGTTTCCCAACGTCAAGAAACTGTCGTACCATATCCTAACCTACCAGAGGACTCATAACAGAAAACGGGACACTATGTCAAATTCGCGCGTCACTACCATTTCTAGTACGACAATATTTAGCCTTAGGTAGAATATACATCAAAATGCAATGTTCTAGTAGGAGGACGGATTGACTATGGAGCACGTTGAACCACTGTGGTGGCGGCTGGTCAAGGGTCAGTTGACCCTTGAATGTGTCGTTCAAATTCAAATTTCAAAAAATTGAATTTGAACGACACATTCATAATTCAAAATGAAATAATGTTTTTTCCGAACCGTTTTGGAATCTGACCCAACTATCAGTTGGGTCAACTGACCCTTGTGCCGTTGATATTATGATTTTTTTATGCTGGAGTTACAAGGCCTTTCTCCATATCTTGAGGTTATCTTGAGATGATTTCGGGGCTTAGCGTCCCCGCGGCCCGGTCCTCGACCAGGCCTCCACCCCCAGGAAGCAGCCTGTAGCAGCTGTCTAACTCCCAGGTACCTATTTACTGCTAGGTAACAGGGGCATCAGGGTGAAAGAAACATTTTCCCCCTTTCTCTCCGCCTCCACCGGGGATCGAACCCAAAACCTCAGGACTACGAATCCGAAGCGCTGTCCACCCAGCTGTCAGGCGCCCCTGGTGATACAAAAGCACTAAGCCTAAACATACATTGCTCTCTGTTTGGGTTGGGTCTTCACCTGATTCTTGATGATGTGGATTATGTCTGAGAGGAATGGCCACAAAGTATTCATTAGTGTGCTTTGCAGCCAGTCTGCAATTGGAGTTTAGTTTAGTTCATTTATTATGCACCCCATACCCATCTTGTGGGCGGTAGTGGAAAGGGTTACAGAGGCACATTATGGGCTCAGGGACTGAACCCCACAATTTATTTAGCTAAGCAAGTTACAATCTTGATGAGCTAGTTACAAATTCAATATAAGTCGTCACATCAACAATGGGTTCGAGATCGACTCAAGTACAGGTTCTAAATTAAGCAACTGACATTGAAGAGCTAGTGTCACAATTTATATGTGTGTCCTGCACACCGCCCCCATCCAGTGGGCAGCGGGGATAGGTTACAATCACTCAGTTACTACCTACAGTTAGCAACTGGGGATATTGGCTAAAATTTCTGGTAGCAGATCATTTTGAATGAAAATTAAACATCGCTAGAACATTGGTTATAGAATTGTCTCTAAATTACGTAGTCTTTTCGCACTCCATCACATAGTGACGGAGGGTGTGCGAATAATTTTGTGTGACACAGTTTACATTTGGTCAGGTCTACATCGGCAGATAATGAGAATTCCAGAGATACTTGTAACCGAGTCTAAGCCGAGCAGAAGTAATTTCTAGAAGTCCATGATTTTATTGGATGATCCATAGATGTGTGACTCCTTGCAAATTGGAATAACAGATTTTTCACATGTTATTTAACACTTCTTGAATGACCCACCCAAGAGCTAATATCAGGTTTTTATTGCACATGGCACCCTCAAAACAAAAATAGATAATGTGGGTCCAGGAATATCTGGCATTGACCTTATTCCCACTATTGGAAAATTCTCACCTAGTGGCTTGTTCATACTGCAGACATTTGAATATAAATTGCCCAGGGGCTTGGTCATACTATAGTCAATGATGGAGATGACTTCTCTCTTGTCCAGTTTTAACCACTCAGGGCTGGACCGTAAAGCGACACTCTTGCTTCAGTCCCCAACGTTCAAGTGTCTGGGCACCATTCCTTTTTCCGTTCCATACCAAATCCCTTATCCCAGGACCCCTTCCCAAGTGCTATATGTTGTAGTTGTAATGGCTTGGCATCAAACAACCCCCCCCCCCCCAATAATTCCCTTCCCTTCCCTGGCATATGATCATCTTAAACTTTGTTCATTACAAACTATTTTCTTCTAATGTGGTTTTGCCATGCCTTGAGAGAGCCTGCAAGATTGAGAGACTTGCTTTCCACAATTTAGGAGAATCGATAAAAGATTGCAAGAACCACAATTATAAAATAAATATTTGGGGTTTGTCAAGCAGGTCTTATAATCTAGGTGCTTACCCTGGCACCATCAAGGTGGTGAAGGATCTCCATATTGTCCTCAAACTTCCTGGGATAGTACCTTATATGCCTTTTTGTTGACTGACTGTGATGCAGTTACACCCACACATGGTTGCACTGAGATGCTCAAATATTGCTCAATATGCTAGAGGTTTTCTATGCCAACAGCCAATGCTTATAATGCATTATCAATAAATTTAGTTACTGTTTTTCATATGCAATAGGATAAATGATAAACAATTTAACATGATACAACTATTATTAAAAAATAATTATCACAGCAAAAACATGAAACAAATGATGGTACATGTGGCAATGAGGTCAGCAAGGAAGGGAAGGAGTTATCGGGAAAGTGCCAAGCCACGACGACTATGCAGCACTTGGCAGGGGTCAGGATAAGGATTTGGGATGGGACGGGGAAAGGAATGGTGCCCACAACCACTTGGAACGGTCGGGGATTGAACGCCGACCTGCATGATGTGAGAGACCGGCGCTCTACCTTCCAGCCCAAGTGGTTTGGCAAGGTCTGTAAAGAACTGATTACAGGGACTATTTTAACAAGTTAATCTATGACAAAATGCCGGACACATGATTTTTATATAGTAATACAATGATATAAATAACATTAAAACCAAAGCTTGGCAATCAATATTCATATCTGTCATTATTTGTAGTACAGAAACACAAACCTTCAAGAGGCCTGACATCATTTAGTTGGAGAAACTTTATTACTTTCAGTTATATTAATTATATTAATGAAACCACAGTATATACAAAAATTAAAGTGGATTATTATGCTAGTTCCTGACTGATGCAGAATTGGAAGCTGGGAAGAGCTTAGTACCAATGGCTATCATGTGTAGAGCTTGTACCAATGTTAATATATATGTTTTCAAAATGGTACCAATGATCACCATGTTTTGAGCGTGGTACGTCATGTCTAGAGGAGTATAAATAAATGAGCTAAAAATTATAGTGGATAAATCACAGCTAAGCAGTGCAACTACTATACACAATACTTTATAATACATTTCAAGAAAGTAGAATGTGCACTAACAACTTACAGATATTAATTAATGTGCTAAAGCTGAACCTGCCATACACAGTAGACTATTAGATGTTAATATATATGGCCTAAGCAAAAATTCAATTTCTAAGTTATGTTTGCAATCTAATATACTGCAGTACTGGACTGGACTGCAATATAATGGAAAAAATTACTAAAAAAATCAGATTGTACACACAAGAGCTACACAAGTAACTAATTACTGAAAGAAAGCCTAATAAGCCTGCCAAAGCTACATAGCAACAGTGTCTAGGACAGGTCCAAGGTAGAGACTGAGAATAATATCTCTGGGGCGAGCATAATGATGGCTGAATGGGCTATATCAAAACTTGTGTATATGATCATTGCATAACATAAGGATGGAGAGAGAGATGGAGACAGGTGGATGAAACAATGCTTGACTGAATGTTATATGCAAGATTAAATGAAACATGGCTAAACAGAATGAAATATGGATAGACTGAATGAAAACATGGCTAGACTGAATGAAACATGGCTTGCCTGAATGAAACCATGGCTAGCCCTGAATGAAACATGCTAGGACTAAATTTTACAAAACAATGCCTGTGACGTATATGAACTGGGTCTGATAATGCTGATTACATTTGCTGTTATAATACTGGTGGATTGCAGGCAAGAGAAGTTTTAGTTGACTTGTCTTTTAATTTTACAATGAGAATATACCCGAATTCTATACACTGATGATCCACCAATGAACCATTATGTTACTGAAAACAAATGAAGCAAAATCATTTGACACAATAAAGACTTAATATACAGTATAATAATACAGTAGTAACATACACCTTTTTTAGTTGTTATTCAAAGATTATATTATTCAATATCGGATAAACCTATAATCTATATTTTTGAATAAACTTACTACATAGTAATAACTAAAGGAGAACTAATGATTTGATAAAAGACCTAAGTTACTAAGATAGCCGACAAAGGGGTGCTAAATAACATTAAATTAAAAACTTAAGCCTTGAATGTTTAGTAATGCTATTTGGTTGTGATATTCAGCACTTATTAAAAATTTCCCCTGCATTAGTAAGTTATAGTAAATATAGTATTATTATAGCCAACATTTTTTAATGGGTCCAAATATATGAATAATTACATTTTTAAGCTAGTTAGTTTAGTTCATTTATTATGCACCCCCATACCCATCCCGTGGGCGGTAGTGGAAAGGGTTTACCGAGGCACATAATGGGACTCAGGATGAACCCCACAATTCATTTAGCTAAGAAATTACAATCTTGATGAGCTAGTTTACAAAAATTCAATAAAAGTCGTCACATACAACAATGGGTTCGAAATCGACCTCAAATACAGGTTCTAACTTAAAGCAACTGACATGTGAGAGCTAGTGTCACAATTTTTTAGCTAAAAACCTATTTTGCTAATTTATATTATGCCAAGCACTAATTAAAAAAAAAATTAAAGTCAAGTAAAGTTAAAATATCTGACAAAAACTTGGTATAGCCAGTAAATTACTACTGTATTTTCAAAGTTACAGCATGACATTGTAAAATATCTTTTGAAGATTACTTTATATTTCATAACCCACTTTGACTAGCCACAATGTTGTCTATAAATGTATGATTTGTGAGAATTCATGAAGAGATTTTTATACATAATGACTGACACTTGTCTATTTATATACATCTTTGGCATATGGGACTATACTGACATTTCAGTATAGACAAAAGCAGAAAGTTATGTCTTTTTATTAAAATTTAATTATGTCTATATACAGTTGCACTAAAGGTTGACAGCTGGGTGCAAAACCATTCCCAATGGCTGGCTCGTGTCTAGCCAGGACTTGACACTGCCTGGTGGGTCAAGTCTAGCTGGGACTTGACACTGTCTGGTG
>WNGS01161107.1:12507806-12526612 GCA_020271785.1 Procambarus virginalis
CTAACGAGCAGGACGACCACGCTTAACTAAATCTAATTGACATAAACCCACACCGTCCCCATCATAGTGCTCCAACATGGTCCCCAACACCACCACCAGTACCGTCTTTATCACAACCCAGCCTCTGTTTCGGCGGTACTTAGAGTAACCATGAGGACCATAGTACATATACCGACGCAATGCATTTAGAAAGTAGAAATCGGCGCTATTGAATTGGACAAACGGGAAAGATTTTCTAGGTTTGCATAGACAAAACTAGAGGGGGTAGAATAGCCTAAGGTAGCTATCCCTTTGTGATGTAGTGTTTTTCTTGTCTCAATAAACATACTTGAACTTGAAGACAAACTAACTAACCTAACCTCACCTCCCTAGGCCTAAAACACGAGGCCTAATATTAGTACATGTGTGTACTATACTAGGCCTAGGAATATTTATGTTGGTTTTTTGCTTCTAGCAGCAAAAACTACTATAAACAGGAGGATGGTTGCTTTATTGTTAACACTATAGTACTACTACTACTACTACTACTGCTACAATTATACAACTACTACTATGCAAATAATATTACTCCATCCCCATCCACTACGAAAGCTTTACTTCTTCTAGAACAATAATAATAAGAATAATAATAATAATATAATAATAATAAATAATATAATATAATAATAATAGCAATAATAATGACAAACAATAATATAATAGAATAATATAATAATAAATAATAATAATAATAATAATAACTAATAATAATAATAATAATAATACACAGAGTAATCACACTAATATAATGTGTCAAAGAAAATATCCGTAGGAGCCGTGATGAGGCTTCGAAGCTCTGTGGTGGGGTTCTTCCCAGGCACACGGTATTTTGCCTGGGAACACCCAGTTCATCACGCCAGCGTGGATTACTCTCTGAGTATTGAAAGATTAAGAGTCAGAGGAAGAATATTCCTGGATGACAGAGTCAGAGTGCATGGGGGGGGGGAGTGTAAAAATCTGTTCCGGCTTCAGTGGAAGCCTCAGGAAAACCCTTGTGAGCTCAGTAGAACTCCAGGTTTGAATCCTCTTTTTACATGTCGTGGTCTAGTCGCTACTGAGTGTGTCTGGGAACGGTTCGAACCTCCGCACGGGATGTTCTCAAATGCTCCTTATACGGTCCTTGTGGATTTGTTCATAATTATAATCTAATTAGCTCAACTGCCTCCCCCTTGGGTTCTTCCCCTTGCTTATATACTGAAGATGAGCTCTTTACACCACAAGGGCTCATATGAGCATCTGGCTATTCCTAGTGTCTCTTGACCTACTGTGTTCACGCTATACATTTCGTATCATGTCTAAATAGGCCTCTAATGATCTAATATGTTGCCTCTGCTAGCTCCTTCTGCACTTTCTCACTGCTCAGTTCTCAGGTCGCAGACTCGGAGAAGAGAGCAATAAGCATATAATTAATCTGCAGGAAGAGGAGAGAGAGAGAGAGAGAGAGAGAGCGAAGAGAGAGAGAGAGAGAGAGAGAGAGAGGAGATGAGAGAGTGTGTATGTGTGTGTGTGTGTGTGTGTGTGGTGTGTGTGTGGTGTGTGTGTGTGTGTGGTGTGTGTGTGTGTGTGTGTGTGTGTGTGTGCACTAACCCAGCTGCCAGAACGATCACGTTGGAGCCGGGAGAGAGTTTTTAACAAAACATTATCCCCTTCTCCTCCCTCTTTCCTCTTCCACCTCCTCTCCCTCTGCATATGTTTTCCGCCTCGATTCAGTGCCGTTACAGAACCCTTTCTCTCTCTCTCTCTCTCTCTCTCTTCTCTCTCTCTCTCCTCTCTCTCTCCTCCTCTTCTCTCTCCTCTCTCTCTCTCTTTCTCTTCCGTTCCCACCCATTTCTTTTCTATCCCAATTCATGTTGTTCTTTGAGATACAAAAAATCCCAATTAATTCAAAAATAATATTTTAATTGATAACATGAAAATTGAACAATATTACAAAAATAGTCTACAAACATACCCACATGTAATTAGTTTACAAATGATAAAAAGATATCATTCGTATCCAAAAGAAAAAGTTCCTAAAAGTATCATTCAACATCATTCCATCATTCACTACATTAAATTTCAGGTAATATTATTCAGTTCCTTAAGAAATGAAAATCAATTTATGTAATAAAATTTCATTCATTACTAAATGAGTGAAAGCATTGTACTAACGTATTCGATGAGGCTTTTTCACTCTAATGCTTCAGTAAAGCATTTCAATGAAGGCCTTATTTTTAGTATAGTTTACAGAAAAAGCCTCATCATCAATAAAATACTACAGTGAAAACATCATATATTCATCATCATTATTAAAGCTTGATTACACCTAATATTAAAAAAAATGAAAAAGCTTCGTTAATTTATTTTTCATAAAACATGTTTCTCAATCATTTTAAATTATAATGTAACTGTGGTTGCCGTCTGACTTAGCACGGTTGCTAATCTACAGACCTTGGTTCGATATCCCTCGCGGACAAAAAACTTAAAGTGTTTATCCAGCTGTTAAAAGCTCTTCTCGAGTGAGCAAACAACCAGTAACCACTTGGTGATGGATAGACCAGTAACTACCACACTCTTACTTGGTCTTTAAACTACCACACTCTTATATGGTCTTTAAACTACCACACTCTTATATGGTCTTTAAACTACCTTACTTGGTCTTTAAACTACCTGTACCACACTCGTTCATGGTCGACGTTTGGCCAACGTTTTTCCTTTCACCTGATGGTTTTGTTCATCTAATAATAAATAGGTACCCGGGAGTTAGGCAAGAGTTGAGGGTTGCATCCTGGAGAATGCAGGATTCCCCAGCCTATCCATACCATAGGCTTTTAGTCTCCGACTGTAGTGTAAAACATGTGAACTTTCGCACTCAAAAGTATTCCACACTTGATAAAGTATTGATTTTATACCGAGCCTGAGAAAAGTGCCGAGCCAAACTTCTCCTAGGGCTTTGTAACACTGGTGTGTATTACTGTAAAGTTAGGATAATACGCATATTAGGTCTAGAATTGCTTGTTTTGTGCCTATGATTATCTTAGGCCTAGGAGGGGTTAAGTTGTTACTTTTTATTGATATCCTTCAGTATTCCAATAGTCCAAAAACGTTCTTTTGCCTGACCTGCCATCATTCTTGTTTGCCTTTTAGATTAGAACTACAAGTTGTAAACAGAATCTCAATATTTCATAATCAACAGCTTAAAAAATCAATATGACTTAATGCAAAGGTCGAAAACCATCAATATAAAATAAGCGAGACCCCATCGTAAATAAGAAGTTTCCCGGAAATAAAGTCAACAAGAGAGAGATTAAGAAACTAACACATAACAGATCTCCCCACCGTTGTCATGGCGACCCCACAGTGCAACCTGGATAACTTGATCTCAGGTTTGTAGCATTCTCATAAGGTTATTTAAATTGTATCACGTTTTATATTGATAATTTGAGCTTAAATCGAATTTATGTGCTAATTTGTAGTACCAGGAAGAGGTAATGAAATCGAGGAAGGTTAGGTTAGGTTAGTAAGAATTCGAGTTAAGCAGGTGGTGAGATGTTTCCATTTTCTATGTCTTTCCCGACAGGAGCCTGTGGCGGTGTTGAGCTTCAGGGGATTAGTGCTTATAGCTCTTTCCCCTCCCTCTCCTACCCCTTCCTTCCCTTTCTCATCTTTACCTCTACCCGCTTGTTCCTGCCAATCTTCTTGCGCGTGCTTCGTTCCTCTTCCATCCATTATTATCTTCCTGTCTCTCTCCTTGCTCACTTTCTCTCGCTTATAGACATATCCGTTTATTTTACAGATTCCTTCTATTTCTCTCTATTCTCCTATGTCTTAATACCTTCAGCTGTTCCCACCCCTCTATAGACAACACACCGCTACTAGTTCGAATCCCCGGCAATCAAAGTGAATTCTATATATGATAAATCATATATAACGTAATGGAAATTTGATCAAACCTAACCTATCTAACCTAACCTAACCCAGCCTTAGATAAATAAGTCAATAATTCATGTTCTTAATATAATAAAATATTAATTAGGATAGACCAATTTGAAAAGAAATATTTGAAAATAACGAAAATCACTAGTGAGAGAGCCCTAGTAATGCAGGTTCGAGTCATAGTTATATGGGGAACACGACACAATGTGCTGAAAAACAGGCTAAAAGCTATCGATTTCCTCACCTATAGTTTCAATACCTCTACTCCAGAGCGCCTAATACCATCATACCGTAAATTTCCAGGGGCGCACGCCAGAGGCCTTGACGGCCATTTTGCTACTCTCAAATTTGTTCGTTCGACCAGGATATAAAAACTGGGAGTGGTTTCCGATGCCTTCCGTAGACGTAATAATGGACGCAGGGGAGATTCGTTTGTCTGAACTCACCTACATGTACTAGGCTAGACGTGTTCGGAAGGACGAGCTCGACGCCTAGTCCCGCCTTCCAAACGTTCTCTGATTTATTGACTGTTATTGTACCACGTTTTTATCAAATTTGCATTTAAAATTGTGCATTGAGTTAGCTTCAATTGCTTCTTAGTTTATCTATTCAACTTATGCACGGCTTTAATATTAAAGACGATCTTTCTGACGTGAGAGAGTGAGAGAGAGAGAGAGAGATACTGTTAATACATCATCAGCAAGAAGTGGGGGACTCGACAATATTCCCTTTAAAAATGAGAGTAGCATGAAGCCCGAGGGTGAAGGAGGCTCATCTCTCATAAGCTGACGACCAGGAATGTTTTTCAGTTACGGTATATGACAAACGTTCCTAGCTAATACCAGGAAAAAGTATTTATAAATATGATCTCTAGATAGATGTTGACTTCGAAATATTAGGATATTATTGGAACACTATTTATAACGCACGGTTTGGTGTTGGGCTTAAAGCCTACATATCAACCTCTGGAGGGTTATTAAGGCCACTACAATAGGCTGCTGAGCAACCAGCAAATATACACCAAGTGTATTCGCCGATATAAGTTCACCTCTCGGTGTATGTGAGTGATATATCCATTTCTCACTTATAATGTTGGTGACTGAGCAGCACAACGAGACGAACGTACACACCTGGCGTGCGTAAGTTTAGCGAGCATAACGCTCAGACGGCGCACTCACCATCCTTGCCCAAAATAATATTAAATGCACAACCGCCTGCCAATCACTCCTCGCTCGGAGACACAAGACTGATGTTCACGTCCCATTATGGGGAGACTATACGTTCCTTACGTGTGTGTGTGTGTGGTGTGTGTGTGTGTGTGTGGTGTGTGTGTGTGGTGTGTGTGTGTGTGTGTGTGTGTGTACTCACCTAGTTGTGCTTGCGGGGGTTGAGCTTGGCTCTTTGGTCCCGCCTCTCAACCGTCAATCAAAAGGGTGGGTGTGTGTGTGTGTTTACATGGCTACGCTTACGACATGTGAGATCAAGCTCTTGGGCCCAGCCGTGTAGTTACTATATACTTCCCCAAGTTCAAGTAATATTTCGTTCTTCCTCTGAAGTTATGAGTCGTCGGCGGTGGCTTCCACAGCCTCTGCTCCCAGCTTGTTTTTGTTTAACATCTTCCTGATAAAAGAGATAATGTAATTCCCGTTGTAGGGAAGGCTGTACTTAGGCTTATTGNTTCATATTCAGAATTCTACTGAAAATCCTGTATATAATGTATAAGATATGTATAACACAGATATGTATACATTATATGTATACATTGATAGAAGTCTACGATATTAATGAAGGTTCTTGTCGCTGTGTGTGTAATTGGAACTCCGTGGGGGGGGGGGGGGTGAGGGGTGGGGGGAGGGAGGGAGAGTGGAGTCACGTGTGTGGTTCCTGGTGCACATGTGTATGTACACACCCAGGCACTCACACCATGATGGGGCGTAGTAGCGTGGACAGGAAGGCATGTGTGTGTGACTCCTTACACAAGTTTCTGAAGGCAGTTCTTATGTTCGCCAGCCTTGCATACGCCGCTGATGTTATCCTTTTGATGTGGGCTTCAGGGGACAGGTCTGGTGTCATATCAACCTACAGATCTTTCTCTCGTCCTGACTCCAGAAGGATTCCTCTCCCAGCTGGTACCTTGTGTTCGGCCTCCTGCTCCCTACGCCTATCTTCATCACTACACTTGCTCGAGTAGCCATTTGTTGGACCATTCCTTCAGTTTGTCCAGGTCATCCTGTAGTCTCTTGCTATCTTCCTCTGTCTTAATCCTCCTCTTAATTTTAGCATCATGAGCAAACATTGAGAGGAATGAGTCTATACCTTCTGGGAGATCATTCACGTACATCAGAAACAGGATAGGTCCGAGTACAGAACCCTGTGTGTGTGCGCGTGTAAGTGCTCTTGAGTGAGTGTAAGAGTCCCAGTGTGTGTCAGAGCTCTCGAGTGCTCATGTAAGCACCCAAGAGCCTCAAAATATTTACAGTCAGAAGTCAAGATCTGGGTCACGTGTAATGACCGTCTTCCCCGTGTCTCCACCCCCCTCCCTTGCCGTCCTGACCCCCCACAAGGTCAGGTCACCTGAAAGCATCTTTTTTTCTGGATCCAGTGAATCACGTCGACTTTAAGCAGTCACAGGTACAAAAGGTCGACTTTAAGCAGTCACAGGCCTAGGTAATTACGTCGACTTTAAGCAGTCACAGGCCTAGGTAATTACGTCGACTTTAAGCAGTCACAGGCATAGGTAATTACGTCGACTTTAAGCAGTCACAGGCCCAGGTAATTACGTCGACTTTATGCAGTCATGGGCCTCCTAGGTAATTACGGGGAGTTTATACAGTGAATAACTCGAGAACAAACGCCACCGGGAAACGGGACGAGTCGGGATTGCGGTGATCAGCGACGTGAAGGGGGAGCGCAGACAATACGCGACAGGTTAATAGCGGGTCCCCAGAGGTCACCAGGGGTGAGGGAGAGGTCACCAGGGGTGAGGGAGACGGTAGAGCCTCTAGAGGGTTCAGCAGGAAGCTGTGAACCTTACCCCAGCTCCTACGTGGCCGCATTGACTCCCTTCCGCCAAGTGATCATTAATCTCTACGCTTGGATATTATGTGTGTTTGTTCCGACTTATCTTTCGGTGATTACATAGAAGTGACGTCTAGCTCTTTATGCCTCGTCTACTAGCCTTGTTGGACCTGTTGAGTCATAATTTAATTATTCTGACATTCGAATTCTCTGTTGAATCTGGTCTTAAAGTTGTGGGTGGAGGTGGCTTTCACAACCTCTTTCACTGTATTGTCCTCATGGGCATGTACCTGTACTTATTTTCTCCGTAATATTTTCTCGGCATGGTGCTCGCGATAGGCAAATGTAGCCTGTATTTTAAAATCTCTTCCGATTGTATTTTGTATATTGAATTCTTATCTATGTTTCCTACATTTGTAAATCTTCGCATTAATTGTCCTTGAAAATAACTGTGGTCATTTGGTCATTGATTCTATAAATGTCAATATTTTCATAATAATTGTTTGTGTGACATATTTTCCTTGGGCATATTTTGTTTGGTCTAGTAAGTTGAATTCCTATTACATGGATAAATTTCACTGTCCCATTATATTTCTATTTTCCCAATATTGGTCCCTAAATTTTCCATTATTAGCCTCTATTGCATGCCTATTTTCTCATTATTTGCTCCAATTGCGTGTCTATTTTAAGTTAATCCCATACCCGTCATTACAACCCATCTATCTAGCCTATTTCCCAACCTAGGTCTAACTAAAACATTACCGGCCTATTTACCTGTCCCCAAGCTCATCCAAACACCTAATCCCTTAGCTAACTACCGTCGCTGGTTGCCCACTTTTGCTAGTGTGAGTAAACACTAGTGTGAGGTAACACTAGTGTGAGGTAAACACTAGCATAGTGGGAGCTGTGTTAGGGTGAGGGGTCGGAGGTTGTTGTTAGGGTGAGGGGTCGGAGGGTGTGTTAGGGTGAGGGGTCGGAGGGTGTGTTAGGGTGAGGGGTCGGAGGGTGTGAAGCCAGGGGTCTGGAGGGGACGCCATCTTTCACCTGCAGGTGACTCCCGCCGCCCCTCACCTGGTGAAGCTTACCTGTTGGGTGCTAAGCTAAGGCTAGGAAGGTGAAGAATTAGCGTTTGGGGTATTCTCTCTCTCTCTCTCTCTCTCTCTCTCTCTCTCTCTCTCTCTCTCTCTCTCTCTCTCTCTCTCTCCTCTCTCTCTGGGATAAGGTTTAATAAGGCATTATAGAAGATTTTTGTCTATTATTATTATTATTATTATTATTATTATATTATTGTTTGCGGTAGTGGCAGCATCAGCAACAACTGGTGTAACAACAACAACAGCAGCAAGCAGCAGCAGCAACAACAGCAGCACAAGCAACAACAGCACTAAGAGCCCAGAGAAACACCACCACCACCCTGTATCAGCAGCAAGCAGTAACATCAACAGCAGAACAGCAGCAGCAGGAAGCAGTACCAAGAGTGTCGAAGCAAGAGCATGAAGGCAGTGGCCTCATAACTCCAACAAAGCACTGTTGGTGCTTGTAGAAACATCGACAACAACAACAACACACATAGTCGACGCTTGACCAAGGACCTCAAAGTCAGCCACCAGAGGGCCGCGATTCTTGCAGCTCAAGGAGAAGAATCGCCTCAAGATCAGGTGTTTTTTCCGTCGGAAATTTGAATTTGTCACCTCTCTGCTCTGGTTTAATAAGGTTTAAACTCCCTTGCACTCTAGAGCAAACATAAGGGATGGTGCAAGCCGGAATTATGATGCTTTGGATCCCCTGTTATAAGGTTCAGATACCAATGCTTCATGGGGTTGCGAATGGTTGCCACCTCACAGAGCAACATGTAGGATTTTCAAGATGCCATCAGTCTGTATTCTAAACACGAGTTTTAGCGCAAATATTTGTAAAACAGGTGTTCAGCTTCCATAAATGGCCATCAAAGACAACATTTTACTTCGTGTGTAAAAGGTAGAGCAATCAGAAAAAGGCAACATTATTTAAAGAGCGCCTATAGTTGTACGCCCTGTTGTGTGTGGACACTACTGGCATGACTGTATGTAGGATGTGAAGGAGAGATCTTGCCCACGTACGCCCGTTACTTCTGTTATATCTATCCTTCATAGTATCCCCTCAAATTTTAGATTGCTTTCGAGCGTCGAAATCTGGCGCTCCTATTGTATGCCAACAGAAACAATCCTTATTCATAAAATTTATGGTGTATAATAGATCCAAATGACCATGTTCTAGTTAACGAGGTCATGCTGTACAGGGTGGGTCAGAGAAAATCAGTTTCGGTTGAAATATAAATCCTGAAATGGAGGAAATATAATAATTTCTCCGTTCGACAGAGGGACGTCCCTCTCGCTCACACGACAGGGGAGGGGGCGCTAAGAAAAACAAATGAAATAAGGGGGTTCCAACGTCTTGTTGAGGGGGGTTCCGCCCCTCAAAATATTTTTTGACACCTGCTGTAACTGGTCATTGCTAAATATAGCGGGAACAGTCTTCTGTGGAGGAATGTTGCTGCCCTGAGGCCAGAGGTGCGTGAGGCTGAAGGCGTCCGCTTCTGACCAGTTGCGCTGCACAGGTCGCTGTCTCGCCTAATTTATCCGACTTTTCACTTAACCGAACCCCGCATTGGATATGTAGGTGGTCGCTAAGGGGACAACCAGGACCAGGACGGTTATTACTTTTCTCTATTGGCAGACGACGGCATTTATTAACGGATATTTTCCAGGTGACAGGTGTGGGAGGAGAGGGCCCTGGATCAGGCCTGCCACCTGAACCGCGACACTACCCACGCCCACACCTCTTCGCTTATCCGAACATCGTTCCTCAACACCACTCTCCTTTTCTACCTCTCACTAAACCGAACTTAGCTGCTACTCATTACTGTTGACTATTCAAAACTTGTTTATCAAATTTCAGTCTGCAACACTTTTTGCCTAGAACCCCATGCCCATTGTATCCGATTTAATGCTTTACATCATCCACAAATCCGGATACCGCCCCAGACCACACCAAAAAATCTCACATTGCCCTAGGTTATCCGGTTTCCCCTTCTCTCTTACCTAGACATTTCCCTCCAAACCTTGGGCCACTTTCTAATTTTCGCCTATCAACACACTGCTTCATTGCACCATCAGTAACCGACGCAAATTATTTCTCCTTTCCTTTTTCTTATCCGGATTAAACTTATGATTGTTGTTGACAACCGCTCAATGCCTTTCGCATATCCGATTCCTGTTCCTCGACACAGTTTAATCGTATATAAGGATTCGATTTCTCCTCAAAAGCAATCGCCAATGACTCTCGCTTATCCGGATTCCGGTTTACTACTCACAGCATATAGAAGTTTATAAACTACTTGTAGGTGTTTCAGTACCTTTATATTTACACATAGAATCTATGTACGAGTGATTGGTAACTACAGTGTACGGAAAATA
This sequence comes from Procambarus virginalis, assembly GCA_020271785.1. Classification (NCBI taxonomy): domain Eukaryota; kingdom Metazoa; phylum Arthropoda; class Malacostraca; order Decapoda; family Cambaridae; genus Procambarus; species Procambarus virginalis. The sequence goes on from WNGS01161107.1 coordinate 12,518,234, forward strand.
CGAGGCTGAAACAAGCAAATCAACCCACGCTTATGAAGTGAAAAGAAAGTGACCACTTACCAGTCCTGGACCGAAACGTGCTCACTTTCCGGCCAGTCCTGGACCGAAACGTGCTCACTTTCAATTCATATGTGTGTTGGCTATGTGTTGTTTATTATATGTAGTCCACTATACCTACCGTACATAGGGGGTTTACACTCCTTTACACCTTGTGGAAGGCGCCTTGCAACCCTGCAATACTCCCTGCAACACTCCTCACCCCTCTACTGGTAAACTACAAAAGGTCGCCAGTAAACTTAGTGATTGGTTAATACTTCTGTATGCCTATGGATCATATAGTCACTACTCCCGCTATCAGTACATAGGTACGTTCAATATTAGTACATAAGTACTTAAACTGGACGTACACATCACGTTAGATTTGTTAGTATAGTACAGTAATTACACCTCACGTCATTAGCCCATCATTAGCGTTGTTAGAACAGTAATTCCAGTAATTACACCCTAGGTTACTACACTCATTAACCCATGGTTAGAGTTGTTAGAGTTGTTAGAATTGTTAGAGTTGTTAGCAGCTGTTAGAGTTGTTAGCAGCTGTTAGAGCTGTTAGAGTTGTTAGCAGCTGTTAGAGCTGTTAGAGTTGTTAGCAGCTGTTAGAGCTGTTAGAGCTGCTAACAGCGCCAGTGTTACCATCACACAGACACCGACCCCATTAGTACCACTGCGACCCGCCAAGCCTGAGGCAAGGGCCACCCTGGCCTTCAACATACCCTCGTGGCCCAAGATATACCCCATACCCTCCAGCCTGCATGTGTGAGGGGTGTGTCTCAGGACATACCCCACGGGACATACCTCGTGTAGTATGATGAGGGGTAAGGGGGGTGAACGGGGGTGCAGCTGACGGCCCAAGTATTGCTCCAAAACTCTCCCCTTTAATGGCGCAAGTCCCTTAATGTTATGGAAGGGCAAACGTGTCGATGGAGAGGGAGGATGGAGAGGGAGGGGTGATACACCAGGGAATAGGAGGGAGAGAAGAGGGAGAACCGTTTGGGGAAGAAAGAAAAAGCTAAAAAAAAGTAGAGAATAAAAAAAATATACAATAATCAAGAATGGGAGACAGAAGCTAAAATTTTAGTCCGTTTTGAATTTGAAAGTGATTTTTTGCCCGAAACTCTGAGCGTATTAATGGTTTTAGGTAGTGTATGTAGTATCTCTATCTATAAAGCCAACATTATTTTTGTAACTCATCTTCTATGTATGTACTTTTACCTGAATAAACATTTGAATTTGAATTTGAAAAAAAATATCAGTGAATAAATGTCCGAAATAAGGTAAGTGGGACAGTAGATTAATTAATTTATTTTATTGATTTATATACGAGAAAGTGCAGATTTATATACGAGAAAGTGCAGATTTATATACGAGAAAGTGCAGATTTATATACGAGAAAGTGCAGATTTATATACGAGAAAGTGCAGAATTATATACGAGAAAGTGCAGATTTATATACGAGAAGGTGCAATGGGTTAATGTGAAAGTACACATACTGATGCTTGAGTAAGCTACTAACTACATTCATTCTACAAAGCTACTAACTCGCGTTAGTAGCCTCGAAGAAGCTACATTCTTGCAAAGCTACTAACTCGCGTAGTTCTTATTCTTTCAAGAACATTGATCGTGTTATGTTGATATTTACTGTAGTTTATCGTTATTCACAGATCTAACGCATAGAAAACGAGCGCTGCGCTTGACACCCATCTAGCAGGTATGAGAACAAAATCCCGTTTTCTATTGACTGGTCCATAAACACAATATACACCTCTCTCCGAGCAACCTTTCTTCCTTAAGGTTTCCCAACGTCAAGAAACTGTCGTATTAAAGTGCCTTTATTCTACCCTCCCAGAGGACCCAAAACAGAAAACGGGACAGTATGTCAATTTCGCGAGCCGCTACCATTTTCTAGTACGACGGTTTTTGGCCTTAGGGAGAATATACGTAGAAATGCGACGCTGTCTTAAGATGACGGGGTTGTGCAGAGAACCAAAACTGTTGTTGCTGTTTAAAGATTCAGCTACTGGGAACTAAAAGTTGCAAGTAGCACGGGCTATGGTGAGCCCGTGATGGACTTACCTGGCACAGGAGCGGGGCTGAAACTTGTGACTAAAACCTTCTTCTGTATTATTATATATATTGCTTCCGTGCTTCAGTCTGTACTATCAGTGTGGTGGAGGGCAGCCACCACTGTCAACACAGTGTGGTGGAGGGCAGCCACCACTGTCAACACAGTGTGGTGGAGGGCAGCCACCACTGTCAACACAGTGTGGTGGAGGGCAGCCACTACTGTCAACACAGTGTGGTGGAGGGCAGCCACCACTGTCAACACAGTGTGGTGGATGGCAGCCACCACTGTCAACACAGCTCGCATCCAAACATAAAGCTGTCCTGCTTGAAGTGTGAATTTTCCCAAAGGAGCCTCGATCCTGGACCTTAATATTCCCATTCAGTCTACTGCTGCAAGAACGGCGCAGACAAGTGTCTTGCTGTCGGGTCTTTATTTGTTGCTCTTGTTCCTTGTCGACCTGTTCTTGTTGTCATCAAAGCCCTCCCTCAGAGTGATGTATATGGGACTCCCACAAAACAATAACACATTGACATTAGCAAAATTAAATCCACTTGATTTAACATCTCAAAATTAATGCGAACTTTACACAAAATAGTTTTTAAACTAGCCTTACTAAACCGCTATAATGCCCAAGGTGTCATTGTAAAAATATATATCGTGGTCATAATTAGCTGGTGGTGAATATAATTTGCATAACAGCAGATGGACGACCGGAAGAACACAAGCCCATTGTTGGGATAGTTACTGTGGGAGCCACAGTTACTGTGGGAGCCTCAGTTACTGTGGGAGCCTCAGTTACTGTGGGAGACTCAGACTGTCACTGTGGGAGACTCAGAGAGCCACAGTGTACACAACTGCGTGAATGAGTTCCAATTGTACTTATATCGCGTTGTAAAAGATTTTATTCGTAAAAGGAACCGTTAGTCCCGCATCTTATTTCCATAAGCTCATTTTGTCTATTTACGAGTTTTTCTTGTTCATTTTATATTTTAAGACGTTGCCGGAGGAATCTCCCTAACACGCTGGGCTCAGAGCGCAGGAACAAAGAGCAAACACATTGGACGACGAACGCGAGAAGAGAGAGCAAACACGTTGGACGACGAACGCGGAAAGAGAGAGCAAACACGTTGGACGCAGAACGCGGAAAGAGAGAGCAAACACGTTGGACGACGAACGCGGAAAGAGAGAGCAAACACGTTAGACGCAGAGCGCGGGAAGAGAGAGCAAACACCTTGGACGCAGAGCGCGGGAAGAGAGCAAACACGTTGGACACAGAACGTGGGAAGAGAGCAAACACGTTGAACGCAGAACGTGGGAAGAGAGCAAACACCTTGGACGCAGAGCGCGGGAAGAGAGCAAACACGTTGGACGCAGAACGTGGGAAGAGAGCAAACACGTTGGACGCAGAACGTGGGAAGAGAGCAAACACCTTGGACGCAGAGCGCGGGAAGAGAGCAAACACGTTGGACGCAGAACGTGGGAAGAGAACAAACACGTTGGACGAAGAGCGCGGGAAGAGAGATCAAGTACACTGGACGCAGACCTTTTCTCTCAATATTACTACCACTCCGCTGTGTCATGCAGTACCTCATATCCAGCACAAACCACAGATTATGTCACACTGTAGCTCAAGTGTGAAGCTCCCTGATCTGACTTGTCAAACACGTTTATGCATCAAGAAGAAAAGTTTCCTAATATCAAAACAAATATAAGCGACAAACTGGAAAACAATTCAATCAATAATGAAAGAAAAAGTGACAGTGAAGACAGTGAAACGACTACTGACAGTGGAGACTGAGAGAGTGAAACAGTGACCTTACCGACATCAGTACGTAGCTCAGGCGGTAACTATGACCCCTGCAAGACCTTTTGCACCTTTCCATTCCACACAAGAAACAGACGATGACATCACAAGCCCCAACCAGCTCCTCTGGAGCAAATTGAGCCTCAACAGTCGTTAATAATATCAACAGAAGGAAAGCCAGTAGCTAATAACTCGCAGTAACTTGCCTGAAAGATTACTAACCCAACTAACATATACGACGCCGTTAAGGGCCGTCCAGCAAGTGGCAACCGAGACGATCAGTCAACATCAGGCTGGACTGATGGGTCCACAATAAACAAGTTAAACTAAAGTATTCCCGCATTATTGTGGCTGAGGTTTCTCACGTCAACTGCTTGCTCGGAGATACGGGCGCCCTTATGTATGTTAGTTCAACTCTGGTCTGCTTCAGTCACTCCTCCCGGGAACATGTGTATGTTTTTGTGTGTGTACTAAACTAATTGTACTTGCGGGGGTTGAGCTCCGGCTCTTTGGTCCCGTCTCTCAACTAATACAACTAAGTGTGTTAGAGAGAGAGAGAGAGAGAGAGAGAGAGNTCTACGTCTCCTCGCAGCACTTTGCTCCACATACCTGCTCTCTGACTATGGTCTGGTGCTCAGGGGAGGTTTAATGTACCATGTGTAAAATAAACCTATTTGTCTCGAACACTTCCAGGTTCTTATTCTTGTGTGGTAAGCGACTATAACGAGCCAGTGTGTTATTTCATATTTCGATAATGCCTATCCTAACAATAAGTTCATGTCAATTGGTGTATTTAAGTATGCTGAATCTCAAGACAATAAAATTTATTGTTAATGTTGTCTCAAGCCAAATGAGGTGAATGTTAAATAATTAGTAATATAATTTGTAAATCCTCTGCTGACATGCTTATTGTAGAGCTGTATTTCATATCCTAGCATTGCAAACATTCATATAATGTACTTTAAAGCTTGTCAAGTGCTAATATTCGACGAAGTTGCAACTTACTACCAGGAGAACTGCAGTGTGAGAAACGTGTGAACTGTGAGTGTGATGTAAACATTTGGTGGGCCAGCAGAGCGAGGGTGCTGAGAATGCAGGGCAAGATGCCCTCATCTGCGAAATCTTGCCCCACGTCGCCTCATCGTACATGGAATATATATACTGTCACCTTGCCAATTTGCACTGGCACTTCCTCTGCCTCCGAAGATGTCGAGGAGTGCTTCAGCGATACGCGTCAGACCTAATAAAATGTAAAACGAACTTGGCGAGTTGATTTTCTACTTCTCCCAAATGAAGGACATAAGAAAACACAAATTCATGCTACAATCACTCAACATTTCGGATTATGGTACTAAAAATTAAATCTATAGTCCCCAGTTCGAGTTCTATAAGTTCTCCAGAATTGATATACAAACCATCAAGCCTAACTAAAATAACAGAGATAGACAGAAAGAGATAACAGATATGGCGTAGCAATACGATTTGGTCGAACGTACAAAAATGGACTGTTGCCGCTAACACTATTAAAATAAACACATTGTCAGAGTGGATAAATAAATAACATCAGATGTTAGGAGCGTCTGAGGCTACGAAGGTGAAGAGTGAAGCGGCGCCTGGAACAAGGAGGTTCTCAGGCGGACGGGCAGCGTTGGGAAGCTTAATGGCCGGCACGAGGACGGGTACTAAATGACACAGGGTAATACAGCTACATTATTACACACACACACCGGTGTGTGTGTGTGTGTGGCCGGTGGCTGAGCGGACTGCACGCTGGACCCGTGATCCTGTGGTCCCGGGTGCCGGCGAGAAACAATGGTCAGTGTTTCTTTCACCCTATGCCCCTGTTACCTAGCAGTAAGTAAATAGGTACCTGGGAGTAGTCAGCTGTCACGGGCTGCTTCCTGGGGGGAAAATAGTAGTTAGTAACAGTTGAGAGGCGGACCGAAAGAGCAGAGCTCAACCCCCGCAAGCACAACTAGGTGAATATATATATACACACACGTGAATCAAAGGATAGCACGTTTTAGTAGTAAAAGACCTTCCTATACATATACAAATTTGGTGAACTGTTTGTTCTTGCTGTTGGTTACCCTGTCTTAGACGGCCCCAGCAATGCTGAGAGCACGGAGCCTAGCCGAATACGCCAATCCCTATACACATCTGGACGCCATATTGGAACACTCATGATTCCTTGAGCTCACAGGTCAAGGAATCGTGAGTGATGGTGATCAAGAGTTATACAGTCAAGAGTGATATAGTGATCAAGAGTCACGGTGATCACGAGTAATGGTGATAAGTACAAGTGCCACAAACAATCAAAACAAGACAATACCGTGTTAGTCCAGTGTCTGGAACCCAAAACAAAGGCAACCAAAAAACTTCAGCAATCACATAAAATAGCAAGAACACAGAAGCAATATGCTATTATATATTCAGACGTACTGTCGAACTTTGGCAGTTTGGATGAAGTTTTCGTTGAGTGCGTGTGTGTGTTAAGTCTATTTCCATGCAAGACACTTCAGCAAACCTCGACCGCATAATTATAAAAGTTGTGCCACTGCGAATTACGATAAGGTGATATGATAAAATATTGAAACCGAACGATGGGATCGATTCTAGGGACGCAATTTCGATCCCATTGTACGGCTTCAATAAATATATCACGTTCTTGTGATTTCAACGTGAAAAATGATTATATACCTAGGAAGAGAAGGGAGAGATAAAACAAAAGAGAGCGAGTAAGAGGAAGCCTATCCCGTCCTCTCCCTTCACACGTCGATATTTTTTTACGGAATGGACCAATCCGTCATAATTGCAACTCACCAGTAAAAATAAAAGCATTGTAAACTGACGCTATCTAATTATCAGCCATGATGAGTTAGGTGGGTTGCTTGGGTTTGTACGATTCTGGTTAAGTAAAACAGTTGTATTTTTCACGGAATGGCAAATCGAGAGAAGAGGCTAGGTAGCCAGATGGAAGTCCTACGCCCCTCGCTGTCACACTTGCTGAGGTGAACATTTTGGTCGCAAGAAATATCATTCTTGGCCGTAGCCCAGTAGGCCTGTCACCAATGGGAGGGACGGAGAGGGGGAATGGAGGCTGGAAATGAAAAGATGTGGATAAAAGAGGAATGAGAGACTAAGAGGAGTCAAAGGAGTTTACTTTTCTCAGTCATCTTTTCCTTGTTGCCTCCCCACACTCTCAGTTACTCACTGAGTATATTTATACAGAAATGTATTGATATAGGTATATGCTCACGTGGAAGCACTCATCTAGCTATGTTTACATGTACGAGTAATAGTTCCCTAACCCCTCCCTAGCCCCATGCTAGAACTCCATAATCAAGGGTTGGTTTTACGTAGGTTTTATATAGTTTCGAGTACCTCTTATTTTTAGGATCTTGAATACTCTAGTTCAGTGAGCGTCCTCCCAGCTGTCTGTACTGCCCTTAGGATCTTCTCTCCATTACCTATCTTCAATACTTTCGCAGTAGCCTCTCATAATGTTAATTCGTAATTCTAATTTATTATGCATCTGCAAACATGAGTATAGATGACTATATTTTGTGTCATGGCGTTGATGTATATCAAGAGCATAATGGGGTCCTGGTTCTTGGGGGGGGGGTAGAAATAACCTAGGCTACACTATACCTTTGAGATGTATTTTCTTGTCTCAATAAACGTACTTGAACTTGGGTCCCGGTAACATCTGTGGCACTTTATCTTCTCTCACCATTACCCTCTGTTTCCTCTCAGAGAGGTACATTCTCACCCACCCAACTACTTTTCCGGCTATGTCAGTTTGTTTAAGAGCGTTTCAAGCGAGGATAGGTTTGCACTCTTTCTGGCAATCAACGAATTTACTCTTCTCTTTCCCTCATCTTTCTTCATTGTCATTTCATCGCAGAACTCTAATAGTTTCGTTAGACATGACTGACCAGCACTGAAGCCAAGCTGGTGCTTCGAGACAAAGTCTGGACTACAAGTTCAAGTATGTTTATTGAGACAAGAAAGAAATACATCTCAAAGGGATAGAGTAGTTTAGGCTATTTCTACCCCCCCCCCCTACGTATGGACTACTACAGTGTTCCGCGAGGCGCTTTATAACGAGCCTTTCTAATACCTTGTATGTATGTATGTATGTATGTATGTATGTATGTATGTATGTATGTATGTATGTATGTATGTATGTATGTATGTATGTATGTATGAGCATCAAGTGAGGGCGGCCAGCTTGATTTTCATGTCATTTATGGATCTAACTCTCCTGTATCTCTCCCTCCCTCTCCCAGACACCTCTCCCTCACTCCCCCAGACACCTCTCCCTCACTCTCCCAGACACCTCTCCCTCACTCTCCCAGACACCTCTCCCTCACTCTCCCAGACACCTCTCCCTCACTCTCCCAGACACCTCTCCCTCCCTCTCCCAGACACCTCTCCCTCCCTCTCCCAG
>WNGS01161107.1:12531609-12549397 GCA_020271785.1 Procambarus virginalis
GCACCTCTCCCTCACTCTCCCAGACACCTCTCCCTCACTCTCCCAGACACCTCTCCCTCACCTCTCCCCGCAGCTCACACGTAAAAGCCACTCAGTTTTATTACCTAACGTATATGCTGGAGGCCAATTTCCACAACACATTTTAAAGACCGCCTTATTTCCATATTGATATACTGCTATATGATAATAGCATTATACTGATATAATGATATTGTTATATGTTGCTATACTGATACTGAGGGAAACTGAACTATGAGGAAAGACTAACGAGAAGACTATACCTCACAACACTTGGGAAAGAGCAAAAGAGTAATGACAACGACAGAATATAAGATAGTATAAAAAGAAACGGACAATGTAGACAAAGGAACCAGTGTTGAAAGCAAAGAACACTAAGAAATGATATATAGAAATATAAGAGGCATAAATGAGACACAGAGATGCATGAAAGAAATACATTGTAATTAACGTAGAAGTGCTTGAAATTACTCTAAGATGTTGTTGATTGACCCTTACAGATGAGTATATATAGGTGAGTACACACGCACAAGTCTCGGGGGGAAGGGGGGGGGAGGAAGAAAGCCTTCATATCTCCTCGGTATGAGTAACTCACCCTCTCTCAATACTTACTCATATCACTCCCAACCACAAACACAACATCAGTACTACCACAACCCACACAAACAACACCCCCACCAACCACAAACACAACATCAGTACAATCACAACCCACACTAACATCACCACCACTAAGCACAAACACAACATCAGTCCTACCACAACCCACACAACCATCACCACCACCACTACAACACATCCCCACTACCACAACCCACACACTAAAGTGCCCGAATCTAACCAACCCGAGGACCTACGAAGAGAAACGGAACATCGCGTCAATTTCGTGAGCCGCTACCATTTCAAGCACTTCAGTTTTTGGCCTAAGGTAAAGTATACGTAAAAAATGCGACGTGTTATTAGGCGAATGAGTGAGGTAGCGAGCCAGCTGAAAGGTGGGTGGGCAGGACCCAAGAGTGCATTGAAGAAGCTATTCCCTTCTAAATTACTGACTCCAAACGACCTCAAAGTATTATTATTATTATTATTATTAACATCTTTATTGACAAAATTAATTACAATTTTGCCTAATCTGAGGATTTTGATAGTCTTATTAAAGTGAGGATAATGCTGGTATTCACTATCACGCAGGACAGAGGGTCATACATAAGACAATAGGTCTAAACTGTAGGCTGACGCACATATATATCATGGTTACAATCAATGTTTAAATGTATGGATATGTGAAAACAACTTTCTACTGTGCACTGCCACACAAGGGCAGGAATGGGTTCATAAGTACTAGTATAAGAAAGCTATGATCTGTTCAGATCTGAAACCTACATCTATGGGCAGCACAAAACGTCCACTAGACTGTGCGACACAGTGGTTGCCAGAATCAGGTTGGGTTACCGTTACCTGTGGCAGGTGGCTGCAGGTGACGGATCTCCCAATCCTGAGCACTCCAGTTGCAAACTCTGTGAGCAGGAACTACGGCACGATCTCCCGCACTACATCAGTGAATGCCCAGTTATTAGACCTTTCAGACCAGTTGGCATGAGGTACCTGGAGCTTTGCAATTACTTTATTCACTCTCGTATTCTTGAAGATATCCTCACAGTGTACCCAAAATTTGCCAGTGCAGGCTACTAAACATATGGCCCTGTATGACTAACCATCCTGCGAGATGGGGACTTGTATTACCACTGCTATCTTATTCAATCTTGTGTTGATGATATCCTCAAAATGCTTCTGGAGTCTGCCAGTGCAGACTGCCCATCACATGCCTCTGTATGACTAACCATCCTGTGTGATGGGGATTTTTTAGCATCACCTAGTTAGCTTTTTTGACACTGTACTCCACTTCATATAGTCTAGGGTAGCTGCACTAATGCAGATGTACCTCATGTAATAATAAAAAAGAAATTCTACTCTTATAGTCTAGGACAACTATGTAAATATGAATGTACCTATGTTAATCGCAAAAAAATGCCACTAGCCGAGCGAAGTCCTAACATGCTAATACTTCACACACTGATTTTAACTTGTATATTATAATTGGTGAGCTGTCTGCTTAGCCGTCTGTCAGCCTCAGCCTGCCTATCTCTGTCTGTTTAATCTATCTTTTTATCACAAACATTTTTTTTTTACTTCTCTTAATCCAATCTTCGATTTCTTACCCATGGGCATCCCCCCACCACTCCTCTCCGTCAGCTGAAACTGGAGACGTTGCACCGCCTCACCCGACCTTTCCCAGCTGACTTTCCTTCGTCCTCCCCCTCCCTCCCCACCACACACACACCCCCATCCCCCCACACCCACCACATCCCACCCCCACGTACACATATACACCCACCCACACACACACCTTCCCCACACACACACAATTCTGTTCTTTTCTCTTATTGATGAAGAAAACCCTTAGTCTGAGCATCGTATCTACCACACCAACGACAGGGATATTGTCACCTGAGTTACAGACCCTGAAGCTACTTCCTCTCCTTGGATATGTCGAAAAAGCAGTCCATCCTCATGTAATGAAAGTACTTACAGTATCTATGTTTCGATAGTACAAATATGCCGTGATAGATCACCAGAAAAGTTAACTTTTGTATTATAGAATTTGGACAAACCAGAAAATATCATCAAGATGCATCTCATTTATGTTGCTAATAAGATCTAACCTAATCATCCTAGGCCTAATATAGTACATATATGTGCTATACTAGGACCCAAGAATATTTAAGTTTGGTTTTTATTTTTTCCAGACTGTAAAAATAGTACAAAAAATGGCTTACTAGCGGTCCCATTACTACATATTGGTACTTTTGACCACGTAGTTACAAAAAGAACTATCATTTCAGAAGGATGAGTTGCGAAAAAGACATGTTACAATAATAATAATAGTGACTAAATATATCAGTATATAAAACCACACCATCAGGGATATCAAAAATCAGTAGTAATGATAATTAAAATGATATCAATTTGACTATTAACAAATACAGCAGATTTAATAACATATCACCTTACTGGATTCAGCCAGTCATCGACACTCACCACCAGTCACTTCTACATACCACCCCGGAGAGTCATGCCCCCCTGTCACAGTCAGTCAGTCAGTCAGTCAGTCAGCTTACCACCACTCACAACACCTGTTTTTCTGTCTCAAGCTATTCTTCTCACACCTTCCACAATCCATCACCTTTTTTATGACTATGTATGTCTTTGTGTATTTCTTTGGCTGTGTTTGCCTGTGAGTATCTGCATCTCTCTGACCACATCTATCTATAGCTACATGTCTCTATTTGTGCTTGTCTGTATGTAGCTGTCTGTCTCTTTGCCTTGTCTGTCTGTGACTGTCTATGCATCTCTGCATGTGTCTGTTACCTTTTTCTTTTTCTGTCTGCATTCTCTGTATTATTCTTCCCATGACCTATGTTCACACTGAAATTTACAACAAGGCTTACCTATCGACACCTCTGCTAGGTGAGAGCATGGTTAAGGGGGCCTGCATATGGTCCACAACGGTTTCACCTCATAGGGGAAGAACAACATACACTGTGGTCCACAGCAGTCCCACCTCATAGTGAAAGGACATACACTGTGGACCACAACAGTACCACTCATAGTGGAAGGACACACACTGTGGTCCACAGCAGTCCCACCTCATAGTGGAAGGACACACACTGTGGTCCACAGCAGTCCCACCTCATAGTGGAAGGACATACACTGTGGTCCACAGCAGTCCCACCTCATAGTGAAAGGACATACACTGTGGTCCACAACAGTACCACCTCATAGTGAAAGGACATACACTGTGGACCACAACAGTACCACCTCATAGTGGAAGGACATACACCGTGGTCCACAACAGTCCACCTTATAATTGAAGAACAACACACTGTGTGGCTAACAAGACCCCCCCCCTTCCTCATTAATGAGAGCTGGATCCACACCAGAGCACAAGAATAAAAGAAACACCCCTAACGCCATGATGTCCAGAATATGGCAGCAACGATAATGAAAATGAGGATATGTCAAACGAAAATTGTATATACAGTATACAAAATATTAGTGATACGACTACTATCATCACAATGATAAATATTTCAATACATTGCCAAAATCCACAGTAATGGTAATTACGCCTTGGGCAACATAATTATTGATAAAACTCATGGATAAGAGATATTCTCTGGTAATAACACAAGATAACATTAAAGTATTCTCTTCAAATTTCACTTCAAATAACAAATTATTATGCTTGACTCTCAATGTCCATTCTCAGCTTATCAAGAAAATCACGGTAATATGTAGAAACTGCAAACATGATACAAGCATTGCCAAATGAACACGCTAGGCTACGCCTATATACAGTATATATATTTGTTTATTTATATTTTATTTAGAAATTTCTTATATAGTTGGAAATGAATTTCCATACTTGGAAATGAAGAAACTCAACTACACAAAACTTAATAAATTTGAATATGACTGCCATATTTTTGTATAAGAGTTAAATGTGAAATTTGGTTGTTCTCACCGACCTTCATGTATCACTACCCAAAAAAATATATATTTGTGTTAAAATACAATATCTTATCCATGCCACAATCACAGCTCATTTGAGGCAGTGACGTCATGCTGATTCATCTTCCCCAAGCAGCTATGTCTGAACACGATCTAAATAGCTGCTCTAATTGGTAAACATCTTGTCAGTACATTTCAGAAAATAACTTTCCACACACACACACCTTCCACCCCTTCGAAAACCAGGAGTCGAACCTTGAGTCGCCTCCACGAAATGACGCAGCACCTGACTTACCCATAACACTTACTAACCACTTGTATCACCAACCTGGCTTACTGGAAACACACACACAACCAAGAGTGTATATCTTGGACAGGGAAATAGCACAGGAAACCTGTTAATTATAAGGCGTTGGGGAAGGAAGAGAGAGAGAGAGAGACGTACTCACCGTTGCCCTCCATGGATCTGAGTGCCAGGTATCCGGCCATGCTCGCCTCCGCAGGGCTGCCAACACAACTTCCTTATATATATCTCTCTCAGGTTAAGGGGGCCAACTCGGTCACACCTTGAGGGTTAAGTGCCATTCGCGTGTTAAGACCACGCCAAAGGTGCTTGTTAGAACGTGGGGAGGGAACGTCTTGCACAATTTCTTCAGCAGTGGATATATTTTGAAGGCCGCGCTGAAATATGCGAACGAATACTTTAATAATCAATATGGATGTCAGGTATTTAAATTTTAGCGAACCTTGTATATTAATGACTGGGATGAGAAGTAAATAGTACTCTGATAAGCTGACACCTCACACCTGGCCGGCAAAACAAGATCTGACAAGGGTGGGACATTTTCCGGGCGGCTCGCGAAGCGCAACAGCCTACTTTCTTAACCACAACGGTCCTCTCTTTCTCCACCGTCTCTTTACATAATACAACTACGTAAAACATAATTCATATTTTTACTATCAATTTTCACGTTAAAATCTAAATTCTAGCCGAGGCCTTCAAAGCCGCCCGGAAAGGTCCTTGGCCAAACAGCTGTTGCATCATACGCAGGAAACATCGCACACTGGTCTTGGCCAGACACTCGCACACGTAGTCTTGTTAATTAGCAATATATATGCACCTGCAATACCCTGCTCCATAGGCCCAGACTCGTACGGTGGAGCCGCCGGTACTGCAGTAGTCGCTCCGACCTCCGACCCGTACAGTGCGCGCAGCCCGACTGACCCACCACCGGCCGCGCCACCACCCTCTTCTTGCTCTACCTTGTCTCTACCTCTTCTCCTCTATCTCTCCTCGCTTCACCACCCTCTTTTTGCTCTAACACTTCTTCTCTACCTCGCCTTGCTATGCCATCCTCTTATGGTCTATCCTCGCTCCACCGTCCTCCTCTGCTCTGCCTCTCCTCGTTCCTCCACTCTCTTCTGCCCTTCCACTTCTTCTCTACGTCTCCTCGCAGCACTTTGCTCCACATACCTGCTCTCTGACTATGGTCTGGTGCTCAGGGGAGGTTGTTAATGTTCCATGTGTAAAATAACCTATTTGTCTCGAACACTTCCAGGTTCTTATTCTTGTTGTGGTAAGCGACTATAACGAGCCATTGTTGTTATTTTCATATTTCGATAATGCCTATCGTAACAATAAGTTCATGTCAATTGGTGTATTTTAAGTATGCTGAATCTCAAGACAATAAATATTTATTGTTAATGCTTGTCTCAAGCCAAATGAGGTGAATGTTAAATAATATAATTTGTAAATCCTCTGCTGACATGCTTATTGTAGAGCTGTATTTCATATCCTAGCATTGCAAACATTCATATAATGTACTTTAAAGCTTGTCAAGTGCTAATATTCGACGAAGGTGCAACTTACAACCGGGAGAACTGCATTGCTTGTGAGTGTGATGTAAACATTGGTGGGCTAGCAGAGCGAGGGTGCTGAGAATGCAGGGCAAGATGCCCTCATCTGCGAAATCTTGCCCCACGTCGCCTCATCGTACATGGAATATACATACTGTCACCTCTGCCAATTTGCACTGGCACTTCCTCTGCCTCCGAAGATGTCGAGGAGTGCTTCAGCGATACGCGTCAGACCTAATAAAACTGTAAAACGAACTTTGGCGAGTTTATTTTTCTACTTCCTCCCAAATGAAGGACATAAGAAACACAAAATTCATGCTACAATCACTCAACCATTTCGGATTATGTATCTAAAAATTAAATCTATAGTCCCCAGTTCGAGTTCTATAAGTTCTCCAGAATTAGATATACAAACCATCAAGGATAAACTAAAATAAGCAGAGATAGACAGAAACAGAGATAAAGATATGGCGCAGAGCAAATGTTCAGACGAACCAATCGGAAAGTACAATTTCACCAGTTTTAAATGTTTATGAAGATAGTACTAGGCTATTGAGCCTGGCTGTAGGCCATAGAGCCTAGCGCCAAGTACTGATGCTAATGTCAGGAACGTTTAAACCATCCTTGTAAAAGTTACTGCTTACAGCAACTATTTGGTCGAACGTACAAAAATGGACTGTTGCAGCTAACACTATTAAAATAAACACATTGTCAGAGTGGATAAATAAATAACATCAGATGTTAGGAGCGTCTGAGGCTACGAAGGTGAAGAGTGAAGCGGCGCCTGGAACAAGGAGGTTCTCAGGCGGACGGGCAGCGTTGGGAAGCTTAAATGGCCGGCACGAGGACGGGTACTACATGACACAGGGTAATACAGCTACATTATTACACACACACACCGGTGTGTGTGTGTGTGTGGCCGGTGGCTGAGCGGACTGCACGCTGGACCCGTGATCCTGTGGTCCCGGGTGCCGGCGAGAAACAATGGTCAGTGTTTCTTTCACCCTATGCCCCTGTTACCTAGCAGTAAGTAAATAGGTACCTGGGAGTAGTCAGCTGTCACGGGCTGCTTCCTGGGGGGGGGGGTGGAAAAAAAATAGTAGTTAGTAACAGTTGATTGACAGTTGAGAGGCGGGCCGAAAGAGCAGAGCTCAACCCCCGCAAGCACAACTAGGTGTGCTATATACACACACACGTGAATCAAAGGATAGCATGTTTTAGTAGTAAAAGACCTTCCTATACATATATAACCAAATTAGCTTTGGTGAACTGTTTGTTCCTGCTGTTGGTTACCCTGTCTTAGACGGCCCCAGCAATGCTGAGAGCACGGAGCCTAGCCGAATACGCCAATCCCTATACACATCTGGACGCCATATTGGAACACTCATGATTCCTTGAGCTCACAGGTCAAGGAATCGTGAGTGATGGTGATCAAGAGTTATACAGTCAAGAGTGATATAGTGATCAAGAGTCACGGTGATCACGAGTAATGGTGATAAGTACAAGTGCCACAAACAATCAAAACAAGACAATACCGTGTTAGTCCAGTGTCTGGAACCCAAAACAAAGGCAACCAAAAAACTTCAGCAATCACATAAAATAGCAAGAACACAGAAGCAATATGCTATTATATATTCAGACGTACTGTCGAACTTTGGCAGTTTGGATGAAGTTTTCGTTGAGTGCGTGTGTGTGTTAAGTCTATTTCCATGCAAGACACTTCAGCAAACCTCGACCGCATAATTATAAAAGTTGTGCCACTGCGAATTACGATAAGGTGATATGATAAAATATTGAAACCGAACGATGGGATCGATTCTAGGGACGCAATTTCCATCCCATTGTACGGCTTCAATAGATATATCACGTTCTTGTGATTTCAACGTGAAAAATGATTATATACCTAGGAAGAGAAGGGAGAGATAAAACAAAAGAGAGCGAGTAAGAGGAAGCCTATCCCGTCCTCTCCCTTCACACGTCGATATTTTTTACGGAATGGACCAATCCGTCATAATTGCAACTCACCAGTAAAAATAAAAGCATTGTAAACTGACGCTATCTAATTATCAGCCATGATGAGTTAGGTGGGTTGCTTGGGTTTGTACGATTCTGGTTAGGTAAAACAGTTGTATTTTTCACGGAGTGGCAAATCGAGAGAAGAGGCTAGGTAGCCAGAGGGAAGTCCTACGCCCCTCGCTGTCACACTTGCTGAGGTGAACATTTTGGTCGCAAGAAATATCATTCTTGGCCGTAGCCCAGTAGGCCTGTCACCAATGGGAGGGACGGAGAGGGGGAATGGAGGCTGGAAATGAAAAGATGTGGATAAAAGAGGAATGAGAGACTAAGAGGAGTCAAAGGAGTTTACTTTTCTCAGTCATCTTTTCCTTGTTGCCTCCCCACACTCTCAGTTACTCACTGAGTATATTTATACAGAAATGTATTGATATAGGTATATGCTCACGTGGAAGCACTCATCTAGCTATGTTTACATGTACGAGTAATAGTTCCCTAACCCCTCCCTAGCCCTATGCTAGAACTCCATCATCAAGGGTTGGTTTTACGTAGGTTGTATATAGTTTTGCGGACCTCTTATTTTTAGGATCTTGAATACTCTAGTTCAGTGAGCTTCCTCCCAGCTGTCTGTACTGCCCTTAGGATCTTCTCTCCATTACCTATCTTCAATACCTTCGCAGTAGCCTCTCATAATGTTAATTCGTAATTCTAATTTATTATGCATCTGCAAACATGAGTATAGATGACTATATTTTGTGTCATGGCGTTAATGTATATCAAGAGCATAATGGGGTCCTAGTTCTTGGGGGGGGGGGGGTAGAAATAACCTAGGCTACACTATCCCTTGAGATGTATTTTCTTGTCTCAATAAACGTACTTGAACTTGGGTCCCGGTAACATCTGTGGCACTTTATCTTCACTCACCATTACCCTCTGTTTCCTCTCAGAGAGGTACATTCTCACCCACCCAACTACTTTTCCGGCTATGTCAATTTGTAGCGTTTCAAGCGAGGATAGGTTTGCACTCTTTCTGGCAACCAACGAATTTTTTTTTTTATCTTTATTTAAGAATACAAGTATAAATTAAATTATATAAAAGGTTTACAAGACAATTATACATTGCAATTCGTAGTGAACAAGTTTTCCAATAGTACAGAATATGATCTTTAAAAACCCCTGAATGTTATACTTATTTTCCGTTAAACGATTTACAAAATTTGGAGAATAAATTACATTAAAATACAGGGGAGATTATTACATTTACATATATTTTATATAATTCTCAGTAAACAAATTTTCCATATCATCACCGAGCATGAGCCTTAAACCCCAATGTTATACTTGATCCTGCCTCGCAAGAACTTCAATATTTTGTCTACTGAGTAACCTTCCTGCCTTCCTATCCAAACACAAAAAATGTAATCAGAAAGTAACATAATTATTGTATTCTTAATTTTCTTGCATTTTATGTCAATATGAAACATTAAAAACCTCATTAACTCCACTCTAATACTTGGTCCACATAAAACTTTAAGAGTGTCTCGAATCCAGTTTACAAGAACAACTTTCTGCTTACAGAAATAAAATATATGCATATTATTTTCAATTTCAGTACATTGGTCACACCTATTGTTGTCCTTAATGCCCAACATCAACAACCTATCATTAGTAGGGAGGGTCTCATGAATATAGCGATACAATAGCTCACGTTGTTTTGGGGCAATAAATTTAACATGAAGGTTCGCCCATATTACTTGCCAGCTGAAGAGTGGATATGCCTCCTCTACTCTAGGAACTATATTTGGTAGTATAACATCATACACTTGTTTACTGTTCATCATTAAAAACCTTCAATATTACAAATCCGCCTGAGAACATCAATTGCACAAGAATAAAAGTGAGGTGTGAAATAAAGGCAAGGTCAGTATACTCTGGCATATGTATCAAGTAGCTGACACGTAATTTACAATAGTAATGTCCTAGCGCATTTACACTATTCCTCTGCATTATCTCCTTTCTAAAGGTACACATAAGATTGCCAATGACTTATTGTACACATTCAGTATTCCTATTCCACCGTTTTTCTTACCTTTACAAGAGTAGTCCGTTTAATTGGTTGGTATCTACCATACCATACATATCTAAAAATAGTTTTGTCAATCTCCATTGCACTTTTCTTGTCTATGGGAAAGCTGTGAGACAAATACCACACTTTAGACAAAATTTTGCAATTGATTATTACAGCCTTCTGAAACAGGGTTAATTTCCATTTGACAACATGTTCGTTGCAACTATTATATTACCACATAGTACTTGCCAATTCGTAGCCAATGTCGTTTCATATGTTTTACACCAGCAAATCCCAAGAGCTTTAATTGACTCCACTACCTTGAACCATGAACCTGTCCAGTGAACTTTATTACACCAACTGCCAAGCCCCATCATACACGTTTTGTTCTTGTTAATACAGCACTGTTGCTCTTTCAAAGTTGTCTAACTCATCTGAACATTCACCACCGAGTCTTCTGTCGACACAAAAATAGTTGTATCGTCTGCATAACCAACAACAGGAAGTGTCATCGCATTAGGAAGACAAGGGTGGAACAATAAAGTCATTGCCTTTTTTGCCAAGACAGTGGCTCTTGAAATATAACATACAAAATCATTGAAAGGGGACATCCCTGACGTACAGATCGTTCAACTAAAAAAGGTTTACTTAAGACTCCATTGATACAGACGCTGCTCCGACACTCTTTATAAAGCATACGGAACCCAATCAATAAGTCTTGTGAAACTCCTACCCTATCCAATATTTCCAATACAAACTGAACATCAACACGGTCAAAGGCTTTCGACCAGTCGAGTTTATCATAGAGGAAGGGAACATTATTCTCAGAAACATAATACACAACATCCTATTACATTATTACAATTGATTAGGATCTTCCAGGACACACCACAAAACTGTTCCTTTGATATAATTTTTTCCATTGCAATCTTAAGTCTATTTGCCAGCAGTTTCGATACTATTTTATAATCCTGTTTAGTAAGGAAAGTNGGTAGAGGAAGAAGGGAAGAAGAGAGGGATATGGAGGAGGGTAGAAGGAAAGACAGGATAGAGGAAGAGGAAGAGGAAGGGGGGGGGAGGTGGGATACAGTAAGAGGGAGAGCCGGGAGTTTGAGAGAGGAAGTCCCGCCCCGGAAGAAAAGTTTTAATGAATGGTGCCTTCAATTCATAATCCCGGCTTTGTGTTGGTGTGTGTGTGGGTGTGTGTGTGTGTGTGTGTGTGTGTGTGTGTGGTGTGTGTGTGTGTGTGTGTGTGTGTGTGTGTGTGTGTGAGAGAGAGCTTGCATGTTTATTTGTTAGCGTGAGCCAGCTAACAACGACAACAAAAATCTCTACAATAATTAGGTCATTCCAAAGAGCCTAGAATTAACAAGAAAACAATCAATTTACTGACGAAATGGGCAGCCATATTGGAGCGTCTTATTTAGTGAGATATTCACAGTTTCTCACCAAAGTTGGGCATGGCATTAGGGGGATGTTATTGATACTGGTCTAGTATCGTAATCGAACTAAAATATAAAAATACAGACCATGTATAACTGGACCAGCATTCATTGTACATCTTTCAGTAATCATGGCGCCTTTGTTTGGGTTTTAGTCTACGAGCTCAGTCTACGAGCTCAGTCAATGAATTCAGTCTATGAGCTCTAGAGCACAATGTGGCTGTTTATAACAATAATAACATCGAAATTGTTAATTTCACAGCTCGTAAACTGTTTAATAAGTGTAAACAAAGCTGCCATGATTAAGACAAGATGTACAGGTTGAGTAAGTTGTTGAGTAAATGCTTAGTGACTCTTAACCCTGCTTTTTAAACCTTTAATCATTACCCCTAGATCCCTTTTGTAATTAAATTGTACAATACTGACACTGTTAACTTGATAGCTAGAATCGTATTTCGTAAACATCTAACTGAACTGCATAATTTATATGGAGCCTAACGAGAGCAAGATCAAGCGTAAGAATAAATTATGGAGCCTAACGAGAGCGAGATCAAGCCTAAGACTAAATTATGGAGCCTAACGAGAGCAAGATCAAGCGTAATAATAAATTATGGAGCCTAACGAGAGCAAGATCAAGCCTAAGACTAAATTATGGCGCCTAACGAGAACAAGAACAAGCCTAAGACTAAATTATGAAGCCTAACGAGAGCAAGATCAAACCTAAGAATAGCATCTGATGTTATTGCTAATGTTTCTTAGTATTTATTAAAAGAAAGACAGACAAAAGAAGAGCGATGCGTGACATGACGTCATGGGGGAGCACGCGCCGGCAGCCCCTTCTTTTGTTCGTCAAATTATACCTTGCTTTTGTATACATTCCACAGAAGGTGACATTTGTGTGATGTATGCTTGTAGTCATGTGAAATTGGCTACGAGTCTATGGGTTAGCTTTGAAATACAATTACACGATTAAATGATCACGTGTGTGTGTGTGTGTGTGTACTCACCTATATGTGTCTGCAGGATCGAGCATTGACTCTTGGATCCCGCCTTTCGAGCATCAGTTGTTTACAGCAATGACTCCTGTCCCATTTCCCTATCATACCTGGTTTTAAAATTATAAATAGTATTTGCTTCCACAACCTGTTCCTTGAGTGCATTCCATTTTCCCACTACTCTCACGCTAAAAGAAAACTTCCTAACATCTCTGTGACTCATCTGAGTTTCCAACTTCCATCCATGTCCCCTCGTTCTGTTACTATTCCGTGTGAACATTTCGTCTATGTCCACTCTGTCAATCCCTCTGAGTATTTTATACGTTCCTATCATGTCCCCTCTCTCCCTTCTTCTTTCTAGTGTCGTAAGGCACAGTTCCCTCATGCGCTCCTCATACCCCATCCCTCGTAGCTCTGGGACGAGTCTCGTTACAAACCTCTGAACCCTTTTCCAGTTTCATTATATGCTTCTTCAGATGGGGACTCCATGATGAGGCGGCATACTCTAAGACTGGCCTCACGTAGGCAGTGTAAAGCGCCCTAAATGCCTCCTTACTTAGGTTTCTGAATGATGTTCTAACTTTTGCCAGTGTAGAGTACGCTGCTGTCGTTATCCTATTTATATGTGCCTCAAGAGATAGATTAGGTGTTACGTCCACACCCAGGTCTCTTTCGCGCGTCGTCACAGGTAGGCTGTTCCCCTTCATTGTGTACTGACCCTTTGGTCTCCTATCTCCTAGTCCCATTTCCATAACTTTACATTTGCTCGTGTTGAATTCCAGTAGCCATTTCTCTGACCATCTCTG
This sequence comes from Procambarus virginalis, assembly GCA_020271785.1. NCBI lineage: Eukaryota > Metazoa > Arthropoda > Malacostraca > Decapoda > Cambaridae > Procambarus > Procambarus virginalis. The sequence continues at coordinate 12,545,381 of WNGS01161107.1, forward strand.
CAACCTGTTCAGGTCCTCTTGGAGGATCCTGCAATCCTCATCTGTCACAACTCTTCTCATCAACTTTGCGTCATCCGCAAACATCGGCATGTAGGACTCTACACCCGTAAACATTTCGTTAACATATACAAGAAATAGAATTGGTCCCAGTACCGATCCTTGTGGTACTCCACTTGTTACTGTTCGCCAGTCCGACTTCTCGCCCCTTACCGTAACTCTTTGGCTCCTTCCTGTTAGGTAGTTCCTTAGCCATGCTAGGACCTTTCCCCCTATGTGTGTGGTTGTATGTATGTGTGTGTGTGTGTGTGTGTGTGTGTGTGTGTGTGTGTGTGTGTGTGTGTGTGTGTGTGTGTGTGTGTGTGTAAATTGTACGGACTAGGACCCCCTACATTGGCAGCAGATTGATGCTATGACCTATTCATAAGTCTGGCGTCTGACAGGAAGGTATACTAACTCCTATCAGTGAACCGGTTAGGTTTTCACGACACATCCGCAGGGATATGATTACAGTTTGCTCAGAAAATTGATATCCAATTAGAAAAAAACACGATCTCCACTCTTCCCCATTCCACCTTCCTGAGAGATTCAAATCTCGGAATTACTATACCCTGTATATATATAGTAATATATATACTAACCCGTATGTATGTTTATGTGTATTTAATTTGGATATGTTTGCAGCATGTATATACGAATGGATGTATGTATGTATGTACACGTGTGTGTGTACATTATAGCCCCAGTTCGCGTTGCTAGGCTGTGAATTAAATAAGTACAAGAATGTTAAATTTGATCAATATATGAACAACATGAGAACACGTGTGGAAGGAAGTACATGGGAGGAGGGAGTCACTTGGGGAGGGAGTTGGGAGGAGGGAGTCACGTGTGGAGGAGTTGAGAGAAGTCACGTATGGAGGGACTTGTAAGGAGGGAGTGAGGTGTGGAGGGAGAGACGGGCCCCAACAACACAGCCCAGCAGTACAAACTGATGTCCAGGATGTCTGGCGGCGGCCCCATGACATTACCCATTAAAGGCACATAACATTAACTCATTAGGTGTAACATGTGAACTGTACGAGTCTCTTGTCTGTAATGATGGTGGTGGTGGTGGTTCGTGGTGGCCGTTGATCGTTGTTGTGTTGGTTCGTTGTTGTGATGATGGTAATGGTTGTGGTGGTGATTCTCGGTGTTATTTGGTTGTTAAGGAAGCTGTAAGGTAGATTATTTTAGTGGGGGCGATTCTCGGAGAAATGTGGTGGTTTGTTAATGTGGGTTGTGATGGCGATTGTGAAGGTGGCTTATGGTGGTGGTTGTTAAGGTGGGGTTGTGGTGGTTGGTGGTGGTTCCAGTGATTGATATTACAGTTAGTTCTAACATGCCAGTAACTTTAGACAATTATGTTAAATGGGTAGTTTAATTGGTGTGTAATTTACCTGACTACTGCGTAAAGGAAAAAAAAAACTTGATTGACAAAAATAAACTGAACGTTTTTCCATTTGTGATTCACCTGAAAATCTTAACCTCTGACGAAAGCAAAAACTTGTACATAAAACATTCAGATAGTATATATCAACGTCCGAGTTTCATTAACTTAAATAAACATTAAATACATAATAATAATAAATAATAAACGTAAAACATAAATGATGTTAAGTTTATAAATTTCATTACTGTATCTAAAAACTAAAGAAAAAATTCGAAAAAGGTAAACAATATTTTTTGCAACCTTGGCAATGTTATTAATCATATTCCTAAGAAACCTTGAGATTCAAGAAAACGTTATTAGTTTTCCTAGATTAGTTACACAAGTGAGAACCGCCCTTGAGCCTCAGGGGAAGAGTCTCTCATAAAACAGTGGACGGGTCTGGAAGGGGCAACGGTCAACACCACGTCCCACCATCCACCATTAGCCTAGCACCAACTGCCACGTTCCGCTCCGCACATCATTAATGAAAATTACATCACCTTGGGAAATGAGGCTGTGGCCCCCGCGATGAGAAACGCGGTAGGCCTAGCAGAGGAAGAAGTGAAATGTGGCGTTTGTTTTGACGGAATAATCACATAGTGGAAGAGAGGGGTGTTGTATATGGTATGCGCAGCCAATGAGAGGGAGGCAGGAGAGGAGGATACGGATTGTACATTACCACACTGTCCGTAAAAGAAGTTAGTTTAGTTCATTTTCTATGTACTAAATGAAGTGAAAATGCAAGTGATTACTTGCCTCCCACCCAGGAGTGGGAGGCAAGAAGATACAACTCATGTGTGTGTGGGGAAAATAGAAGAACAGCTGGAAAAAAGTAATCACTCACGTACCGAACAATCCAAGAGGATTGAGCTATACATTTTCAGCTACGTCAATGTGACTTGTTCTCTGTACACTACGAAAAGAACATTACTGAAATTACACGAACGTATTGCTTCTGAAATAATTACTAAAAGCAGATTGGCGGAGAGGGGAGATAGGTCATTTATTATTTATACTGGCCATGTCGCCAAAGGGCTGAGGAGCCCCAGGGTAAAGGTCACAGACTAACTGGAGGGTATTTCAAGGTGTCCAAAAAATAGTGTGACGTCTGTATGGTTTTGCTTAATACAGCACTAACGTGATTGTCTACGAGGTATACATATATATATATATATATATATATATATATATATATATATATATATATATATATATATATATATATATATATATATTGACCAGACCACACACTAGAAGTTGAAGGGACGACGACGTTTCGGTCCGTCCTGGACCATTCTCAAGTCGCTTGTGATGAGGAGGTAGAGAACGGGAAATAAATAGGCAAGAGAGAGGTGAGGAGGAAAGTAAGGTGTAGAGAATAGTAGTAATAATGAGAACTGCAGAAGGCCTATTGGCCCATACGAGGCAGCTCCCATTATAACCATCGAAGGAAAGGTAATAGGAATAAGCAGAGGATAGCAAGGGAACGTAGGAGAAGACAATGAACAGAAAAAGGGGAGAAGAGAGAAAGAAAAGGAAAGAGAAAGAAAGATAAATGGAAGGGGCCCTTCCATTTATCTTTCTTTCTCTTTCCTTTTCTTTCTCTCTTCTCCCCTTTTTCTGTTCATTGTCTTCTCCTACGTTCCCTTGCTATCCTCTGCTTATTCCTATTACCTTTCCTTCGATGGTTATAATGGGAGCTGCCTCGTATGGGCCAATAGGCCTTCTGCAGTTCTCATTATTACTACTATTCTCTACACCTTACTTTCCTCCTCACCTCTCTCTTGCCTATTTATTTCCCGTTCTCTACCTCCTCATCACAAGCGACTTGAGAATGGTCCAGGACGGACCGAAACGTCGTCGTCCCTTCAACTTCTAGTGTGTGGTCTGGTCAACATACTTCAGCCACGTTATTGTGACTCTTCGCCTGCATATATATATATATATATATATATATATATATATATATATATATATATATATATAATATATATATATATATATATATATATATATTATATATATCAGGTATATTTATTAATAACTAAATTATGAAGTGCGGAATTACCATATCTAGGTTCCAGTACTTTGCCTCGAGACTACGTTTGGATTAACTACAGAGTTAAGTTGTTGTGGAAGGTGCTTTGTGTATGAGCTCATTACAGTACAGGTTACCCTACAATATGGAGCTGTACTAGACATGTAAACCACTGTAAATCAGACTACTGGAAACTCGTGTGGTTTTGCAAACTTGCGAGAAAAAAGAGAAACACACACACACACACACCACACACACACACACACACACACACACACACACACACACACACACACACACGGGTAGGAGGCAGTCTTAGGGATTGTAGTAGTTGCATCAGTAGTAGAGGTAATATAATAATAATAATATTGGTAGTATAGTGGTAGCCAGTATGCAGTAGCTATGCTTATATATATATATATATATATATATATATATATATATATATATATATATATATATATATATATACATATATATATATATACATGTATATATATATATATATATATAT
>WNGS01161107.1:12567899-12577899 GCA_020271785.1 Procambarus virginalis
GAATGGTTATGTAGGGAGAAATTAATGTGTGTATCTGATTGGGTATGATGAGAGACAAAAGTGTAAGACGTTTATCTGAATCGTTATGAGAGACAAACAAACTTAGGATTGTATCTGAAGAGCTGTGGTTGGAGACAATAGCATAAAGTATGTATCTGATTGGTTGTGGCAGGAGACAACAATGTAAGGGTGTGTCTGAAGGATTATTGTGAGAGACGGTAATGAAACGCATATATCTGAATGGCTGTGGTGGGACACAATGATGTGAGGCGTGTATCTGAATGGTAATGGACAACATTATAAGTCATGTATCAGTGAGGTGAGTGTATATGGCATTCCATATGGTATTTCGACGCCTCTTGGACTTTTCTCTTTTTGTTGCAAGAATCTTTGTGCCCTCACAGCTGTGCAGGTCGTATCACTCCAGTTCCAATTTTCATTATTTAGCTGGAAATTTCAAACATCCAAGTTCGAACCATTACATGAGTGTGTTAAAACGTTTGCAGAGTATCAAAGTCTCTCTCTGTCTGACTCTTCTCGTGAGTTTTGCATTAGTTGTAATGCAAAAAAGTGTCATATCTTTGTATATAATAATAGAAATAGGATAGGCTCAGCACAAAACCCTTCTTCTTACACCTCTCATACTTCTCTATTTGATATTCTTATCTCACTGTAACCCTTTTTGAGAGAAAATTCTTTCACCCACCTTACGACACTTCTCAACGCACAAGCCTCCTCTCTAGCTTGAACAAGAGTCTGTTGTGCAGAACAGTGCCAAATGCCTTCAGACAGTCGAGGAATATGCACTCTGCCCATTCATCACTTTCTTGTTTGATTTTCGTATTTTATTGTATAGCTGTAATAAGTTTGTCAAGTAGAATTTTCTTTTGTTAAAACACAGTTTAAGTGTTCAACATAAAATCAAGCTGAGTGTTCAACAAACTCACTTCGAGGCAATTTTTTAGTAACTTATAGAGTATGTCTTCATCTAAACAATATGTTGTTCATGTATGTTCATAAACTCTTATCCATTCCTATATATGATGTTTTACACAAATTATTTTTCTACACACAACATAAATTACAGCACAGACACTCTGAGTAGCATCTATAAAGTTAACAGCCCAGACACTGTGGCCAGCACCACTGCAGTAAACAACACAATGCGTCCACCACTACACTTCTAACCCACATTACCCCCCCATTCCAGATTCAACATCGTGACGGACACCGACACGACGTACCAACACATCGTCAACATGACACTCTCCTGGCCGCCAGAGTATCGTTCACGCATTGTCTTAGTGCACCACCAGGTCTACTATCCACCAAAGACAGAGAATTTGCTGAAAATGTTCAGGCACTGCTCCACAGAGAAGCTCTTCCTTCCGTATCTTTACAAGGAGAAGGACATTCTTATCTCCCTAGACACGGACCTCATCTTCATGCAACCTCCTGAAGATTTGTGGACGGAATTTGAGAATTTCGAAGCTCGTCACATAGTGGGGATGGCTCCACTTCACTGGTTATACGGCCCAGGATTCAAGGCGGTATGAGGTGTTCCTGTCTTATGTTTCTAAGTGATTCAGGAAGTGAAATTCGAGTACATTAGTTGGCAGAGTAAATGCGAGCTGGACCATAGGTGATGTGCAGGGGATTGGGTTTAGGTGTGGAGAGCAGATGTAAGTTAGCGTAGCATTATTTATATACTAGATGTACCCGGCCACGCATTGCTGTGGCTCAGCACGCTCGTGTGTGCTGAGCTACAACAACCTTCCACGTCTCCCACTCCCCTCCCCACCATTCCCCCTCCCCTCATCGTCCCTTCCTGTCACTTTGTCCTCCCACCATCCTCTATTCAGTGTCCCATCGTCCTCCTAACTATTCCCATCATCATCCCTCGTCCTCCCCATCACTCCCTCTCCACCATCTTCTGTCCCCTACGATTCCCCCCTCCTCCAGCCCTCATCCTCCCCTCCATCCCACTCCATCCCATGTCCTCCCTACCATTCCACACTCCCTCTTCTGTCAGAAAATTGGGAACATCAAATGACTTTTTTTTGCAGGGTAATTCCTACACAGATCAAATGATCTGATGTTCCCATCACAGAAATATAAGAAAAACAGTTAAAAAAAAGAAATGAAGAACAATGAAAAAATAAGGAAATAAACTATACTCACGAAATGGTAAACAACACAGCTCAATTCCAAAGATATGTCACACAAAATAATTAAATCAAAATGATAATAAATCGAAATCTATGAAAATTCCATTTATCAATGATATCAGAAATATTGAAATGGAATCTTAACATATTTAGTATAGTGTGTGTTTCTCTTATGTGCAACAGATGGTGCTCTTAAAAAAAAAAACATGTTTTACCTGTCACAGGTGTGGCATCTATACTTTACTCACAAAATGAACGGTATGGTAAACAACACAGCTCAATTCCAACGAAATGTCACACAAAGTAATTAAATCAAAATGAAAATGAATCGAATTTATGAAAAATCAATTTATCAATGCAATTGGAAATAATGAAATGGAATTGTAACATATTAGTATAGCGTGTGTGTTGCTATTACGTGCAACAGATGGCGCTGTTTTTCAATAAAAGCATGTCACAGATGTTGCATCTATATAGTAGGTATATGAAAACACACGCATATAAGAATGGAACGTTGTTGTGTTAAAATTTCAAAGCAATCTGTGAAGAACTTTTGGAGATTACATCTTGTGTTGCTCTTTCGTCCAACAGATGGTGCTGTTTAAAAAAAAAACATGTTTTTTTTCCTGTCACAGGTGAGGCATGTATATAACAGATATATAAAAACACGCATCTATTCGAATGCAACATAGTGTCAAAATTTCAAAGCAATCGGTAAAGAGGTTTCGAAGATTTCCCTCACATGAAAATCAAAGTTAAAAAAACATGTTTTTCCCATCACAGACGTGACATCTATATAGTATGTATATAAAAACCCGCTCGAAAGTGAATGGAACGTTGTGTGAAATTTTGAAAGCAATCAGTGAAGAACTTTTGGAAATTAATAGCCTCGGAGCCGAGGCTATTTGAACCACCTCCCTGACGGCACTTTGTTCTTGTTCGCATTTGTGTTGCTCACGTGCCCCACAAAAGGAGTTGATTTGATAAAACAACCATGCCCAAGATTACCATCAAAGTGCCGTCGGGGAGGTGGTTCAAATAGCCTCGACTATCACATCTTTTTATACGGTCACTGATGGTTGAGTGGTTAAGGCCTCCTGTACACCAGTTGCATAGTGCTCCTGGCAGCATGGGTTTGAGTCACTTCTGGGGTGTGGAGTTTTCAGTTAAATATACGCCTGGAGACCATTCAGGCTTGTTCGCATTTGTGTTGCTGACGTGGCCCCACAAAAAGGAGATGATTTGATTCCAATATATATTCCTACCGTTCCTTCCCTTGTTATATTTATATGGTTTTGTGGTGGTGACTGCATCTGACCCGAGTGACATTTCCTGTGTGGTGAACAGTTTCCAACCTACCGCACCAGCGGGCTCAACGCCGGGGTCATCCTCATGAACTTGACTCGCCTCCGTAACTTCACTGGGGGCTGGACGAGAGACTGTCCTGGATGTCACGGAGAAGTACAAGGGCAAGCTGTCCTTGGCCGACCAGGATATCCTCAACGTTATCTTCAGCAGGGTGAGTGCATCGTCCCATACTCAAACACTCATTCTCTATATATTGCACAGAGCACAAAGCCTGTTTATACCATCCTCATCCCTGCCATATGATTGCGCCCTATGTACATCAAAACCCATTTGCACTCCTTTACATGATAATGCACATTTATATGTCATCACTTCACATCAAGCTTGTCCACACTTAGTTTCAGGGAAAACTTGTATTTGAAATCTAGCTTTAACCTTGTGAAGTGCACACACATGTAATGAACCTTGTGAAGTGCACACACATGTAATGTACTTTAGAATGTTGTAGACGTTGTGGTTGTGGTTTTAGATTTAGATTTCCAGTTACTGGGAACAAATGTTCCAAGTACCACTGATTATGGTGAGTGGGGCTGTAACTCTATGTGGAGATGTGGAGGCAAGATCTCCAACCTTCTTCACCTTCTACCTCACACACCTCTGAATCAACCTCTGCCTCTCTCCATATTTTCTTATTTTCCCTCTCGCTCTAAATACTTGATAATATAAAGATTTTTTTAAAGAATTTCCGATTAACACTCAATGGAATTTAATTAGTTTATAGTTAGCAATAGTAATATAAATTTCTATTTTTCTAGCACATTTCATTTAAAAATTTTTCTGAGTGTTCGTATCCTTCGTTTCTGTGTTGTTGTTGTTGTGAATTAATGGGCGACGACGATCGTGGGTTCGGATGCGCCTCGGTGTACCCGTAAAGGGTTAATCGCAAATCCTAATGGTGAAACGAATGACTCGAATCACCAGCAACTAGATGCCACTCGTCAAAGAAGCGCACAGACGGGCAGATGATTGGGGAGCCCCGGGAGTCCCTCAGGGTGACAAGCACGGGCCATGCCCCACATCAGAAGACCGTGAGGAAAAGGCTCGTAGAGCATCTGGAGGGAAATAGCTTTGTAACACACCACCAGCAGGGGGTTCAGAGATGACAAATCGTGCCTCTCAGGTTTAATAGAATTCTATGACCAGGAAACAAAAATTAGGCAAAAAAGAATAGGGTGGTCAGTCAGACTGCATTTTCTTGGACTATCAGAAAGCCTTTGACACAGTACCCCATAAAAAAGCTGTTACAAAAGTTGGAGTAACAGGCAGGATTAAAAGGTAAGGTGCTCCAGTGGATAAGGGAGTATCTATGCAACAGGAAACAGCAAGTAACTGTGAGGGGGAGGGGGGGGGACACCAGAGGGGCGAGATGTCAACAGTGGAATCCAACAGGATGTGTACTTGGACCATCCTGTTTCTAATATATGTGAACGATCTTCCAGAGGGTATAGACTTGTTCCTCTCAATATTTGCTGATGATACAAAAATTATGAGAAGAATCAAGACAGATGAAAATAGATAGAGACTACAGGACGACCTGGACAAACTGGAGGAATGTTCTAGAAAATGGCTACTAAAGTTCAACTCAGGAAAGTGTAAAGTAATGAAATTAGGCGAAGGTAGCAGAAGGCTGAACGCAAGGTACCATCTGGGGGGGGGGTGAAATCCCACAAGAGTCAAATAGAGAGAAAGACCTGGGGGTGATATCATACCGAACCTGTCCCCAGAAGCCCACGTCAATAGGATATCATCAGTGGCATATGCTAGATTGGTCAACATAAGTACTACCTTTAGAAACTTGTGTAAGGAATCGTTCAGGACTTTGTATTCCACTTATGTCAGACCAATCCTGGAATGTGCAGTTCTAGCCTGGAGTCCATACCTAGTTAAAGACAAGACAAAGTTAGAGAAGATTCAGAGTTATGCCACCAGACTAGCCTCGGAACTGAGAGGTATGAGCTACGAGGAAAGGCTAAAGAAAATAAACCTCACGTCCTTTGAAAATAGAAGAGTAGGGGGAGACATGATAACCACCTACAAAATTCTGAAGGTAATTGACAAGGTGGACAAAAAACAAACTCTTTAGCGCGGTTGGAACATGAACAAAGGGACACAGGTGGAAGCCTAGTGCACAAATGAGCCACAGAGACATTAGAAAGAATTTTTTCAGTGTCAGAGAAATTAACAAATTGAATTCATTAAGCAGTGATTTGGTGGATGCAGACTCCATACACAATTACAAATGTAGATATGATAGAGCCCAGTAGGCTCATGAATCTGTACACGAGTTGATTGACAGTTGAGACGTGGGATTAAAGAGCCAAAGCTCAACCCCCGTGCAAGGACAACTAGGTGAGTACAGAGAGAACACCAGGTAACAAAACTAAAAACAAGGCCCCAAATATAGTGCAAAAGTCATCGGTTCCCTCCAGCCGAGGAGAACCCATCCGCCCACCTCGGCTGAGGGCACACCAGGAGCCCATCTCGGCTGAGGGCACACCAGGAGCCTGTAACGGCTGATTCTCTCTTTTACCTCCCTCTCTCCCCCCTCCCCCCCCCCTCGCTATTGCCCAGATTCCCTCTCCATCCACCTCTCATTCCCTCTTTCCCCCTCTCACCGGTTCCTCCTCCATACCAGGCTAGTCAAATGTCCCTACCTTTTATCTGGGAGAAGACAGGGTTGAACATAATTTATCAGTTTTGAAAACATTGCTCGGAGGTGCACTAGGCTCGGATGGTCCACTATAGAGATGCCTTGTTCTCCTTCCAATAACTGGTAGAGTTGACTCAATCGTCAAGAATTTCATGTATCCTCCACCACAGATCATGGAAGGTGATTGGCAGTAGATAAGTGCCAAGTCCTTATTGGCCCTGGAGAGTCAGACCTCAGGCCTAGTTTTAAATGGTTGGCCGTAGCCAAAAAATAGATGTGGAGACCTGGGGCGGTATTAGAGTGTGGGAGGAGCAATCCTTTCCACCGGAAAGCTGGTGAAACAAAATTTCAGTAGTGTGTTCTGGGAGTGCTTGGGGGGAGAAATCGGTCCGGCATCAAAGGGGCTGAGAGCAGCCATCGACATCTTGGCCTAAGTGACGGTTTTAAGATATTGTGCACTTGAGTATTCATGTCCTCGGTAGATATCCACTTTGCCTCTTAGGGATAACAGAGTAGGGTATATGTTCATTTGATTTCAATATATGTGTTAAATAAATAAAGTATTAATTGGTTTTTGATTGTTTAGTTATCTCTGTCCCTTTTGTTATTAAGGTGGAACAGTTTCTATATTCAGTATATATCTGTGTGGTATTTGGAAATCCTTCTGCTCTCTTCCAGTTAATGGATATTAAAGTTGCCCTTGGACCTGAATAAGCAAAGAAAATTAAACAAACTAATTCCCAAGATTTATTACCGAAGTTCCTATTACCCGGGAGTTCATGATTACTGATTCCTTGCCTTCCTGAGAGATCGGTGTGATAGACACATTCAGGTATGTCAGATCGGGAAGGTGGTGGCAGTGTCTAATGAGTTGTTAATCATTAGTATTTAAATTAATGACCCTATTATTGTTGTGTCTTCCTTGTTTAATATTCAGTTGTATTCGTGGCAGTTCAGTGAGGGGGATCATACTGAACTGTAACCGTGTTAAGCTGGGGTTTTGAGTGAAGAAGGAAAGAGTAGAGGTAGAGGAGGAGAAAGGGTCATTACAATGGTATGATTTTCAATGGTAGCATTCAGTGCCTTTACAAACCCACCACGGCTGAGGGTACACCAGGAGCCCACCACGACTGAGGGCATACCAGGAGCCCACCTCAGCTGAGGGTACACCAGGAGCCCACCTCAGCTGAGGGTACACCAGGAGCCCACCTCAGCTGAAGGTACACCAGGAGCCACCTCAGCTGAGGGTACACCAGGAGCCCACCTCAGCTGAGTACACCAGGAGCCCACCTCAGCTGAGGGTACACAGGAGCCCACCTCAGCTGAAGGTACACCAGGAGCCCACCTCAGCTGAGGGTACACCAGGAGCCCATCTCAGCTGAGGGTACACTAGGAGCCCACCTCAGCTGAGGGTACACCAGGAGCCCACCTCAGCTGAAGGTACACCAGGAGCCCACCTCAGCTGAGGGTACACTAGGAGCCCACCTCAGCTGAGGGTACACCAGGAGCCACCTCAGCTGAAGGTACACCAGGAGCCCACCTCAGCTGAGGGCACACCAGGAGCCCCCACGCAGAGGGCACACCAGCAGCCCACCACATCTGAGGACACACCAGGAGTCCACCACGACTGAGGACACACCAGGAGTCCACCACGACTGAGGGCACACCAGGAGCCCACCACATCTGAGGACACACCAGGAGCCCACCGCGACTGAGGACACACCAGGAGCCCACCACATCTGAGGACACACCAGGAGCCCACCGCGACTGAGGACACACCAGGAGCCCACCGCGACTGAGGACACACCGATAGCTAACCAAGGCCTGCCAACTCCCGGTACCTTTCGGCCAAGCCGGCGCCGGATATCGTCACCCTGCCGGGAGAACTAGCCAGAAAACTTTCATAATCTCGTCGTCAAAGTTGAACCGGGAGTCCTTCGTTTCTGTATAATTAAATCTCGTGTCGTTCTTCAAACATTTCCCCATGCATGCATGCTGGACACCTCGCCACGTGTACAGTCTGTCGACAAATTCAAAGCGTCCTGAACATTAAATGTTCGTATTTTTACGAACACCATAAGCATTCTTCACAGACCAGCTGATTTCTAGTACTTCTATTATCATTACCACGAATCGGAATCCTACATTTTTTAGCACTGAACTGCAGTCATTCTAGATTATCGTGTAGTGACGTGTCTTTTGATGAATATATTTCTAAGCTTTTATGTAACTGCAAATTTGTAAATGATGTTGATCAGTTTGATTCTAAGTCGCATGTATATATGGTAATCAACAGAGGATCAGGACAGAGCCCGTGGGCACTCCAGTCAAGAGAATTTCTCACTCAGATTTAACTCTGTTCACCCTAACGTACTGCTTTCTAAGAAATAGCCAGACCTTCGTCCAGCTATGGATCATCGCTCCAATATCATGAGCATAGAACCTTCTAATGAATATCTCATCAGCTATAGTTTAAAACGTCAAATTATTATCTACAGTCAGCTGCTTGGTATATACTGGAAAACAATTCAAGTAAATTTCTTAAACGAAAATGCTTAAGTAAAGCCTCATTGTGAGTTCTTCATTTGTGTTTTTTGGGAGCGGATATAGTTCAAGACATGCACCAGAGGCACACATTAATAGGATAGCATCGACAACAAATAAGACGCTGGCGTTTATAAACCTAAATCAGGACTCCTTCAAAGCATTCTACTCACCTTGTTAAACCGATACCAGAATATGCAGCACCGGCATGGAACCACAACTTGTCGTCTTCTAAGTGGCGGCCTGTATTCCATGATGCATTTGTGTATAATTCCTGCTTTGGATTCACCTCACATTGTAGTAAACTGATAAGACCTAATAGTGAAAAATAACATAAGAGATAAACGTGATGGTGATTACATGCTGTTGTGTGAGCAGCTGTAATGATGAAGACACTGAAACAAATTACTCTTCACTCACAACACTTGCTTTCAGCTTAAATTTCTTTCGTCCATTGTTCTTGACAGTTTTTGCCATTGTTTCATTAACGTGGCACAGAATAAAGTTTGTAATGTATACGAATTTGAGTGACAACATTCAAGGAGTACAGTGATTTTTATGTTTTTATCAGCGAGTTAAAAAAATGCAGGCGATGAGTCACAATAAACGTGGCATAACTGGCTAAGTATGTGGACCAGACCACGCATTAGAAGGTGAAGGGACGACGACGTTTCGGTCCGTCCTGGACCATTCTCAAGTCGATTGTCATTCTCAAGACAATCGACTTGAGAATGGGCCAAGACGGACCGAAACGTCGTCGCTTCACCTTCTAGTGTGTGGTCTGGTCAACATACAATATGATACTGTATGTTAATATGTATAACTCCCTTTTAGGCATTTCGCGGTAATCAATATTTTTTGGATAATTTTCGTCTTCAATTTGACAATCAGCTTCAATTCAGCATCTACATAGCGATCATCCCACATTATTAATATGCCGAATTTTAGTAAAAACTGACCGATATAAAATAACTTAAGTAAGCATTCAGATATGTAATATATTGACAAAACATTTCCCGCAAAGATGCCGAAGGAAAGAAAAGGAACTTCTTAGTTAACAAGCAGAGTCTTGCCAACTAGTTCCCAAACCTGCCTAAAAGCACATATATACTATATATATTACATATGTACTATATATATATATATATATATATAGAGATATATATATATTATATATATATAATATTATATATAAATATAGATAATACCCATACACAGATATAAGACATATTATAGTGTGTTCAGTGAGAATCCATAAGGTCATCAATGA
>WNGS01161107.1:12588845-12604891 GCA_020271785.1 Procambarus virginalis
TTCGTGCCTTACACATTTTCAAGGTGTACAGCAGTTCTTGAGAACACAGGGGTAAAGAATACAGTAATTCTAAGTCATTAAAACTTCAATGAAATGATTAAATGAGTAAACAATTGAATATCAATGTTGAATTTAGGACTCTTCATATCATAAACTCCCAAATGAATCAAAGAGATGCATATATGAATGGTGTGTGATGATTGATGAGAAGGAGGGAGAACGGGAGGCTGACCCAAGGGGGTTTAATGCAGGGGCCAGGGAGCTAGAGCCTTATCCTCGCAAACATAAATAATTAAATTCATATAGAATATACCTCTTGAGACATCTACCCCCATTCACTGAACAGGTCAAAAGATTCTTGCTCCTGTGGCGATATCTAAGCTGCAGGATATGTCATGTGGGGGGGAACACGGTGAGGATGGAGCTCCAGCTCCCGGGCTCCGCCTCATATGCATTAATGGACCGGCGTGTGTGTGTGTGGAGCAAGCTCTCCCCCCCCCCAGCTTATGGAGTCAGCCTCCTCTCCCACACGTGCACTCTTCTCAATATTCACGCTTGTTGCATTCTTTCATGCATCTCTTTGATTCATTTGTCACTTGTGTCCCCTCGTCCTGTGTGTGTGTGTGTGTGTGTGTGTGTGTGTGTGTGTGTGTGTGTGTGTGCTCACCTACTAGCGCCTATATTGATCGGGTTAACTCTTGGGCCCTGCCTCTCGCCACTGGTCTCTCCCCAGAGACCTGTGGCGCCCTCCGGTCCCAATCGTCGCTTTCAGCCCCACAACACATTAACAACCGTCAATGTGTTGTTGGGGAAGAAGCTGAATCAAACCTTTGGTCACTCAGACACCAAGCTTGACTCATATGTATCACCCTTGCCAAGTTAGATTTATTATCTGCGTTACTGGATCATGCAGCTCTCTCTTTATGCTGACTTGAAGTCACCTCTCTGTCTATGCTGACTTGAAGTCATCCCTCTGTCTATGCTGACTTGAAGTCATCTCTCTCTCTATGCTGACTTGAAGTCACCTCTCTGTCTATGCTGACTTGAAGTCATCTCTGTCTATGCTGACTTGAAGTCATCTCTCTGTCTATGCTGACTTGAAGTCATCTCTCTGTCTATGCTGACTTGAAGTCATCTCTCTGTCTATACAAACTTGAAGTCATCTCTTTGTCTATACTAACTTGAAGTCATCTCTCTGTCTTTACTAACTTGAAGTCATCTCTCTGTCTATACTAACTTGAAGTCATCTCTCTGTCTATACTTAGTCACATGTCCATTGACCTAGACTCATTACCACCCTGTATTACCGAAGTTGACTACCATCACATTATTCTTTTTATAAAAACTGCATTTCAATATACAAATCCAGAGACAGGTTGTTCCTTTTTGCCCGTCGCTTAATTTGGGACTCCTTTTGTACTTGCTATAAAACAAAATTTCCATTTAGTCTGCTTTTATATCAAGGATGCTTCTGGTAATTTAAAGCAAGTCTTAGATTTGTATATATTTCCAAAGATCGGAAGTAACTGCAAAGGGCCTATTTGCCCATATTTCTTGATGCTTGACGCGACACTTGAATGCGTTTCGTAATATTTTATTACATTTTCAAAGACTTTAGTCCAAAGATCATAAACTCTTATATGTAAGAAGCACTTACGCCTTCACTCTGGCTTATATCAACGTCTTACGTAATATAAAGTTGATAATGAGTCTAAGCTTATTTTTAATGTGGTAAGATATGATGGTATTGCATGTTTGAGAGGCCAAAACTCTTGCACTGGACGGTAGAGCGACGGACTCGCTCCTTGCTGGGTCATTGTTCGATCCCCGATGGTGCAAGTGGATGGGAACCGTTCCTTCACTCGCTTTCTTGTATCCCAGCTCCTTATCCTCATGTCCCAGCTCCTTATCCTCATGTCCCAGCTCCTTATCCTCATATCCCAGCTCCTTATCCTCATGTCCCAGCTCCTTATCCTCATGTCCCAGCTCCTTATCCTCATATCCCAGCTCCTTATCCTCATATCCCAGCTCCTTGTCCTCACATCCCAGCTCCTTATCCTCACATCCCAGCTCCTTATCCTCATATCGCAGCTAAATGCTATACAGATAATAATTAGTATCTTCACTGCCCAGCGATAGCAGGATCCACAACGAGAGGGAATGTTTTAACCAATTTTAACTCGAATTGTTTTAGTTCCCCCAAAAGGTCACACACATAATTTTCCCATTTTCTTTTCGAGTAGGGTCTAAAACCTGAAAAACGATTGCATCCTTTTACGTCACTGTTAGTCTTTTATAATATACCTAAACTATTGAAAATATGAAATAAAATGTTGTTTTAGTGAACGGCGTCATTATGGCATTAGTTTTCATACCGGCAGAGGTTGTAGATATAGTTTAGAGGGGGTGATAATTTTGTGGTGATTTGGGCGCGTTGCGGGGCAAGTCTCTCAACACTGAATCAATATCAGAGTTCTGAAAAGCTCCTGTGGAGTGTGAACGGGCGCGCGTAGGATCGACCCGCCGTAGGCAGCCAGCGTCATAGCTGGAGTTTGCTCAGGGGCACACAGCTTTAAGCTTGGGGGACAGGTGGGAGATGTGTGTGTGTGTGTGTGTGTGTGTGTGTGTGTGTGTGTGTGTGTGTGTGTGTGTGTGTGTGTGTGTGTGTGTGTGTGTGTGTGTGTGTGTGTGTGTGTGTGTGTGTGTGTGTGTGTGTGTGTGTGTTTTTTGCGCATCTGGATACCCCCCCAAAACACTTCCTTGTCACAAGAGTCGACTTAAGCCACTTCATAACACCTTGAGTGTTTGTCTTGAACACCTGTCTAGAGGAAGGAGTGCCAGGTTAATGGACAGTAAACGAGGCTCGGTACTTACGTTCTTAAGGACCATTAAGTGGTCGTAAAGGAAGGCGCACTCTGATTGGAAGAGGTCCCAGACCGCCTCCCGTCGCTTGGTCTCCGTCTTGTTGAGTGACGCGCGCACGTTCTCCCTCGCTATCTCCAGCGCTCTCTCCACGCCCGTCAACCCGCCGCCCATCTTGATGCTATTCCCGCCGCCCACGGGCGACTTACTCAACGTCTTGACGGGCGTCGAGCGCTCGGCGTGAACTCTCTCGCTAAGTAAATTGAGTAGTCCGACGCGTCCGCGGTCAAGCGAGCGTTCACTCATCGTCCTCATGATGGTCATCGGATGCCGCTTCCTAGGCAACGGCGTCTCGCGGTCAAGGCACGACAGGGCCGACAGGCGGTCAAGTTTCTCGCGCCTGTCGACCGGGTCAAGTCGGGGTTCAGGCTTGGAAGGTGTGATGAGCAACGCCCGATCATTAAGCGCCACCACAGGCGGACTGGGGATGCTGGACTCCTGCAGGAGAGGGGTGTCCTGAGACTCCGTCGGGGGCGGGGAGTCCGGACCCCCCTGCGGCCCGCCCTCCATAAAGGACACGAAGTCCGTCCAACACATCCCCTTGAACCTTGAGAGCTGCTCGTCCTCGAACTCGCTAGGCTGGAGACAGCTGAGGACTTCCTCCAGTCCGCAGAGGGACTCGGACTTCGTGCGGCTCGACCGGTCAAACTGTGCCAAAGAGAAAAAGGTGAGAATTACAGTCCCAAGAGAAGGAAAAATGGTAACAAACAAAAAAGTAGCGAAAACCGTGAAAAGATAAGAAAAGGAAAAGAATAAAAGAAAAAAAAAAGACCGCAAAAGCCAGAAAAGTAAACAAAACAAAGCTATAACGAAACAAGATTATACAAGTTATATATTCACGAAACAAGATTATACATGTTAATTATAAATTCACAAGTCTAAAAACCACAGTTGCCTACTAACAATTAAATTAGTCATTAACATAACAAGAAAAGCATTAGCATTATTAAATCTATTTTGCAGCAATGATATTAGATTAACCCCTCGCGCCTAACGGCAATTAAAACAGCTATATTCTAAATATGGTAAGCACATTTTTGTTGGAAATAAAGGTAAATTTAATTAAATATATTACATACATTCAAAAAGTAGGTCAATTAGATTGTAATAAATTAGATAAATTAAGAAGTTTGGATAGTTTACTGTCTGGATTAATTAGTGCTTGGATTAGTTACTGTTTGGATAGGTCACTGTTTGGATAGGTGAGGGAAGATAGTTTACATTAAAGCTAATCATTCTCAGTATAATTAAACCATATTAGAAAAGAAGGAATTAAGTAATCAAATAATTTGTCAGGTCAAATGGCAGCATCTTGTTAATGGTATTCGCTATTCTATTCTATATTAATAATTTGTCATTATATTTAATATTTCTATAATTGCCAGTCTTTATTCAACGGGGACATAGTAATATAAATTCACTGACAACAATGTCTTAATTAATTTGAATGTTAGAAATATGAACCAAATACGTCAATGATGAAATGGTGTATTAATTCATTGATTGTAATATCAATGAAATACGTCATTGATGAAATGACGTATTAATTCATGAATGAATGAAATAAACCATTGACATGTTGAGGAGAGGCAAGGACCTACCAAGTGGTCTCAGTAGCCAAGATGAGGCGGCTATTGACGCCAAATCAACGTCGAGACGTTGATTCGACGTTATTCAATCACGCGTACTCACTGATGAATAGTGTTTCTGTACCCACCAAGGGATACAACCAGCTCCTCAATACTACTCTCATCACGTCAGAATAAAATGAGCTTTATATATATTTATAGCAGAAAAGAGGAGAAATACGCAGAGATGATTGATGCTGCGATGATGGTCAAATTGATGCTGCGTTATGGAGATGAAGCGTCTTCCCCTCTCCTCCCCCAGTCACTCCAATCAGGGGTCAAAGGGGGGTCACTCATCCCTTGACCACGACCCCCTTCGCCTGGGGTCAGTGTGCACTGCCACTTGCATGCTCACTGCAGGCACTAATATGTTTTTTTTCCATATTCTAAAAGCCTAAAATAAGCTACGTTGAGTCAATGGTCTCTCTTTGATCTCACCCACATGAGACTGGTCAATGGTTAATGGGTAATGGTTAATGGTCATCTGTTGAGTAAAGGTGTCCTGAGCAGTTGAGTTAGATGGTACGCTTCTGGCCCCATCTAAATCAGTTCTTTATGATAGACAGTCCAGTCAACTTAAATAATTAGCGTAGCTTCTGTTTAACTTAAGATCTACCTTCACTACTAACTTAAAATCTATTTACCTTAAATTATAATTACATTGACATTAACTTTAAATGTTATTTTAAAAATCTGTGCAACTTAAATTCTAACTTAAAATGGTTTAAGTTAGGTGCCACAAAATTGTTTCACACTAATCTAGTGTAACTTAGATTCGACCTAGATTGAAGTTCGGCTGACTTGTGATGTCATTACAAGAGGCGAGCGAAACTTGGCCGCTCTTGCCTGTAATTGGTCCGTTCACGCCTCGCCTCGCCCAATCAGGTACGCCGGAGTGTACGCCAGCCAATCACAGGCAGATATGGTGGGGGATTTGTTTGGGTAAGAGGTCTGGAGGGCAATCGCGTAGGGAAGGAGGAGATAAGAGGAAGGGAAGGGAGGTGAAAGGAGGGTGTAAAGGGTAAGGGGGGGTGGAAAGGAAGGAGGTAAGGGGCAATAAAATGGAAAGGGAGGAAGAAAGGGAAGGATGGGAAGGGGCTAATGGGTAAGGAAATGATAGGGAGGAGGGTAAGGGAAGATCGAGTGGGAAAGAGGGGGGGTATGTAGGTGGGGAAGGGGGAGGTGGAGAGAAAGAGGCACCATCAACGGAACGCCCCATCAACAGGACGCCCCATCAACAGAACGCCCCATCAACAGGACGCCCCAACAACGGAACGCCCCATCAACGGAACGCCCCAACAACGGAACGCCCCATCAACGGAACGCCCCAACAACGGAACGCCCCATCAACAGAACGCACCATCAACAGAACGCCCCAACAACAGAACGCCCCAACAACGGAACGCCCCATCAACAGAACGCCCCATCAACGGAACGCCCCAACAACAGAACGCCCCATCAACGGAACGCCCCATCAACGGAACGACCCATCAACAGAACGCCCCATCAACGGAACGCCCCATCAACGGAACGCCCCATCAACAGAACGCCCCATCAACAGAACGCCCCAACAACGGAACGCCCCATCAACGGAACGCCCCATCAACGGAACGCCCCATCAACAGAACGCCCCATCAACAGAACGCACCATCAACAGAACGCCCCATCAACAGAACGCCCCATCAACAGAACGCACCATCAACAGAACGCCCCATCAAGAGAACGCCCCATCAACAGAACGCCCCATCAACAGAACGCCCCATCAACGGAACGCCCCATCAACAGAACGCCCCATCAACGGAACGCCCCATCAACAGAACGCCCCATCAACAGAACGCCCCATCAACAGAACGCCCCATCAACAGAACGCCCCATCAACAGAACGCCCCATCAACGGGACGCCCCATCAACGGAACGCCCCATCAACGGAACGCCCCATCAACGGAACGCCCCATCAACAGAACGCCCCATCAACGGAACGCCCCATCAACAGAACGCCCCAACAACAGAACGCCCCAACAACGGAACGCCCCATCAACGGAACGCCCCATCAACGGAACGCCCCATCAACGGAACGCCCCATCAACGGAACGCCCCATCAACGGAACGCCCCATCAACGGAACGCCCCATCAACAGAACGCCCCATCAACGGAACGCCCCATCAACGGAACGCAAGGGGTTTCGGCTGGTGGATTAATGAGCATTTAGCCATGGTTTATGAGGACGAGCTGACATTTGACTATACAGAATAGCTCAGTCGATTAAGGCAGTGTCTGGGAAGCTCTCGGACGTAGGTTCGAATCCTCGTCACGGCCCTTGTGGATTTGTTCATACAGAGTAGTTAGTTAATATAGTGCTTGAAGTTATGACTCAAGACGTGGATCATTCACATCCAATCGTAGTGTAAATACACCTAATTCAATCTAATCAAACCACCTAATCTAACAGAAGTCAAAATATACACAAAACCAATCAAATCACGCCATCTACGATATCATAGGCAAGTATAACAATCTTTATCATTTGTAGTTGTTGTTGTTGTTAAAGATTCGCTACCTGGTATGTAAAATTCCAAGTAGCACGGGCTATGGTGAGCCCGTAGGCCTTACCATTTGTAGAACAGATTCACAATAACGTGAAAAAATTCTATGACAAAGTCTATGGAGCAGGACACAGAGAATGGGTCCACCGTTCTAGAGGTCCCCAGACACACGGCATAATCATAGACTTGAACTTAATTAACTTAACATTTCAATTTAATTAGCCAATTCATATTTAATTGCCATGTGTAATACATACAGTATGTATATACAGGAAAGAGTAAGGGTAGCTGTGAGGAGAAACGTCACATGTGACTACATGACAACTGGAAGGGATATGAGGAGAAGATGTGTTGAAATATGAAGATTTAAAGAGGCACTGGAACCATAGGGGATCGAGCACCGAACCTGCAAGGAACAAGACCGTCGCCACACCGTACAGTCTAGGTATAATTTCAGCCATTTACGATAAGCCATCTATCACTCTACACATACATGTTAATATATATATATATATATATATATATATATATATATATTATATAATATATATATATTTATGTGAGAAAGCTGCATGAACGCGCAAGCCACATATCACTAAGAACTCTTTGACCCGGCCAGGATTCGAACCCATGCCGTCCAGGATCACCCCTAAACGTACACAGTACCGTGACCACCGCACCAATGAGACGATCATTGGTGCGGTGGTCACGGTACTGTGTACGTTTAGGTGATCCTGGACGGCATGGGTTCGAATCCTGGCCGGGTCAAAGAGTTCTTAGTGATATATATATATATATATATATATATATATATATATATATATATATATATATATATATATATATATATGTATATATATATAGTANGTTCCCTCTAACCTGTTCCCTCTAACCTGTTCCCTCTAACCTGTTCCCTCTAGTCTGTTCCCTCTAGTCTGTTCCCTCTAACCTGTTCCCTCTAACCTGTTCCCTCTAAACTGTTCCCTCTAGTCTGTTCCTTCTAGTCTGTTCCCTCTAACCTGTTCCCTCTAACCTGTTCCCTCTAACCTGTTCCCTCTAGTCTGTTCCCTCTAACCTGTCCCTCTAATACCTGTCCCTCTAACCTGTTCCCTCTAACCTGTTCCCTCTAACCTGTTCCCTCTAACCTTGCCTCTAACCTGTTCCTCTAACCTGTTCCCCTCTAACCTGTTCCCTCTAACCTGTTCCCTCTAACCTGTTCCCCTAACCTGTTCCCTCTAACCTGTTCCCTCTACCTGTCCCTCTAACCTGTTCCTCTAACCTGTTCCCTCTAACCTGTTCCTCTAACCTGTTCCCTCTAACCTGTTCCCTCTAACCGTTTCCCTCTAACCTGTCCCTCTAACCTGTTCCTCTAAACCTTCTCCTCTAACCTGTTCCCTCTAACCTGTCCCTCTAACCTGTTCCCTCTAACCTGTCCCTCTAACCTCACCCCGGCGCAGGGTGTACTATACATGCAGGCGATGAGTCACATAACGTGGCTGAAGTTGTTGACCAGACCACACACTAGAAAGTGAAGGGACGACGACGTTTCGGTCCTCTTGACCATTCTCAAGTCGATTGTGACTTGAGAATGGTCCAGGACGGACCGAAACATCGTCGTCCCTTCACTTTCTAGTGTGTGGTTTGGTCAACAGGTGTGTACTATGCCTTATATAACAGCGGCTGCAAAGTTTACTTGCGTCTATCTTGAGATGATTTCGGGGCTTTAGTGTCCCCGCGGCCCGGTCCCGACCAGGCCTCCACCCCCCAGGAAGCAGCTCGTGACAGCTGACTAACACCCAGGTACCTATTTTACTGCTAGGTAACAGAGAGACGTGCAGAGAACAGGTCCAATAACCTGGTTGATCACAAGTAACCCAAAACACCCATAATGATGAGAGTATAGTGACGACTTACACCATAAAGTAGGACGAAGGAAACTTATACTTCATAAGTGATCAGGGGAAAGCGCCAAGCCATCACGACTATATATATTATATATATATATATATATATATATATATATATCTATATATATATATAGATATATATTATATATATATCTATAATATATCTAGCACTGGGGAGGGATATGAGGATAGGCTTGGGATAGAATGGAGGAAGGGAATAGTGCCCAACCACTTTGACGGGTCCGGGATTGACCCGTCCGGAGATTGTCCTCTAACAGCCTAGTTGATCAACCGCCAACCAGGAGCATAAACTAGCGGGGATATTGATCATTAGAACCACCCCAGCAAATGTATACAAGCCAATTACGCCAATTGGAAGGGACAGGAAGCCTTGTATATATATACATATACTTTAGACTTGTATCGAGGTCGCCAAAGGTCAAACTACTGACCTTCCCGAACAGTTCATAACACTAGGGTAAATATTTACCCTAGCCGGCATTAGGTGACAGTTAAACGTGCCCAATCACTTCTGTCCCGCACGGGAATCGAACCGGGGGATCCTGGAGTGTGAGTCGAGAACGAAGCCAACTGCACTACGAGCCCCCCCCCAGCCAACACCCTAGACGACTATGCTGTGAGGGCAGGATGCATGTGAGCCACCATGCTGTGAGGGCAGGATGCATGTGAGCCACCATGCTGTGAGGGCAGGATGCATGTGAGCCACCATGCTGTGAGGGCAGGATGCATGTGAGCCACCATGCTGTGAGGGCAGGATGCATGTGAGCCACCATGCTGTGAGGGCAGGATGCATGTGAGCCACCATGCTGTGAGGGCAGGATGCATGTGAACCACCATGCTGTGAGGGCAGGATGCATGTGAGCCACCATGCTGTGAGGGCAGGATGCATGTGAGCCACCATGCTGTGACGGCATGATACATGTGAGCCACCATGCTGTGAGGGCAGGATGCATGTGAGCCACCATGCTGTGAGGGCAGGATGCATGTGAGCCACCATGCTGTGAGGGCAGGGTACATGTGAGCCACCATGCTGTGAGGGCAGGATACATGTGAGCCACCAGGCTGTGAGGGCAGGATGCATGTAAGCCACCATGCTGTGAGGGCAGGATGCATGTAAGCCACAATGCTGTGAGGGCAGGATACATGTGAGCCACCATGCTGTGAGGGCAGGATGCATGTGAGCCACCATGCTGTGAGGGCAGGATGCATGTGAGCCACCATGCTGTGAGGGCAGGATGCATGTGAGCCACCATGCTGTGAGGGCAGGATGCATGTGAGCCACCATGCTGTGAGGGCAGGATGCATATGTGCCAACATGCTGTGAGGGCAGGATGCATGTGAGCCACCATGCTGTGAGGGCAGGATGCATGTGAGCCACCATGCTGTGAGGGCAGGGTACATGTGAGCCACCATGCTGTGAGGGCAGGATACATGTGAGCCACCAGGCTGTGAGGGCAGGATGCATGTAAGCCACCATGCTGTGAGGGCAGGATGCATGTAAGCCACAATGCTGTGAGGGCAGGATACATGTGAGCCACCATGCTGTGAGGGCAGGATGCATGTGAGCCACCATGCTGTGAGGGCAGGATGCATGTGAGCCACCATGCTGTGAGGGCAGGATGCATGTGAGCCACCATGCTGTGAGGGCAGGATGCATGTGAGCCACCATGCTGTGAGGGCAGGATGCATATGTGCCAACATGCTGTGAGGGCAGGATGCATATGAGCCACCATGCTGTGAGGGCAGGATGCATGTGAGCCACCATGCTGTGAGGGCAGGATGCATGTGAGCCACCATGCTGTGAGGGCAGGATGCATATGAGCCACCATGCTGTGAGGGCAGGATGCATGTGAGCCACCATGCTGTGAGGGCAGGATACATGTGAGCCACCATGCTGTGAGGGCAGGATGCATGTAAGCCACCAGGCTGTGAGGGCAGGATGATGTGAGCCACCATGCTGTGAGGGCAGGATGCATGTGAGCCACCATGCTGTGAGGGCAGGATGCATGTGAGCCACCATGCTGTGAGGGCAGGATGCATGTGAGCCACCATGCTGTGAGGGCAGGATGCATGTGAGCCACCATGCTGTGAGGGCAGGATACATGTGAGCCACCATGCTGCGAGGGCAGGATGCATGTAAGCCACCAGGCTGTGAGGGCAGGATGATGTGAGCCACCATGCTGTGAGGGCAGGATGCATGTAAGCCACCAGGCTGTGAGGGCAGGATGATGTGAGCCACAATGCTGTGAGGGCAGGATGCATGTGAGCCACCATGCTGTGAGGGCAGGATGCATGTGAGCCACCACACTGCTCAGACATTTGTATTTGATCACCAAATCGTCAAAGCGATTTGCATGAGATATTGTATAATTGTATGAGATTAAATACAACATTACCAGGGGGGTGTTCGAAGGGTGTGACTGATCCCTGGCACCAGGGGGGACTCAAACGGACGTGGGTGGGCTCTGGAGAGAGTGAGAGAGAGAGAGAGAGAGAGAGAGAGAGAGAGAGAGAGAGAGAGAGAGAGAGAGAGAGAGAGAGAGAGAGAGAGAGAGAGAGAGAGAGAGAGAGAGAGAGAGACACACACAAGACAGAGAGAGAGAGAGAAAAAAAAGATAATTCCTCATGTACACTTCTCTCCATATCTTGTGTCACATCCATCGCATCACTGAATCAGTGACGTTAGTATTATGGTGTTGACGTGCGCCGTCACTATTGTCCTTCTGACCTTTACTCCGCTCATTGTTGACACGCCCCGACGGCCCGCCCTGCTGCCCCCACCACCAAGCGTCGCGCACCTAATTACAATTCCTCTGTTTGTCGTTCGTTACTCTCCAACTGTGTACATGAGCACACACAGTCCACAGACACTATTTCGTGATAAAACAGGGAATATCTATATATATATATATATTATATATATATATATATATATATATATATATATATATATATATATATATATATATATATATATATATTTTGTGACGATAATCTCTTTCAAGAGAGATTGAGCCTGCTCTTCCCTTCATCGTCACGTTCATTGCTACATTCAAGATACATTCCACAGTAGCAAAACGTATGTCAAGGCAGCCACACACACCTGCATACCCCCTCCTGCACCTCCTCCCTCACACTCCTCACCGCCGGCTCATCGACTGCTGTACTTCAATTAGCCAACTACCAAGTGTCGGCCTGTCTGCATTCTCATTGGCTGCTCGAAACCACACCACTCCAGCTCTCCTCCCCCCACGCTCCTCGCCAAGTCAACGTCGGGGACGGCCAGCAGTTCCTCCTCAGAATATATCTTGTGCTCTGGCTGAGAACATCTAGTTGATTTACCTCGTGTAATCAAGTAGCGGTTTTTAGCTTGCGCATATATTCCCAGCACCATTTTATATTTCCTGTATTTAATTTTTGTCCTATTGTTAATGTAAGCCATTATTCATTTTTATGTTACTTTTTTTCACTTTTTATATTTGCACTTTGCCAAGCCAAGGAATTGTCTTTATTTAAATTTGTTTTCTAGAGTAATTAAATTTCTTTGTTTATATATTGTGTTTTGTGTGTCTTCCCTTACCTTACCACAGACTATCAGGCAAGTAGTCTCTTTTTTTTGTTTACATGTATGTGACCAGGCATTGACACCTGCCATTGGAAGACTTCCGAACACCATACTCCAACACTTTACCGTCACAATATATATATATATATATATATATATATATATATATATATATATATATATATATATGTGTGTGTATGATTCTGAAGAGGGTGAAGGGTGGTGGGAAAGGAATGTGTCCAACCACTTGGATGGTCGGGGATTGAACGCCGACCAGCACTAAGCGAGACCGTCGCTCTACCGTCCAGCCCAAGTGGCTGGGTGAGGGGGGGGGGAGCTCTGATGTCAATATAGCAGCACTGGGTCGGGGGACAAAGGCCCCAGAGGCAGGGCATAACCCAGCACAACCCAGCAGCAAGACATCGAAGGGTGGAGAGGGAGAGACAAAGGAATAAACAGAGAGTTTAGTTTAGGAATAAACAGGGAGAATATTATTGAGTTTAGACAGCACGAAGAGTACAAATTGTGTGCACCTATTTGGCGGGTGCACACACACACACACACACACACACACACACACACACACACACGTTTCTTTCACCCTGAATGCCCCTGTTACCTAGCTGTAAATAGGTACCTGGGAGTTAGTCAGCTGTCACGGGCTGCTTCCTGGGGTGTGTGTGCGTGTGTGGTGTGGGAAAAAAAAGTAGTTAGTAAACAGTTGATTGACAGTTGAGGCGGACCGAAAGAGCAAAGCTCAACCCCCGCAAAAACAACTAGATGAATACAACTAGGTGAATACAACTAGGTGGATACACAGCCCATAGACGGAGTGCAAAGCTTCTAGTAATGGGACACTACAATCATAGACCGAAGAGGAGAAGATTAGACATGGAGAGCAAAGCTCGTAGAAGTGGAAGACAGAAATTTCCTGGTACAACATATCAGGGAGGGGAGGGAGGGAACAATTAGGAGAAAGCGCCAAGCCATTGCGTCTATATAGCACTTGGAAGAGATCAGGATAAGGAATTGGGATGGGCCAGGAGAGGGGAAAAGGAATGGTGCCCAACTACTTGGACGGTCGGAACGCCGACCTGCATGAAGCGAGACCGCCATTCTACCGTCCAGTCCAAGTGATATCAGTGAGGAAACCAGGAGAAGGGGGCTAACCAACTCGGCTAAACCTGGTCTTGACTTGATCCTGAAATGACAATGGGCTCCAGTGATCACAGTGTTTTAGTAAGTAGGAGAAGGTGTAGGGCAAGCGTACAGGAGCGGGGAACTACAAGGTCAGAGTATTCCTGGAGCGGATACAACACCGCCCGTCCTCCGCTTCTGGTAGTACTTATAGTAACGATGAGGGGAAAGTCTCTATCAGGGAAAAGCGCCAAGCCATTACGACTATATAGCACAGGGAAGGGGTCAGGATAAGGATTTGGGGAAGGAATGGTGCCCAACCACTTAATAGACGGTCGGGGATTGAACGCCGACCTGAATGAAGCGAGACCGTCGCTCTACCGTCCGGCTCAAGTGGTTGGGCAGTAACGATGAGGACCATAGTATATATATACCGACGTACTGCGAAATTAGAAAGTAGAAATCTAAACTATTGACTTGGAGAAACCGGAAACCTATTTGTGTACTTGTGTTGCTCTGACAAACTAAACTAACCTAACCTCCCTAGGCCTAATACACTGTGTGTGTGTGTGTAACGATTAAGCCCCCCAAGAGGTGGCACGGGCATGAATAGCCCGTAAGTGGTGGCCCTTTTGAGCCATTACCAGTATCAAAAGATGATACTGGAGATCTGTGGAGGCGCAACTGCACCCTGCGTGACGGGAGATGTCTCCCGGACCAAATGGTGGTCACTAACACACGATATCTGATGCGTAATATAGTACATATGTGTACTATACTAGGCCTACGAATATTGAAGTTTGTTTTTTAGCTTTATATATTTTACAAGAATTCCTTACTAGTCAGTATACTACTATCTAAAAGCTATTGACGACCGTCACAATAAACACAAAAAATAAAATAAGAGAGAGAGGGGGGTGAGGTCAACATGAGAGAGGGTCAACATGAGAGAGAGTACTCTTATAGATAAATATTATCTATATCAGAAGGATGGGTTGCAGAATAAGGTAGAGAACTCGGAGAGAAAACCAGTAAGAGCCCGTGAGCCGGATCCCAACCGGCTCTGGGTATCCCCAAGCACACGCCTTAAACTACTACACCACGACATGGTCCAAAAGAATTCCAATCTGGGATTCTACTGAATCCTATAGGGGTTCCTGAGGCTTCCACTGCAGTACCCAGAGCATAGATTCGAGTCCTCCCCACAGCTCCTACTAACTTTCTCATTGATACGTGACGTTAATGTGATTTCTGTATGGAAACAAATCTATAGAAACAAAAGAAATATACAAACCAGCAGTAAGGCGAGCTGAGGCGAAAAAATGAAAAAATGAAAAAATGGAAAAAATTGAAAAAATTGATAATTGAATATATAGAACACAGAGAGAAGAAATCCGATGTAAACAATGGGACAGAAAAAGACTACATATATAAACTACGAGAAGGGAAGAGGATCATCAGCAGAAAGCGCCAAGCCATTACGACTATATATATATATAGCACTGGGAAGGGGTCAGGATAAGGATTTGGGATGGGACGGTGGGGAAGGGATGGTGCCCAACCACTTGGACGGTCGGGGATTGATCTCCGTCACTAGGGAGAGTGGCAGAGAAATAATACGAAAATGACATTGCGTTCAAAGCTAAGCCACCATTCTAAGTTTCATCAGTAGCAACATGACTGTTCGGAAGGCGGGGCTGGGAGCCTAACTCGACCCTGCAAACACATCTAGTACACACACATATAATGACCAGAGTTTCTTTCACTCTGATGCCTCTGTTCACCTAGCAGTAAATAGGTACCTGGGAATTATAGACAGCTGCTACGGGCTGCTTCCTGGGGATGTGTGTATATAAGAGAAACATATATAGTAGACATAACAGCGGAAAAATACAAGGGTTTAAAAGGCGGGATCCAAGAGCTAATAGCTGGAATCTGCAGATAGAAATAGTAAATACAAATAGTAAAACACACACGCACACAAAACATAACGTTATCTAACGTTAGATAGATTGTCGTTATCTAAGACGGATATAATTGTGACAATGTCGGGTGGTTGGTCACGACCCCGGCGCCTTATAACACATTTAAGGCGGCAAGGGTTGGCAAGAGCCCCAGACACACCACTTAAGGAGATTGAAAGCGTCGACGAACTCAACCAGAGCTTCTTGTGTTACTCGTAGGAGCCGAGACAAAAGAAAAGCTGGGGCTCGGGACGTGTGAGAGAGGGAGAGGAGAGAGAGAGAGAGAGAGAGAGAGAGAGAGAGAGAGAGAGAGAGAGAGAGAGAGAAGAGAGAGAGAGAGAGAGAGAGAGAGAGAGAGA
>WNGS01161107.1:12618273-12637900 GCA_020271785.1 Procambarus virginalis
TCTAGTCCATCGGTGCGTTTGTGTTGAGATTGATCAGAAGGTCCAGATGTATTGTCTGTATTCTGATTGTAAGTATGGAGGTAAGGAGTAATGGTAGCTGAGGGGCAAGGACTGTGTCTGGTCATGGCAGAGGTTGCCATCACCTTCTCTCGGACTGGTTCACTGGGCTCTGTTTTCCAACTGTTTTCCGAGCTGTCTGATTGTTAACCTTGATGTATTCTATCTGGATTTCGTCATGTTCCGGGATTGTCCGTCTACTTCCGGTCTCTCGCAGAAACGTTTCGGAGCTCCTGCCAAACTTTTCAGTGCACGGCTGTCATGTGCTAGTGGACATTTAGTTTGCCAAACAATCAATGCGTTTAAGCCACGTTTGGGGAAACCCTGTCTTCATCGTTATTGCAAAATATAGAATCGTTGACATGAGGAATACAAGAAAATACAATAATATTGATCGATTTTTTTTGAATTTGGTATCAAATCCACATGTGGATACTCTTTAGTAATCTAAAACTAAATATGAATTACGGTATTAAATATATAATTTCTTAATGCGTTATGTCGAGTCGAACGCTTTTGAAGGCCAGCTTGTCAACATTGAGATGGCATGTCTGTGAAGTTGCAATGGTCGGTCTTAGACCATGGTGGTGCATTGTTGTCGGTCTAGACCATGGTGATGCCATTGCTGGTCGAGTATAGTCTCAGACATGGTGATGATGGATGTGGCTGTCGATGTTCTTCTAGACCCATGGTGGTGCATTGCTTCGGTCTAGACGTGGTGATGCATTGCTGTCGAGTATAGGACCATGTTGGTGCATTGCTGTTCGGTCTTAGACCATGTGGTGATTGTTGTCGGTCGACAATGGTGATGCATTTCTGTCGTCGGGTCTAGACATTGTGATGCCATTGCTGTCGGTTAGACATGGTAATTGATGCATTGCGGCACGGTCTATGAGCCATGGTGATTGCATTGCTGTAGGTATAGATCATGGTGGTGCATTGCTGTCGGTCTAGACCGTGTTGGTGCATTGCTGTCTGTCTAGACCATGGTGGTGCATTGCTGTCGGTCTAGCTCCTCCAAGTTGGTTTATTTTGGCGAACTAATAATCGAAATTCTAACCATTATTTACACATTTTTTTTATCTGAAAGATTCAAAAAAGGCTTCTTCAGTGATGATGACATACGTGAAACTTACTTTTGGCTCACAAGATGAAATTGGCTCTTCCAACGACCTCAAGTCCGTGGGGATTAATACTGTGCCGAGAAAGGTTTTATGATGGTTGTCCGTTGGTTCCAAGGACGGTTCGGTACGGAGGTGCGCCCGCTAGAAAGAGGTGCAGTATCCGGAAAGGGCAGATGAGGTTCGTGATGTTTGGGAAAAGAGAAGAATAAATGAGAATAGGAGGCCTCTCTTGTGAGGATAGTAAGTTACCATTAAACCCGATCGTTTATCGTAGTAGGAAACATATATGTTATATATATTAGGCTATATATATATACTATATATCTCAATATATATATAATAATATATATATACTATATATATATGAACTTTTTCATATAAAAATTATTACTTTGTATGAACAGGGCGAGTGTATCGAGAAGTAACCGCATTATCCATGAGTGGATGTGTTATGAAGATGGAAGTAAGTGCTTTGAGGTGATGGAATGACGAGTTGAAGACCAGGGTAGACGGCGGGACGTGACCCCAGCGGGTCACGTGTGCTGTCTGTGGTGTCTCGTTCCAGAGCTCCAGAGCGACGAGACGCTCAACGCCTGACGAAGAACCACTTCGCATCTCGGTGCGTGCGACGAGGTGCCAGGCACTAGAGCGCGTAGAGAAGGAAGATCGTCTTCATCTTTTTCTTCCGGGGGAATGAGATCCTAGATGTTGCCGAGCGGTTGTTCACGGGTACTCCCTGTGGATACTGGCCTCCTTCAGGATATGAGAGTCTAGGGGGCGCTGGAGGCTGACGGAGAGGCGCTTGAGATCTGAACACGTGTGTGTTTGCAAGTTGTGCTCTTCACTTGTCTCTGAGGTCTCTCAGATTCAGTCGCCCACGTTGTGGCGGAGACAGAGCACGGATGAGTGTTATGAAGTGAACGGCAAGAAACTGTAATCTACTGTCATTCCCCTTATTCTGTATAATTACTAATGTGTGGATATCCAAGGGTATGAGTTTATAATATAAAATTACCAAGCCACGAAATTAAAATTATTGATCTAGGGTAATGCATACTGTTCGCGTAAATAGCACATCGAGACTAAAGTGCATGTCGGTTTCTGTAGACGAACACATAGACCATGAGGAAATCTGTATTTCTCAATTGAACGTGCAATTGGAGGGTTTAAATGGAATATTGACAGGTGTTCATTGTTTACCTTTGGTACGGCCTTACAAGCAAATGCGCCTAACTATCCATTTGGGACGGTTGTCATCGGGACGGAAACACTGAGTTTCCTTTACCTACTGTGTGTGTGTGTGTTGTGTGTGATTCGAGGGGGAAACCGTGTCATGAACCAACAGCCACGCTACATGATCTGCTCCGTCTGCGACTGGAAGGGTAACTGTCGCGATTGATGGAATAGCGGTTCGGTACCAGGACGATAGGCAGCTGCCAGATTGGATGGCCGCCGATGTCGTGGGGCCGTGACATAGATGATGAAGGAAGCGGCAAAGAGAGAGAGGTTTTGCTTGTACGATAGACAATGTAGCGAAGGGCAGAGTCGCTCCCCGTCGATCCCCGGGAGTACACGAACTCGGGCCAGGTCTTCCGTCAGAAAGCGGTGACATTTCTGAGGACGCTTGGAAAGCGGTTTGAGACCACGTTTTGTCATGTTCATATATCTACTCTCTTGAGCCAATTTTGGTGGTATTACCATCATACATGTTTCTGGGTACCAGACTTTATCTATCAGGCTTTCTGTATTCACAGTTTTTCTTTATCAGCTTTTTCTACAAGTTATGCCATCAGATGCGGTGACAAATATTTGAGTGTAAAATCTTGTATATAGTTCTTGTATGGTTTCGACGAGAAACACTGAGAACTATTTCCAGTTTTGAACAGGCACGATTTGCTCTACGACACATGTCTTGCCCCTCACTGTCACCTCCTCTACGACACCTGTCTTGCCCCTCACTGTCACCTCCTCTACGACACCTGTCTTGCCCCTCACTGTCACCTCCTCTACGACACCTGTCTTGCCCCTCACTGTCACCTCCTCTACGACACCTGTCTTGCCCTCACTGTCACCTCTACGACACCTCTCTTGCCCTCACTCCACCGTCTACGACCCTGTCTTGCCACATCGCTGCCCACCCACAAAAAGACGAACTCCCTCGCCGCCCCTAGTCAACGCTGCTTAATTACTCTTAACGCGCAATTTATTTTTAATTGTTTTTAGGTTACAGAATCTCGAAAGTACCTTTTATGGATGCGTTGTCCTGCGGGTGATCGAGGAGCATGTCGTCGAGATATGACCTTACATATCCTGGGCTTGTGTGGTCCAGCATGTGGCAAGGGCTCCTCCAATTGATGATCTGTCGCGTCGCGGCGACACGGATCAGTAGTCACTAAGGCGTGTGCCGCGGAAGATGGACTCCCTGACACGCGGGAAAAAAAAATAGAGGGAAACATATGACGCAGTGAGAAAGTTGTGGCGGGATAAACTCGCGGGGAATAAGTGTATGACAAAAGATTGTTATTTATGTAAATAAAGATCTTTTTATTTTACAGATCAGGAATCATATTAATCCTTAATAGTTTCGGGTGAATTAAATCTTTTTGTCTCATTAAAGCAAATTATTTCAGTTCAAGCGGAAAGCGGAGGTAAAGAGAGCGAAGAGGGACGGAGGGAGAGAGAGATGGGATGAGGGTCGGAGCGGCGAAACCTTAAAACCAAAATAGAAGAGAGGGAGAAGGAGGTAGACGAGAGAGAGAGAAGAGCAGAGGAGAGGAGAGATCCTATTTATGTCCACCCTAAACTCACGCCTTCTATGTCTAAAGCTATCGCACGAAGAGCAAGCCAGCAGCCCACCTTCAGGAACTCTGGGATGTAGACCCTTAGGGTCAAGCTCCGTCACAGGGGGCCAGAAATGTTCTCTGGACTCAAGAAGACTTCGAAGCGTATCTTAGCCCATTTCATCTATCGTCCAGCTCCCCTGTATAAGGGAAAAGTTCATTTTAGTGTACAATTAAATTTCCTTTTAGTTCTCGTGTTATATCTAAATTATCCGCGAAAGATCAATAAACAATTCTACTGCAGATAAGAGATAAGATGTACAAACACACACACAACACACACACACACACAACACACACCACACACACACCACACACACCACAACACAACACACAACACACACACACACACACACACAGACTCGGGTACACGCGGAATACTCCCATCAGTCGTGGGAGTGTGTGTTAGTGTAGTGATGTTGTGTAGTGTAGGTGTGTGTGTGATGTGTGTGTGTGTGTGTGTGTGTGATGGTGTGTGTGTGTGTGTGTGTGATGCTGTGTGTGTGTATGTGTGTGTGTGTGGTGTGTGTGTATGTGTTGTGTGTGTGTGTGGTGTGTGTGTGTGTGATGTGTGTGTGATGTGATGGGTGTGGTGTTGTATATTGATGTAGTATTCTTGTTTGTGTGATATTCACTTGTGTGGCGTAAGTAACGGAATGTATGTTTGCGTGTCCTGTACCCGTGCATGCAAGTATTTTATGTGTGTGTGTAAGCATGTGTGTGTATACCGCTGGTGTAGATGTGTGTGTCATACAGTCGAGTGTGTGATAACCCCATGTTGTATCCGCTGTGTTGAGCTACCGCAAGGTGGAGTACATGACCGCATGTGTGATACCGCATGTGTGTACCGGGTATTACCGCATGTGGATATACGCAGTGTGTATACACCGCATGTGTGGTATATCTACCTGCATGTGTTACGTATGTCGATGTGTGTGTATACCGCATGTGTGGGTGTATACCGCATGTGTGTATACCGCATGTGTGTATACCGCATGTGTGTGTATACCGCATGTGTGTGTATACCGCTGTGTGTGTATACCGCATGTGTGGGTATACCTCATGTATGGGTATACCGCATGTGTGTATACCTCATGTATGTGTATACCTCATGTATGTGTATACCTCATGTATGTGGATACCTCATGTATGTGGGATACCTCATGTATGTGTATACCTCATGTATGTGGATACCTCATGTATGTGTATACCTCATGTATGTGGATACCTCATGTATGTGTATACCTCATGTATGTGGATACCTCATGTATGTGTATACCTCATGTATGTGGATACCTCATGTATGTGTATACTCATGTATGTGGATACCTCATGTATGTGTATACCTCATGTATGTGGATACCTCATGTATGTGTATACCTCATGTATGTGGATACCTCATGTATGTGTATACCTCATGTATGTGTATACCTCATGTATGTGTATACCTCATGTATGTGGATACCTCATGTATGTGGATACCTCATGTATGTGCTTTTTATAATCACCTAGAGATAAGAGGACCGCGATTCGCCTGCCCTCGCGGTGGACCTATTATCATGATAACCCTGGCTGTGATGTCCTCTATCTCTGGCGTGCACGTCATCCTGGCTTAGCTGGCTGTATATCTCTATCTTTATACACTAGCTTGGTTTCTATCTTATTTGTATCTATATATATCTATATATTTACATATCTTCATCTTTTTGGATCTCTATCTTGAGTGGTTCCCCCCCCCCCAAGCAATTCGACAATACATCCTTTCTTAATATCCACACTTGATCCTCCACGTTTGATCATCTACATCTAACTATTCACACTTGGCATCCACACCTGCTGTCCATCCACACCTGCTGTCCATCCACACCTGACCATCCACACCTGGTAACTACCCTCACCGGTAGACTACTCCTGGTGATGGTTAGTATGACCTCGCAGATAGAAGACTATCAGGGGAAACAATAGGACGATAACCAAACAATGGAGTCGCTGCTACACACACACACACACACACACACACACACACACACACACCACACACACACACACACACACACACACACACACACACACACACACACACACACCACACGCAGGGCCGTGGCACCGCTCAGTTCAGTGCCAACTTGTGGCGATCACGACCACCAAACTACCACCACCACCACCACCAACAATACTACTGCTATCACTTCAACTACCACAACAACAACTACTACTCCTACCACCATTGCCATCTGCATCGTAAGTATTGCCAGCACCGGATACTTGCCACAAGGTAAACGTTGACACATGGGGTTGTGAGTATCGTTATGTGTCATGTCTGGTTCCTAGTGATTGACACCATGTGTCATGTCTCGTCCCAAGTGACTGTCAGTGGGTAGGGATGACCCCTCCTTCTCCACAACCTCCAAGAGCCCACCGACGCGGTTCATATCAACAGTATTCTCTGCTCGCAAGCCTCTCCAAGACTACAACTTCTTAGTTGTAATCTCCACAAACTTTCAAGTTTGTGGAGGTTTCTATAACTTCCAAGTTGCTTTTTCCCTGTTAGCCAAGAGCGTCAGGCTTTACATGTACATTTATTGGATGGTTAATAGGAAGCTTTGGTATGGTGTTTCGTTTTATTTAACGCGAGTGTCTTAGTTGTTGTTGAGATTGTTTGTTTTGTGTTTTAATAGGGTTAGAGAGAGAGAGAGAGAGAGAGAGAGAGAGTGAGAGAGAGAGAGAGAGAGAGAGTGAGAGAGAGAGTGAGTGTGTGTGTGTGTGTGTGTGTGTGTGTGTGTGTGTGTACTCACCAAGTTGTGCTTGTGGAGGGGGGGGGGGTGAGCTTCGGCTCTTTGGTCCCGCCTCTCAACCATCAGTCTACTGGTATACAGATTCATGAGCTTCTCGAGGTCTATCATATCTACACTTGAAACTGTATATGGAGTCAGCCTCCACCACATCACTTCTTAGTGCATTCTATATACTAACTACTCTGACAATAAGTTATTTCTAATGTCTTTGTGGCTCGACTGGGCCTGGTCGACGACCGGCCGCGGGTATGCTAAGCCCCGAAATCATCTCAAGGTAACCTCATTTGGGTACTCAGCTTCCACCTGTGTCCCCTTGTGCGTGTACCACCCGTATTAAATAATCTATCCTTGTCAACCTTGTCAATTCCCCTGAGAATTTTGTATGTGGTGATCATGTCTCCCCGAGCTCTCCTGTCTTCAAGCAACGTGAGGTGCAGTTCATGCAGTCTTTCCTGATAACTCATACCTCTTAATTCTGGGACTAGCCTAGTGGCATACCTCTATGTGTGTGTACGTGTATGTATCCACCTAGTTGAGACTGCAGGGGTTGAGCTCTGCTCTTTCGATCCGCCTCTCAACTGTCAATCAACTGTTACTAACTAATAATTTTTCCACACACACACACACACACACACACACACACACACACACACACACACACACACACACACACACACACACACACACACACACACACACACATACACACACACACACACCACACACACACACACACACACACAAAATGAAGCGGCCTGTAACAGCTGTCTAACTTCCAGGTACCTATTTACTGCTAGATAACAGGGGCATTCAGGGTGAAAGAAACTTTGCCCATTTGTTTCTGCTTGGTCCGGGAATCGAACCCGGGCCAGAAAATTACGAGTTCTGTGTGCTATCTACTTAGCTACCAGACCCCCCAGTGTGTGTGTGTGTGTGTGTGTGTGTGTGTGAACACTGCAGCGTAAGGGTCGTGTGCTATCACATTGCAGCTGGTTTTATTTCATGTCTGAGGAAGTGAGGATGCTGCCCCTAGTCACATGCGGTTGGTTTATTGTGTTTCAGGAACAGATGGCTGATGTCCGGCTGGAGTGCGGGGTGTGCCGGCAGAGATACGCCGCCAAGGGGGACCTGTGTCCTCGAACTCTCTTCTGCGGCCATACCTTCTGCACGCGCTGCCTGGACCAAGCCATCGCCAGCGGGAGTCGTCGGTGTCTCTCTTGCAGCCGACCCTTCATCGCCCTCTCCGCCTCCCAGCTGCTCACAGACTTCTCCATTCTGAAGCGAGTCTCTTCCAGAAAAGACGATGCAGCATCTTCTAAGAATCCAGGAACTTCATTTTACAATTCAAGTCTTGGGAACTCTTTTAAACCATCGTCCGGTTTGCGTTCCATTGGTACTTCGAATTATGGCTCGAAACTTCCTACTTCTGTTTTATCTTCATCTAGTCTACAAGCTGCTAGCACTTTAAGCCAAGATGACTCAAAGCCTACGAAATCTGCTTCACCGTCAACCAGTTTCAAGACCCTTAGTACTTCAAATCACACGTCGAGGCTTCAGAATGATGTTTCGTCGTCATCAAGTGTACAGTCGAAAACTTTGAACAATGATTCAACACCCTCAAGTCTCCAGACGGACAGTCCGAAGT
This sequence comes from Procambarus virginalis, assembly GCA_020271785.1. NCBI lineage: Eukaryota > Metazoa > Arthropoda > Malacostraca > Decapoda > Cambaridae > Procambarus > Procambarus virginalis. The sequence goes on from WNGS01161107.1 coordinate 12,626,735, forward strand.
CTGCATCACGTGGAATGGGGAAGCCGTCATCACTACCTCTCATAGGAACAACTTCCCTAACCTATACCAGTCTGACTCCAAGAGTGTCTTCAGCTCCTGCTACCCCAAGATCACTGTATGGCTCCTCAGAGCCAGAGTTAAACTCCCCATCCATTCAAAAAGTGGTAACCGTACCTGATGATAAAATTCACACAGATGAAGCTGACTCTCCTCGCTCATCTACCTTACAAAGTACAAGCAGTGGAGACCTGCCAACAAGTCGGCCACAATCACCGCTTACTTACAAGTTTCCGACCATAAGAACCCGACTCACTATAGGAAGTCAGGGTTCTAGACTCTATCGATCGCCATCTTTAGAGTCTGACAGTACCGACGCAGTGCAAAACGAGTCGACTGTCGTTGACCTTCACGATAAACTGAAGAAATCCAGTTCTCTACCTGTCACTGCATTGGAGATGCCTTCCACTCGCGAGTTGACGACAGCTACGGAACGTAGTACTGTTGCTTCCCTTAGTAACACAAAGGCCAACCCAAGTGTACTAAACTCAGTGCATAAGTCTAGAGGAAGAAGTGCAGCTCAGTTGCCCCTGACGAGCACAGTGTCGAGGATTGCCAATCAGGACCAGAATCTGGCTGACTCTAAAATCAATGATCACCCAGATATGGCAATCAATGGCCCTGTGTCTCTACCACCAACTGGCTCTGCATCACTCCTCAGGTCAGTTTCAACCCCATCTAAATTCGACAAAGGGCTTCAAAATATTAGTAAAGATAAACAGGCACAACAGACAGAAGCTGGTATAAACACCTATCGTCGAGAACTGGGTTCAGATATTTCCGTTTTGAGAAATACAAATAACAGCAAAGTAGAACACAGAGGGCAAGCTTCCAGTACTCCAAGCCACGTCCTAGACATGTGTCGTTCCATAACACACAAATCTCGAAAACAGACAAGTAATGAGGCGGCCTCCAGCCTCGCCGGTGCTATTAAGTCGTCCCCTGACACTCGGACAAAGAACCCTGAAACACTGTTTACATCCCCGTCAAGCTACCTAAAGAGCGCATCTTCGTCAGCTCAGCTTAGAAGTTCCAATTCAGTGCTGACGACCGTTCAGGCACAGACGGTCAACAGTAATAATGATAAAGAGAAAGACACTGTGTCAAACACTCTGATGAAGCATCCAACTGTACCGTTTCATAGTCCAGTGGAGACTTATTTGTCATCTGCAATAAGAATGCAGAAAACTACAGGCACTAAGGGGCAAAGTTCTGATGGCATTAGCTCAGATAAAGAAGCTTTCGAACAGGAAGCTGTAGGTGCAGTACATCATACTGAAGCAGGCAAGCACTTCAACACCCCCAGTCATACTGAAGATGAATCTCCTAGAGCCGATCTCTCGCTAGCAACCAATGCGGAAGAGTTTACATCATCAGAGACTGGACCAGCAAGACGCAGTAACCGAGAGCGGCAACTGTCACGTAGTATGTCAACAGGATCTGAAAAACTTGATGAATCAGGAACGAGAACAAGGCCAGCTGCTTCACGGCACGTCGGAAAGATAGCCCGATCTTCTTCACTCAGTGCTCGAATCCTCGCTCGATCAAGTTTCGTCTCCGAAACCATCAATGAGGGCGACGAAATCTCGACAGTAAGCCGGCGGTCAACTGGGGAAATATCTGATGATCGTGGTAGCGCAGTTAACAAACTCAACTCGAAATCATCGAACTCTCCACAAACGTCTTTAAGAGCTCGTTTGTTGTCACGGACAAGTTATTTATCTAGGACGATGGATGAGGAAGAGAACTCCGTCACATACCAGCAACCAGGCAAGGACAGCATTGAGGATTCTGAGAAGGTCTCGAACTCATCCGACTCGTATACAAAAGCTAGAAAATCACGCATGGAAATACAAAAAACAGAGTGTGAAAATGACTATTCTATCAGCAGACAGATTAATACCCTGGGCCATTCTATCGCTCAGGGTAAGACAGTTGAAGACCAAAAAGGATCCCTTGTCTCACAATCTCATGAAATTCTAATGCGGATCAATAGTCACAGAACGAGTGAAGCTGAGTGTGTTGACCCAGATTGTTCGGATGTGGCCTCAGATCCCCTGGCCTTAAAGCCGACCTTGCCCACCTCTCCTCCACCGGGCGCTGACGATGTACTTTATACTAATGATACGCTTCGAGCCGCTACCACAAGCCACTCAACAGGCTCTGACACAAGGCCGGAGCGGCCTGACCACAAGACACGAGAGGGTCACTCAACGCCGTACGAGAGTGTCTTGAGTAACAGACGAACACCTTCAAATGCCAACCGACTGGGCCGTGGTACACACTTGCGAATCACCAGTACAGATAAGCTGCTTGCTGAACTGCATGTTGGAAGCGTGCCAAGTATCCAGAGTGAGGATGGTGATGATGAAGACACAGAGGAAGATGGAACACCACACAGACACGAAGCAAAGACTCAGGAGCCAACAGAAAATCCCCAGAAAGGCGCAAACCAGCTTGCAAGCAGCGCCCAACATGAAGTCAAACTTGAGTCTGTTAAAGCTGATGGATCTAAATTACTCAGAGGAAGAAGAGAGCATGCCACTAATGAACAAAGGGATGACCAGGCTGTGGTTCAAAGGGACAATTTTGATGTTCCAGATATTTGTCCAGCTCCAAGTGCTGGACGCCACGAGGTTACAGGCAGTGACTCAAAGGCAAAACGGGACAATACAATACTAACTGACAGGATTCAGAAAAATCGTTCACGTCCAATGGCCAAGGATAGCGTTCAAGATATATGGCGTGCCAGGAATGCCAGATTAAGATACTCCTTGACGTCGAGATCAAAACAAAATGACAGCACTACTGACGAAGCCTCGGAAGTAGAGGCAGGCGGCAACGTAGATGAGAACCACCATCGGTCCTGCCACCAGCTGCACAAGACTACCAAAGTTAACTCACCCCCGTCAGACTTAAGAACAGACCCTCCCAATCTTAGTGGGTTATCCCAGTTAAGGAATGTTGAATCATATGATGATAGTGATGATAGTGTGCTGCCTGCTAGCGAGCAACAAAGTACACTCAGACGTGAGATCAAAAAGACATACATGTCTGAATGCTCTAAGCAGTTTCCTAATCTTGAAGATCCTAAAGTGACTCTCGCAAATCCAAGTGCTACGGGTAGCTACATTCCATTTACAGCTTCTGGTATGGAGGGCAAGACTTCGTCAGACACAACTAGGCCTGGACATACTAAAGAACACAAGGACAAAAGACATAACCCAACACCGACAAATGGCAGCAGCAAAGAGTCAGCTTTGTTGGAGATTTCTGGCTCTGATACCGACGAAGTCGATGGCCCTCGCACAGAGCCAGTGCCCAGTAGTTCTTTCCTCACGGGAAAGAATTCCCCTCGTGGGACTATTTTAGGCAGAGTACCGTCTGGACCACCATTACCCAACACCCAGGAGGTGTCAGCGATACCTCGCACACCACCTGATGGAAGCTATAGGGCAAACTATATTGATTCAGGGGAAAGATTAGTCATAACGGATAATCCCAATAGTGCAACCTTCATTGGTCATCATCTTACCTCGAAGAATGACACAGTGCCCGGAGAAATTTATAGCGTACATGAAGCCCGTCGTGGTGTGAGCGTGTGTGGCATCCACGGCTCTTTGCTGCACGTGTACTGCAAGAGGTGCGAGGAGTGGGCATGTGACGGGTGTCTGGGTCTTAGGCACCAGCAGCCTCCCCGGGGACAATGCCAAATTATCTCCGCACCGGATGCAGTCATGCACATGAAGATGTCACACACAGAGTTCTTGAGCTCGAACGCTGAGACGCTGGAGCACTTCAGGGAGGAACTGGGGAAGTTGGTGACCGAGTGTGACAACAGCATCAAGGAACACGAAGCCAACGTGAAGCACCTGGAGATGCAGCTGCGAGAGGAAGTCACGCTGCTCAGAAGCATCGAGTCCATGAAGAGCCTCGCACAGCAGAAACTGAAGAAGGTCGACTACTGGGAGGACTTGCTTGGCCAAAATGCTTCCCGCGTCAGACAGTCCTCCTCCTCAGAGGAGATACAGAGTGCAGTCTTCATCAACAGGTCTACCATCTTGACCAACATTATTGATGGCGTCTCCATCCCAGAGTTAACCATAGATAGCTTTTAACTCTTCTCAAACGAGTTAAAATTTCATGACTACAAAATGCCTTTACTTGAAATAAATAACTTTGTAACCTGTGTGATATCATACTGATTTATTCTCAATTAATTCTGTAGTGATACGAGTCTAATTATATTGTAACATTACCTAATATAATCGATATATTAAATAAATGTTGAAGAAAGTGGAAACATATCAGGAATGTTTAGTGATTTATCGCTGTATTAATAATGCAAAATAATATCAGGGATTCATATTCATTATAATTTATAAAATGTTAAAATCTTCTGTAATCCGAGAAAGCCTTGCTATACGTGTGTATATGTCTGAAAATATTAAAACCCTCATATTATATTATATTATATATATATTGTAGACATGTTATTAAATATGACAGAAACTGTTAGATCAATGATTCTAACACGAATCTTGTCCATATTTATATTCTTCATTTGAGAAAGAAGTTGACAAATTAACTCTCCAAAGTTTGTTTTACTGTATGATATGGCCTGACGATTTATTTATTTATTTATTTATTTATTTATTTATTTATTTATTTATTTATATACAAGAAGGTACATTGGGTTTGTGAGAATACATTGAATAGGACAGTATTACAATCTTGTAAAGCCACTAGTACGCGCAGCGTTTCGGGCAGTTTCGGGCATTAGATAGAGGTTTCGTTGATCATGTCAACATTTACAAAGGCAGAGGTGAAGTGGATTCACATTATCCGGAATAATGGAATATAAACCAGTAGAATGAAGTGCAGTAAGGTATTACATTGGCCAAAAGGCCTTTTGTAGTTTCCTTATTTCATATGTGGGCAGAGACAAGTGTGTGCTGGATATCTTATCGTCGTCTTGAAGATGGTAGAATGTACCCGAGTGTGAGCTGGCTCTTAACAGATGGTGGAGGTTGCTTGATATGTAGTGCTTTGCCCATGACTAATCTTCTATCGTATTTGTCAGTTATTTCAGTGTTGTTGGCTAGGATATATCTGGCGATGCTCTGACTGGCTTTACCTTTTTATTTATCTAACTTTTACCCTTCTTTCTATTCTTCATACTTTCTCATTATTTTACTTCTAACATTTCCTTTACTGTTCCTGTTTCTTTTTATTCTTCTGCTTACTCTTTTTTTACCTTTTTTCTTATTCTTTAATTTCATCTTGTTCTTACCTTACACCCTATTTTTTCTTTCATCGTATTCTTACCTTTAATCTTATTATCTTCATCTTTCTCTGTCATTCATCTCACCTTTCTTCCCTCATATTGTTTATCTCTTCCACTCTCTCTGTTACACAACTTCATGATGGTCCACGACGGACCGAAACGTCGTCGTTTCGTAATTTTCTGATATGTGGTTTGGATTTCAAACAAGGAGTGTTTGTTGTGTAAAACAAACAAGGAGTGTTTGTCGTGAATGATAAGTAAGAACAAAGGGGGGGGGGGCTTTTATTGTTATCTGCAAACTATTGTTTCCATAACAGTTAATTAACGGGTGTTGTGGCTCCCATTGGCGACTAAGATATGATGGTATTTATGATATTACATATGTATAAGTGTGTATGTGTGTGTGTGTGTGTGTGTGTGTGTGTGTGTGTGTGTGTGTGTGTGTGTGTGTGTACTTACCTAGTTGTTACCTAGTTGTGCTTGCGGGGATTGAGCACTGGCTCTTTGGTCCCGCCTCTCAACTGTCAATCAACTGGTGTACAGGTTCCTGAGCCTACTGGGCTCTATCATATCTACACTTGAAACTGTATGGAGTCAGCCTCCACCACATCACTGCCTAATGCATCCATTTGTCTACTACTCTGACACTGAAAAAATTCTTTCTAACGTCTCTACGGCTCATTAGGGCAATCAATTTCCACCTGTGTCCCCTAGTGCGTGTGCCCCTTGTGTTAAATAGCCTGTCTTTATCTACCCTATCAATTCCTCTGAGAATCTTGTATGTGGCGATCATGTCCCCTCTAACTCTTCTGTCTCCCAGTGACGTGAGATTGTGTGCGTGTGCGTTTGTTGACTCACTTAACTGTACTAGCCTAACAGTGTCTGCATGGAGAGCTCCAGCTCTTGACCCCCGCCGTGGCGTTAGTGTACCGGTGCTTTTACTCATTCCGCCGCTCTAATGGTGTGCTAAACTTGCTGTTGAGAATTGAGGTGGCTTCCACGCCTTCTGCTTCAAAACGAATATTTCTTTACGCTTCTCAATACATTTGTAAGTTTATAACTGTATCCTCTCGTCCTGCCTTACCTCATCTGGAAACAAAATTTCTTCCTTCATTTGATGTCTTCCTTTTGGTATCTTACACGTTGCGAGCATATCTATTCAAGCTCTTCTTCTGGTAGGCTTAGATGAAGTTCTCGCAAGAGGCCATTACCCACTTTTCCTATCTCTGGTATTTTCTTTTGCCCTACCATGAACAACCCAATTTCTTCAGTCTCATTATGTGGTTTATTTGACCGCGATAGACACAACACCCAAACTGGAGAGTTGTTCATTGTTATTATTTTGTTTAGAAACATAAACTACACTAAAATATAAAGTTACATAACTAAAAAAAAATTAAATAAAAGTTAACGTTCAGGATTTATGAAGCTACTTTTTTTTATGGAAATTGAAATTGTCAAAACTAAGCATTTACTCAGCCAACCCTGACAGTTTTTACCTCAGTTTGACCAAATGTTACACAAAATACAAAGACAAACAAGCTTTATACACTATCTATACACTACCTAAGTATACAAAACACTAAACAAATATTTAAAAAAATCCCAGTGAGATATAACAAACTTGCAGCGATGAGTCACAATAACGTGGCTGAAATATGTTGACCCGACCACACACTAGAAGGTGAAGGGACGACGACGTTTCGGTTCGTCCTGGACCATTCTCAATTCGACTTGAGAATGGTCCAGGACGGACCGAAACGTCGTCGTCCCATCACTTTCAAGTTTGTGGTCTGGTCAACATATAACAAACTTAACTATAATTTTAACAAAAATGTTAATTTCAAAATCCTGATTTATATATTACTAAGAAAATATAACAAATTAAATTTTTTACAAATTAAAAAATCTTCTTTAATCTTTACAATGTCGCCAAATCAACCACTAAGACATTAGTGGTTATCTAAAAATTAGTAAATATTAGTAAATAAAGTAATTAGTAAATTAGTAATATTTAGTAATTAGTAGTAATTAGTAGCAATTAGTAAATTAGTAAATAAAGTAATTAGTAAAAATATTAGTGGTAATCTAAAAACATTACTAAGAAAGTATAACAAATTAATTTTTTCACAAATTAAAAAGTCTTCTTTAATCTTTACAATGTTGCCAAATCAATCACTTGCCAGTAATATAACTTTGCAAATATGTTGCATCAAAATAATTTCCTTTTTTAGGAGAGGAAGTCATAAATCAGTTCAAATAATAGCTAAGCATAATTATAAATATGAAAACATGTTCACAGGTAAATGTTCAAAAAGTTCAAAAATAAATGGCAATAAGAAGGATACTACAACAAGGAAATAAGGTAGCAGAACAACAGAAAACAGGTTAGCAGAACAACAGAAAATACGGTAGCAGAACAACAGGAAATAGAGAAACAGAACAACAGGAAATTAGGATAGCATAACAACAGGAAGTAGAGAATCAGAACAACAGGAAGTAGAGAATCAGAACAACAGGAAGTAGAGAATCAGAACAACGGGAAACAGGATAGCAGAGTAACAAGAAACAGGGTAGCAGAACAACGGGAAATAAAGAATCACAACAACATGAAATAGTGTTTCAGAACAGCAAGAAATAGGGTAGCAGAAAAGGAAAAAGAATAGGGGGAGCAACAATAATCAGGTTAGTAGAACAACAGGAAATAGAACATCAGAACAAAAGGAAACAGGATAGCAGAAGAACAGGACAAAGTATACCAGAACACTAGGAAACTGGATAACAAAACAACAGGAAACAGAGAACAACAGGCAATAGAAAACACTAAGTAACATGGAAGAACAGGTAACAGAGAATAACAGATAACAGTAAATAACAGGTATATGTGAACAACAAGTAATAAGAAATAACAAGTGAGAAAGAACACCAGGTAATAGAGAAGAACACGTAAGAGAGAACGAGAGAGAGCAATGGGAAACAGAGAACAATGGGAAACAGAGAACAATGGGAAACAGTGAACAAAAGGTAACAGAGAACAGCAGGTAAGAGTGAACAATCTAGTATCTTCCGGTCGATATAAGCAGCAACAGAAGAACAGGCTAACAGGACAAGACAGAACTATTTCAACAGAACAAGGGTTTGCAACAGAGGAAGATTTGGGATAGATGTGGAAAAAAAGATGTCCATAGAATAAACGATTTCTCTATCAGGTCAAGGTGTACACTATGTACTCAGTGAGTGTAGACAGGTCCACTAGTACTCACTGAGTGTAGACAGGTCCACTAGTACTTACTGAGTGTACACAGGTCCACTAGTACTCACTGAGTGTACACAGGTCCACTAGTACTCACTGAGTGTACACAGGTCCACTAGTACTCATTGAGTGTAGACAGGTCCACTAGTACTCACTGAGTGTAGACAGGTCCACTAGTACTCACTGAGTGTAGACAGGTCCACTAGTACTCACTGAGAGTGTACACAGGTCCACTAGTACTCACTGAGAGTGTACACAGGTCCACTAGTACTCACTGAGAGTGTACACAGGTCCACTAGTACTCACTGAGAGTGTACACAGGTTCACTAGTACTCACTGAGAGTGTACACAGGTCCACTAGTACTCACTGAGTGTACACAGGTTCACTAGTACTCACTGAGAGGGTACACAGGTCCACTAGTACTCACTGAGTGTACACAGGTTCACTAGTACTCACTGAGAGGGTACACAGGTCCACTAGTACTCACTGAGAGAATGCTCTTCGGCTTCAATTATCTCCCTCACCACAGAACGTTCCTGTGGATCTTCAGTCCGGCCTTCGATGTCCCTCAGAATGAGTGGTACCTTCATGATATGTTGCACAGGAGCCACCAGCAGGTCCGTCAGTTGCAACTTCTTGCACCGCGGGTCTCGGTTGCACCACTGGGGAGGGAGGAGGAGGAGGTGGTGGTGAGGGGTGTGCAGGCTGTCAATGTTTGCAATGAGGAGGGATCTGCGGTGGGGAGTAGACTTGCAAGAATGTTAGATAATGTTTTTGTTAATTGCTCACATCTACATTAGGAGGAGTCAATCACTCGCGAAAGCACAGACACGCATGCACGCACGCGTACACACACACACACACACACACACACACACACACACACACACACACACACACACACACACACACACACACACACACACACACACACACACACACACACACTGAGGGCCAGGTAGCCTGGTGGATAGCGCGCAGGACTTGTAATTCTGTGGAGCGGGTTCGATTCCCGCACCCGGCAGAAACAAATGGGCAAAGTTTCTTTCACCCTGAATGCCCCTGTTACCTAGCAGTAAATAGGTACCTGGGAGTTAGTCAGCTGTCACGGGCTGCTTCCTGGGGTGTGTGTGTGTGTGGTGTGAAAAAAAAAAAAGTAGTTAGTGTAGTTAGTAAACAGTTGATTGACAGTTGAGAGGCGGGCCGAAAGAGCAAAGCTCAACCCCCGTAAAATACAACTAAGTGAATACACACACACACACACACACACACACACACACACACACACACACACACACACACACACACACACACACACAGAGTATGTGTGTGAGTATGTGTGCATCTAGAGTATGCGGCTCCAGCATGGAGTCCCTATCTAGTCAAGCATAAGACTAAACTGGAAAAGGTTCAAAGGTTTGCCACCAGACTAGTACCCGAGCTGAGAGGTATGAGCTACGAGGAGCGACTGCAGGTATTAAACCTCACTTCGTTGGAAGACAGAAGAGTTAGGGGGGACATGATCACCACATTCAAGATTCTCAGGGGAATCGACAGGGTTGATAAAGGCAGGCTGTTTAACACAAGGGGCACACGCACTAGGGGACACAGGTGGAAACTGAGTGCCCAAATGAGCCACAGAGATATTAGAAAGAACTTTTTTAGTGTCAGAGTGGTTGACAAATGGAATGCATTAGGAAGCGATGTGGTGGAGGCTGACTCCATACACAGTTTCAAGTGTAGATATGATAGAGCCCATTAGGCTCAGGAAACTGTACACCTGTTGATTGACGGTTGAGAGGCGGGACCAAAGAGCCAGAGCTCAACCCCCGCAAGCACAACTAGGTGAGTACAACTAGGTGAGTACACACACACTAATACACTTACCGTCCAGTTTTAATGTATATCCACCTGTCTACCTTTCTAACTCAATTCCCCTCGGTCTTTGTCTCCCTTGTTCACCCCTCAAGTCCTCCCCAGACTCTTCCCTACCTTCCCCTCGTCCCTAACGACCTCCCCGCGCCTCCAGGTTAATTGTTTCAACGTAAAACATTAACCTGGCGTTCTTCCGTTTAATTACAGGGAGGTATTCTGTCATGGTCTTGGCGGACTATGTACCCAATGCTACATGTTTTGGTGCTTGTGGGTTCGTGTGCTTGTGGGTTCTTGTGCTTGTGGGTCGAGGTGTTTGTGGGTCGAGGTGTTAACTCAAGTGACCACAATAACAAACAGTTAACGACGATAACTGAGGGAATGAACCTCGCTCTTGATATGGGATAAATTCTGACTTAAAAAAATGTACGAGTGCGTGTGCATGTGTGAGCGAGCACGTTTGCCTATACAGGTGTGTTGGTGTGCCTTTGCATGCTCGCATGTACTCGTGTGCATGCGTGCGTGTGCATGCGTGCGTGTGCATGCGTGTGTATTCGTGCGTGTGCATGCGTGCGTGTGCATGCGTGTGTATTCGTGCGTGTGCATGCGTGTGCATGCGTGTGTATTCGTGCGTGTGCATGCGTGCGTGTGCATGCGTGAGTCAGCTTGCATGAGAGCATGCCTGTACATGTGTGT
>WNGS01161107.1:12652337-12688050 GCA_020271785.1 Procambarus virginalis
AGTGTTTGCGAATGTGTCAGCGAGAACAGGGGGCCAGTGGATGGCCCGGCAATACTTGGCTCGACTACGAGGTAGTAGTGAGATCAGTGTATAACGGTAGCAAGCAAACTTCTCTTCAGAAGCTTGTTCGCACCGCATGCCCAAGGTCTAACGTTCTTCCACGCTACAGCAGCTGGCACGGCTGCCACTCTGCTCAATGTTCTGGCAACTCTCCTACGGAAAGCCAAAAATCTTCGCTTGTTAGAAAGAGCGTGCTGCTCTGTGATCATCCTCCTCGGACTTACTCTTCAACCTTTCAGGACTTCGAGGTGGTCTGTGGAAGGAAGTAGAATTCCACATCAATTTTTCCACACGATACTAATGGGTAACATATATAGCAATCCTTTCGTGAATTAAAAGCAAACCACGTATTTTGAGTATATACGATTCTCATATTAATATTATGTGTCTTTATATGAGATGAACGTTTGTTCAGATATTTGTTCCTTTTTTAGAAACATTTGATATATGTGAAGAATTGAACTTTCTCAACAGTGTGTGTCGGGAAGCGCGAGTGGGATTTCTACACTCCCACCACTGTCTCAAACCCTCAGAAGGAGCATACACTTTTCTGGTGATGTCTTGCTTCTTCATTCTGCTAACGACACCCAGTTCGTGTGGGTCAGAATTTTGCAAGGTAACATTGAGGCTGGGATTGATTCAGAAGTGGAATGTACTGGGTGGTGTCAATTACCGACTGTTCAACACGTTAACATCGAGTACTGCTTCTCTATGTTCCTAACTGCAGAAAGCTTCACTTTTTCGGCAACATGCCAAACAAAACATTGTTCTGATTGTCAACAATCACTGGCCGTGCTGTTATGACATGTACATCGTGGCGTGGGTGGGCGACCCTTTGGTTCATCATCTGAACGCTGCCTGGAAGCTATCTGCCGCTCTGCCAGATAGGGAAGTACTCCTGATAACTTGGGTGGCGATCATTTGTGAGCGATTGGGTTGTGGGGGACCTGGTGGTGGGTTTGTGTATGTTGAAGTTTGGGTCACCTGCCGGAGGAATCGAAGCATTAATTCGCGCACCTCCCTGGCGTTCGCTGACTTGATCTGCACACTGTTAGTCGTCTTCCCATCCCTCTGTAATCATCTTGTTCCCTTCTTTTACCCAACTGAGTTTATAGAGGTGCTCCATCCAGACGAGATACTCGACGTCATTCATCATCGTGAAGATGTTCCGTCGACGGAGAATCCCATCCGCCGCATAGATAATTACGCAGACTACACCAGTGCTTTTTTTTATTTGCAGTCACTGATGTACTGTGTATCTTCCACCGTGTCAGTGCTAACCACCTTCTTGCTGAGCCTTGATAGTTCGTGCTCACGGTCCGACACTCCTCTACAGGGACTCTTCACTATCCCTGGTCAAACAGCCATCCGCTTTCTCACCTGTATCACCAGTCCTCACCATCGCTCGATGTTCGCCCGCCCTTCACAGAAATCGGGGCGCTTCGCTACTACCTTCACCAAGCTCCCACTTGGGACCAGGGGTCGACAATTACCCAAACAGCTCCATCTATCATATTATTCTATTGCCAATATTCAATTATTTAATTGCAGGAGTTTTCTAATGTCAGTTATCTTCTCAGGTAGCGATACACAATTTTGTGAAGACGCAGAAGGTGCTGACGGCAGAGTGGGAGAACATGCAAGTGTCCGGTCCGTACAAGGAAGAGAACCGTCGCATATTGATAACACTGATACTCACTCTAATGCTCTTCCTTGCCTCATGCTTTCCAATCGCATTGAATAATTTTTTCGTAATATACGATTTTAACTTTAAACGCGCTAACCTATTCACTTACGTTTTGCTCAGGGAAGTTTCGTGTCGAGATCAGCGTGGAACCCCTGGGTGTATAACTTTCGCAGTCGGGAGTTTAATGAGAAGTAGCACTATTGGAGGTGTTTGCGGGAGTTGTTGAGGCTCCAGTCCGTCCGGCGCCCGCCGCCGGCGGCGGAGAGACCTCCATGATCTTGACAGCCAGACAAAGCTCTCCAGAATTCTGGAGAGACTCGGACCAAAGGATGAATAATTGCCGAGCAACTCGGTGATCAATAGTTCACAGTAGAGCAGAATGTTTTTGCGTAGATTCATATTACACCTTGACTTGCTGGTATATGTTTTGACGAACCAAAGTTAAACAGGATCACACTCCTGGTGATACTTCTAAGCCAAATAGTAACATAATAAGGGGAAATAAACCTTGTTAGTATATATAATGCTATTAAGTATTAGAATTTTGGCATTTGTGGAATCAATCCGTTTAATATTTATTAAATATATATTAAAGTTTGAAACACTTTCTTGTATTTTTTATTCAGTCACCCATATTTAATTTGATTTTTTTTATCTCAATCCATAAACAAGAGAAATGTAAAAGTAAGAGTTACCATTGTAATCGAAAAAAATAAAAAAAAAAAAACTGTAAATATCAGAATTTAATTATTTAAATAAATATAAAAACTGAAATCCAAAAGAACAAAGGCATATTATAATAATATATTCTTTTTATATTTAATGATATGCGCACACGGGTGGGTGCAGCTAACATTTCGATGGACAAACTTAGGGTATTAACAGCATGAGCTGCTACCTTATTATATACGGAGAATCAGAGAACATATATAGATCCAGAGCTAGCTCTAGTTAGCACCCAATGGAGGTTCAATGGAAGCATCTGTCCGGGATGGGGAATATAGCACAAGAGTTATGTTCTTGCTAACAGTATTAATTTTACGTGACTTGTTTGTGTTTACACCAAGACAAGAACAGCAAGCATATTTTGTTCATATTAATTATATAAATTGCGCGTATATGTGCGTGTGTGTGTTCATACTTAACTAGTGTCAGGGGGGCCTGGGCTTGCGCAAGCCCTGCTCACAGCTAAAGTCCTGGGTGCATTTATCCTTCCCCTCTCTAATAGCGATACCTGCTATCTCACAGCTCTTGAGAATGTGTGGAAGGGTGGCTTCCACCACCTCTGGTGGTAGCAAGATCCCTTCACATGTTTACCACTCTCACTGCACTGCCGCTGTTTCCATAAGTTAATCTGGCTCGTGTGTGTCGCCAACTTTCTCCTGTAACTCCTCATTCCGGTTGCCTTCACCTGGAAGAAAAAAATACCACTACGTGGCTCACCCATAGCCGTGTATCTTGGAACTTTTGTTCCCTGGTAGCGAATCCTTTTACAACAACACAACGTGGAAAAACTATAGTCTAGTTTCTCAATATTTTGCACGTTCTCATGATAAAGCGCTCTTTACTTGCGTCTTAAATGTCTACACTGTTTCGTAGACAGTCATCATGGCTCCGGTACCTATTACATGGCAAATCTTTCTACTAAATATTATTTTGCTTTACCAGGAATGAGTCCCAAGTTGCGGCCGCATATTCAAGGACTGGTCAAACATTCACGGTGATTATTATTTTGCGGAATTCTCTTGTACTGTAAGCCATATTGTAAGTCAGGGGGATTTAAGCCATGATGGTACAGCCAGTTGTATTGTAAGCCAGTGTACCAGTAAGCCATTGGTGTTGCACGCCCAAGGGTTGTTGCAAGTCATGGGTGCTGCAAGCCAGGGGTGATGCACGTCAGGGGTGTTGCAAGCCAATGGTGTTGCAAGCCAGGGTTGTTGCAAGTCAGGGGTTTGCAAGCCCAGGGGTGTTGCAATCCAAGGGTGTTGTAATCCAATGGCATTGCAAGCTATGTGTGTTGCAATCCAAGGGTGTTGCAAGTCAGGGTTTCACACAAGGCTAATAAAGATGTTAATTAAATTATAGGCATTCCTCATTTCAGGGTGAATTTTAATTAACAAAGAGCAAAGTAGAAATACCAGGAGCAGGCAAAGGGATGGGCGGGGCAGTGTGCAGGGGGAGGAGACAACAGGCTCTGACAGTACGAAACGAAATAAGGCAAGACAGAGAAGGCCGGGCAGACTGCATTTTCGGACTGCCAAAAAGCCTTTGATACAGTATCACAACAAGAGGCTACTCAGACCGTCCGAGTCATCCATGGCAACCTTGAGAGTGCTCGACGACAGGGGTCGCCAAAACAGGAGTGGAAGCATGATAAACTACTCTTCCTAGATGCCTAAGTTTTTAATACTGTTTCTTATAACGGAGAAGCAGGCTTGAATATATGTACAGTGGCACGTGACTACACGAAGAGTAAACTGAGATATGAAACGGAAAGTCGTAGTCGTAGGCAATATCAAAACGGATTTATTTAAAAAGTTAGGTCCCACGAGACTCACTCCTTGATCCCATGCTCTTCCTTATCAACAGAAACAATCTACACAAAGAGGCAAGTTCTTATATCAACGCTCACAAGGGACACACAGCTGATGACAAGGGTGAAGACCGTGCAGGAACGATCACCACAGACGAAGGAGGTCAACAAGCTGCAGGGCTAGATACACACATGAACTTTTTTAGTGTCAGAGTGGTTTGACAAATGGAATGCATTGAACGATGTGTGGAGGCTGACTCCATACACAGTTTCAAGTGTAATATGATAAGCCATTAGGCTCAGGAAACTGTACACCTGTGATTGACGGTTGAAGGCGGGACCAAGAGCCAGAGCTCAACCCCCGCAACACAACTAGGTGAGTACACTAGTGAGTAGGACGTTCAGTCCCTGCAATGTACGGTCATGAGAATGGAAGATAGGAAAGGTGGCCCAGGTGCACAGCAGCATGAGGGGGAAGCAGAGAAAGCACTCACAACGGGATGGGACACGGACGTCAGATCTAACGCCTTGTGTCGGTTATTGTGACACGAAACTTAAAGATTAACTCAATTAGATGAACTAATCGATGGGATTTACCATAGATTAGTCCATCACCGTGAATTTTTGACCATCGAAGATCACTTCGCCTTCCATTCGGGACTTTCAGCGCCGTGGAGAGGGAGAACCTGCTGCCTGGGCAAGCTTCTCCTCTTCCCTACCCTGCTTTGCGCCCTATGGAAGCCACTCCAGAGCCACACCATAATCTCCTGAGACTGATGGATGCCTACTACTAGTTCTCCCACTGTAGAACTCACTCACTCCACTGTATTTACCTGGTAAATACAGTGGAGTGAGGAAAGAGCACATACGTTCACAGAGAAAGAATGGAAACAAAATGAGTGAGAGATAGTGAGAACGAGTTGTGAGAATGAGAGAGAGAGAGAGAGAGACAAGGAGAGGGGAAATGTTCTGGGCCTTCCTGATGTAAATATTTATCAGGAAGGATACCGATTGTGCCGTATCTAAAATTAAATCGGCACTCTGGCACCTACCACCAATACGATCCATAATTTAACCAAAGGAATCTGCAGTATACATACTACAAGGAGAGACCTACATACGTAGATATATATAACTCCAAATATATACCAAGTATACACACGTATAAAGGCTATACAGTACATTGATTCATCTCTTAATACTATGTACGTATGAACATATACATGAAAATAAATACTTTAATCGCTATCACCCAGGAAAGTATGATTTACGAATATAGTTTTTCTTGGTAATAATATTGCTGTCTCGGAGCTAGTGCAACTGATGGCTTGGTCAGGGAGGGACCAAACACACAGTCCTCTCATGGGACCAGGGAAAAGCATGTTGATAGGCAGCCCATAAATTACCACATTACGAGAGGAAATTTATAGTAGACTCATTTATCAATGAGATCAATATATTAGACTCTAACAGTGGCAGACTTCAACAACATTGTGTCCAACACTTGGGGCTGGACGGTAGAGCGACGTCTCGCTTCATGAAGGTCGGCGTTCAATCCCGACCGTCCAATGGTTGGGCACCATTCCTTCCCTCCCCCCCTCCGTCCTGTCCTAAATCCTTATAATGACCCCTTCCAAGTCAGGATAAGGATAGTATAGTCGTGGTGGGTTCGGGGTGCTTTCACCTGGTAATTCCCCAATCCCTTCCAACATCATTGCAACTCCAACAATGTATGACACCTATTCTGTTTTTCTCTTTTGGAAGGTCTCTCCCCCCCCTCTTCCCCTACCCCCCTTTTTCATCCAACTAACCCTACTCTCCCTTAGAGAATTCAACCGCCCGCCTCCCCGCTTCTTTACAACGAAGTCTTCCACAAAAACCTCGATCTCTGCAGACTCATCGTCTTCGATTCCTTCGTCAGTGTTTTGTCTCCTGATTCGCCTGCGACTGGGACGTCCCCCGCCCCCCTCCATCCCAGTCAGAGGGGACAGAGGGGATTGAATGAGGGGCAGTGGGGGGGGTGGTATTCGGGTGGGGGCAGAGCAGTTTCTCTTTCTCATCTGCGCTTAGATTTCCTGTGCCTGCCTTACAAATAGATGTGAGAAGGATGCGGTGTGAGAGAGAGAGAGAGAGAGAGAGAGAGGAGAGAGAAGGGGGGTGGGGGTCAAACAGACACACAAGAGTGAAAGTGTGTGTTGTGGTACGAACAGGAGGAGAAGGAGTTACAAAAGATCGAGTGGAGAGAAAAGTTAAGGAGCAGGATGAGAAGGATGTAGTGGCGGGTGAGGAGAGGTGAGCAGTTGCAGGTAAAAACTGGAGGAGAAAATGGAAGTAGAAAAAAAGACTGATGAGCAGGTGGAGGAGGAGGAGGAGGTAGAACAGAAGAAAAATAGAAACTGCAGATCAAAACGAGGTCTGAGACGGAGTCCTGAGCAGTAAAGATTGAAAAAATGGAGGAGACTTTGCACAGGTGCAGGAAAACAATACGACAAGAAATGTGGAATGAGGCAGTCAGTAGGTGACAGTAGGTGACACTATGTTAGAGATATGAGAGGGACGGAGAGAGCTTCCTCCATGTAAATGCCCCAAACGGAGACCCAGCTGGATGATACTCATTTTGCGAGGTCTCAACTGGTTTCTACAAGACCCTCAAATAGGATAGTTAATACGAGATTAGAGTTTAGTGCGGGGAGTGTCCTGTTCCTGCCTTAACTAATCCCTTTACAATACGCTTTTCCCCCCTCACAGAGTACCAATCTCTACTAGGTGTGCCGATCTGTACTTCCCAGAACTATCCCAGTGCCAGTGCCCAAAGCGGGCGGGGGGGGGGGGGGAGGAGGAGGGAGGCCAATTTGTATCTCAAAATACTCAATCTGTGCCAAGCATCTTATATATTTTTGTTTTTTTTGAACCAATCTCTGCTATCTGGCGAGTGTTGGGAATATAAACCATTGTCAGGATGACCAGTTTGTGCAAAGAAGTCATTAAAGCAGCCATTCTGGTTTTCAGGAAGGGGGGGGGGATGGATGGAGGACGGGTATCTGTGCCAGTGGGCGAATTTGTGGAATAGGAACAATATATGAGCTTGGAGACAATATTCTGTGCCGCAGGGGACAATCTGTGTCACCTTAGCGCGGCCCGTGGACGCACCCAGGAAGACAATTTGAGACGCTGGACAACAATGGGGCTTATTCGAGTACGAGGATTAAAGTTGGGTGGGGCAGGACCCACTTGGGGTGTGCCTACACGATCCAGCTCTACTCTTGGACCCCGCCTTTCTAGTCGGCGGTCATCTATGCATGTGGTGTGTGTGTGTGTGTGTGTGTGTGTGTGTGTGTGTGTGTGTGTGTGTGTGTGTGTGTGTGTGTGTTGAGTGAGCAGCGCGCGCAACACACACACTTATAGATGTTCTTGAAAATAACGCCCTCGTGCGAGTGTGATAAGGTAACAAATTTATCTCAATTTTGGAAGAGTAATGTCACTCTTAAATCCGAGAGGCAGCTGTAGCCGAAGATCCTTCCCTGACACCTGCCAAGACTGTCGAAGACCAGGAGGCTCGCTGTATTGATTCTTGAGAACATAAGAAGGGTTACAACTATTTTAGATAGTACGGGAATTGTCGGAGGAAAATTTGGAGCGTTTTTAACAGTGCTCGAATTTTCTGCTAGATAGAGAAACTAGTGTGCAATTAAGCACTTAATCACTGAGGTGATTAAGGTGCTCTCACAAGCTTAGGTTATATAGTTACATCACAATACAATTGTATAATTGATACATTACATGGTCAATCTTGGGTACAAGTCCAATATATCATCAGTGTTCAGTACTCATATAGTAATACAGAGTTCAGCATACCTCAGCCCAGGAGGGCGAAAGTCAGTCAATATGGGACATCTACAATATGATGTTCAAGAGAGTGCATGTTTTCTCTTACAGAGTTGACACATTGTGTACTCGACGGGTGGTAGGAGACAATATGCGAGTGTAAGTGAATGGGGCACCCACGAACAAGAGGCTAGATTCAAGAAGAGTTACGCAAGCACTACGAACCTGTACTTTTTTCTTATCTTTGGCGGCTTTGTTTACAATTATTATAAACAGTTAATGAGCTCCGAAGCACCAGGAGGCTGTTTTATAACAATAACAACAGTTGATTGCAGTTTTCATGCTTGTAAACTGTTTATAAATGTAACCAAAGCTGTTAAAGATTGAGGAAAGTGGACAGGTTCGTAATTCTTGCGTAAACTGGCTTCGTGAATTGCTGGCCCCTGGTTCCCAAGGATGCGGCATCTACATTTCAATATTCATACACTAAACCTACTGACCCACCGACGAATCGGATCGAACCTGATACCAGAGCCACGTTCACCCCCTCCCCTCCTCCTGGCGTATACAGGGAGGGAGGGACTATAACCACTTCACCACCGATTGCCTGTGAGGATTGGTCAGTTCTGAGCTCATTAGTTATTTTATGACCCATGAAGAGCCGCGTGCTGAACCTACCATGCAAAGCATCACAAAATGTACAGCCCTACGTACATACGATGCAGTACAATACGGCGACTCTCTGACCTTCTCCAATAGCAGTATGTGCAACACCTCTCGTGAAGCTCACATTCGTTCTCCTCTGGAGTATACACACCGCTGTTCTGGTTGGCTTGACTTCTCCAATCATTTATCCGAATTTGGATGATGAGAACACTGCGAGAAAACTCACCAGGAGTCGTGACCCTTTCAAGTTTGATTGATGACTGATCGGAGCTTTCAGCACCGGAGAAATGTCCCTGGCCTCACTATTATGTCTCACACCAATGTTCTCTAGGTCCCCCCCCCCCCACGTGCCTGACGTCGGGGGGACGAAGATCGACCCATACACGGGTATCGGCGGTCACTCGTCGGCATGTTGACGGTGTGTCACTCTCGTGACCCGCCACCACACCACCCCAGGAAGGAGGCAGAGAGGCTGTGTCCAGCACCCGACTGCTTGTTTAGGAGTATTACCTGGTAGTTTGTGACAGTCTCCTCCTACAGTCCTGCTCAAGTGTTCGACGCTTCCAGGCAACACAGAGAGGCGTACTCCGCTTCTCGGTGTATATATATATATTATATACATTGAAAGTGTAATTCAGGACTAAATACTTGCTGGCTGGTCAGTAGCAACTTTGGTGGCCTTAATTACTAACCCCCAGAGGTTTTGCTAAGCCTTAAGTTCAACACCAAGCCAACTCTCCGAGCGTTTGTGTATAAAGCAAACGAGGTCAAAAGACCTGCCTGTCTTCTATCCTAATCGCAACTCGGAAAATGTCTGCTCGTTCTCAAAAACAAAGACCAAAATCATTTAAACAACCTGTTTAATGAATGAAAAACGGTTTACACACGACTCACAACTGATGACGTCCGAACACTCCGGACAAGTGCTTTGCTGACACTTTTCGAACACAAACGCTGTAATGCTTCACCCACTTACTAAAATAGAAATAATCGGCAGAACCTAATACCTAACCTAACTACAATTAGCACAATATGCTAATATAATATAATATTAATTCATATTTGAGACATTCACTGTTCTGTATGAACACATTTAAATTATGATGCGTCTGTGGGGTTACGCTGAGTAACAGACTTGGGTCCGAGGACGGTGTTACTGAAACCAGACCGTCCCCAAACAAAGACCAAAAGTGATTCCAGCACCCCCAAACCCACTGTTTATGAATGAAAAGCGTTTTACAACGACTCACAACTGCTGACGTTCGAACCTTCCGGAACAAGTGCTTCACTGACATTTTGTTCGAACCACACGCTAAAATGCTTCACCCAGTACTACAATACAAATAATCGCCAACAGAACCTAAACACCTAACCTAACCTAACCTATGCCTATATAGTACCAATATGCCAATATATTATAATATTAATTTATACTTGAGAAAATTCCTTTTGATGAACAGCATGTTAAAATTTATGAATGCGTCTGTGGGTTGACCGCTGGATGTAATGACTTGAGTCGAGGACGGGTTGCTGAACACATCTAACAACACAGACCCATACCGTTTTACATGCCACTTGCAGACTCTCGATGATTCATTACAAAAATCAACAGAGTAAAAACATCCTCTTTGGCGCCACAAGACCTGTTTGGGTGTTGTAGCGAAGTCTAATCCTGGCAAACGACGACCTTCCATTGCCACTTAAAAAGCTGACAACACAGATATCACTGTAATACTTGATACTGCCACACCACTACAGTAACACTACCGCTGAATGTTTGACCAAGCTGTTACTACAGCCGTGACAAAAAGGCAACATATATAGATAAAAAAAAAACACATCAAACACGAAAAATCCCGACTTGATCAATACAGAGACCGGCGCACTCTCAGAAGGTCAGGTCAATTATTAAGACTGACGTGGCCCCCGAGAACATTTTTCTCGGACACAACAGTATGGCTTTTATCTAACACAAGCCAGCTACAGGAGTGGGAGAGCGCGGCGCCAAATTGCCGCCATGTTTAAGGGAGGTGCAGGAAACGACGGCCACACGACTGGGAAGTTTGTTGGGGGTCTGGCGGCCGGCTTGCGGAAGTTGTATAGTAAGGAATGATGTGCAGGAACTACCGGACATTATCGCTAAACTTACACACACACACACGTGTGGTGTACTCACCTATTTGTACTCACCTATTTTGTGCTTGCAGGATCGAGCATTGACTCTTGGATCCCCCTTTCCAGCCACCAGTTGTTTACAGCAATGATCCTGTCCTATTTCCCTATCATACCTAGTCTAAAAGTATGAATAGTATTTGCTTCCACAACCTGTTCCCCAAGTGGCATTCCATTTTTCCACTACTCTCACGCTAAAAGAAAACTGTCCTAACATCTCTGTGACTCATCTGAGTTTCCAGCTTCCACCCAGTCCCCTCGTCTGTTATTATACGTGTGAACATTTCATCTATTTCCACTTTGTCAATTCCCCTGAGTATTTTTTATATGTCCCTATCTATCTCCCTCTCCCTCTTTCTCTAGTGTCGTAAGGTTCATTCCTTCAGACGCTCTCATATCCCATCCCTCGTAACTCTGGGACAAGCCTCGTCGCAAACCTCTGAACCTTCTCCAGTTTCCTTATGTGTTTCTTCAGGTGGGGGCTCCATGATGGCGCGCATACTCTAAGACGGTCTCACGTAGGCAGTGTAAAGCGCCCTGAAGGCCTTCTATTAGGTTTCTGAATGAAGTTCTATTTTCGCCAGTGTAGAGTACGCTGCTGTCGTTATCCCTATTTATATGTGCCTCAGGAGTTAGATTAGTGATCGGGAGGTGGAGTGTGTGTGTGTGTGTGTGTGTGTGTGTGTGTGTTGTTGTGTGTGTGGTTGGTGTGTGTTTGTTGTTTAGTTGTGTGGGTTGTTTTTGGTTTGTTATTTTGATATTTTTTTTTTTATTTATTTTTGTTTTGTTTTTTTTTTTTTTTGTTATTTATAGTTTGTTGTGGGTTTGTTGGTTGGTTAGGGTTTGTTGGTGGTTTGTATTTTTGTTTTTGTGCGGGGGATGATGGGATAATTTATTTGGTTTTATCTTCCTTACCTCTCTAGTCGTTATTGCTGTTTGGTTTATGTGATGTTTGTCGAGTGTCTAGTGTGCGTCCTTCCGCTTCTATTTTTTGCTTGGTATTCTGTAGTTTTTTATTGGTTGGGGTATGTACCGTCGAGATGGGAAGTGTAGTGGGGGATTGCTTCTGAGTCACTGTTGGTTCTGTGGTTTTGTTTAGTTTTTGTTCGTACCTCCTTTTCTCCGTCTCCTCCACGACCCTTCTCTGCTTCTTCCCTCGGCTCTCTCCTTTCTTACTCCGCCCGTGGGCGTTATGGTTCAGTCTCTCCCGCAAGGCCCTTAGGTTGGAGTAGGCATGTTTTTTCTTTCTCCTTCTTTTATCTCTACTACATATATTTTTCTTACACACACACACACACACACACACACACAACACACACACACACACACACACACACAAACACACACAACACCACACACCCACACACACACACACACACACCACACACACACACACACACACACTCCACTCCCGATCACTATCTAACTCCTGAGGCACATATAAATAGGATAACGACAACAACGTACTCTACACTGGCGAAATTAGAACTTCATTCAGAAACCTAAATGAGGAGGCTTTCAGGGCGCTTTACACTGCCTACGTGAGACCTGTCTTAGAGTATGCCGCGCCATCATGGAGCCCCCACCTGAAGAACACATAAGGAAACTGGAGAAGGTTCAGAGGGTTTGCGACGAGGCTTGTCCGCAGAGTTACGAGGGATGGGATATGAAGAGCGTCTGAGGAACTGACCTTACGACACTAGAGAAAAGAAGGGATAGAAGGAGATATGATAGGGACATATAAATACTCAGGGGAATTGACAAAGTGGAAATAGATGAAATGTTCACACGTAATAATAACAGAACAGGGGGACATGGGTGGAAACTGGAAACTCAGATGAGTCACAGAGATGTTAGGAAGTTTTCCTTTATCGTGAGAGTAGTTGAAAAAATGGAATGCACTTGGGGAACAGGTCGTGGAAGCAAATACTATTCATACTTTTAGACTAGGTATGATAGGGAAATAGGACAGAGTCATTGCTGTAAACAACCGATGGCTGGAAAGGCGGATCCAAGAGTCAATGCTCGATCCTGCAAGCACAAATAGGTGAGTACAAATAGGTGAGTACACACACGTGTGTGTGTGTGTAAGTTTAGCGATAATGTCCGGTAGCTTCCTGCACATCATTCCTTACTATACAACTTCCCGCAGCCGGCCGCCAGACCCCCAACAAACTTCCCATCGTGTGGCCGTCGTTTCCTGCACCTCCTTAAACATGGCGGCAATTTGGCGCCGCTACTCCCACTCCTGTAGCTGGCTTGTGTTAGATACAAGCCATACTGTTGTGTTCCGAGAAAAATGTTCGTCGGGGGCCACGTCAGTCACTTAATAATTGACCTGACCTTCTGAGAGTGCGCCGGTCTCTGTATTGATCAAGTCGGATTTTTCGTGTTTGATGTGTTTTTTTTTTTATCTATATTGTTGCTTTTTGTCACGGCTGTAGTACAGCTTGGTCAAACTTCAGCGGTAGTGTTACTGTAGTGGTGTGGCAGTATCAGTATTACAGTGATATCTGTGGTGTCAGCTATTTAAGTGGCAATGGAAGGTCGTCGTTGCCAGGATTAGACTTCGCTACAACACCCAACAGGTCTTGTGGCGCCAAAGAGGATGTTTTTACTCTGTTGATTTTTGTAATGAATCATCGAAGAGTCTGCAAGTGGCATGTAACGGTATGGTCTGTGTTGTTAGATGTGTTTCAGCAACCCGTCCTCGACTCAAGTCCATTACATTCAGCGGTCAACCCCACAGACGCATTCATAAATTTTACATGCTGTTCATTCAAAACGGGAATTTTCTCAAGTATAATTAATATTATAAGATATTGGCATATTGTGTATATATAGGCATAGGTTAGGTTTAGGTTAGGTGTTTAGGTTCTGTTGGCGATTATTTGTATTTGTAGTACGTGGGTGAAGCATTTATAGCGTTGTGATTCAAACAAAATTCGTCAGTGAAGCACTTGTTCCGGAAGTGTTCGAACGTCAGCAGTTGTGAGTCGTGTGTAAACCTTTTCATTCATAAACAGGGGTTTGGTGGTGCATGGAATCACTTTTGGATCTTTGTTTGGAGGACGGGCTGGTTTCAGTCAACCCGTCCTCGACTCAAGTGTGTTACATCCAGCGTCACCCCACAGACGCATTCATAAATTTTAACATGCTGTTCATACAGAACGTGAATGTTCTCAAATATGAATTAATATTATATTATATTAGCATATTGTGCTAATTGGTTAGTTAGGTATTTAGGTTCTGTTGCCGATTATTTCTATTTTTAGTGCTGGTGAAGCATTTACAGCGTTGTGGTTCGAATAAGTCGTCAGCGAAGCACTTGTTCCGGAAGTGTTCGGACGTCATCAGTTGTGAGTCGTGTGTAAACCGTTTTTCATTCATAACAGAGGGTTTGGCGGGTGTTTGAAATTGATTTTGGTCTTTGTTTTTGAGAACGAGCAGACATTTTCCGAGTTGCGATTAGGATAGAAGACAGGCAGGTCTTTTGACCTCGTTTGCTTTATACACAAACGCTCGGAGAGTTTGGCTTGGTGTTGAACTTAAGGCTTAGCAACCTCTGGAGGGTTAGTAATTAAGGCCACCAAAGTTGCTTACTGACCAGCCAGCAAGTATAATTTAGTCCTGAATTACACTTTCAATGTATATATATATATATATATACACCGAGAAGCGGAGTACGCCTCTCTGTGTTGCCTGAAGCGTCGAACACTTGAGCAGGACTGTAGGAGGAGACTGTCTACCAACACTTTACCAAGGTAATTAACAGCGTCGGGTGTAAACACGTCGGGTGCTGGACACAGCCCTCTCTGCCTCCCTTCTACTGGGGGGTGGTGGTGGCGGGTCACGAGGTGACACACCGTCAACATGCCGACGAGTGACCGCCGAGTAACCCGTGTTATGGGTGCTGACTCTTCGTCTCCCCCGACGTCAGGCCACGTGGGGGGGGGGGACCTAGAGAACATTGGTGTGAGACATAATAGTGAGGCCAGGGACATTTCTCGGTGCTGAAAGCTCCGATCAGTCATCATCCACTTGAAAGGGTCACGACTCCTGGTGAGTTTTCTCGCAGTGTTCTCATCATCCAAATTTCGGATAAATGATTGGAGAAGTCAAGCCAACCAGAACAGCGGTGTGTATACTCCAGAGGAGAACGAATGTGAGCTTCACGAGAGGTGTTGCACATACTGCTATTGGAGAAGGTCAGAGAGTCGCCGTATTGTACTGCATCGTATGTACGTAGGGCTGTACATTTTGTGATGCTTTGCATGTAGGTTCAGCACGCGGCTCTTCATGGGTCATAAAATAACTAAGAGCTTCAGAACTGAAATCCTCACAGGCAATCGGTGGTGAAGTGGTTATAGTACCACTCCCTCCCTGTATACGCCAGGGAGGGAGGGGGAGGGGGTGACGTGGCTCTGGTAATGCAGGTTCGTACCCTGGTCGGGTCATAGTTTGTGAGTGAGATATAAATGTATCGCATCCTTGGGACCCAGGGCCAGATTCACGAAGCAGTTACGCAAGTACTTACGAACCTGTACATCTTTCCTCAATCTTTAACAGCTTTGGTTACATTTATTGAACAGTTACAAGCATGAAAACTTGCCAATCAACTGTTGTTTTGTTATAAACAGCCTCCTGGTGCTTCGGAGCTCATTACTGTTTAATAATTGTAAACAAAGCCGCCAAAGATAAAGAAAAGATGTACAGGTTCGTAAGTGCTTGCGTAACTTCTTCTTGAATCTAGCCTCTTGTACGTGGGTGCCCCATTCACTTACACTCGCATATTGTCTCCTACCACCCGTCGAGTACACAATGTGTCAACTCTGTGAAAGAGAAAACATGCACTCTCTTGAACATTATATTGTAGAATGTCCCATATTGACTGACTTTCGCCCTCCTGAGCGAGGTATGCTGAACTCTGTAATACTATATGAGTACTAGAACACTTGATGATATATTGGACTTGTACCCAGATTGACCATGTAATGTATCAATTATACAATGTATGTATGTGATGTACTATATAACCTAAGCTTGTGAGAGCACCTTAATCACCTTCATGATTAAGTGCTTAATTGCACACTAGTTTCTCTATCTAGCAAAAATTCGAGCACCTGTTAAACGCTCCAATTTTCCTCCGACAATTCCCGTACTATTCTAAAATAGTTGTCAACCCTTCTTATGTTCTCAAGAATCAATACAGCGAGCTCCTGGTCTTCGACAGTCTGGCAGGTGTCAGGGAAGTGATCTTCGGCTACAGCTGCCTCTCGAATTTAAGAGTGACATTACTCTTCCAAAATTGAGATAATTTGTTACCTTATCACACTCGCACGGGGCGTTATTTTCAAGAACATCTATAGTGTGTGTGTGCGCGCGCTCTCACTACCCACACACACACACACACACACACACACACACCACACACACCACACACACACACACACACACACATGCATAGATGACCGCCGACTAGAAAGGCGGGTCCAAGAGCTAGAGCTGGATCGTGTAGGCACACCCCAGTAGGTCCTGCCCACCCAACTTTAATCTCGTACTCGAATAAGCCCATTGTTTGTCCAGCGTCTCAAATTGTCTTCCTGGGTGCGTCCACGGCCGCTAAGGTGACACAGATTGTCCCCTGCGGCACAGAATATTGTCTCCAAGCTCATATATTGTTCCTATTCCACAAATTCGCCCACTGGCACAGATACCCGTCCTCCATCCATCCCCCCTTCCTGACAACCAGAATGGCTGCTTTATTGACTTCTTTGCACAAACTGGTCATCCTGACAATGGTTTATATTTCCCAACACTCGCCAGATAGCAGAGATTGGTTCAAAAAAAACAAAAAATATATAAGATGCTTGGCACAGATTGAGTATTTTGAGATACAAATTGGCCTCCCTCCTCCTCCCCCCCCCCCCCGCCCGCTTTGGCACTGGCACTGGGATAGTTCTGGGAAGTACAGATCGGCACACCTAGTAGAGATTGGTACTCTGTGGGGGGGAAAAGCGTATTGTAAAGGGATTAGTTAAGGCAGGAACAGGACACTCCCCGCACTAAACGTCTAATCTCGTATTAACTATCCTATTTGAGGGTCTTGTAGAAACCAGTTGAGACCTCGCAAATGAGTATCATCCAGCTGGGTCTCCGTTGGGGCATTTACCATGTGGAGGAAGCTCTCTCCGTCCCTCTCATCTCTAACATAGTGTCACCTACTGTCACCTACTGACTGCCTCATTCCACATTTCTTGTCGTATTGTTTTCCTGCACCTGTGCAAGTCTCTCCTCCATTTGTTTCACATCTTTACTGCTCAGGACTCCGTCTCAGACCTCGTTTTGATCTGCAGTTTCTATTTTTCCCTTCTGTTCTACCTCCTCCTCCTCCTCCACCTGCTCATCAGTCTTTTTTTCTACCTCCATTTTTTCCTCCAGTTTTTACCTGCAACTGCTCACTCTCTCCTCACCCGCCACTACATCCTTCTCATCCTGCTCCTTACTTTTTCTCTCCACTCGATCTTTTGTAACTCCTTCTCCTCCTGTTCGTACCACAACACACACTTTCACTCTGTGTGTCTGTTTGACCCCCCCCCCCTCTCTCTCTCTCTCTCTCTCTCTCTCTCTCTCTCTCTCTCTCTCTCACCGCATCCTTCTCACATCTATTTGTAAGGCAGGCACAGGAAATCTAAGCGCAGATGAGAAAGAGAACTGCTCTGTCCCCCACCCCGAATACCCCCCCCCCACTGCCCCTCATTCAATCCCCTCTGTCCCCTCTGACTGGGATGGAGGGGGCGGGGGAGTCCCAGTCGCAGGCGAATCAGGAGACAAAACACTGACGAAGGAATCGAAGACGATGAGTCTGCAGAGATCGAGGTTTTTGTGGAAGACTTCGTTGTAAAGAAGCGGGAGGCGGGCGGTTGAATTCTCTAGGGAGAGTAGGGTTAGTGGATGAAAAAGGGGGGATAGGGGAAGAGGGAGGGGGAGACCTTCCAAAAGAGAAAAACAGAATAGGTGTACATACATTTTGGAGTCTGGCAATGATGTTGGAAGGGATGGGGAATTACCAGGTGAAAGCACCCCGAACCCACCACGACTATACTATCCTTATCCTGACTTGGAAGGGGTCATTATAAGGATTTAGGACAGACGGAGGGGGGGAGGGAAGGAATGGTGCCCAACCACTTGGACGGTCGGGAATTGAACGCCGACCTTCATGAAGCGAGACCGTCGCTCTACCGTCCAGCCCCAAGTGGTTGGACACAATGTTGTTGAAGTCTGCCACTGTTAGAGTCTAATATATTGATCTCTATTGATAAAATGAGTCTACTATAAATTTCCTCTCGTAATGTGGTAATTTATGGGCTGCCTATCAACATGCTTTTCCCTGGTCCCATGAGAGGACTGTGTGTTTGGTCCCTCCCTGACCAAGCCATCAGTTGCACTAGCTCCGAGACAGCAATATTATTACCAAGAAAAACTATATTCGTAAATCATACTTTCCTGGGTGATAGCGATTAAAGTATTTATTTTCATGTATATGTTCATACGTACATAGTATTAAGAGATGAATCAATGTACTGTATAGCCTTTATACGTGTGTATACTTGTGTATATATTTGGAGTTATATATATCTACGTATGTAGGTCTCTCCTTGTAGTATGTATACTGCAGATTCCTTTGGTTAAAATATGGATCGTATTGGTGTAGGTGCCAGAGTGCCGATTTAATTTTAGATACGGCACAATCGGTATCCTTCTGATAAATATTACATCAGGAAGGCCCAGAACATTTCCCCTCTCCTTGTCTCTCTCTCTCTCTCTCATTCTCACACTCGTTCTCACTATCTCTCACTCATTTTGTTTCCATTCTTTCTCTGTGAACGTATGTGCTCTTTCCTCACTCCACTGTATTTACCAGGTAAATACAGTGGAGTGAGTTAGTTCTACAGTGGGAGAACTAGTAGTAGGCCATCAGTCTCAGGAGATTATGGTGTTGTGCTCTGGAGTGGCTTCACTAGGCGCAAAGCCAGGGTAGGAGATATGGAGGAGAAGCTGTGGCCCAGGCAGCAGGTTCTCCCTCTCCACGGCGCTGAAAGTCCCGAATGGAAAGGCGAAGTGATCTTCGATGGTCAAAATTCACGGTGATGACTAATCGATGGTAAATCCCCTCGATTAGTTCATCTAGTTGAGTTAATCTTTAAGTTTCGTGTCACAATAACCGACACAAGGCGTTAGATCTGACGTCCGTGTCCCATCCCGTTTGTGAGTGCTTTCTCTGCTTCCCCCTCATGCTGCTGTGCACCTGGGCCACCTTTCCTATCTTCCCATTCTCATGACCGTACATTTGCAGGGACTGAACTCCGGTAGCCATGTACTCACCTAGTTGTACTCACCTAGTTGTGCTTGCGGGGTTGAGCTCTGGCTCTTTGGTCCCGCCTCTCACCGTCAATCAACAGGTGTACAGTTTCCTGAGCCTAATGGGCTTATCATATCTACACTTGAAACTGTGTATGGAGTCAGCCTCCACCACATCGCTTCCTAATGCATTCATTTGTCAACCACTCTGACACTAAAAAAGTTCATGTGTGTATCTAGCCCTGCAGCTTGTTGACCTCCTTCGTCTGTGGTGATCGTTCCTGCACGGTCTTCACCCTTGTCATCAGCTGTGTGTCCCTTGTGAGCGTTGATATAAGAACTTGCCTCTTTGTGTAGATTGTTTCTGTTGATAAGGAAGAGCATGGGATCAAGGAGTGAGTCTCGTGGGACCTAACTTTTTAAATAAATCCGTTTTGATATTGCCTACGACTACGACTTTCCGTTTCCCATCTCTCAGTTACTCCTTCGTGTAGTCACGTGCCACTGTACATATATTCAAGCCTGCTTCTCCGTTTATAAGAAACAGTATCTAAACAACTTAGGCATCTAGGAAGATGTAGTTTATCCTTGCTTCCACTCCTGTTTTGGCGACCCCTGTCGTCGAGCACTCTCAAGGTTGCCATGGATGACTCGGACGGTCTGAGTAGCCTCTTGTGTGATACTGTATCAAAGGCTTTTTGGCAGTCCAGAAATATGCAGTCTGCCCGGCCTTCTCTGTCTTGCCTTATTTTCGTTTCGTACTGTCAGAGCCTGTTGTCTCCTCCCCCTGCACACTGCCCCGCCCATCCCTTTGCCTGCTCCTGGTATTTCTACTTTGCTCTTTGTTAATTAAAATTCACCCTGAAATGAGGAATGCCTTATAAATTTAATTAAAATCTTTATTAGCCTTGTGTGAAACCCCCTGACTTGCAACACCCTTGGATTGCAACACACATAGCTTGCAATGCCATTGGATTACAACACCCTTGGATTGCAACACCCTGGGCTTGCAACACCCTGACTTGCAACACCCTGGCTTGCAACACCATTGGCTTGCAACACCCCTGACGTGCATCACCCCTGGCTTGCAGCACCCATGACTTGCAACACCCTTGGCGTGCAACACCAATGGCTTACTGGTACACTGGCTTACAATACAACTGGCTTACCATCATGGCTTAAAATCCCCCTGACTTACAATTATGGCTTACAGTACAAGAGAATTCCGCAAAATAATAATCACCGTGAATGTTTGACCAGTCCTTGAATATGCGGCCGCAACTTGGGACTCATTCCTGGTAAAGCAAAATAATATTTAGTAGAAAGATTTGCCATGTAATAGGTACCGGAGCCATGATGACTGTCTACGAAATACATGTAAGGACATTTAAGACGCAAGTACAAGAGGCTTTATCATGAGAACGTGCAAAATATTGAGAAACTAGATATAGTTTCTTCCAGGTTGTTGTTGTTGTTAAAGATTCGCTACCTGGAACAAGAAGATCCAAGTAGCACGGGCTATGGTGAGCCCGTAGTGGATATTTTTCTTCCAGGTGAAGGCCACCGGAATGAGGAGTTACAGGAGAAAGTTGGCGACACACACGAGCCAGATTAATGTATGGAAACAGCGGCATGCAGTGAGAGTGGTAAACATGTGAAGGGATCTTGCTACCACCAGAGGTGGTGGAAGCCACCTCCATTCACAGCTTCAAGAGCTGTGAATAGCAGTATCGCTATTTTAAGAGAGGGAAGGAATAAATGCACCAGGTACTTTAGCTGTGAGCCGGGGCTCTAGAGCTAGCCCCCTGACACTAGTTACGTGAACACACACACGCACATATACGCGATAATTTATATAATAATATTGAACAAAA
This sequence comes from Procambarus virginalis, assembly GCA_020271785.1. Classification (NCBI taxonomy): domain Eukaryota; kingdom Metazoa; phylum Arthropoda; class Malacostraca; order Decapoda; family Cambaridae; genus Procambarus; species Procambarus virginalis. Next base: position 12,673,516 of record WNGS01161107.1, read on the forward strand.
ATATGCTTGCTGCTTCTTGTCTTGGTGTAAACACAAACAAGTCACGTAATATACTGTTAGCAAGAACATAACTCTTGTGCTATATTCCCCATCCCGGACAGATGCTTCCATGAACCTCCATTGGGTGCTAACTTAGAGCTAGCTCTTGATCTATATATGTTCTCTGATCTCTCGTATAGAATAAGGTAGCAGTACATTGGTGTATATACCTAAGTTTGTCAATAAAATGTTAGCTGCACCCACCCGTGTGCGCATATCATTAAATATTAAAAAGAAATTTACTTCTTAATAAATGGTCCGTGTTCTGTATTGGATTTACAATATTTCATAATAATTAAATTCTGATATTTACAGTTTTTTTTTTATTTTTTTCGATAAAAAGGTAACTCTTACTTTTACATTTTCTCTTTTTATGGGATTGATAGAAAATACAAATTTAAATATGGGTGACTGAATAAAAATACAAGAAATGGTTTCAAACTTAATTAATATATTTTAATAAATATTAACCGGACTTGATTCCACAAATGCCAAAATTCTAATACTGAATAGCATTATATATACTAACAAGGTTTATTTCCCCTTATTATGTACTATTTGGCTTAGAAGTATCACCAGGAGTGTGATCCTGTTTAACTTTGTTCGTCAAAAATATACCTAGCAGTCTAAGGGTTAATATGAATCTACGCAAAACATTTCTGCCTCTACTGTGAACTATTGATCACCGAGTTGCTCGGCAATTATTCATCCTTTGGTCCGAGTCTCTCCAGAATTCTGGAGAGCTTTGTCTGGCTGTCAAGATCATGGAGGTCTCTCCGCCGCCGGGAGCGGGCGCCGGACGGCTGGAGCCTCATCCACTCCCGCAACACCTCCAATAGTTTGCTTACTTCCTCCTTAAACTCCCGACTGCGAAAGTTATACACCCAGGGGTTCCACGCTGATCTCGACACGAACATCCACTGAGCAAAGTAAGTGAATAGTGTATCGCGTTTAAAGTTAAAATGTATATTACGAAAAATTATTTCAATGACGATTGGAACGCATGAGGCAAGGAAGAGCATTAGAGTGAGTATCAGTGTTATCAATATGCGACGGTTCTCTTCCTTGTACGGACCGGCCACTGCCATGTTCTCCCACTCTGCCGTCAGCACCTTCTGCGTCTTCACAAAATTGTGTATCGCTAACACTGAGAAGATAATAATAGAAACTCCTGCAATTACAAGAATTGAATATTGGCAATAGAATAATATTGCATAGATGAAGCTGTTTGGGTAATTGTCCGAGGTCCCAAGTGGGAGCTTGGTGAAGGTAATTAGCGAAGCGCCCAGATTTCTGTCGTAATGGGCGGCGAACATGAAGGCGCTGGTGAGGCCTGTGATCCAGGTGAGAGCGATGGCTGTTTGAACCCAGGGCATAGTGAAGTAGTCCCTGTAGAGGAGTGGTCGGCCCGTGAGCACGAACCTCTCCAGGCTCAGCAAGAAGGTGGTTAGCACTGACACGGTGGAAGATACACAGTACATCAGTGACTGAAATAAAAAAAAGCCACTGGTGTAGTCTGCGTAATTATCTATGCGGCGGATGGGATTCTCCGTCGACGGAACATCTTCACGATGATGAAAGTCGAGTATCTCGTCTGGATGGAGCACCTCTATAAACTCAGTTGGGTAAAAGAAGGGAACAAGATGATTACAGAGGGATGGGAAGACGACTAACAGTGTGCAGATCAAGTCAGCGAACGCCAGGGAGGTGCGCATCATGCTCGACTCCTGCCGGCGGTGACCCCCACTCAACATCACCACCACCACCACCAGGTTCCCCACCAACCCACTCGCTCCAATGATCGCCACCCAAGTTATCAGGAGTACTTCACCTATCTGGCAAGACGCTGGCAGATAGCTCCAGGCAGCGTTCAGATGATGAACCAAAGGGTCGCCCACCCACGCCACGATGTACATGTCATAACAGCACGGCCAGTGATTGTTGACAATCAGATACAATGTTTTGTTGTGCCTGTTGCCGAAAAAGTGAAGGCTTTCTGCCTGGTAGGAACATAGAGAAGCAGTACTCGATGTTAACGTGTTGAACAGTCGGTAATGTACTCCATTCACTTCTGAATCAATCACAGTCAATGTTCCTTTGCAAAATTCTTGAAAGCACTGGGTGTCGTTTAGCAGAATGAAGGAAGCAAGAAATTCACCAGAAATGTCTGCTCCTTCTGAGGGTTTGAGACAGTGGTGGGAGTGTAGAAATCCCACTCGCGCTTCCCGACACACGGTGAGAAAGTTCAATTCTTCACATATATCAAATGTTCTAAATAAAGGAACACAGATCTGAACAAACGTTTCATCATCATATACAGCCAAATAATATTCATATTGAGAATCGTATATTATAACATAATGTGGTTCTGCTTTAATTCCACGAAAGGATTGATATATATGTTTACACATTAGTATCGTGTGTGAAAATTGTATGTGGAATTTCTTATGCCTTCCACAGACCACCTCTGCCTGTCCCTGAAAGTTTGAAGAGTAAGTCCGAGGAGGATGATCACAGAGCAGCACGCTCTTTCTAACAAGCGAAGATTTTTGGCTTTCCGTAGTGCTGATTGTTGCCAGAACATTGAGCAGAGTGGCAGCCGTGCCAGCTGCTGTAGCGTGGAAGAACGTCGACTCTTGGCCTGCTGGTGCACCAAGCTTCTGAAGAGAAGTTTGCTTGCTACCGTTATACACTGATCTCACTACTACCTCGTAGTCGAGCCAAGTATTGCCGGGCCATCCACTGGCCGCTGTTCTCGCTGATACATTCGCAAACACACTTTCCGGAGCAGCTGTAGCGAAGCCATTGCCGGCAAACGTATTCAAGCTGTGCTCATCGCCAGGAGATATTGCTGATGATGATGATGGCAGAGACTTGTCACTTCCGAAGACTTGCTGCATACGAGCCTGGGGCGTTTCAGAGACCTTACCAACACCTTGGAATCTCTTGCTTCGCCTCGCTGATCCCGGCTGATCCAGAGAACCGGCTGACTTAAGAAAGCCATCTTTGAGTCCAAGTAACAAGTTGAGCCTGGTGGGCCTCGCCAGCTGGCCCTCGATGCCTGGCCTGTTTAGTTGAGCAGTGGAGTCGCTTGTAGTCGTGCACCTGGCTGCCCAGTGACGCCTGCTCCCTGACGCGACACCCTTCTCTTTCTGCACGCAGCACGTAGATTGTCCCACCTCGCTGAACCACGGCAAAAGGACCAAGAGCAGCAGCAAGTTCAATACCAGACACACCAGGAGGTTGACAGTCATGATGGATGCCGACTGCAACATGCACGCTTCCTCTCTGAAATTGATAGAATCATTGGAACACGTTGAAAATTAAAATAGACTATTTATAATTTTACCTATCTCCCTCCCTCCAATATATATATATATATATATATATATATATATATATATATATATATATATATATATATATATATATACATCTATATATATATATATATATATATATATATATATACATCTATATATATATATATATATATATATATATATATATATATATATATATATATATATATATATATATATATATATATATCGTACCTAGTAGCCAGAACGCACTTCTCAGCCTACTATGCAAGGCCCGATTTGCCTAATAAGCCAAGTTTTCATGAAATAATTGTTTTTCGACTACCTAACCTAACCTAACCTAACTTTTTCGGCTACCTAACCTAACCTAACCTATAAGATAGGTTAGGTTAGGTTAGGTAGGGTTGGTTAGGTTCGGTAATATAACTACGTTAATTTTAACTCCAATAAAAATAAATTGACCTCATACATAATGAAGTGGGTAGCTTTATCATTTCATAGAAAAAATTAGAGAAAATATATTAGTTCATGAAAACTTGGTTTATTAGGCAAATCGGTCCTTGCATAGTAGGCTGAGAAGTCCGTTCTGGCTACTAGGTACGACATATATATATATATATATATATATATATATATATATATATATATATATATATATATATATATATATATATATATATGCGCGTGTGGTTATTTTTAGATTGTAGTGAGAGTTAAGGCGAGATAATATTTACAGGATGAAGTAAGAAGCATCCTGTGTATGTAGTCACAGCCTCCCCTCCATCTATCTTACACAAACACGTACACACGCACACACACACCTTGGCAAGCACAAGACGAAGCTGGATAAAGTTCAGAGGTATGCCACTAGGGTAGTCCCAGAACTAAGAGGCTTGAATTACGAAGAAAGGCTGAGGGAACTGCACATCACGTCGCTGGAAGACAGAAGAGCTCGGGGAGGCATGATCACCACATACAAATTTCTCAGGGGAATTAACAGGGTAGACAATGATGGATTATATAACACGCGTGGTACACGCACAAACGGACACAGGTGGAAACTGAGTACCCAAATGAGCCACAGAGACATTAGAAAGAACTTTCTCAGTGTCAAAGTAGTTAATAAATGGAATGTATTAGGCGGTGATGTGGTGGAGGGTCACTCCATACACAGTTTCAAATGTAGATATGATAGAGCCAGTAGGCTCAGGAATCTGTTGTACACCAGATGATTGACGGTTGAGAGGCGGGACCAAAGGGCCAGAGCTCAACCCCCGCAAGCACAACTAGGTGAGTACACACACACACAATACAGTACCCTCTCCTGTCTGACTTTGGTCGCTCGTAGAATTCAAATAAATAATCATGATTTGCTCTGGCAGAATCCGAGCTTTCTCTTCAGTCTTTCTGATCCTAGTAGGCTATCATGCCCATGTTTATTTTCGTATTATCATCTGCTCTCTGATCTCTATTTGTTGTCCATGTCTTCCTATACCTGCTCTTCGGGTCTTAAACAAAAAAATAATGAATTTTTGTCTTTGTTTCGCGTCTGTTTCAATTTTTTTTCCACTCGACACATTCCATTCCTGTTTACTTTTGCTGCATTGCACAATACACTCACGCTGTATAGTGTGTACTCAGGCTACAGTCCACACAGCACAAGACACCGGAGAGTACTGCGAGACAAAAGATTTTGTATCCCAGCTTAGTTCCCGGGACTTCCTGAGCGGTGGTGGTGGTTGTGGTGGTGGTTGTGTTACTGGTGGTGGTGGTGGGTGTGATGGTGGCTGTGATACTGGTGGTGGTGGTGGTGGTGGCTGTGGAGGTTGGTTGTGATATTGGTGGTGGCCGTGGTGGTGGCTGTGATACTGGTGGTGGTGGCTGTGGTAGTGGTTGTGATAGTGGTGTTGATAACAACGCCTAAAACGGATGAACACACAGCTGCTACCTCAGTAGAGACACAACTGCTGATAACAGCAATTTCTGCTGGAGGAAGAGACACAGACAAACTGAGAAACCGACAGATAAAGAGGGATAAAAAGGGAGCTCGATAAAGACTACGAGATAAAGTTAGAGAGCGATTAAATGTTTCAAAAAAATATTTTATCTTATACAAGCCTAACTACAATTTTTAAAATCAATTGCGCACTTAAACTCGTTGCTCAAATGAGATGTTTAGGTTGTCTATTCCTTTGTGTATTTGATGTGTGGGTTTGTCTTTGAAATGAAAGTGTAAATTCATTTTTATGGTGAGTCTTTGAGCCTCATATGTAGAGTTCTATTTTGATTCCCGAGTAATGTTTCGTATATTTCCGTGTATGATGATAGAGACAATTCTCAGTGTTCGTTATTGTGTTTTTTTATGTTAGCATTTTACAGAGAGAAACACACACACACACACACACACACACACACACACACACACACACACACACACACACACACACACACACACACACACACACACACACACCTACTGTCCGAACACACACCTACTGTCCGCTGACAGTGTCCAGGCTCCCCGACACCATGCATCACGCCACCTGGGAGAAGTGTCACTGCTCCACTTAGGAGTAGGGACACTGCCCCACCTGGAAGAAGACACACTGCTCTCCATGGGAGAAGGATCGCTGACCCATCTCACAGACGGGTGGCCATTGTACCATCACAGAGGACAAGTGGTGGTGATCGTGGGAGATGTGTTGACCCCTCGCACGACGAGGTCATTACACAAGGGAAAAGCAATTGTGATCGTTTGTCTCTGTTAACTTTTGTTGAGGGTGAGAGTGCAATTGGTTATTGTGTGTGTCTGTCTGTGTCAAATGTCGCTTTAGGGCAAGAGGATAAACGGCTATCGCAATTACTGTGTGTTATTGTAGTGACAAGGACCCCAGATCTGCTGATCTTGGCTCAACTTCAGTGGACCTGTTTGGGGTTGATCAATGAAGTGATTAAATCGATTAGAAAGTCAATGAGAGGACGAGGTCACGTAGTTAAGCTTTGGCTTAATGAGACTTTTAATGGTAAAAAGGAACAAATTAAGCAAATGTAATTCTCTTAAACCGCCCAAGGTCAAGTGAGATGGTCAAGTTTGGATCCTGTGATATATTCTCAACTATACGTCAGAGGATATACATTCACTATAATTATTAAAATTATTAATTATTATCCGTGGTGTAGTGGTAAGACACTAGCCTGGCGTTCCGCGAGCACTATGTCATGGGTTCGTATCCTGGCCGGGGAGGATTTACTGGGCGCAATTCCTTAACTATAGCCTCTGTTTAACGCAACAGTAAAATGTGTACTTGGATGAAAAAACGATTCTTCGCGGCGGGGATCGTATTCCAGGGACCTGCCCGAAACGCTACGCGTACTAGTGGCTGTACAAGAATGTAACAACTCTTGTATATATCTCAAAATAACAAAAAAAAATTATATCTGACGTGAACTGTGATTTAGATATACGTTTTCTGCCTTTGTATACAGTCTGTGTCTGTATACAGTCTGTGTCTTTCTTGCCCACATGTTACCTCTGCGATTGGTATATATATATATATATATTATATATTATATATATATATATATATATTATATATATATATAAATATATATATATATTATATATAAATAGGAGGAGAGAGGTATGGTAGACTGGGGGAGAAACCTTGCCTTCACTCAAAAGTCAAATTCCTCATTACTTCGTATTAAACAAAACACAGACGATGTAACAAAAGCTAAATATATACACAGAACCCAACTGAAACCAAAACAAAATCTGAAACACTAGATTAAATATTTTTAGTGTTGGATGCCTAAATTAAAATAAAACTTTATGTGATCAATAGTTACAGAACAAATTCAGTACACTGAGGTATGGAACCTCTACCACCACACAACAGTAACTTGTAAGTTTAAGACGCTATTCTTAACCCTGATTGTGGTAGTACTAGGCAAGGTTAACCTATTCTGACTTGATTGTAACGTGTGTATGTGTGTGTGTGTGTGTGTGTGGTGTGTGTGTGTGTGTGTGTGTGTGTGTGTGTGTGTGTGTGTGTGTGTGTGTGTGTAGAGGGAATGGGTTTACTAACAGTCTGGAGGTCACATTCCGTATTAGATGAGGTAATTCTTGTCTGATGACCCCCAGAGGTCCAAGGTCTGCACTAGCCTACTGTTATTCCCATCGCATACACCGTCTGCCTGCTGTCTCCCGTCTCCTGTCTGCCGCCTGTCTTCAAGTACATAACATATCATCACATGTGTGTATGTGTGTTTCTCTGCTTTATATGTTCACTATTCTGTTTTGTTCTCTCCTCTTATGTCCCTTTTTTACCCTTCTTCCCTCACAGCACCTCCCTCCTCACACCTCCCATCACGCCACCGTACTCTCTCCTCATACCTCATTTCCCTTACCTACGCACAATTGCTTCGTGCAGCACCTCGGCACTCCTCACTGCGTGATTTACTCTTAATTGCAGTCTTATCTTGCAGAGACGCTGGGAGAGGGCCGCATGGAGAGGAGGATAGGAGAGGAGGTGCATGGAAGAGGAGTGGGAAGGAGCATATGCCATGATGTTTCCATCATGATATAGCAATCATGATGGCGCTCTTGGTCTTTTGTTGTTTTAAACTGCGTTATATTTTTATCTCCTTTTCCACGCCTCTTTCACCTATCTTCCTGCTCCTCCTCACCTTTTCCCATCCCTTCTCTTCTCCCTTCCTCTCCCCCCTTCATCCGCCTCTTCTCACATTTGCTGCTGTTTCTCCACCTCTCCTTCTCTATATCCTGGTCCCTCCTACATGCTTCTCCTTCGCTTCTCATTTTCACATTCGTCAAGGCGGTTCTCGGCGTGTTTTCTTATTCCTCGTTTATATATAAAATCCGTTTTTGACTCTTTGACTATTTCTTTTATTTTTCTTGTGATTACTTGAATTAAGACGGGCGTAAGACACCTCTATAATTGTATTATCCGTGAAAGGTGATTGGTGGAGGGCCTCAGCACCTTGGAAATGGTTGCCTGGGGCCATGTTGCCTGGGGCCATGTTGTCTGGGGCCATGTTGTCTGGGGCCATGTTGTCTGGGGCCATGTTGCCTGGGGCCATGTTGTCTGGGGCCATGTTGTCAGGAGGCATATGTATCTTATCAGTCAATGGCCAAGAACGATCCTTGGATGTAATTGGTTGGCGGGATAAACATTAACACTAAGTCGTTAAATGAACAAATCCACGAGGGCCGTGACCAGAAAAACGGCCCTTGATCCGAATCTCGAGGATTCGGATTAAGGCAGGGGTCTGGGATGCTCTCGGACGCAGGTTCGAATCCTCATCACAGCCCTTGTGGATTTGTTCATTTGATGCATCAGGCTATTGTGATTTCTGAGTGTAACTTCGTCGTTAATTGGCTGATCCGATGTTATAAAGCCCAGGATATAATGTTATCAAAATCATATATAAATTGCTATATGCCTCTTGTTCGAGACGTTGTATGTGTGAGGAAAGGAAGTACTCGCCTATTTCTGCCTGCAGGATCGAGCTCCACCTCTCGGACCCCGCTTTTATCACCGTTGGTTGTCTATTGATGAGGAATACAGCCATAACTGTATATGGTATACAGCCATAACTGTATATAGTATACAGCCATAACTGGGGGAAATTTTACCCACCATATCTAATAATCATCTAAGAAATGTAGTATTTCTATATCATATCTATATCATATCTAAATCATATCAAATCATATCAAAATCATATCTGAATCATTATAGATTCATTATACATCTTGATCCTGGATGACAATGCCACTATGATCACGTACGCCATAGGGCCCTATAGATGCCTACGTGACTTTGTGCATGATTTCTCAAGGATCCAGAAGCTTCTAGAAGGATTTCTTAATTAAAAAACTTTTGGAACATGATTCGATTTCCGGTAGGGATTATAAATCGAATCCTTAATAAGAAGCAGTGGTACCTCTTGAGGTTATCTTGAGATGATTTCAGGACTTTAGTGTCCCCGCGGCCCGGTCCTCGACCAGGCCTCCACCCCCAGGAAGCAGCCCGTGACAGCTGACTAACACCCAGGTGCCTATTTTACTGCTAGGTAACAGGGGCATAGGGTGAAAGAAACTCTGCCCATTGTTTCTCGCCGGCGCCTGGGATCGAACCCAGGACCACAGGATCACAAGTCCAGAGTGCTGTCCTCTCGGCCGACCGGCTCCCTATCGGCGATCAGTACTATCAAGTACTACTTATAATCTTTAAATTCTATATCTAATTTTATTATAATCACATCTTATCTCAATCATATGTCTAGACAGTAAAAATAATCAATCAATATTCATTGAAAGCTACCCCCTCTAAAGGGAGAGGGTCCGTAGAATTACCCAAATCTACCCAAATGTACCCAAATCCTCCTAGTATTATGTAAGTAATGAAGAAATATGATATATTTACTTACTGTAATGTTGGTGCTGCACGTAGAACACGATCAAACCTATTTTCACTCTGAAATAATGTAATTTCATATCGAAATTCGAAGTAAATATGTAGCAGGTGACGCCATAGGAAGTCGACGGTCCAAGCGACAAAATTGTGGAGCGACTTATCTAAGATAATGGTCGCCTGGAGTGTGTTTGCTGCCATGTCAGCCTCCTGTACACAGTGATCCAGTCGTCGCAATTCTTTGCTCAAATTGTCGCAAATTTAATTAATGATATTAACAAGTAGAATGGGTATTTGTAATAATATCTTTCATAAATAGCCACAAAACATTTAATATTTATTTATAAAAATGTGTCTAAGTTAAATCAACTCCATAGGACAATAATTTTGTTATATAGATACTAACGTTATTCGTTTGTATGCGTTCGCTACTTAAACTACACATGTCCTTTTCGTTCATAGAACACCGAACCCTACACACACTCTGATATATTGCTTAATTAATAGAGATTCACAAATAAAACTTATACTTGTATATGTTATCAGAAATGCAGAGATAAAATAGTTTTTGTGAATCCATCACAGAGATTATATCTTATTAGACAGGAAAGATATTCATATTTTAAAGAAGGTTTCTTGGCCGATGCTCTCCCTATCGATGGGATCTATGATCTTTCGAAGATCAATGTTAATTTAATCTAAATATTGTAATAAACGAAGTTTTCTATGTCATAATAAAGACAGAAATATAAGCTGCATGTTAATACTTTAGCATAAATATAACTGAAGTGAAAGTGAAGATACTCATATAAATCCCAGCAGGTTTTTCCCATAATAACTGTATATGGTATACAGCCATAACTGTATATGGTATACAGCCATAACTGTATATGGCTGTACTGTATATATCGTGGGAGGGATAACAAAAGAGAATGGCAAGGAAGGAACTGTGCCCATCCGCTTTTTGACTATCGGGGGATCGAACGCCGACCTGCAAGAAACGAGGTCGTCAGTGTACCTACCAGAATGAGAATTATGAAATTTTATTTTTATTACTGCTGAAATATTTTCAGAACTGCATTATCTAGTTTTTTTTAATAATGATGGAAATAACCAACAGTTTATACATTATTGTATTCATGCAAGCTTTGTATTAACGACACTAGTTACAAAAATTACTAACTTGCAGATTTAATCCTTATCTTGACTCACTTATACATATTGCCTGATTCTTCCTAGTCAATTTTACATATTCCTTTACGCTCGAGTTGTCTAACGAGAGCCGCGCATGCGCAATAGGGAAGAAGGGGAAGACGGGAGAGCGTCACCACAGGGCGACAGTAGTCAACTAGAGAACGAGCAAGCACGTCGTGGACACCTCTGACAGTGTGTAGCAGAGCTACGTTTAGGTCCCATTTACTACCTCCCACGACCAGTAGAGCGGTGCCATGTTATCTGGCACAATAGCCGTGTCCCAGACTAACATATGAGCAAGTCCAAGTCAACACCCTTCAAGCAGCAGCTGGAGGACGGAGGATTGTTCAAGTCTCCACAGCAACGGACACGCGGCTCGGCAGCTAGGTTACCTCTTTCTTATGTGGCCACTATTAACATTTAGGTTAGTTGTCGTTAAGCCGTAGACCAAACAAACAAATCCCGTACGTGTCTTTTAGTAATTTACTATCTAAATAGATAATTATTTTATTATTTCTCTAGAAAGAAAATTACAATGTTCGAATGTAAATTGCACTGATATTGGTTTAAATTTCCTACAGTTATCCTCATAAGTTAGGATGTATGGTAGTTACTTATTAGGTAGACGATTTCTACAATGTGATTGCCTTTCAGTACCAAGGCGACGCCAAACGAGGTGCTAGGCTTCCCCACCGTTCAGGACAACAATTTGCCCTACGCAGCATGTCGTCGGTGAAGCGTGGCAACTGATTACACCTCACTAGATTTACAGCTAAGCTGTCTCTTTTCTACCTATAGTAATAACTCTGTAGTTGCAGTAGTGATCTCTCAAAGAGATCAATTACATTAACTCGTTGAGATATACAGTACTATTCTATTCAACCTTATATTAAAGTGCATTTACCTCTAATATTATATATTCAACCTGATTTACTTTCATATTGAATTTACTCTGGTGAAGAACCAGCACCAGAATAATGCTAGGGATGTATTCATCTTTTGGCATGTAAACCCCCAATTTTGTGTAAATTAATTTGACTCCTTTTATATACTAAGATCCATAGGACACTAGTTCTTAGGATCAGTTTTTCCATTGTTTTTTGTTTTCCATCTTTTCTAAAGAGGTAATGGTCCTTCATTGCTATCGAAGTATATATTTAACTATTAGTTAATGGCGTCAGGTTTTCTCCCACATAAATTTCTGATTGTTGTCACTTTAGAAGTTGTTTCTGGCAATTCTGTTTCTTGCAATATTGAATACTTTGGACAATATTGTTCCACTTTACTTAAACTTTTGGGGAAGTAATCGTTTGTGATTGTGTATTTTCTACTGTGGAATTTTCACCAAAATAGACTCCACCCACCACTCTACCTTGGAGGCGGAGACAAATGGGCAAAATGTTTTTCACCCTGATGCCCTTGTTACCTAGCAGTAAATAGGTACCTGGGAGTTACAGCTGCTAAGGGGTGCTTCCTGGGGATGGAGGCCTGGTCGAGGACCGGGCCGCGGGGACACTAAAGCCCCGAAATCATCTCAAGATAACCTTACCATAGTGTCTAACATAATGTTGACCATTCCACACGGTCTTCCCAGCTTGGCGCCTTATTCTGACAAGGACTTCATCACACGGAAGTATATATATATATATATAATTAAGTAACTTTCGGCCCTCTATTTTACCCTCGCATGGTATTCGAACCCCCACGTCCCGGCGACTCTACACCCCCAAGGAAAGTACATCTTGAGGTAGAGGACATCCATAAACACATTACTTTATCACATCCCTTGATTCCAGCATCTTTCAAGTTCCTGAGAGTCAAGCGAGGTCATCTTGGAGATAGGCTTAGAGCCCCATATCTGAAAACAGCCACTGATATCGAGGGAGATTCGAACACGAGGCTCGGCGACTTCCAGAAGATTAATTATTACCTGCCAACTATTTGAAACTTGGCTCCAATGATAATTGCTTTGGGTAAAATCAATCAATTTTTAATTCGGGAGATTATGTGGCTGGCGGTTCATTATCACGTGATGAATGGGATGCTTCCTTACATCACACTTAATTGGGAGAGTGTGTTAAGAGAGATTGGTTGATGAGACACAGACCTTACAAATGGGCTGTAGTTGATTCCTTCGCCAATACTAATGATGACACCAAATGAAAACAATAACTTTTAACACAAATATGAGTTGCAGAAACTGATAACCAGTTTACCGGATGTCCTACCATCCTAACTGGCTGTTAACGTTCCTAACAATGCACGACCTTATAAACAAATCACTCGGTCCATTCACCTGGGCTTTGGGAGGCTCGAACCGTGAACCCTTAGTGTGTGAAGTAGAGATCTATCGGTGGAACCACTGTGGCCAGCTACCGGGCATAATTTACCCCCTGCAGGCCCCAACGAGATGTTTAAGGTCAACCTTTTCAGTAGTGGGGCGTTACTTTGTCGGTCAGGGTACTCGCCAGGGGTCATGGGAGCTCGTCTACTGTGAGGTCAAAGGTCACCCAGATGTCTTCCAGGGTACTTGGCGCGGATTTTTGCTCTCTTGAAGACAGTTAATTGCCAGTACCTGTGGGACTCTTGGGGGGGGGGGGGGTCCCTTCCGTGTTCCAGGAGAGAGTCCTCGGACTGTGGTGGTCCAGAAGAGTTTAATAGGCTTGAAGTGTGTAAGTAATTACATGGAGAGGAGAGAGTACAGTACTGGTGGAGTGGGGTGGGGGGGTGGGTGGGTGTCTGTTCCATGTGGGAGGGAGGTGTAGAAGGCAGCCATCTTCTCCTTCCCCTCCTAGCTCTCCTCCTACTCCCTATTCCTCTTTATTGTCCCCTTTCTGGTCCTCTCGGTTTTCTTTCTGCCTCTTTCTCATCCCCCCTCCCCCGCTCCTACACCCCTCACTTTAATCATTAATTTACAAACACCGCTAATTATAAATATCGCGGCCATGTATCTCTTGTGCTCGTTTTTTGCATATACCAAAATTTCCCGTCCAATATTCGTTGCATAGTGAAGGTGATCCATATATAATAAGAGGTTGTGGGAGCCGCCTCCACCGCCAGAATGTTAAATTGTTCTGCAAGATGGTTAGAAGGCGGGGCGGAGAGCTGGGCCTCGCTTCCCAGTTGTCACTCATGGGTAAGTTTTCATAGGTAAGTACTATAGTGCTTTAATGGTCTTTCGACTCAAATGAACTGCTGTGTCCTCCCCCTCCCCCCCCCTGCCTCTGTGTCTCACCTCCAACAACCTTCCTCCCTCCCTCCTGTGTCCACCCCCCTCCCTCCTGTGTCCACCCCCCTCCCTCCTGTGTCCACCCCCCCCCTCCCTCCTGTGTCCACCCCCCCCTCCCTCCTTGTCACCCCTCCTCCACTCCATCACGTCTTTGTCCACCCCCCCCTCCCTCCTGTGTCCACCCCCCTCCTGTGTCACCCCCACCTCCTCCCTGTGTCCCCCCCCTCCTGTGTCCACCCCCTCCCCCCACCAGCGCGTAATAACCAACGGACCGGTCTTTCCAATATTGAGAAAACATTACCAGTTCTCTATT